>JAPFFF010000017.1:2400000-3148234 GCA_039105265.1 Tritrichomonas musculus | reverse complement strand
CATGTTTGATTTGCAAAGAGTGATTGTCATTTGATTGCAGGTCAATGTTGCAACACCGTTTGAATATTCAATGTCTTTATGTTTTGTTTCTAAGATTTTAACAACATCGCCCGGAGCCAACGGAGCATCGGGATTATTTGATGCTATCATTTCTGCAAACGATCCTTTATTAACATCAGACTCTTTCACATGAAACTTCTCATAATCATCAGTTGTGTAATGAAATACAACTTCTTTTGGTGTTTCATCTTCCTCAACAGGATTACCTGCATGTATTCTTTGATATTTGATTGTAAGTGTTTGATCAAACACGGAAGGAATGGTTGCTTCATTACCGATTTGTGTGAATTGACGTTTAAGTTTACCGCGAACCTTTAAATCACGAAGTTTATCTAATGATTCAGCAGAAACAGATTCATCATCTTCGAGAAATGCTTTTGTTTCAGCAACTACATACGGATCAATAACAGCCCAAACAAGACCGGCGGGGCTGACTTGAAAACGAATTGATAAATCACCGATGATTCCGTTAGGGAACAGATCAAATGCCTGTAATGCTAGTAAGTCATCAAACGGAAGGTTTAAATCAAATTCAACTTGTGCTCTTCCGTTCTCTTTGAAATTCATCAGATTTACATACGTTCCTGCCATTGTTTGTGAATATTGACTTACATTTTCCCATAAAGAATGAACGAATCTACGTCTTTTCTTTTCTGTTTCTGGTTTAAGTGCAGAATATAAGAAACCTTCACGAACACATTCATTCTGTTGATATCCGACATTAACATTATTATGTAGAATCTCTAAACGATCGAACAACTGATTTGATGATTTGAAGCCGACAAACAGTTTGTAGAAGTGTTGAGGGTCTTCAATGGTTCGCAATTTATCAAGATCGGTATTCAACTGTAAATCTAGTTTGACATGAAATGTCAGAAATCCTTTGTCAACATCACTTATGAAATGATCAGGATGAGTTAAACTGATTTGTGAGTATTGACCTGCTGTAAACGGTGCGGGCTGATCATGACAGTCAACAGTTCTGAATGAAAATGAACGTGTTCCGTCATTAACGTTAATCATATGACGCATCTCTTCAAATGCATGCAATACATTTCCTGTTTCGATTTGATGGTTATGTGATCTCTCATTACGATATAACATTTATGATTTAATAAAAAGAATCAATATATTATCTCTTTTATTTACTCTTTAAATGGGTATAGGCATATTCAATAAGATAAAGAACGGTTTCAAGAAGTTCGGAAACAAAATCAAAGACGTAGCAACAAAGATTGTTGATAACATTCCTAAAGTCGTTGATGTCGGAAAACAGATTATCGATAAAGTTAAACCGATAACGAAATTCATTCCAGGCGTCGGTCAAGTTATTGACACTATTGATACAGGTTTAAGTACGGTAGGTCGAGTTGGAACGGTCGGAAAGTCAATATTAGATAAAGTTTAATGATATCTATAAACGTTTTATCATAAACTCAAATGAATGAAAACATCAATGAAGTTAAAATAATAAATGAAAACAGAAATGAAGTTAAAGTATTTAAATCACTTGAAGAATTCGATTTGTTCTGTCATAAAAATATTGATCAAATGAAATCACAAACGACAAACTATTTGAACAAGATTTATAAAATCATCACTAATGACGGAAATGAATACAAAATAACTAAACGTAATTGCAAAGAAGGAAAACGATGTGACGGAGACATTTATTTGAAGAAAGTCGGGAATACAATCACTAAAACACTTGAGAATGACAATATCACCGCTGATATTATTATTCTGAGAGAAACAGTTGATGTTATATCTTCCAAAACCGATGAACTTCGCGATTTGTTTGACAGTAAGTTGATTCACGTTGATATCATCATTAAACAGCTCATCGATAAAAATAAAATACTTGAAGAACATATCAATAAGCTTTCAAATGTTGTTGATCAGCAATCAAAAGTCATTAATGAATATGTATTAAATGTTGTTGCTCCTGACAACCACAGAATGATTAAGTGAATCATGATGATTTAATGATTTAGTCGTTTTTGGCTGTGGTTCATGAAATACATTACCTTTTTCATTATAACATTTCACTGTCGGAGCTGAGTTTATTTTTGTTCTATTCTTTTGCATCGTTAATTGTAATCTATCAAAATAGTTTTTGTGTTTATCATCATGAACGGTTCTCATTTGATTAATAACAGACATTTAATTGTTATTAAATGAGTGAACTAACAGAATACAAGAAAGAAATTCCTGAATTAAAACGTATCAAACGAGGATTGAAAGAAAAGTGTTATGATTACAAACAATATCTCAACAATATCAAATCGGGAATGCTTGGCTCTGACGGTCTTGCCGTTCGTGAGTCTCTTATTGAAGACATCAACAGCCTCAAAAATAAAGTTCATCAGCTTGAGAATGAATTAAATGAATTGTCTAATAAATGAGTTCTTCAAGTTCAGCTATTAATTCAGCAGGTCCTCCGTTCGTCGGAGGCAGCGAGTGTTCGCAGCTACCGTTGAATTTCTTTAGCTGTTTAATAAAGTGATTTATCTCTTTTAGTACTTCATCTATGATATCATCATTATCGTAGAGGTATTTTAATGCAGGTCTCCATCCTTTTAGCTTTTTATTGATTCTATTAATGAGGGTGCTTAATTGTTCCTCCGTTTGTCGGAGGCAGCGAGTGCTCGCAGCTTCGGCTTGGTTTGACATTTTATAAATTGCTGATAAAAAAATAAAAAATTTTTGAAAGTTCGATTTTTTGAGTTGTGTTATTTTTGTTCATTAGTCGTGTTGACGGCGGGCTTCACCTGACGGAAACCGACTGATATATACTACTAAACAAGTTCAAAGATGTAAATTCAAAAGTGTCTATCGTCAACTTAAAATATGTATTTTAACCCTACCCCTTTTGATACCCCTTTTTTATCACCTGTCGAGCCGGTCTACTATTACTACTCTGGTGGATTATCAAATGTAATGCATCGTGTTAACATCAAAGGTGAAACTCATATCAACAAATTCCGTTACGACGGAATTAATAACAAGGTAATCTCGTATGATACAAATAACGTTCAAACACATATTCTTGGAATTGATTTCAATTCACTTTATCCTTCATCATTTTCATCAAATTCACATCCATTTATTAAGTACCATGGAGGAATTATGTTCATGCCAGGTGCTTTCATTCGAAGGATTGAAGTAAAGGATAAACAATCTCGAGAACGTTGTATGAAAATCATAACTTCAAAATCACGTTTTTCAAATAAACCAAATTATGTTTTCTATGCTGAAGTGAAACTATCTTGTCCCAAATCAAAAATCAATTATTTCATTAATTTTCCACCAGTATTTCGAAACATCAATATCACAAATAATGAAGAAACAATTGGTTCATACATGTACAATTACATGAAATCAAACAATTTAAATTCAATCGATAAGGAAGAACGTAAATTAACAATGTTGCTTGACACAAATGGGGAATACATGGTTTTCTCAAATTATTACCTTTGGTTCCTTCTTGACCATGGATTGGTAATCGATGATGTCAAATCTGTTTCACAATATGAATGTCACACTGGATTCAATCAATTTGTTAATGAATTTATGAAAAAACGTCAAGATATCATCTCTGGCAAAACAAATGGTAATGGCGCTGAAAGCGACTTGAGCGTAGCGAATGAGAAGTTCTACAAAATCTCAATGAATGGTTCTTATGGATATGATGGAATGAATACTGAGAAGTTCTCTAAAATCAAAATCTGTGATGCGAATAAGGCTTATCAATCAATTATATCACAAACTTATATGGGAGGTGCTCAATTAAATGATAACACATTTATGATACAACATTCTCCAAAATCATATCATTGTACAACTTGTTTACAAGAATCACTTTGGACGCTTGATAATGCTAGTAGTATATGGTTGGGTATCTCAGAGGCTATATATTCTCCTGATAAGTGGCAACCGTAAATCTAAAATTATAATCTATACATTCTCCTGTTTTTAGTCTTCTGTTTTTTTTCTCCTGTTTTTTATCTCCTGAGAAATGAAGCAAGTTGCAGGAACAATTAAAGACCTCTTTAAATCTGGAATTGATGGAAATGGTGAAAAAATGGATTTATTACATATGACAGCCACGAAGGAACAATATGATGAATTCTTTAATGAATATGATTGTGTTTGTTTGAGATATCCTGAAAATATGTTGTTATATGGTTTTGCATCCTTTAACAGAAAAACAAACCCTGAACGTGTGAGATATGCACATATAATTGATTTCTATAAAGACCCTTACAAGAAGCATCCGATTGATAGTAATTATGAGAAGAAGAACGGTAAAGTTCTAACAAAAGAAGATAAAGAAAAGAAAAAAGAAGAAGAGAGACAAAAGAAAGAAGACGAATTGAGAGAATCAATGAAGGCTGAAGGTTGTGAATTGATATCTAAATATACCACTGCAACAGCTGATGTTTTCTATTTGTTTGAAGGTAATGAATACAAAACAAAGCCAACTAAATGGAAGGCATGTCATAGAGCACACAAGACGCAATGCATTAGATATACACATAATTATGTGAAGAAACGTTTTGCTGATGAAGGATGTGAACTACTGACTGAATATAAAAACTCTAAACAAAAATTGTTTTACAAGCATGAGAATACAAGATATTCAACAACATTTAATGACTGGCTTTGGTATAACAACCGTCCTCATTTAGGTCGCAAACGAACATACTTCACCGAAGAGAAAGATGATGAACAAGCTTAAATGAATCAACATTAATGATGTTTTATTTTTGTACCCCCTGATGATGTTCTAGATTGACGGTCGCCACTTTTGAATCTTCATCTTTGAATTTACATCTTTGAACTTGTTTTAGTAGTATATATGAGTCGGTTTCCGTCAGGCTAAAGCCCCACGTCAACACGACTAATGAATAAAAATAATATGAACTCATTTAATGATTACCATCAATTGATGTTCATTTATTGGACAACTCATTTAATTCGTTCTCAAGTTGATGAACTTTATTTTTGAGACTGTTGATGTCTTCGATGACGTTTTTATTTTTGTTTTTTGTTTTTTAATTTCACTCTAAAGATATGTCAAGTACTCCAAAGGTTTATGATTACATCAATTCATTGATTGATATGTTGGATGAATCAGAGAAGTTCAAACAATGTGATTTCTCAATTCTGTGTGATAGATATCCAATACCTTGTGGAAAGGCTGCTTATAAATCTAAAGTGATATACATATCATTGAAGAACAAAGATAATGAATTCAAACGATTATATTATGATAAGATTGTTGAACTCGGGCTCGAATATATAACATTAACATCAAATGTTAGAAGAAGAATATCAACAACATCTATTGAGTTCTTCGTTGAAGGTTCAAATGAAGAGCAATCATTTAAAGAATATAAGTATTATAATTACAGCATAAGGAAAGCAACAGATAAGAAAACAAAGGAATTGATTGAACAAATTAGTCAAAAATATAATATCAATACACCACAGCTGTTTGTTGGCGTTCAACAACAAATTGTATTAGATGAATGAAAGGTTATTAGTTCGAACATTGATTAAAACGAATTGATGTGCTTTCATTGTTCTGTATCGATTCCATAGCTCTTCGAACTCTATTGGGAATGGAACTTGTTGATATATGTAGCCAAGTTTCTGTCGTGAATAACCACTAAATATGAAGAATGATGTTGCATTATTTTTCCATTCTGTTGTTAAAGCTTTGAAGAACTGAATGTTAACGAATATGATTAGATTCTTGTGTCGAAGCTGACTAATGGTATTGATAAAATAAGATGATTTAATTAGTTTCGATTTCAAGAAGTCTTCACAAAGAATGATTGTATTTAACGGTTTATTCGGTTTACCTAGTTTATTGATATGAAGAAACTCAAACATTTCATTTAACTTCTTTTCATCGATTACTATTTTTGGTGTTGATGAATATTTGTTATACAATTCTTTATATAAATCAAGTTGTTTGAGATACTCTTCAGCATTGCTGTCAGCAACAGTTTTTATTGGTAGCTGTATCAATTCGCGTTGACTTTCGAATGTAGCATCGTTAATTGTTCCGTTTCGTGATACATAAACAATTAAATGAAAGCCAGCGTTCTTCATTCGAGACATTTGAATAACATCTCGTAGCATTATATGACTCTTTCCTTTACCTTGCTGACCAACGAGTATGTTCAATGAATTGTAATATGAATAAATGCCGTTTGCGATTGGTCTGATTGATTCGTTTTTTATTTTTGATTCATTGCGTTGATATGCTTTATTCATCTCATCATCAATATTAAATGTTGTTTCATTAACTGTTGGCTTGAATGATTCATATTCAAATGCAAAACTCATTTGGTCATCATCATAATCAGAGCTATTAGAAAATAAAACCTCTTTATAATTAAACTGAGTGGGTTTCATGAAACGTTTCATTTCTTTAGTTTTCGTTAAAGCTCTTCATGAATACATTTTTGTTCTTATCTCTTCACTGAGTTCTGGTTCTTTGTCTGGCATCATTAATGATAGTTCAACAATCTTCACTAAAAATAAACCTGTTAATAATGAAACAACTAATATTTCATATATCATTTATTAGTTTTTAAATACATGTTTTTAATGAAATGTTGTGTCTAATGAGTTCGGTATAAATGTTATTATATTTGTATTTCAAGTCATTTGATTCATTATTTTTGTACACCAATATCCTATCAATTAAAAGATATTTGGAATGAGAAACGCAACCATTACACGCACAATCATCATTGACAATCAATTCAACTTTATCAGCTTGTGTTAGTAATTTGATGAGCTCCATTAATGTATTTGAATGACAAATTAATAAATCATTGACTTTTATTGGGTTTGTTTCATAGATTGATAACAACAACTCAAGGAATTTGTTTTTGGTTTCAAGTTCTGTTATATCAGCTCCAATATCACTGATACCTCTTTCTAGGGAAACGCTGTTTGTTGGAAGCTGTGATTGATATACTCCACTCATCTGAGGTAAAGTAAAATTTGTGGCTTGAGATGATTGTGGTAATGGTTGTACTGATGGATATTCAACTGGTTGTGGTTGCTTTGGTTTGATGTTTATATTAATACTGGTTGATTGTTCCTGCTTAACTGATGCATCGTTCTCGCTACTTAATATACGAGCTTTTGATAATGCCATGAATGTTTGAATAAAAATAAAACAACATCAATGATGAGTCATTCAATGATTCATTTACAAAGTCATCTGTTCAGCTGATTTGATACGTTCATCAATAGCTCTCAATTGTATCTTAATCGATTCAATATCATTAAATAGTTGTTTATATATTGTCAAAATGTGAATCATCTTATCAAACTTTCCGTTTAATGCGTCATCTTCAGAATTCATACATTCATTGAATATCTTGTCTTTAACTATTCGAAACTGAACGTGTAAAGATGATGTATCACAACTCAAGCCATTAATTGCACTATTCATTTTAAACCAAAAATAAAAACTTCAAATGATTCAATGAATTTAAATCAATTGTGGTCTTCTTTGATTGTTATTGTTATTGTTATCATTGTCTTCATCATCATTGTCATGAGTCTGTTGCCTTTTCAATGTGAGAATCTTGTTAACCATGTACGTTGATATATCTATGTTTAAATGCTTTTTGATTAATAGTTTTGTGTATGATGCTTGTTTATGTGCTGGCAACTTATCAATTTCATTCATTCGTTCATCATCAAGGAACTGCATAACTAATTCACGGTCATGAGCGTTTAAGAACTTTGATGAATTGAATAAGGAACGTTTTGGTTTATCACTTTTTGGTGTTATATCATTCAATAAACTATTTTGTTTAGAGAAATGGGGCAGATTTTCTTCATCTGATGATGAATCATTATTGTCATTGTCAAATGAAACATTATTCACAAGGTTCCTGAAAGCTTCATGGTCATCTGATTTAGCAATCAATATTGTTAACAAATGACGGATTGCATCAACATGTTTCAATATCTCTATTAATTCTGTCATTTCAATGAAATAAAAAAACTGAATTATTTTTTTTTTGATTTAACATTTTTCAAATTTCAAATAAATTGATTTTTTAATTATATCATAAATGAGTTCTCGTTATTACTATCAAAAAGATACCAAATCATTTGTTATTGAACAAATCAGGTATATCAATAATGAACTTCAATTAAAACCTCGCTTGTCAACATCTAAGCCTAGTGATTATGATGTTAAACACTTCAAATCAATCTTAGAAAACTATCTGAATTCATACGGTTTTAGAGAACATGAAGGTAATAGAATAGATGACATATCAATATTAGATTTCGTTAATAGAATGAAGAAAGAAGCAGAAGAACAAGCAGAAGAGGAGGAAGAGGAACAACATGAAGAAGAGGAAGAACATGAAGAAGAACAAGATGATGAACAAAAACTAAAACAACAACAAATCGAGTCCAACATTAAAATAGCTCATGATGCACTCAACAAAGCCCTTCAATTAATTAAATCTGATAATATATTATTGAGACCATTACCACCAAAGACAAACAAACAGCCACAACGATATGAAGACATTCGATTTAACAATGAAAACACTGAATTGGTTGAATATCTCAAAAAGTTTGGCTATAAAGGTGTGCATTCAAAACATGACTCATATTTCATAATCAATGAACCTGAGAACTTTGATGAAGCAGTTGAAGCATGCAGTCATTTTATTGACCAGTTCCCAAACGATAGTGAAAAGGTTGAACGATTAGATGAAGACAGCAAAGAACCGATAAAAATATATTACAAGAACGGAGTTTCATCAATTGAAGACATCAATGAATATTTGACTGAAACAGTATTTAAACATGAAGTGAAACCGTTCAAAATATATTTTCAATTGACTGGTATATTTGAGATACCACCAAAGAATGAAAGTGAAAGATATACATATGAAGCAAGTGATATCAAATGGAAGAATTATAAATCATCAATTCCGATAATCGTTAGAGAGAATAAAGATATTGATAAAGTTAAACTGTATATTGAATCAAAGATTCATGAATATGAAACCACGGCTTCAAACATCAAATTATGTATCGTTTGGTCTGTTTCATTTACAATCTCTCGTGTAGTTAAGATAACGGGTAAGATTGATGAAGTTTCAGAATTCTTTGGCAAAAATAAATATATCTTTATTGATAACGTTGATGATTATTTGTGTTGGTATCGATTTCTTGCTTGTTGTTTGTTTCCTGAACTAACAAATCAAAACAAAGATGAAAAGAAAACAAAATATAATACAGCTAACAGAACCAAAGCAGCAAAGAAAATATTATGTGAAGAACACGGAATAACTTATTCAACAAAACCTACAAAAGAAGCAAATCAATTAATCAACACATTCAAAGGAATCACGATTGAAGAAATGAAAGAATCAGCCAAGAATCATAACATCAATGTCAGCATCTATGAATATGACAAAGAGAAACATATTTATGATATTCAAGACCAATGGCACAACACTGATGAATCAAACAAAACATTTTCAGCTCTGTTGTATTCAAAAGATAAGATACTTCATATCATGTACATCATTGATGCTGAAGCATTAACAAACATTCATATATGTCCTCATTGTGGTTCATACATTCACAAAGGAAATAACAATATTGACAGATTCAACAGACATGTAGATAAATGTGATGGTAAATTCAAAAAGGATTTCATACCTTCACGAGAAGCTTTGCCATATTGTCCACACATTTTAAACAATCCTGTTTATTTGTATTGTCTTTCATATGAACTTGAATGGAAGCCAACAATTCATTATATCACTTATGATTTTGAAACAATGGAGCAAAAGATTGAAAAGAAAGTCAGTGATAAATCTGTTATCAATTCTCGATTGATTCCTTTGAGCGTTTCATCATGCGTGAAGCTTGATAAAGGTTTGATAACAAAGAACTTTGATATTCGAACAAATGACTTCATTGCCAAATGGATTGAATGGTTATTTGTTGTTGGATGTGATGTGTATGTTGATAAGTTGAACCATTTAAAATCATTTATTAAAGATAAATCGGAAGAAGAACTCAATAAAATAGATACATCATTGAAAACAATAACAGTATTTGGTTTTAATTCATCACGATTTGATTCAAACTTATTCAAAGAGCAATTGATTAAAAATCATTGGTCAATCGATAGCGGAATGATTGGAACTGCTACATCATTAAAGCAATTTATATTGAAATCATCAAAGTACCCCATTCGATTACGATTCATTGACGCACAAGCATTTGTTGCTGGTGGTACGCTCAAACAATTTGGAATTGATTTTGGTGGGATTTCTAACAGTTCGAAAGGTGTATTTCCTTATGAAGCAATCAACAATGAAAATTATAATGAAGTGTTGTCAAAGAGTGAACCATTCGCATATGAAGACTTTTACAGTTATCTCAATCAAAAGAATCCATTAACGAAAGCTGATTATGAAGAGTATTTGATTGATTCAAAGAGGTTTGCAACACGTTGGGATTATTTGTTATCATACAATGATAATGATGTTGAAATGATGATTAAACCGATTGATAATCTTATTCAAATGAATGCTGAATATAAAGTTGATTTGATTAGCAATCTTTCATTGTCAAAGAACGCATCATGTATCAAATATGCTCTTGCTTATAAAGATTTCAATCCGAAGAACGACTATGAAATCATCAATAAAACAAATACATTTAAACCTACAATGAAATGGTGGTTAAATAAATGTGATAACTATCGAAAACAAGACATGAAACATAATCAAACGAACCAAAATCAACGAGATATTTCAAAATGTGTTAGTGAAAAGGATTTCGAAGCATTCATGAAATTGTATGAATCAAATGAAACAGGTAAATGTCATTTGTGTGGTGAACACTTTACTTACAACAACAAACCAACTCTTGACCGAATAGATAACAACAAAGGACATCAGATTGATAACTGTTTGTTGGCTTGTGCTGAATGTAATCGTTTGAGACAACGTGATGACGAAAAGATAACAAGAACAAAGATACAATTGAAGAAATTCTGCAAGTTCCATCACCTTCCCACACTCATAACTGATGAAAAAGAATACTACAACTTGAGAGAGAATATAACGGGAGGGTTATCAAATGTACTTCATCGAGTGAACATTAGAGGTCAAACATTAATCAATAAACTCAAATATGATGCCGTTAATGACAGAATCATCAGCTATGACACTTCAAACATAGTTTCACACGTTGCTGGTATTGATTTCAATTCATTGTATCCCTCATCATTCAGTTCAGTAAAACATTCATTCAATCCTTATCACGGAGGAATCATGTACATGCCTGGTTCATTTATAAAACGATTTGATGTTTATGATGAACAAGGAAACAAGAATGAAAAGGTTCTTAATACTGCAATGAATATCATTCAATCAAAGAAGCGATTTGATGCAAACCCTGAGTTTATATTCAAAGCTGAAGTCAAATTGAGATGTCCAAAGAATAAAATCAACGATTTGATTAATTTCCCTCCTGTGTTTAGAAATATCAATATAATGAATGATGAACAAACAATCGGAAGCTATATGTACAAATATATGAAAGACAATAAACTGAATTCAGCAGATAAAGAAACAAGAAAGCTGACAATGTTGCTTGATACATGTGGTACATTTATGACGTTCTCGAATTATTATTTATGGTTTTTAATTGACCACGGACTTATTGTTGATGACATTAAGAGCTTAAGTTTATATGAAGCTCATGACGGATTCAATCAATTTGTTTGTGAGTTTATGAAGAAGCGTCAAGATATATTGTCAGGAAAGACAAAAGGCAATGAAAAGTTTTACAAGATTAGCATGAATGGTTCTTACGGTTATGACGGTATGAATTCAGAGAACTTTAATAAAGTCAGAATTGTTGATAAAAATAAAGCCTTTCAATTAATAGCCTCCGATACTTATCGCAATGGATGTAAATTGTCAAATGATTGTTATTTGATACAATCACATCCTCATTCATTCAAATGCAACACATGTCTTCAAGAATCATTTTGGACATTAGACAATGCGAAATATTGGTATTTGACTTTCCTTTATGACTTTATTTATAAATGCATTGATATGAATAAGGTTCATTTCAACTCGGTCGATACAGATAGTCTTTACATGTCTATCGCTGGTGATATGGATAAACCGATTGACCAGTTGTTTGATTACGTCATCAAAGACAAAACATTTTATGATAAACACATTTATAGCTTTATGCCAAATCCTGCAATCAATGATGTATATGATGAGAAAAAGATTCTCGGATGCTGTGTAGAAAAGTTTGGAGCAAATCAAGTTGCTTTGTGTGCTAAATGTTATACGATTTGGTCAGATGACAAAACAATTTCATTAAAGCTCAAAGGTGTTTCATTGAAGAAGAACAACATCAAATCAAGTGATTATAAAAATGTCATTGATAAGCAATCAATAATGAAAGGCAAAAATATAAACCTTCAAATGAATTCACAACTGATGAGTAAAATAACTGTTATCAAAAATGCTTTAACAGCAGCACATTCAAAAATGTTGGTATTATCAAATCATTGTTGTTGTCCTTATGTCAATGGATTCACCGCAAAGGATTATTACATTGAGAATCATTAAATGAAACGAGTGGGATATTTCCCCCAGTCGAAAAATCATCAATGAAAATCAATTTATTTTTGCTGTTTTATTTTTAAATCAATTTTTTATCATCAATTCAAAAGGCTACAATGTCAGCAACTAACAACCAAACAGCAACAGTTCAAGCCATCAATAATGATTATGAATATATTCAATATAATCAACATTTAAGAATCATTCATTCAAAACAGGATGATATGTATCAAATGCAATCAATCATAACAGCTTGTCATTCAAATAAACAAGCTAAGCATTGGTTTGAGAACAAATCAACTCGAGAATTACTTGAAAATGGGTCGGTCGGAATTCCGACTAACCAGAAATTATATGAAAATCGTCCTAATCTTCCAAATGAATTAAAAGGAACTTACATTCATCGATTACTTGTCAATCATGTTGCTATGTGGGCATCACCAAAATACACATGGGATATCATGAACTTACTTGATTCTCATTTTGAACGAGAACGCCAACAATTAACTGAAACAATTAATGAACAACGTCCTCGAATGGTTCCAGCAAATAGAGAACATGATTATAAATATTTGATTTGGAAAGAAACAATACCAAATGACAATGACAATGTTATTCTTCATTTAGTCCGTCGTCATAAGTCTAACTTTCGACAAATCATTAATCATTACCGTAATGAAGAAGAAAGATGGTATTTCAAAGATAATTTACCAATAGCGATGAGTCCAAACAAAGACATCAAAAGTATTGTCAAACGAACATTTGGTGCTGATGATTACGATATCAATATGTGTACGATAAGAATTCAAATAAGACATCTTGAACAATTACACACACTCATTGATGAATACTTCAATCAATTTCAATCATAAAAATAATAATTCATTAATATTATTTTATTTTTGCTTTCATTGTTTGATTTACTCTTTGAATACAGCTAATGTTCTTTCATCAATGATACTTGTAATGATTCCAACAGTCATACGTTTTATTTTTGATGTTATTGCTGTCTCTCCTGAAAGAACTTTCAGTTTATTGTCTTCATTATCTATAAACACTTCATCCCCGATTGAATAACATGATGAATCATTAACGCGAACCATATAATCACCATGACTTGCAAATATTATACATTTATTTTGTTCATCGATTCTCACACATATACCGATATACTCCTTCCATGTTCCTGATGTCTTGACACTACAAATACAATCAGTTGTATCATCAGCTGTTGATGGTTTCCATTCATCACCAACATGTTTGTAAACCTTTCCTGTCATATACACAGGAGAACCAACAACGAAATCACTAACAGAGTTCATTGATGATTCAATCGGTGAGTAATGTGTGATTGTCGTGTTTGATTGTGCACCGTAAATAGATGCCTTGAATGTTGCTAAATAACCTCGGGACATGATTTGTCTTGAATATAGTTGTCTAGAATCTAATAATTCTTGAGTAACTGTCCAGGAATATCCACCTATTGGGAAGCTATATGTCAGGGGTCTTCCTGATGATAAATCAACAGTGTCTTCATAATATAGTGGGAATTTGAAATTATCGAAATACACAGTTCTTTGATGTAATACAAGAACAATGTTGTGAGGATTTCCAGTTGTATCACGGAATAACACCCTTATTTCACAACATAGTGCATATTCATTTACTATGTATTCCAGTTTAATCAACTTATCTTCAAGTTTTAGATATTGAATTGATATATCCGAGGAACCCTCCTCAATTGGACTGCAATCAATAGCACACCTTTTTATTAGTTGTTCTTCTGTTATGACATTTGACTTCAATGCATATTCAGATAAACATTCAGGCAAGTAGTAATAGTAGACCGGCTCGACAGGTGATAAAAAAGGGGTATCAAAAGGGGTAGGGTTAAAATACATATTTTAAGTTGACGATAGACACTTTTGAATTTACATCTTTGAACTTGTTTAGTAGTATATATCAGTCGGTTTCCGTCAGGTGAAGCCCGCCGTCAACACGACTAATGAACAAAAATAACACAACTCAAAAAATCGAACTTTCAAAAATTTTTTATTTTTTTATCAGCAATTTATAAAATGTCAAACCAAGCCGAAGCTGCGAGCACTCGCTGCCTCCGACAAACGGAGGAACAATTAAGCACCCTCATTAATAGAATCAATAAAAAGCTAAAAGGATGGAGACCTGCATTAAAATACCTCTACGATAATGATGATATCATAGATGAAGTACTAAAAGAGATAAATCACTTTATTAAACAGCTAAAGAAATTCAACGGTAGCTGCGAACACTCGCTGCCTCCGACGAACGGAGGACCTGCTGAATTAATAGCTGAACTTGAAGAACTCATTTATTAGACAATTCATTTAATTCATTCTCAAGCTGATGAACTTTATTTTTGTTTTTTGTTTTTTAATTTCATGATAAAGATATGTCAACACCAAAAGTTTATGATTACATTAATTCACTTATTGAAATGTTAGATGAATCAGAGAAGTTTAAACAATGTGATTTCTCAATTCTGTGTGATAGATACCCGATACCTTGCGGAAATGCTGCATATAAAGCTAAAGTGATATACATATCATTGAAGAACAAAGATAATGAATTTAAACGATTATATCATGATGAGATTATTAAACTCGGGCTCGAATATATAACATTAACATCAAATGTTAGAAGAAGGATATCAACGAATTCACTTGAGTTCTTCGCTGAAGGCTCAAATGAAGAACAATCATTTAAAGATTACAAGTATTATAATTACAGTATCAGGAAAGTTAATGATAAGAAAACAAAGGAACTCATCGAACAGATGAGACAAAAATATAATATCAATACGCCTCGTCTGTTTGTAGGTGTTCAACAACAAATTGTATTAGATTAATGAATCTCAATTGTGTTTGTTCTCGTATTGACTAACACGAATTGATGACCTGATAAGTCTTTATATTTTTGCCATAAATGTTCAAACTCAATCGGAATCGGAACTTGATGATATACATAACTTAGCTTTTGACGAGAATAACCACTAAAGATAAAGAATGATGTCGCGTTATTCTTGTAATCAGTTTTGATTGCTTTGAAGAACTGAATATTAATATATACGATTGAATGTTTATGTCTGAGTTGTGAAACATAATTTGTAAAGTAATCAGTCTTTAAAATTAATGAACGGCTCGCATCTTCACAAAGAATGATGGTGTTTAACGGTTTATTCGGTTGACCTAGCTTATCGATATGAAGAAACTCAAACATATCGTTTAACTTCTTTTCATTGATTACTATTTTTGGTGTTGATGAATACTTGTCATACAATTCTTTATATAAATCAAGTTGTTTAAGATATTCTTCAGCGTTTGAATCACTAATGACTTTGATCGGAAGTTGTATCAATTCACGTTGAGCAATAAATGTTGCATCATTGATTGTTCCGCTCTTAGATATATAAACGATTAAATGAAAGTCGGAGTTCTTTAATCTTGACATTTGAATGATATCTCTTAAAACGACATGGCTCTTTCCTCTTCCTTGATTTCCGACAAGTATGTTCAATGAATTGTATTGTGCATAGATTCCTTTCGCGATCGGTCTGATTGATTCATTCTTTATTTTTGATTCATTGCGTTGATAAGCTTTGTTCATCTCATCATCAATATTAAATGTCTTTTCATTAACTGTTGGTCTGAATGATTCATATTCAAATGCAAAACTCATTTGGTCATCATCATAATCAGAGCTATTAGAGAATAAAACCTCTTTATAATTAAAGTGCGTCGGTTTCATGAAACGTTTCATTTCTTTAGTTTTCGTTAAAGCTCTTCATGAATACATTTTTGTTCTTATCTCTTCACTGAGTTCTGGTTCTTTGTCAGGAATCATTAAAGATACTTCAACAATCTTCACTAAAAATAAACCTGTTAATAATGAAACCACTAATATTTCATATATCATTTATTAGTTTTTAAATACATGTTTTTAATGAAATGTTGTGTCTAATGAGTTCTGTATAAATGCTATTGTATTTGTATTTCAAGTCATTTGATTCATTATTTTTGTACACCAATATCCTATCAATCAAAAGATATTTGGAACGAGAAACGCAACCATTACACGAACAATCATCATTAACAATTAATTCAACTTTATCTGCTTGTGTTAGTAATTTGATGAGCTCCATTAATGTATTTGAATGACAAATCAATAAATCATTGACTTTTATTGGGTTTGTTTCATAGATTGACAACAATATCTCAAGGAATTTGTTTCTGGCTTCAAGTTCTGTTATATCAGCTCCTATATCACTTATACCCCTTTCTAGTGAAACGCTGTTTGTTGGAAGCTGTGATTGATATACTCCATTCATCTGAGGTAAAGTAAAATTTGTGGCTTGAGATGATTGTGGTAATGGTTTGACTGATGGATATTCAACTGGTTGTGGTTGCTTTGGTTTGATGTTTATATTAATACTGGTTGATTGTTCCTGCTTAACTGATGCATCGTTTTCTGATGATAGAATACGAGCTTTATTCATATTTAAGTTATTCGTTTTAGGTAAAAATAAAACAACATTAATGATGAGCCATTCAATGATTCATTTATAAAGTCATTTGTTCAGCTGATTTAATACGTTCATCAATGGTTCTTAATTGTATCTTAATTGATTCAATATCATTAAATAGCTGTTTATATATCGACAGTATGTGAATCATCTTATCAAAAGTTCCGTTTAATGCGTCATCTTCAGAATTCATACATTTATCAAATATCTTATCCTTTACCCTTCTAAACTGAGCGTGTAAAGATGATGTATCACAACTCAAACCATTAATAGCACTATTCATTTAAACCAAAAATAAAACTTCAAAATGATTTTTGATGACTGATACCTAAAATATAAGTCATTTATTTGATTTCAATTGAAGGTTAAAATTACCCCTTTTAATAGCTCTTTTTGTTATCATTGTCATTATCATTGTCATGCGTCTGTTGCCTTTTGAATGTGAGAATCCTGTTAATCATGTATGATGTTATATTTATATTTAAATGCTTTTGAATCAATTGTTTTGCAAATGATGCTTGTTTATGTTGTGGTA
The DNA here is from genome assembly GCA_039105265.1 of Tritrichomonas musculus. NCBI lineage: Eukaryota > Parabasalia > Tritrichomonadida > Tritrichomonadidae > Tritrichomonas > Tritrichomonas musculus. The sequence continues at coordinate 3,130,404 of JAPFFF010000017.1, read as the reverse complement.
GTTTCATTATTTCTTTCATTCGTTCATCATCAAGGAACTGTATAACTAATTCACGGTCATGAGCGTTCAAGAACTTTGATGAATTGAATAAAGCTCGTTTTGGTTTATCATCTTTTATTTGATTCTCTTCATCTGATGAATCATTATTGTCATTGTCAAATGAACCTTCATTATCATCTGATTTAGCAATTAATATTGTTAACAAATGATGTATTTCTTCAACATGCTTCATTATCTCTCTTAATTCTGTCATTTCAATGAAATAAAAAAACTCGAAATATTTTTTATTTTTTGATTTAACATTTTTTCAAAATTCAAATAATTTGATTTTTTAATTATATCATAAATGAGTTCTCGTTATTACTATCAAAAAGATACCAAATCATTTGTTATTGAACAAATCAGGTATATCAATAATGAACTTCAATTAAAACCTCGCTTATCAACATCTAAACCTAGTGATTATGATGTTAAACACTTCAAATCAATCTTAGAAAACTATCTGAATTCATTCGGTTTTAGAGAACATGAAGGTAATAGAATCAATGACATATCAATATCAGATTTCGTTAAAAGAATGAAGAAAGAAGCAGAAGAACCAGAAGAAGAGGAGGAGGAAGAGGAACAATTTGAAGAAGAACAAGATGATGAACAACAACTAAAACAAAAACAAATCGAGAACAACATTAAAATAGCTCATGATGCACTAAACAAAGCCCTTCAATTAATCAAATCTGATAATATATTATTAAGACCATTACCGCCAAAGACAAACAAACAACCTCAACGATATGAAGACATTCGATTTAACAATGAAAATGCTGAATTAATTGAATATCTCAAAAAGTTTAGCTATAAAGGTGTTCATTCAAAACATAATTCATATTTCATAATCAATGAACCTGAGAACTTTGATGAAGCAGTAGAAGCTTGCAGTCATTTCATTGACCAATACCCAAACGATAGTGAAAAGGTTGAACGATTAGATGAAGACAGTAAAGAACCGATTAAAATATATTACAAAAACGGTGTATCATCAATTGAAAGCATTAATGAATATTTGACTGAAACAGTATTTAAACAAGAAGTGAAACCGTTCAAAATATATTTTCAATTGACAGGCATATTTGAGATTCCGCCAAAGAATGAAAACGAAAGGTACACGTATGAGGCAAGTGAAATCAAATGGAAAAACTATAAATCATCAATTCCGATAATAGTCAGAGAGAATAAAGATATTGACAAAGTTAAACTGTATGTTGAATCAAAAATACATGAATATGAAACCACTACTTCAAACATCAAATTGTGTATCGTTTGGAGTGTTTCATTTACAATCTCACGAGTTGTTAAGATAACAGGTAAGATTGATGATTTACCAAAAGAATTCATTAAAAATAAATATATCATTATTGATAACGTTGATGATTGTTTGTGTTGGTATCGTTTCCTTGCTTGCTGTTTGAATAAAGAATTAATGAAAAGACCTTTTACAATCTCCAACAGAACCGCAGCAGCAAAGAAAATATTATGTGATGAACACGGTTTGAGCTATACAAAGAAACCTACAAAAGCAGCAAAACAATTAATCAACTCGTTCAAAGGTATCACGATTGAAGAAATGAAAGAATCAGCGAAGAATCATAACATTAATGTCAACATCTATGAATATGACAAAGAGAAACATATTTATGATTTACAGGATCAATGGCATAACGTCGATGATGAAACAAAAACGTTTTCAGCTCTGTTGTATTCAAAGGATAAGATACTTCACATAATGTACATCATCAATGCTGAAGCATTAACAAATATTCATATATGCCCGCAATGTGGTTCATATATTCACAAAGGACATGAACATATGGATAGATTCAATAACCATGTCAAGAAATGTGACGGAAGATTCAAAAAGGATTTCATTCCTTCACGAGAAGCTTTACCGTACTGCCCGCACATCTTAAACAATCCTGTTTATTTGTATTGTCTTTCATATGAACTTGAATGGAAGCCAACAAAGCATTATATCACTTATGATTTTGAAACAATGGAACAAAAGATTGAAAAGAAAGTCAGTGATAAATCAGTTATCAATTCTCGATTGATTCCTTTGAGTGTTTCATCATGTGTGAAACTTGATAAAGGTTTGATAACAAAGAACTTTGATATACGAACAAATGAATTCATAGCTAATTGGATTGACTGGTTATTTGTTGTTGGCTGTGATGTGTATGCTGATAAATTGAATCATTTGAAGAGCTTTATTAAAGATAAATCGGAAGAAGAACTCAATAAAATAGATACATCATTGAAAACAATAACAGTATTCGGTTTTAATTCATCACGATTTGATTCAAACTTATTCAAAGAGCAATTGATTAAAAATCATTGGTCTATCGATAGCGGAATGATTGGAACTGCTTCATCACTGAAACAATTCATATTGAAATCATCAAAGTACCCTATTCGATTGAGGTTCATTGACGCACAAGCATTTGTTGCCGGAGGTACGCTCAAACAGTTTGGAATCGATTTTGGCAACTCCGTTGACTCAAGCTTCGCTTGCGGAGGTATATCTAACAGTTCGAAAGGTGTATTTCCTTATGAAGCAATCAACAGTGATAATTATAATGAAGTGTTGTCAAAGAGTGAACCGTTCAAATATGAAGACTTCTACAGTTATCTCAATCAAAAGAACCCATTAACGAAAGCTGATTATGAAGAGTATTTGAATGATTCAAAGAGGTTTGCAACACGTTGGGATTATTTGTTATCATACAATGACAATGATGTTGAAATGATGATTAAACCGATTGATAATCTTATTCAAATGAATGCTGAATATAAAGTTGATTTGATAAGTAATCTTTCATTGTCAAAGAATGCTTCATGTATCAAATATGCTCTCGCTTATAAAGATTTCAATCCTAAGAACGACTATGAAACCATCAATAAATCAAATACATTTAAGCCGTCAATGAAATGGTGGTTAAATAAATGTGATAACTATCGAAAGCAAGATGAAAAACATAACCAGAAGCTGCGAACACTCGCTGCCTCCGACGAACGGAGGACGAAAGAAAACCAACGCGATATATCAAAATGTGTTAGTGAAAAAGATTTTGATGCTTTCATGAAATTGTATGAATCAAATGAAACAGGTAAATGTCATTTATGTGGTGAACACTTTACTTACAACAACAAGCCGACACTTGACCGAATAGATAACAACAAAGGACATCAGATTGATAACTGTTTGTTGGCTTGTGCTGAATGTAATCGTTTAAGACAACGTGATGATGATAAGATAACAAGAACCAAAATACAATTGAAGAAATTCTGTAAGCTCCATCACCTTCCGACACTCATAACTGATGAAAAAGAATACTACAACTTGAGAGAGAATATAACGGGAGGTTTATCAAATGTACTTCATCGAGTGAACATCAGAGGTCAAACATTAATCAATAAACTCAAATATGATGCCGTTAATGACAGAATCATTAGCTATGACACTTCAAACACAGTCTCTCACGTTGCCGGAATTGATTTCAATTCATTATATCCTTCATCATTCAGTTCAGTAAAACATTCATTCAATCCTTATCACGGAGGAATCATGTACATGCCTGGTTCATTTATAAAACGATTTGATGTTTATGATGAACAAGGAAACAAGAATGAAAAGGTTCTAAATGCTGCAATGAATATCATTCAATCAAAGAAGCGATTTGATGCAAACCCTGAGTTTATATTCAAAGCTGAAGTCAAATTGAGATGTTCGAAAAATAAAATTAATGATTTGATTAACTTTCCCCCTGTGTTTAGAAACATCAATATAATGAATGATGAACAAACGATAGGAAGCTATATGTACAAATATATGAAAGACAATAAACTGAATTCAGCCGATAAAGAAACAAGAAAGCTGACAATGTTGCTTGATACATGCGGTACATTTATGACGTTCTCGAATTATTATTTATGGTTTTTAATCGACCACGGACTTATTGTTGATGACATTAAGAGCTTAAGTTTATATGAAGCTCATGACGGTTTTAATCAATTTGTTTGCGAGTTTATGAAGAAGCGTCAGGATATATTGTCAGGAAAGACAAAAGGTAAAGCTGCTAACGGCAGCCTTGCAAACGAAGTTTGTAACGAAAAGTTTTACAAGATTAGTATGAACGGATCTTACGGATATGACGGAATGAATTCAGAGAACTTCAATAAAGTCAGAATTGTTGATAAAAATAAAGCCTTTCAATTGATTGCATCCGATACTTATCGCAATGGATGTAAATTGTCAAATGATTGTTATTTGATACAATCACAACCTCATTCATTCAAATGTAATACATGTCTTCAGGAATCATTCTGGACATTAGACAATGCGAAATATTGGTATTTGACTTTCCTTTATGACTTTCTTTACAAATGCATTGACATGAATAAAATTCATTTCAACTCGGTCGATACAGACAGCCTGTACATGTCAATCGCAGGAAATATGAATAAACCGATTAATCAGCTGTTTGATTACGTCATCAAAGACAAAACATTTTATGATAAACACATTTATTCATTTATGCCAAATCCTGCAATCAATGATGTATATGATGAGAAAAAGATTCTCGGTTGTTGTGTAGAAAAGTTCGGAGCAAATCAAGTTGCTTTATGCGCTAAATGTTATACGATATGGAGTGATGACAAAACAATTTCATTAAAGCTCAAAGGTATATCATTGAAGAAGAACAACATCAAATCAAGTGATTATAAAGAAGTCATCGACGGACAGACAGTAATGAAAGGCAAGAACATAAACCTTCAAATGAATTCACAACTGATGAGTAAAATAACTGTTATCAAAAATGCTTTAACAGCAGCACATTCAAAAATGTTAGTGTTATCGAATCAGTGTTGTTGTCCCTACATTCACGGAATGAATGCATCAAAGTATTTCATTGAAAACCATTAAACAATTAATTTGATGATTTTATTTTAAAAAATCATTTTTTTATTTTTGTTATAAATGAGTCAACCAACCGGGCAGACACAAATTGAAACTGAAAATGAAGCCGAATTTGAACCATTAAAAGGATTTGAAAATGATTATGAAATTCAAACAACTTTCCCTTATAACATCAGAAAGAAGAAAACAGGACGAATATTAGCTGAAGGTGAATACAGACAAAATGTTTATCCGTGTGTAAGCCTAAATAACAAAATATATTATAAACATATTCTTGTAGCAAAGCAATTCATTGAAAACCCTGATAATTTACCACAAGTCGACCATAAGAATAGAATCAAAACTGATTATCATTTATCTAATCTTCGATGGGTTTCACCGACAGAAAATCAACAAAATAAATCATCACATCTAAGTATAAAATATGAGTTTGTTGATGATATACCTGATGAAGCTATGATTATTGATTTCTATGAAACAAAGACAGAAAGGAAAGAATTTGAAGAAAACACGTATTATTATTACTATGATGATACTAATAATGAAGACATTTTTTATGCAAAGATTACTGATAATATTTATAAAATTCTTCATATCAATACAAATAAATCAGGCAATGAATTTGTTTTACTTCGTGATGTTGAAAATAAACCAGTCGGTGTATATATCAATCGATTTAAACATCAACATGATTTGATTTAAATGATGCATAAATATGTTTTATTTTTGTTATCATTGGTTTCATTCGATTGAAACACTAAAAATAATAATAATCATTGAATGATTTTGATGACTGATACCTAAAATATAGGTCATTATTTCGATTTCGATTGAAGGTTAAAAATATCTCTTTTTATATCCCTTTTCATTTTCACTTTCTGTTAACATATTTGACGTTCTTTGACGACGTTATATTGAATCTACCTGTTTTTTCAATCATTGATGCCAGTTCATCTTGCTTCACAAACAATCCGAATGATGTTTTATACTTCTTTTGGACGTCAGATAGTGTGAATCGTTCCATGGTCGGGTAGTTCTTTGTCATAAATGAATCAATATTATATTTGTTCTCAGCCGGCTGTTCTTTGTATTCTTCATCAGCTTTTGTTTGTTCTTTCAAATCATCTCTCATATCTTGTAGCTCGCGAACACAATACTCATACTTTCGTTTAATGGCTTCACATTTTGAACATGTTTTGACTGATTTTGAATTACATTCAGCTATCTTTCCGTTCAATTGAATAATGTTATCAATGACGTCTTGAATCAATGACGGGTCAATTCGTAGCATCCAAACCTCATATGTGTCTGGTGGCGTATAACATCCGCATCTCATCATTTCCTTATCTTCTTCAGTCATAACATAACTCTCAACATCATCGTTAATGCAAATACATCTCATGATAGATACACATTTTGATACAAATCTTTTGTAAACTCCGTACTCAGCGCTTTTATATACGTCAGTAATGTTTTTATATATCTTATCGCACTTTTCGTCTATTGTTGAATGATTGCAATGATAACCCATGAATTCAAAGTTACATTTTCTGATGAATTTCTTTATCTCAACAGTATCTGTACGTTCTTTCTTTATTTCTTCAAAGACAGGAATCACTGGTTTTGATGAATGAAGGTCATTGATGGACGGTATGGCTTTGAATGCGTTAAATACATTATCCATCAAATCACTGTATCGCTGAATCTTCAAAACATACTTTGAACGATTACCTTCAATCAAATCAAACAGCCTTTCAATGGCTTCTTTTGCAGATTTCTCGATGATATTATTTCTGATTTGTTTATCACTGAGGAACAAATTAAGAAGTCTGTTTGCTTGTTCAATCATTAGTTGATTTGGATTGAATGATTTGACTGATGAGGTCTCAACGATTGAAGAGCTTTCATTGTTTTGATTTGTTTGAATGACGGTCATTTTATAAAAAATAAAAAATCAAAATGAAAAATAAAAAGGGATATAAAAAGAGCTATTTTTAACCTTCAATCGAAATCAAAAATGAAGCCCTAAATGCCGCCCGTGAATGAAAATCAATTGGTTTACTCTTTGAATACAGCTAATGTTCTTTCATCAATGATGCTTGTGATGATTCCGACAGTCATTCGTTTTATTTTTGATGTTATTGCAGTTTCACCACTAAGAACTTTCAGCTTATTGTCTTCATTATCGATAAACACCTCATCACCAATACCATAACATGATGAATCATTAACTTTCAGAAGATAATCACCATGACTTGCAAATGTTATACATTTATTTTGTTCATCAATTCTAACACAAATACCGACATATTCTTTCCATGTTCCTGAAGTCTTGACACTACAAATACAATCAGTTGTATCATCTGCTGTTGAAGGTATCCATTCATCACCGACATGTTTGTAAACCTTACCTGTCATATACACTGGAGAACCTATAACGAAATCACTAACAGAGTTCATTGATGATTCAATCGGCGAGTAATGTGTGATTGTTGTGTTTGATTGCGTACCGTAAATAGCAGCCTTGAATGTTGCTAAATAACCTCGGGACATGATTTGTCTTGCATATATTTGTTTAGCATCTAATAATTCCTGAGTAACTGTCCAAGAATACTCACCTATCGGGAAATTATATGTCAGGGGTCTTCCTGATGTTATATCAACAGTGTCTTCATAATAGAATGGGAATTTGAAATTGTCGAAATACACAGTTCTTTGATGTAATACAAGAACAATGTTGTGAGGATTTGCGGCTGTATCATAGAATAATATTCTTATTTCCAAACATAGCGCATAATCACCTACTACGTATTCCAGTTTAATTACATTGCTTTCGAGTTTTAGATAATGAATTGATATCTCCCCTCCCTCTGTAATCGGTCCGCAATCAATAGCACATTTTTTTATTAGTTGTTCTTCTGTTAAAACATTTGACTTCAATACAAATTTTTCATCACAATCTACCTTATCATAATAAGTTGAATCCAATTGTTCAACAAGACTATCATAATAATTATCCAATTGAGTTAATTTTGTATCTGTTTCACTTTTCAATGCATAATTTGAGAATTTGTTATCAATAGCTGTTAGTTGTTTTTCAAGTAAATTAGCTTTTTTATCAATTAGATTACTTTCAAATATTGTCTGATATGTATTTACAACATAATCTAATGATGGAACAGCTGCTGTTGCATCACATTCAGTTTCATCAGATTGAACAACAAGCGGAATCTCACTTTTCAAAGCATATTTACCTTCAGCGACTGTTTTCGTTTCATACTTATCTAATTCATAAGCCAATTCATCCTCATCGACGAACTTCTCATCAGCTTGTGAACTAGTATAATACGCTGTTAAGTCAACAGGTTCAGGAATATCTGTCTTCAATGCTATTTCATCCGTTCCGTCTTCATACAAAATTGATATAATATAAACCATCGGTCCTTTACAATATGTTGTTGAATTTTCTAGCAGTAATGTACCATCATACTTCCAAAACAAACTGTATTCAGTACCTTCAACATCAATGAAGTTATCGCACCAGTATCCTAGTGAACTAAAATTGCCTGTTGTGAATACATAATCATATTCAATATCATTATATCTAAATTTGATGAAACATTTTTCATAAACATGATCACAAATACCGTTTTCTTCTATACTTCTATCAATTTCAAGTTGATTTAACTTTGTTATACTTAAATCATTCATTTTACGATACTCGCTTAAGTTTGTAAGCTTTGCATATTCATCAATATTAATCAAATCTTTTACTTTAGTTACTGCCATAGATGATAATATATATGATGCTTGTGCTGATAGCGGTTTATCATCATTCATCAATTTCTGTTGAACTTCTTCTGTTGGTTCTTCATTCGGATTCAATTGTAGTTCATTATTTTTGAGTACTTCCGGAATATCTGTCTTCAATGCATAATTATTTGTTACGTAATTCATATTCGGTATACAATATTCATCATAAACTTCAAGCTTGTATGAATAACATACTGATTCTAGATCGACAGCATAGTTATCATTATATCTGAATGTTCCACCGTAATAGAAATAATATATAGAAAAAGTATTTTCACCTTTCTTGTAATGATAATATTCCGAGTCTTCTCCGTCATACAAATACTCTCCTGAAATATCTTCATTATTACAAGAGCCTTTAACTATTAATGATGATTTCTTTAATATGTTGCATAAATCGCCGTCCAAATTTGTGATATAAGTTCGTTTATCCTCATCATTGGTTGTTCCGTTTACGAATTTTGTAGCTATTGATAATTCTTGAGTTATATATTCGTTTGATAATATATCATCTCTTGAAACAAATTCTTTGAGAGTTTTTGTTGTTGCAATAGATACATCAGGAGTGTTGAGCCTGACAACAGAGACATTTTTCGGAGGTTCGTAAGAACCGCTCGGTCCAACAAAATAATCATTGAGAAGTCCATCAAAATCCTTTATGATACGAATTATTGATGATTTATTTGTTTCATGGCTAAATAAATATCTTGTATAATCAGTTCTATCAAAGACATAATTTCCGTTTTCATAATTTTCACATTCAATATAAAATCCATATTGTATGAGGTCGGCTAGTAATTTGTCGCAATTTGGAGTAAGAAATCGAGATAAATACGGATCATTACATTCAAAATCAATATTCTCTCCTCCGGCTTGTAACGGAATATCATTTATGATATTGTCTTTTGAAATATATTTGCCTTCAGCGACTGTTTTCGTTTCATACTTATCTAATTCATAAGCCAATTCATCTTCATCAACAAACTTCTCATCAGCTTGTGCGCTTGTATAATACGCTGTTAAGTCAACAGGTTCAGGAATATCTGTCTTCAGTGCATATCCTTTCAGTGCTTCATTTATTTTTGTCGTCAACGATTCTTCATTAATCAAGTCATCAGGTATATCAGTTGATAAAGCGTAATTGTTGATGACATAATCACGCAATCCGTTAACAGCTTCATTCAATTGTTCCTCTGTGATTCCGTGACCGTTCGATGAATCGCCTTTGATAACATAATTATCGACATATCTTTTAATGTACTCGTTAATTAGTCCGTCAATAGTATTTGTTTTTGTTACGTGACCGCTCTGCTCGATCGTAAACATCAATTTATTAGAAACTAAACAATGTCAAAACAAGATAAAAATAATTCATCTGATAGCTTTGAATTAGATTTAAGTGGTAATATTGATGATGATTCTGTATTTGATAGTGAGGTATCTAAACCTGATGATGATGATGAAGAACTAGAGGACCCGATAGATTATTTTAAGAAAACGTTTCTCAGTACATACAAACTAGAACACCCCAATGATTTAATTAATTTGTTGTATCAAATACAAAACAATGAATATACAGGAAGAAGTGTCGGAAAGATTCGTGAAATGAAAGTTAAGTTTCGACGATTTGTTTCATTGATGAACAAAATCAATGCAGGAATTAAAAGTAAAGGTAATCAATTCCTTAGTTTAAGAGAGTACACAACAGATAAAAAAAGTCTTGATACAATTATCAATTACTTCAATATTGTTGTCAACGATGATTTAAATTATAGTTCTGACGGTTTTCGTTCATCACCCATCAAACCACCGAGAAAGAGTCAAACACCACAAACCACCAAAGGAAGAAGAAAGAGAACCAGCATACATGAACCAACACCTGACAGCAGTAAACGAAGAACTCCGAGAAGAAAACGCATAACTCCGAGTGATTCTGATGAATCAATGAATACAAGTTTTTTAGAGCAAGAAGATTCCCTTCCGTCAATATCATTTAACTTCCCGGAATTTGAAGAAGAAGAAGAAGATAACCTATCATCCTTGTTGCTGTCTCCTTACGATCAGGTAGATGATGATATAGAATTGCTTGAGCAATTAGGCTATAACCAGCCCTGGATCAAAGTACTTCCAAGATGTTATGAAGCAGCAAAGAAACCACAAAACAAACTTGATGAACAAGCGAAAGAAAACGTTGATGCATTACATCAAACACTAGAAACTATCAGAGACATGATGAAGAGAAACATTGATATAACCAATGAACGAAAATCAATTACAGGCTTATCATCATTCTTCAGAGTGTTTGACACAATCATTAATAGAAAACCTATCAAAGGCTCTGATGTCATACAACCAATCAAACCACCATCAATCAAACCAATAACAAACAATAATAATAATAATTTTTCGAGTAATAAAATGAATGATGATACAACATTTATTGCTAACGAGGATGATGAAACAGAACTTAATGAAACGTTTCAACAGTACAATGAACGTGTAAAGAGACCTGCCAAAAAAGTTAAGTTCGGTAAGCTTAATTCTTTCGATGAATCACGTTTTAAGAAAGGAGCAGCATTTGAGTCACCAACATCTGAAGAAGAAATTCAACGATTATTGCAACAATACAAACAAGAAATCAAAACAACAGGTAAACGTGAAAACAGAGATGCTCCGACAGTTCTTAGCAATATCGGTAAATTCGGGAACTTAGATATTCAATCACACACACAAAACAGCTCATTTTACAAACAAAACTTCCTTGATATAATCATTAACGGAAATTACAGAGTTAAATACATTCCTTCAGCCGCTACACGAGACCAGGCAAAAGTTTATTGTCACACACATCTTGACCCGGACGGAAAACCAAAATACAGATTACTTCCTACTAACGCTAAAGACCCGTCAGGAGAGATTGAAATAACAGACCTGAACGGTGATAAAGTTGATGATATTATATTAGTTGATAAACGAGGTGTTCCACAAATCATTAACGGATACAAGCTTGTATTTGCTTCTCCTTACAAGAAGGTTTGGAAAACAATGGTTACTACACCAGAAGCACGAAAGAAATTACCGTTTAATGTCTGGCTTGATGAAATGTTTGAGAAAAGCAAAGAGAAAATCGATTGGAATACAGGTAAATATATTCTTCAAGACTCAAGCAAAACACGACTCGCTCCGTACATTCAATACTATTCTGATTTGAGATTAGGAAAACCAAGAGTCAGCACCAGAGCATCACCAAATTCATTCTGGAGTAGTCTCTTTTCTAAGATATGGAAGGTTTATTGGGAGATATTCAGTGAAATACATCCGTTATCAAAAGTTGTTAATTATCTTACTATATCAAATGCATTATTTGTATATCACTTTGATAATCCCGTTAAGAAAGCAATTGAAACAGAACATAATTTGAAGCCAATGAATTACGTTGAATGGATGAATTACAGGAAAACACAAAAATCTGATTATAACAAGAAATGTATTGCTCTCATACAAGATTTCATAAACAAATCTAAAAAGACAATCGTCTTCGAAACAGGTAAATGGTCTAGAGATATTAATAACTGGAATCCTGAGTTTAAGACCATTATCGAAAACATTAATTACTTAATTCAGAAAGTTGCACCCGCAGGTACTGATGTTAATGAAACAATAGCTTACATCAATGTTGCTAGCCCGACAGATATTCAAACGTTAAAGGATGTTTCAAATAATAATATCGCCGTCTGGATTGATACAGTTTACGGTAAGGGTTGCGGATATATTGAATATAAGATTCAAATGTCTAAACAAAAGCTTGAGAGACTATCAGCAGCAGAAGGATATGATATCAAAGTACCTGAATAAATAAAAATAAATTAATGATTATTTGATGAAGCTACCTTGAACCTCTTTTGCAAAATGATGATTTTATTTTTATGACGGTCTTCTTCTCCTCCTTCTCGTTGAGTCACTGCCCGCAGTATTTAAAGAATCATTATGTATTGGAAACGGTTGTGAATTCGTTTGTTTTTTACTGTGTTTACCCTTTGAATCACTTTGTTTTTTATTTTTTGGTGATCCGTTAGGGAATGTATCGGAAGATGAATCAGAAAGTAATGAATCAGATGAAGATGAAAATGTTTTTCTTATTGAATACGGTTGAGGTGATTCATCATCACTGAAAGCAATCCATCCGTACTTTATTGGCGGGTTATCATTATCGTCGTCAGATGAAGAAGATACATGATAAACTTTCACATTTGCAAATGATACTTCTTCATTTTGTGGTGATTTGAAAGGAGATGTTGCAGCATTAGCAAACTTATTTGTTTGTGGGGGTGATTTGTAGGGAGATGTCCCGAAATCCTTCAGATACGGTGATGTAGTCGCGTCAGCAAATTGAATATGTTTATTTATTTTTGGTGTTTGTGGAGGTGAATTGATAACAGGTATTGAGTATGTTGATGTCTGTGGCGGTTGATTAAATTGATTCATTTGTGGTGGTGGTTGATTTCCGAAACACGTTTGTTTCGTCTTCTGGTATTCCTCTTGAACATCATCAATATGTTGATTTCGATTAATGTATTGATAATCTTGCAGCTTTCTTTTCAAACGAAAATCATTATGTTCCTGTTGTTCATTTAATACCAAATTATTTGTTTGTCTTTGGTAATCCAGTAAATTAGTTCTCGGTGGTAATTGAGTCCTCAATACATTTGCTTGTGTTTGATATAATTGTGCATTTGCATTTCCAATATGTTGTACTTCATATGCTTTATTTCTTATATCACGTGCCCGTTCACGGACTTTCTGTCTTTGTATACGTATCGCTTTCTCTCGTTCTTCTCTCTCGATTTGTTCCTTTGTTTTAAACAAATTACCGAGATTATTAAACATATTCTTTGATACTTCAATAAATTAATAAACAACTGAATATAAATGATTCAGGTTCAATAACGTTTCCTTTCATGTCTGTGAACCATAACCTGTATTCTTTCTTTGTGTTGTTCAGACACTCATATTTCCTGTATTTCGTTTGTCGTCTGTTAGCAAGCATTATGAAATGGTCGCAGAAAGGCATGAATTCAACTATATCTGAATGAACCATTAAATCACCAACAATATGTTGATTGACAACAGCCCCACAATACTGAACAACAATGTACTTCTTGTTGCGACTATAAACGAAATCATCAGGAAGATTAAAATCTTTTGTTTGTGTGTGATAGTATCGTTTTGTGATTGCTTGTTTAGCTTTCATTTTGCGTTTTATAAGTCAAAAAGAATATTTTATAATCATCATTCAAAGCATCTATTGATGAACAAACATATTTTGTGTACATGATAGGAACTGTTATTATTGTTTTATTCTTCAGTGTTTTGTTAGTTTGACGCAAAGGATTTAATAGTTTACATTTAACGTTTCCGGACTCATAGCAAATGAATTCAGCGAGTTCATTGAATACTCTTCTTCGCTTTTCATGTTTCTTTTCTGTTTTCGCGTAATCGGTGTGAATGAGTATTATATTTTTTGGTTTATATGACAGAAGACCTTTAAATCGTTGTTTTTGTTGAATCTCTTTCAATTGCATTGATTTCGCTCTTATGTACTGCCATTCAAAGTCGCGGTCGTCTTGCATCTGTTGAGGTGTTAGATAAATGTATTTTGATTGTCGTTTGTCAAGGTATTCATCAGTTTCTTCATCAAATGATGTGTATAAAGGATTCAATAAACGAAGAGATGAATGAGGTGTGTTATTGTACCATTTAACCGTTTGTTGTATCAATACATTGTTTGTCATTCGTTGTTGTGATTGACCGAAGGCGTTTCGTAAAGTTCTGATTACTGCATCAACACATTTATGTGCGTTCGTGAAAGGTGAATCATCAATGATTAACTTTATTTTGTTTGGGGCTTTGAATTTAATTGACGGTTTGTTTGATTGGTATCTTTCGTCTCCGTTGCAATAACTTTTGAATGCATTTGATATAAAAGCCTGTTCACCATCACATTTAATTGTTTCGATTCTGATATTCCTTTTATTAACTAGTTTATCAATTACTTTGATTATAGTTAACTCAGTTCTGTCCGCAATCGGTTCAACAATTAAGTATTTCGTGTTTACATTGATAAGAACAAGATAAGCTTTGTTTAATGCAAACATTATATCCATTTCCCAACAATGAGGCTCAAATGAGAAGTCAGGTTTTGATAGTTTCTTTACTGTTTTCAATCGGAAATCCTTAATATAGGGCTCAGTTTTAATGTTTGTGTCTTTGATGTACTTGTATTTAGATTTGAAAGGATAATTAATTGATTCTTTGTAGCTGCGTGCACTCGCTGTGTCTTCGATGTATTCATTCATTTTGATCGCAAAAATAAAGCCTTCAAATGCCGCCCGTGAACGGAACAGTCAAAGAATCACAAAAATAAAAAGAGATATAGAAAGGGGTAATTTTAACCTTCAATCGAAATCAGTTTATTTATTCATTAGCTTGCGAACCTTTTGGCGTTTCATCATCAACGTATTCTAAACCTTCGAGAGATAATTTAAAGTATGTATCACGGCACAAACATAACTGACAGGGGGGTGGATGAACTGTACCTTCTTCATTTACATTATAATATGTATCGTTCACACCTGTGTGAATTGGTTGACCGTTGATTTGAATTTGAACATTACCAAAACCTCCATCAAGTCCGTCATAACAATAACCTGCAGATGATCTTTCAGTTTGAATATTGAATACAAATGATGTTGCATCAGACAAAGTGTTTTTGTATCGATTACCTCGTGAGTCGTTCTTTGGCATAGTAAATGAATCTTCAAATTCCTTTGTACATTGAAGTGTAATTGCGTCTAAATCACCGGCAGTCAATTGATTTTCAAAGAATCTTGCACCGATGGTATCTACGTTCTCGTCAGGGAAGTTCTTACCGCCTATGTTCAAATAACAGTTTTGATAAACAGGGTTTTCAAATACAGTCAAATCATTATGATGCTTTGGAAACAGAACCGATATCGTTGTAACGTTAATCAAAGGTATGTTCAATGTTGATTTGATTCCGTTTGCGGCGGCAGCAATCGGAAATGCATGATAATCAACCTTCTGTGAAGGAATTACTAAGCCTTCACGTAAAATGTTTTCAATACCTTGACGTGTTGCTTCACAAACACCGTAGCCCTGCATGTTTGATTTGCAAAGAGTGATTGTCATTTGATTGCAGGTCAATGTTGCAACACCGTTTGAATATTCAATGTCTTTATGTTTTGTTTCTAAGATTTTAACAACATCGCCCGGAGCCAACGGAGCATCGGGATTATTTGATGCTATCATTTCTGCAAACGATCCTTTATTAACATCAGACTCTTTCACATGAAACTTCTCATAATCATCAGTTGTGTAATGAAATACAACTTCTTTTGGTGTTTCATCTTCCTCAACAGGATTACCTGCATGTATTCTTTGATATTTGATTGTAAGTGTTTGATCAAACACGGAAGGAATGGTTGCTTCATTACCGATTTGTGTGAATTGACGTTTAAGTTTACCGCGAACCTTTAAATCACGAAGTTTATCTAATGATTCAGCAGAAACAGATTCATCATCTTCGAGAAATGCTTTTGTTTCAGCAACTACATACGGATCAATAACAGCCCAAACAAGACCGGCGGGGCTGACTTGAAAACGAATTGATAAATCACCGATGATTCCGTTAGGGAACAGATCAAATGCCTGTAATGCTAGTAAGTCATCAAACGGAAGGTTTAAATCAAATTCAACTTGTGCTCTTCCGTTCTCTTTGAAATTCATCAGATTTACATACGTTCCTGCCATTGTTTGTGAATATTGACTTACATTTTCCCATAAAGAATGAACGAATCTACGTCTTTTCTTTTCTGTTTCTGGTTTAAGTGCAGAATATAAGAAACCTTCACGAACACATTCATTCTGTTGATATCCGACATTAACATTATTATGTAGAATCTCTAAACGATCGAACAACTGATTTGATGATTTGAAGCCGACAAACAGTTTGTAGAAGTGTTGAGGGTCTTCAATGGTTCGCAATTTATCAAGATCGGTATTCAACTGTAAATCTAGTTTGACATGAAATGTCAGAAATCCTTTGTCAACATCACTTATGAAATGATCAGGATGAGTTAAACTGATTTGTGAGTATTGACCTGCTGTAAACGGTGCGGGCTGATCATGACAGTCAACAGTTCTGAATGAAAATGAACGTGTTCCGTCATTAACGTTAATCATGTGACGCATCTCTTCAAATGCATGCAATACATTTCCTGTTTCGATTTGATGGTTATGTGATCTCTCATTACGATATAACATTTATGATTTAATAAAAAGAATCAATATATTATCTCTTTTATTTACTCTTTAAATGGGTATAGGCATATTCAATAAGATAAAGAACGGTTTCAAGAAGTTCGGAAACAAAATCAAAGACGTAGCAACAAAGATTGTTGATAACATTCCTAAAGTCGTTGATGTCGGAAAACAGATTATCGATAAAGTTAAACCGATAACGAAATTCATTCCAGGCGTCGGTCAAGTTATTGACACTATTGATACAGGTTTAAGTACGGTAGGTCGAGTTGGAACGGTCGGAAAGTCAATATTAGATAAAGTTTAATGATATCTATAAACGTTTTATCATAAACTCAAATGAATGAAAACATCAATGAAGTTAAAATAATAAATGAAAACAGAAATGAAGTTAAAGTATTTAAATCACTTGAAGAATTCGATTTGTTCTGTCATAAAAATATTGATCAAATGAAATCACAAACGACAAACTATTTGAACAAGATTTATAAAATCATCACTAATGACGGAAATGAATACAAAATAACTAAACGTAATTGCAAAGAAGGAAAACGATGTGACGGAGACATTTATTTGAAGAAAGTCGGGAATACAATCACTAAAACACTTGAGAATGACAATATCACCGCTGATATTATTATTCTGAGAGAAACAGTTGATGTTATATCTTCCAAAACCGATGAACTTCGCGATTTGTTTGACAGTAAGTTGATTCACGTTGATATCATCATTAAACAGCTCATCGATAAAAATAAAATACTTGAAGAACATATCAATAAGCTTTCAAATGTTGTTGATCAGCAATCAAAAGTCATTAATGAATATGTATTAAATGTTGTTGCTCCTGACAACCACAGAATGATTAAGTGAATCATGATGATTTAATGATTTAGTCGTTTTTGGCTGTGGTTCATGAAATACATTACCTTTTTCATTATAACATTTCACTGTCGGAGCTGAGTTTATTTTTGTTCTATTCTTTTGCATCGTTAATTGTAATCTATCAAAATAGTTTTTGTGTTTATCATCATGAACGGTTCTCATTTGATTAATAACAGACATTTAATTGTTATTAAATGAGTGAACTAACAGAATACAAGAAAGAAATTCCTGAATTAAAACGTATCAAACGAGGATTGAAAGAAAAGTGTTATGATTACAAACAATATCTCAACAATATCAAATCGGGAATGCTTGGCTCTGACGGTCTTGCCGTTCGTGAGTCTCTTATTGAAGACATCAACAGCCTCAAAAATAAAGTTCATCAGCTTGAGAATGAATTAAATGAATTGTCTAATAAATGAGTTCTTCAAGTTCAGCTATTAATTCAGCAGGTCCTCCGTTCGTCGGAGGCAGCGAGTGTTCGCAGCTACCGTTGAATTTCTTTAGCTGTTTAATAAAGTGATTTATCTCTTTTAGTACTTCATCTATGATATCATCATTATCGTAGAGGTATTTTAATGCAGGTCTCCATCCTTTTAGCTTTTTATTGATTCTATTAATGAGGGTGCTTAATTGTTCCTCCGTTTGTCGGAGGCAGCGAGTGCTCGCAGCTTCGGCTTGGTTTGACATTTTATAAATTGCTGATAAAAAAATAAAAAATTTTTGAAAGTTCGATTTTTTGAGTTGTGTTATTTTTGTTCATTAGTCGTGTTGACGGCGGGCTTCACCTGACGGAAACCGACTGATATATACTACTAAACAAGTTCAAAGATGTAAATTCAAAAGTGTCTATCGTCAACTTAAAATATGTATTTTAACCCTACCCCTTTTGATACCCCTTTTTTATCACCTGTCGAGCCGGTCTACTATTACTACTCAGGCATTTGACATTTAAATACAACTTTAGATAATATTAATGAAGCTAGATTAGTTATTGGTTTCTCATTTTTTTCGAATATACCATACAATTCATTAAAATAAGATATATCGAAATCAGTAGTTTCGAGTGAATTATTTAGTAAATCAGCTGAAGTATAAACATTGTTTGTTAATAATTCATTTATAGAACTCTTCAATGCATACTTACCTTCTGCAACTGTTTTCGTTTCATACTTATCTAATTCATAAGCCAATTCATCCTCATCAACAAACTTCTCATCAGCTTGTGCGCTTGTATAATACGCTGTCAAGTCAACTGGTTCTGGTATATCACTCTTCAATGCTAATTCATCTGTTCTGTCTTCATACAAAATTGATATAATATAAACCATCGGTCCTTTACAATATGTTGTTGAATTTTCTAATAGTAATGTACCATCATACTTCCAAAACAAACTGTATTCAGTACCTTCAACATTAATGAAGTTATCACACCAATATCCTAGTGAACTAAAATTACCTGTTGTGAATACATAATCATATTCAATATCATTATATCTAAATTTGATGAAACATTTTTCATAAACATGATCACAAATACCGTTTTCTTCTATACTTCTATCAATTTCAAGTTGAGTTAACTTTGTTATACTTAAATCATTCATTTTACGATACTCGCTTAAGTTTGTAAGCTTTGCATATTCATCAATATTAATCAAATCTATTACTTTAGTTACTGCCATGGATGATAATATATATGATGCTTGTGCTGATAGCGGTTTATCATCATTCATCAATTTCTGTTGAACTTCTTCTGTTGGTTCTTCATTCGGATTCAATTGTAGTTCATTATTTTTGAGTACTTCTGGTATATCTGTCTTCAATGCATAATTCGTTAAATCAATTGGTTCAGGTATATCAGTTGATAAAGCATAATTGTTGATGACATAATCACGCAATCCGTTAACAGCTTCATTCAATTGTTCCTCAGTGATTCCATTACCGTTTGAACCTAAGTAGTAATGGTCTGTGCGACGTGACCACCTATTAACTACTGGAATACCTTACCCAGCATACCTTGCAAGCCAACAAGCTCAGGTATAAAAAATCAGGTATGTTTACTTGTTATTGTTTTTAGTCGTGTTTTCATTACCAACCTATACATTTGAATAATTTTCTGGAACCCTTTATCAACTCATTATGTTTTGATACGCTAGATAGATTTGCAAAATTAATTTTATTTTTATTTTTCATTTTATACAGTCATAAACATGACCACACAAACTACTATTAGCACCATTATTTCTTCAAATCAACAAATAGATGGTAATTACACAGATGAACAAATTAATGAATATTTTCAAGAGCACAATTGTACTATACTACGATTTCCTAAGAACGGCTATTCAGAAAATACTTTAACATTCTATCGTAATGACGACCCTAGTAGAATAATGTACACAACACTAGGAAGATTTGTAAGAAATCCAAATAAATTATACCCAAAAGACTATGGTTATATGCGCAAAAATAACATAATACTAACAGAGACAAAAGAACAAAGATTAGAAAAACAAAGACAAGCATATGAAAACGAATTACAAGAATCTATGAAACAAGAAGCTTGTATACTGACTTCCAAATATGAAGGTTCTGGTAAACATGTGCATTATACATATAACAATTTTGATTACAGAGTAACACCAGCAAATTGGAAAGCAGGAGCAAGACCACATAAAGCAAAATGCATAAGATACACTCACGAACATATAGCACAGTTGTTTGCACAAGAAGGTTGTAAACTATTATCTCAATACCAGAATCAAAAATCAAAACTCACTTATGAATACAAAGGACGAACCTTCCAAGTTGTTTATAATGATTGGAAATTCTATCATAGTCGTCCACATTTAGGACAAGTTCATACTTACTTCACAGAGGAACTTGATAGGAAATTTAATTAAAAAAGCGATTATTATTTTTGTATTTTAAATATTTTAAATATTTTAATTTTATTCTTATACAAAACGAACCAAACGCCAAATGACAAATTTAATACCAGAAACATTATTCAATTTGGATACAGAAACAATAACCAAATTCATTGCGATTCTGAACACTAAATTAAATGCTAATATTATTATTGACCAAGACAACAATATAAATATTACAAGGCTATGTAAATATTTCAACGACAATAATGCTTACAATATTCTTCTTGGTGATATTAAGCCTGATGAATTAGCTCCTACAGATGTTATTGATGAAATTACCATTAATAATTACATTGATGAAGTTATCAAACAAAACCAACAACGAATAACAACAATAATTAATACACCCGAAGTAAATGAACCAGAAAACGAAGAACTATACGAGTACCTTAAGAAAAATGGACAACAATTCACTAGTAAGCATAATGATTTTCTAATAGTTAATTTTCCAAATGATTTCGATAGAGCAGTAGCAGCTTTGCAAGCATATGACTACCCAGAAGCTTTGGTTAAAGAACGTAATGATCATGGTAAACCTATTGTTACATATTATTTCAATGAAATATCATCTCTAGCAAACATATATGATGCCTTGCTTCATGTTTACCAAAGTGAACTAAAACCATTTAAAATACACTTTCAACTTTCTGGAGTCTTTGAAACAAGTACCTTTGACTTTGAAACTTATGAAGAAAAATATGATTATGAGGCTAGAGAGATCAGATGGCAAAACTACAAATCTGCCATACCAATTATAGTAAAAGATGAACGCAACCTTGATGAATGCAAAATGTATATAGAAACTGTGCTAAACAGCTATGAAACAACTTCATCAAACAATAAACTAACAATTGTACACTCAATATCCTTTACGATATCGAGAATGCGTAAGGTTACAGGTCGTATCAAAGATCTTCCAGAAATATTCAAGAAGAGTAATAATTATATAATTGTTGATGATGAAGATGATAATTTATGTTGGTACCGATTTCTTGCTTGTTGTTTGTTTCCTGAATTGACTAATACAACCAAATACGACATCAAACATCGTACTAAACGTGCCAAGAAACTGCTACTTGAGGAATATGGAATAACTTATACAACAAAAATACCAAAGCATGCACAACGTTTATTGGACAATTTTCAAGGAGTAACAATGGAGGAGATGAAAGAATTAGCCGAAAAACATAAAATCAATATAAACATATATGAATACAACAATGACAAACAATATGACTTACAGGAACAATGGTATTTCAACAAAGATTACACAACTTATTCAGCCTTATTATTTACCAAAGACCTTACTGTTCATATTATGTTTATCAAAGATGCTGAAAAACTTACTGCAATTCATGTTTGCCCAAAATGCAATTCTTATGTTCATTACGGGCATAGCAATATCAAACGTTTCGATGATCATGTCAAACATTGTGATTGTAAGTATAAGAAACAATTTGTACCAGCCAAGGAAGCTTTACCATATTGTCCACATATTTTAAACAATCCTGTCTATGAGTATTGTCTTGCACATGGACTACCATGGAAACCGAATATCTATTACATAACATATGACTTTGAAACAATGGATCAAGTTGTAAATACAGAAGCCAGTAAATCAACTATTATCAATTCACGGCTCTTACCGTTATCAGTTTCCTCATGCGTAAAGTCTGCTTCTGGCTTAACAACAAAGCATTTTAGTTTACAGGATAACAAAGATTTCATTCCATTATGGTTTGATTGGCTTTTTGAACAATCATTAATTGTATACAAAGACAAACAACAATACTCATGTGTACCTGAAAAGATAGACAACAGTATAACTACCATAACGGTATTTGGTTTCAATTCTTCAAGATTTGATAGTAATCTATTCAAACAATATCTTAATGCCTCTCATTGGAAAATTGAATCAAATAGCATCATTGGAACATTATCATCACTAAAACAATTCGTACTTACTTCAACTAAATATCCAACCAAACTTCGTTTTATAGATGCTCAAGCTTTTGTTGCTGGTGGAACATTAAAGCAATTTGGTGTTGACTTTGGAGGTGAAACCAACAGTAACAAGGGAGTCTTTCCGTATGAGGCCCTCAATAGTGATAATTACAATGAAGTTTTATCTTCAACATAACCATTTGCTTATGATGACTTCTATAGTTATTTGAACCAACGAAACCCATTATCTAAGGAAGATTATGCAGAATATGTAAATGATTGCAAGAACTACAAAAATAGATGGGATTACTTACTAGCTTATAATGATAATGATGTAGAAATGATGATTAAGCCAATTGACAATCTTATTGCTATGAACGCTGAATATAATGTAGACATGATATCAAACTTATCATTATCAAAGTGTTCAGCATGTATCAAGTACGCTCTTGCTTATAAAGATTTTGATCCGACCACTGAATACGACATAATTAACAAAGAAAATTCCTTCAAACCAACAATCAAATGGTGGAAATATAAATGTGACTGTTATTACAAGCAAGATCAAAAATATAATCAAACCCATAGTAATAACATGCGAAATCTTGACAAATGTATATCAGTTTCTGATTTTGATGAATTTATGAAAATGTACAATAATGGTTGTTGCCATTTATGTAAGGAACATTTTACAAACGTAAACAAACCAACACTTGATAGAATTGATAACGATATTGGACATGAGTTGAGCAATTGCAAACTCGCTTGTGTAGAATGTAATAAGCTCCGTAAACGTGATGACCCAAAAATAACATCATTAAGAATTCAGTTGAAGAAGTTTTGTAAACTAAATCATTTACCTACTCTCATTAACGATGAACAAGAATATTATAGTTTACGAAATAACATAACAGGAGGACTATCAAACGTACAGCATAGATATAATATTAAAGGTGAAACACATATTAATAAGTTTAGGTACGATGCAATCAATAATAAAGTTCTTTCGTACGACACTCCAAATATAATGACACATGTTGTTGGAGTTGATTTTAATAGTTTGTACCCTTCATCGTTTTCTTCTACAAAACATGATTTCAATAAATATCATGGTGGAATTATGTACATGCCAGGTAGTTTCGTACGCAGAATAGATGTTAAAGACAACCAATCAAAACAAAAGGCAATAGACATTATAACTAGCAAAACAAGATTCCAACCAAATCCAAAATACTTATTCATAGCAAAAGTAAAGTTAGTATGTCCAGCAAGCAAGATCAATTACTTCATTAATTTTCCTCCAGTCTTCAGAAACATCAACATCAAAAATGAGGAATCAGTAATAGGAAGTTATATGTACTCTTATCTTCAAGAGCATAAACTAGCCTCATTAGATAAAGAAGAACGTAAACTTACTATGTTACTTGACACTTATGGAGAATATATGACATTTAGCAATTACTATTTATGGTTCTTACTTGATCATGGCTTAGTGCTAGAGGATGTAAAGAGTGTCTCAATTTATGAAGCTCATACAGGATTTCGTGAATTTGTTACTACATTCATGAAGAAAAGGTGTTCGCTCCTTTGTCGCTCACCCCTAAAGGAAGAAGAAACCAGTAATGGGGTGCAAAGCGCGGTTCGACGAGGTCTCACCGAGGCGAAGGACAATGGTAATGAAAAGTTTTACAAGATTAGTATGAATGGTTCGTATGGTTACGATGGAATGAACACTGAGAAGTTTTGTAAAGTAAAAATATGTGATACTAACAAAGCTTATCAGTATATTATTTCTCAAACGTACGTGAATGGTGCTCAATTAAATGATGATCTCTTTATTATTCAACAACAACCAAAAACTTATCATTGCACTACTTGCTTACAAGAATCATTTTGGACATTAGATAATGCTAAATTCTGGTACTGTACCTTCTACTATGATTTTATGAATAGGTGCTTGGACATGAATAGACTTCATTTAACTTCTTTGGACACTGATTCATATTACTGGGCTGTAGCAGGTGAACCTTCAAAAGGTATTGACCAAGAATTTAAATATATCATCAAAGATCATGAATTTTATAATAAACACATTTACAAGTTCATGCCGAATACAGATTTGCATAGTATTTATGATGAAAAAAAGATATTAGGATTGTGCGTGGAGAAGTTTGGAGAAAACCAAATTGCACTTGCACCCAAATGCTATACAATATGGAATAATGACGGACAAACAAAATCACTAAAGTTGAAAGGCGTTAGTCTAAAGAAAAATAATATTGTACATGAAGACTACAACGATATCGTTTTGAATAAATCTATTAAAGTTGGTAAGAACATTAACTTACAAATGAAAAGCGGTGTTATGTCAAAGGTTACTGTTAACAAAAATGCTTTAACAGGACTTCATACAAAAATGATAGTACTAGAGAATCAAGCTTGTTTACCTTTCATTACTGGACTCACTGCAAAAGATTATTCTTATTAAAAAATTCATTCTTATTTTTGTTTTTTGTTTTTTATTTTTATTTTAAACAGTAATGTCAAACGAACAAGAAATAATAAAAGAGTTATTAGAAATCAAGCAGTTATTAAATCGTTTATTAGACAAACCAAAAATAACTAAACAGAGAACAGCTCCATTCAACAAAAGCAAAAATATGAATGATGAACAAAGAAAACAAGTTATGGAGTATATACAAAATGAAGATAACAAAAATGAAATAACAAAGCTACCAAAGCACAAACAAATCTCATATGTAAGACGAGAACTCAAAGAAAAATATAACATCAATCTTTCAATTTATATGACTGACAAACTAATTAACAAAATTATGCCTTAAAAACTGCAAGCATATTTGTGTTTATGATACTAGTAATAATTCCTACTGTCATCCTTCTTATTTTTGCAGTTACTGCAGTAGCACCAGCAAGAATCTTTAGTTTATTGTCATCATCTATAAAAACTTCGTCACCTGTACAATAACATGATGAATCTGTGACACGCACAAGGTAATCGCCATGGGAAGCGAATGTTACTGAATTATTCTTGGTATCTATTTTTGTGCAAATTCCTATATACTCTTTCCATGTTCCTTGTGTTTTCACTGAGCAAATACAGTCTGTGGTGTCCTCTGCAGTAGATTCCTCCCAAGTATCATTCTTTCTCTTGTACACATTTCCAGTAAGATACACAGGAGCACCAACTATGAAGTCAGAAATAGAATTTACAGAAGTTTCTATAGGAGCGTAGTGAGTAATAGTATTGCTGTTTGCTATTGTTCCTGTTATTGTTCCTGATACAGATAAATTACCACTAATATTTAAATTACTATATAGTCTAGTATTAGTTTCTTGAAAACTTTTTCTAGTAACATTTAAAAGTTGTCCATTATCAACATTTATATTAAAATGACCATAACTTCCTTCTGTATCATAATAGTATGTGAATTCTGCTTTTTTCTCCTCAGTTTCACCAAAAATTATATATTTACCCTTATTATTTTCATAACAAGCATTAATAACAGTATTATACTGTGGGTGTATATTTATTGTACCTTCTATAGTAGAATTCCCAGTAGTTTTTACATATTTTTCATTTGCAGCAGCTTCGGTAAGCAAAGGTTCGAAATTAATATTACATGGATTTTGAAGATAAGTTTTCTTACCATATTTATCATATCTAAAGAAATCTTTATTAGAATCATCAGAAATTATAAAAGTGCTATGTGTGAGACCAAAATTAACTTCATTATAAGAAGAACCATAATTTATAATCTTCAAAGCAGGATCTCCATAATTTGATTCTAAAGACACATGTTTACTATTATCGGTGTTCGTCATTACTATAGAATTATTTACTTCATCATACTTAAACAAATTATCTTTTGTTAGTTCTTCTACTAATTTTACAGTAGGCACAGCAACATCATTTGTGGTAGAACTTTCATCATATTGTTGTGAATTTACTACAGTAGGAATATCATTATTACGTACTTCTTCAAGATGATTTTCTGCAATATAACATTCTCTACCTTTATACGTTGATTTCACTAATTTTACGTTACCTTTGTATTCAAAAACGTAAGAAATAAGATCCTGCATACTTTCATGTATATACAATATTTTTAGGTTACGGCAATCCGAAAACATACCGGTACAAGACTGAGACATGGCTGTTATGATTAAGTTTGAAATATCTATAACTTCTAAAACTATACAAGCCATAAATATACTTCCAATATTTACCACATTCCTCGAATAGAACATAGATAAATCAACTTCCTTTAGTTTACGGCATTCTATAAACATCCAATCGAAATACTTACATAAATTATTACTATATCTCTTATCAAATTTTATAGTCTCTAGGTTATTACATTTATTAGCAAAATCTGAACAAGTTGTAACATTAGAAATATCAAAGTTAGTGAAATCTATATGAATTACAGTTTTAGATAAATTTCCAAATCTATATAAAGAAGTTATATCTCTACCATTGAAATCAGTAGCAACAGAGATACTTGAAGGACAATTAGCGTTAAGCTGAATTTTACAAAACTTAGTAACCTTATCATTGTATACTATACTTGGAACAAACTTTGTTAACTTCGCTACTGTTTCTAGAGTAGTGATTCTACCATTACTAACATCATAAGTATAATCTCCATAAGTAAAAACATTTTCTGTTACAGCTTTTACAAACAAGATTGTAGTTTCATTATCTACATTACACTTGATATAGCCAACTTTATCACTCTCATAAGCTACATAATTTGCTACATAGTCAGATGTATCTTCTATTTTTACATATACTTCTTTGTCATTTGTGCTTACATTATGTGTAATAGTGAATGAGGTAGAACTCCCGTCTTCAAACACAGCCTTTATAGCTAGAGTACAATCTTTCCTGTTATATAGGTCATTTACTGTGACTTCTGTAAGAAAAGGTTTCTGATCCTCAAGATTACAGGGATTTGCTAATAAAGTTTGTTTGTCATCTTTATCGTAATGAAGAATAATATTATCATTTATATCACTTATTAAAAAACCACAGGGTGTAGCTCCAAAACTAGCTTCATTATAAGAAGAATCATAATTTATAATCTTCAAAGCAGGTCTACCATAATGTGATTCTAAAGACACATATTTATTATTATCTGTGTTTGTCATCACAATTTCATTCTTTTCTGTATCATACTTAAACAAATTATATTTTGTTAGTTCTTCTACCAGTTTTACAGTAGGTACAGCAACATCATTAGTGGTAGAACTTTCATCATACTGCTGTGAATTTACTACAGTAGGAATATCATCTTTTCTGTTATATCTTTCATCTGCTGCAGTCGTAGTTAAGAGTGTTGTATTTTCATAAGTAAGATCATTTTTCTTACGATATTCATTCTCAAGTTCCTCATTTGATACATATTTCATTATTTCTTTATTAAATTCTTCAGTCTTAAGAAATTCAAATAAGTCTGTCAAAAGTGCATACGGCTCCAGCATTTTTTTGATTTCTTCAGTATTCACTCCTTGCAAACCACCTTGACATGAATACTTTCTTATATAATCAATGATAAGTCACCTAGTTCGTATTGGGCATCTATTTTCTCTTATCTTTGGAAGTTCTTTTGGGAAGTAGCGTATCCAGAATACAAATCTGTAATAAGACTTCTTAACTATTTAGGAGTTTCTAATGCTATGTACATTATTGTTGTTGATCTTGGTGTCAAACGAGAAATAGAAACAAAAGATTTTGGAGGTAAACTTCTAACATACCCTGCTTGGGCAAACTACAAACGAGATCACAAAGCAGCTTATAACGAAAGAGCAGGACCAAAAGTTGTAAAAATAGGAACAGATTACATAGATCCTATCATAGATATCAAGACGGGTGAAATTAAAGTAGAAAATCTTGAAAAGAGTAATAAAACTCATGCTGCTTTCATTAGACTTATAGAAAGATTGTTCCTATTAGTTTTCGCAGAAATACTCATGTTAGGAGAGAAGCCTGGACAAGAAGCTATACAAGAACTTATACAAGAACAAGTTCTGTCTGCAACACCAAAAGAACTTAAAGAGAACAAAGCTTACTATACAAAACGTTTGACAGCTATTGTGGATAAACTTTATGGTAGTGGTAGTAGATATGCAACTTATAAAGAACAATACAAGCAACAACAAATAGACCGTAAGAATGATGTTTATCGCTATGATATCAAAACCGTAGATGCACTTACAAGTGATGAAGATGATGAGGATGAAGCTTAAATATTTAAAATAGAATCGTCAATTTCTGATGGAGATAGAACTTTTTTATTTTTGGTTTGTCTTCTTTTAGGTTCATCTTTTACAATTCTCATGGCTTGTGGCCTCGGTGGGAAAATTTGTTGTTGTTGTTTTGGTGCTTCGCGAGAGCTCGCAGCGATTTGTGGAGGTGGTTGTTGTTGGGCCTTCGCGCGTTCTCCGAGTGTCGAACGAGGCAGGAAGGCTCGGCCTGAGCTTGGTGGAGGTGGTTCATCATTCATAACAAGATATCCATATTGAATTTCCATAGGCTCACTATCACTATCACTATCACTGGGATAATCATAGCGCTTTTCATTATGCGCTCGTCTTATTCTATCTCTGACAAGCTTTGTAGATTTTGGTATAATTTCTTTTCTCTTAGTTCCTGCCTCGCGTAGGCTCGGTCGGAGCGGCACAGTCTTCTTCGGTACTGGTGGTTTCGGAGGTTTTGGTACTTCTTGATACTGTAATGCTGGCCTCTGATTGTCAAATATTAATGATTCATTAGGATCAATATCAAGTTCTGTTTTTTCTGTTGGAAAGTCATGTAAATTTGTATTTACATTAGCATTCTGTCTCTTATATATTATAGCTTTGTACCTACCTTCTCCAACAAGATCAAAAGGTTTGTTATATATTATTTTTCCTGTTTGAATATCAAGCTTCGGTGCTTCATTGATTCTTCTTATTTCTTCTTGTCTCTTTTTATGATATTCAGCTTCTTTTTTCTTTTTCCTTTGTTCAGCCTTTTTCATTTGTTTTTCTTGTTCTTCTTTCTCTAATCTTCGTTTTTCTTTAAGTTCTGCTCTTTCTTGAGGAGATAAACAAGGAAAGGTAGGAGGTTCTTGTGTACGGGCTCTATTATCCTGGTAACAGCAAAAATTATACCAGTGTCGTTGAGAATAATTTTCTGGTTTGATTTCTGGGTGAATTTGATCAACTTTTTGTGAAAGTTGGCTTACATACTTTTCTTTAATATCATCGTCACAATCAGGATCAAGTTTGAAAGGATATATGAACTCACTTGATTCTGTTAATTTGCTTACAACTTTTATTTCTGCGAACTTTGGCTTGAAGGCTTCAAGATCAAAAGCATATAATATTCTTGCTTTACTATAATCTATATCTCTATCCTTCATTAGAACAACAACCTCTCTTCCACAAATAAAACGTATGACAAGTATTATAGTTGGAAAATAGTCTTTTTCAAGTTTGATATAATAGCACGGATAGCTATCTATTACAGCTTGTCCTTTGCTCAAACACATTTTTGGCAATTCATATTTTATTGGAAACGCGTATATCACATATCCTTTGGTGCTTACAGCAAGAGTTGAATAGTTAACATCATCGCATATAATTTCTTTTCCAGGTCTTACAGTCATTTATTAATAAATAAGAAGACAACTAAGTATGAATGCAGAAGGTTCAATAACATTTCCGTAAAGGTCAGTGAACCAGATTTTATAGTTTCGTTCATGTCCAAGAAACAAATACTTTCTATATTTGGTTTGTCTTCTATTGGCTAGCATTATAAATTGATCACAGTAACCATATTGCTGAACGATATCACTGTGCACCATCAAATCGCCAACAAGCGTATCTTTCACTATTGCACCTACATACTGAACGACAATATATCTTTTGTTCCTACTACTCACAAATTCTAGAGGAAGCTGAAATTCTTTATCTTGCGTATGGAAGTATAGTTTAGTCATTTATTACATACCAAAGTACAGTTTATAATCTTTATTTAGTTCATCATAGCTATTTACAATTTTCTTTGTGTACGCAATAGGTACTTGTATCAGATTGCCATTTTGAAGTTTACATATAACATTACCATTAGAGTACGCTAAGAATTCAGCTATCTCATTAAACACTCTTCGTCGTTTATCAAATTTCTTTTTAGTCTTACCATAATCAACATGAACAAGAATTATATTTCCTTTCTTGTATGTTAATAGGCCTTTATGTTGTTGTTTTTTGTGTATACTTTGTAATTTGCTTCTCATCATTCTTATATATTTCCATTCAAGGTCAATATCGTTTTGCATTTGAGCAGGAGTATAATAAATATATTTACTATCACTTTCATAATTATAGTTTCTTACTCGTAGTGAATTATGCGGAGTATTATTGTAATAATTGACCATCTGTTGCATATAATTATTGTTTGCTATTTTTGTACCAAAAGCATTACGTAAAGTTCTTATAACTGAATCAACTGTTTTATGGGCTAGTGCATATGGAGAAGAGTTTACTACAAATTTGATTCTGTATACTGACCATGATTTAATAGTATTTACATCAATCTTATCATTGTATTCTGACAATATTGTTTTTAGTACATTGGTGTTATGTTTATTAATTATTTCATTTAATATTTTTTCTTTACCCCTCATTCTACTTTCACGAACAATATTGTGAATTGCTGGAACAAATACAATTCCATCATCGTTGGTACGAAGTGCGATTATATCATTTTGTACTGCTTGCAATCCTTTTTCACCATCACATTTAATAGTAAAGATATCAACATCATAATTAACTATAATATCTGTTATCTTTATTGATAATACTCTTGTTTCTTTACTCTCTATTGGCTCAACTATTAAGAATCTAGTATTAACGTTTATCAAAACAAGATAGATAGTGTTCTTCACAAACATTAGATCAGCTTCCCAACAACCAGGTTCGTTACTGAAATTTGGCTTCATATATTGTTTACAAGCTTTTAGTTTATAGTCTGGTACATAAGGCTCCCTAGGAACGTTCTTGAATTCAAAAAACTTGTACTTACTACTAAATGGGTAAGCAAGCATTTATGATGAAAGCAATAGTTAAATTAGGTTGACGGAAACAAAAAAAGAAAGAAGATTACTTACTCTACTTGACTACCTTCAGGACTTTGATCATCAACATAAACAAGTCCATCGAGATTCATTAAGAAGTAAGAATCTCTTGTTAACCATAGGTTTACAGGGGGTGGATGGACCACGTTCCCTGAAGGTTCGATTACATTATAGTAAGTGTCATTTGCACCAGAATAAATGGGTTGTCCTTGTACTTGAATCTGTACGTTGCCAAAACCTCCGTCAATTCCGTCGAAGCAATAACCTGCAGAAGATCTTTCAGCTTGAATATTGAAGACAAAACTACTGGCATCACTAAGAGTATTATTGTAGCGAACACCATTAGCATCATTCTTAGGCATTGTCATACTGTCTTCGAACTCCTTTGTGCATTGAAGAGTAATCGCATCAAGGTCTCCTGCAGTAAGTTGATTTTCAAAGAACCTTAGAGAGTATTATTGTGTAAATGGACGGTCAGATAAATTGATGTTCTAGATTGACGGTCGCCACATTAAATTTAATATCTTTGATTTTTTAATTTAATTTTTTATCGTTTATGAAAGTAATGTATTATGTTGATGATGGGGTTCGTGTATTTTACACACCGAAGAAACGCTTAAATATGTGGGATAAGTCAATTAAAGAATTCTTGACGAAAATCAATAATGACAAGGAATTTGCCTTGAAGCGTTGCAATTATAAAGCCACCAAAGAACAATTTGATGAATTCTTTAATGAATATGATTGTGAGATATACACATATCCTAAAGACATGATGATTATTGAATTCGTTCGATTTTATAGAAGAAATGAACCCGAACGTGTAATGTTAGCTTCTATCAATGACTTCTTTAATCATCCGAATAAAAGATTTCGTAAAATACCAATTCGTAAGGGAAACGCAACGAATAAATAAATGAATTGCTTTATTAATGTTTTATTTTTGGACGGTCAGATAAAAATTGAGATTGACGGTCGCCACTTTTGAATCTTCATCTTTGAATTTACATCTTTGAACTTGTTTTAGTAGTATATATGAGTCGGTTTCCGTCAGGCTAAAGCCCACCGTCAACACGACTAATGAATAAAAATAATATGAACTCATTTAATGATTACCATCAATTGATGTTCATTTATTGGACAACTCATTTAATTCATTCTCAAGTTGATGAACTTTATTTTTGAGACTGTTGATGTCTTCAATGACGTTTTTATTTTTTAATTTCATGATAAAGACATGACAACACCAAAGGTTTATGATTACATCAATTCACTTATTGATATGTTGGATGAATCAGAGAAGTTCAAACAATGTGATTTCTCAATTCTGTGTGATAGATATCCAATACCTTGTGGAAAGGCTGCATATAAAGCTAAAGTGTTGTACATATCATTGAAGAACAAAGAGAATGAATTCAAACGATTCTATCACGACAAGATAGTCGACCTCGGGCTCGAATATATAACACTTACATCAAATGTTAGAAGAAGGATATCAACAACGTCAATTGAGTTCTTCGTTGAAGGTTCAAGTGAAGAACAATCATTTAAAGAATATAAGTATTATAATTACAGTATCAGAAAGGCAACAGATAAGAAAACAAAGGAACTCATTGAACAGATGAGACAAAAATATAATATCAATACACCTCAACTGTTTGTTGGTGTTCAACAACAAATTGTATTAGATGAATGAAAGGTTATTAGTTCGAACATTGACTAAAACGAATTGATGTGCTTTCATTGTTCTGTATCGATTCCATAACTCTTCGAACTCTATTGGGAATGGAACTTGTTGATATATGTAGCCAAGTTTCTGTCGTGAATAACCACTAAAGATGAAGAATGATGTTGCATTATTTTTCCATTCTGTTGTTAAAGCTTTGAAGAACTGAATGTTAACGAATATGATTAGATTCTTGTGTCGAAGCTGACTAATGGTATTGATAAAATAGGATGATTTAATTAGTTTCGATTTCAAAAAGTCCTCACAAAGAATGATAGTATTTAGCGGTTTATTTGGTTGACCTAGTTTATTGATATGAAGAAACTCAAACATATCGTTTAACTTCTTTTCATCGATTACTATTTTTGGTGTTGATGAATATTTGTTATACAATTCTTTATATAAATCAAGTTGTTTAAGATATTCTTCAGCATTGCTGTCAGCAACAGTTTTTATTGGTAGCTGTATCAATTCGCGTTGGCTTTCGAATGTAGCATCGTTAATTGTTCCGTTTCGTGATACATAAACAATTAAATGAAAGCCAGCGTTCTTCATTCGAGACATTTGAATAACATCTCGTAGCATTATATGACTCTTTCCTTTACCTTGCTGACCAACGAGTATGTTCAATGAATTGTAATATGAATAAATACCGTTTGCGATTGGTCTGATTGATTCGTTTTTTATTTTTGATTCATTGCGTTGATAAGCTTTATTCATCTCATCATCAATATTAAATGTCTTTTCATTAACTGTTGGCTTGAATGATTCATATTCAAATGCAAAACTCATTTGGTCATCATCATAATCAGAGCTATTAGAGAATAAAATCTCTTTGTAATTAAACTGAGTGGGTTTCATGAAACCTTTCATTTCTTTAGTTTTCGTTAAAGCTCTTCATGAATACATTTTTGTTCTTATCTCTTCACTGAGTTCTGGTTCTTTGTCAGGCATCATTAATGATACTTCAACAAGCTTCACTAAAAATAAACCTGTTAATAATGAAACCACTAATATTTCATATATCATTTATTAGTTTTTAAATACATGTTTTTAATGAAATGTTGTGTCTAATGAGTTCGGTATAAATGCTATTATATTTGTATTTCAAGTCATTTGATTCATTATTTTTGTACACCAAAATCCTATCAATCAAAAGATATTTGGAACGAGAAACGCAACCATTACACGCACAATCATCATTGACAATCAATTCAACTTTATCAGCTTGTGTTAGTAATTTGATGAGTTCCATTAATGTATTTGAATGACAAATCAATAAATCATTGACTTTTATTGGATTGGTTTCATAGATGGATAATAATATCTCAAGGAATTTGTTTTTGGTTTCAAGTTCTGTTATATCAGCTCCAATATCACTGATACCTCTTTCTAGGGAAACGTTGTTTGTTGGATGCTGTGATTGATATACTCCACTCATCTGAGGTATAGTAAAATTTGTGGCTTGAGATGATTGTGGTAATGGTTGAACTGATGGATATTCAACTGGTTGTGGTTGCTTTGGTTTGATGTTTATATTAATACTGGTTGATTGTTCCTGCTTAACTGATGCATCGTTCTCGCTACTTAATATACGAGCTTTTGATAATGCCATGAATGTTTGAATAAAAATAAAACAACATTAATGATGAGCCATTCAATGAATCATTTACAAAGTCATCTGTTCAGCTGATTTGATACGTTCATCAATAGCTCTCAATTGTATTTTAATCGATTCAATATCATTAAATAGTTGTTTATATATTGTCAAAATGTGAATCATCTTATCAAACTTTCCGTTTAATGCGTCATCTTCAGAATTCATACATTCATTGAATATCTTGTCTTTAACTATTCGAAACTGAACGTGTAAAGATGATGTATCACAACTCAAGCCATTAATTGCACTATTCATTTTAAACCAAAAATAAAAACTTCAAATGATTCAATGAATTTAAATCAATTGTGGTCTTCTTTGATTGTTATTGTTATTGTTATCATTGTCTTCATCATCATTGTCATGAGTCTGTTGCCTTTTCAATGTGAGAATCTTGTTAACCATGTACGTTGATATATCTATGTTTAAATGCTTTTTGATTAATAGTTTTGTGTATGATGCTTGTTTATGTGCTGGCAACTTATTAATTTCATTCATTCGTTCTTCATCAAGGAACTGCATAACTAATTCACGGTCATGAGCGTTTAAGAACTTTGATGAATTGAATAAGGAGCGCTTTGGTTTATCACTTTTTGGTGTTATATCATTCAATAAACTATTTTGTTTAGAGAAATGGGGCAGATTTTCTTCATCTGATGATGAATCATTATTGTCATTGTCAAATGAAACATTATTCACAAGGTTCCTGAAAGCTTCATGGTCATCTGATTTAGCAATCAATATTGTTAACAAATGACGGATTGCATCAACATGTTTCAATATCTCTATTAATTCTGTCATTTCAATGAAATAAAAAAACTGAATTATTTTTTTTTGATTTAACATTTTTCAAATTTCAAATAAATTGATTTTTTAATTATATCATAAATGAGTTCTCGTTATTACTATCAAAAAGATACCAAATCATTTGTTATTGAACAAATCAGGTATATCAATAATGAACTTCAATTAAAACCTCGCTTGTCAACATCTAAGCCTAGTGATTATGATGTTAAACACTTCAAATCAATCTTAGAAAACTATCTGAATTCATACGGTTTTAGAGAACATGAAGGTAAGTAGTGATAGTAGACCAGCTCGAGGGGTGAAATAAAAGGGGTATCAAAAGGGGTAGGGTTAAAATACATATTTTAAGTTAACGGTAGACACTTTTGAATTTACATCTTTGAACTTGTTTTAGTAGTATATATCAGTCGGTTTCCGTCAGGCTAAAGCCCGCCGTCAACACGACTAATGAACAAAAATAACACAACTCAAAAAATCGAACTTTCAAAAATTTTTTATTTTTTTTATCAGCAATTTATAATGTCAAACCAAGCCGAACAATTAAATGACATTCATTAAATGACTACGATAATGATGATATCATAGATGAAGTACTAAAAGAGATAAATCACTTTATTAAACAGCTAAAGAAATTCAACGGTCCTGAACACTCGCTGCCTCCGATTAATAGCTGAACTTGAAGAACTCATTTATTAGACAATTCATTTAATTCATTCTCAAGCTGATGAACTTTATTTTTGAGGCTGTTGATGTCTTCTATAAGAGACTCACGAACAGCGAGACCGTCAGAGCCAAGCATTCCTGATTTGATATTGTTGAGATATTGTTTGTAATCATAACACTTTTCTTTCAATCCTCGTTTGATACGTTTTAATTCAGGAATTTCTTTCTTGTATTCTGTTAGTTCACTCATTTAATAACAATTAAATGTCTGTTATTAATCAAATGAGAACCGTTCATGATGATAAACACAAAAACTATTTTGATAGATTACAATTAACGATGCAAAAGAATAGAACAAAAATAAACTCAGCTCCGACAGTGAAATGTTATAATGAAAAAGGTAATGTATTTCATGAACCACAGCCAAAAACGACTAAATCATTAAATCATCATGATTCACTTAATCATTCTGTGGTTGTCAGGAGCAACAACATTTAATACATATTCATTAATGACTTTTGATTGCTGATCAACAACATTTGAAAGCTTATTGATATGTTCTTCAAGTATTTTATTTTTATCGATGAGCTGTTTAATGATGATATCAACGTGAATCAACTTACTGTCAAACAAATCGCGAAGTTCATCAGTTTTGGAAGATATCGCATCAACTGTTTCTCTCAGAATAATAATATCAGCGGTGATATTGTCATTCTCAAGTGTTTTAGTGATTGTATTCCCGACTTTCTTCAAATAAATGTCTCCGTCACATCGTTTTCCTTCTTTGCAATTACGTTTAGTTATTTTGTATTCATTTCCGTCATTAGTGATGATTTTATAAATCTTGTTCAAATAGTTTGTCGTTTGTGATTTCATTTGATCAATATTTTTATGACAGAACAAATCGAATTCTTCAAGTGATTTAAATACTTTAACTTCATTTCTGTTTTCATTTATTATTTTAACTTCATTGATGTTTTCATTCATTTGAGTTTATGATAAAACGTTTATAGATATCATTAAACTTTATCTAATATTGACTTTCCGACCGTTCCAACTCGGCCTGTCATACTTAAACCTGTATCAATAGTGTCAATAACTTGACCGACGCCTGGAATGAATTTCGTTATCGGTTTAACTTTATCGATAATCTGTTTTCCGACATCAACGACTTTAGGGATGTTATCAACAATCTTTGTTGCTACGTCTTTGATTTTGTTTCCGAACTTCTTGAAACCGTTCTTTATCTTATTGAATATGCCTATACCCATTTTAAAGAGTAAATAAAAGAGATAATATATTGATTCTTTTTATTAAATCATAAATGTTATATCGTAATGAGAGATCACATAACCATCAAATCGAAACAGGAAATGTATTGCATGCATTTGAAGAGATGCGTCATATGATTAACGTTAATGACGGAACACGTTCATTTTCATTCAGAACTGTTGACTGTCATGATCAGCCCGCACCGTTTACAGCAGGTCAATACTCACAAATCAGTTTAACTCATCCTGATCATTTCATAAGTGATGTTGACAAAGGATTTCTAACATTTCATGTCAAACTAGATTTACAGTTGAATACCGATCTTGATAAATTGCGAACCATTGAAGACCCTCAACACTTCTACAAACTGTTTGTCGGTTTCAAATCATCAAATCAGTTGTTCGATCGTTTAGAGATTCTACATAATAATGTTAATGTCGGATATCAACAGAATGAATGTGTTCGTGAAGGTTTCTTATATTCTGCACTTAAACCAGAAACAGAAAAGAAAAGACGTAGATTCGTTCATTCTTTATGGGAAAATGTAAGTCAATATTCACAAACAATGGCAGGAACGTATGTAAATCTGATGAATTTCAAAGAGAACGGAAGAGCACAAGTTGAATTTGATTTAAACCTTCCGTTTGATGACTTACTAGCATTACAGGCATTTGATCTGTTCCCTAACGGAATCATCGGTGATTTATCAATTCGTTTTCAAGTCAGCCCCGCCGGTCTTGTTTGGGCTGTTATTGATCCGTATGTAGTTGCTGAAACAAAAGCATTTCTCGAAGATGATGAATCTGTTTCTGCTGAATCATTAGATAAACTTCGTGATTTAAAGGTTCGCGGTAAACTTAAACGTCAATTCACACAAATCGGTAATGAAGCAACCATTCCTTCCGTGTTTGATCAAACACTTACAATCAAATATCAAAGAATACATGCAGGTAATCCTGTTGAGGAAGATGAAACACCAAAAGAAGTTGTATTTCATTACACAACTGATGATTATGAGAAGTTTCATGTGAAAGAGTCTGATGTTAATAAAGGAACGTTTGCAGAAATGATTGCATCGGCAAATCCCGATGCTCCGTTAGCTCCGGGCGATGTTGTTAAAATCTTAGAAACAAAACATAAAGACATTGAATATTCAAACGGTGTTGCAACATTGACCTGCAATCAAATGACAATCACTCTTTGCAAATCAAACATGCAGGGCTACGGTGTTTGTGAAGCAACACGTCAAGGTATTGAAAACATTTTGAGACAAGGCTTAGTAATTCCTTCACAGAAGGTTGATTATCATGCATTTCCGATTGCTGCCGCCGCAAACGGAATCAAATCAACATTGAACATACCTTTGATTAACGTTACAACGATATCGGTTCTGTTTCCAAAGCATCATAATGATTTGACTGTATTTGAAAACCCTGTTTATCAAAACTGTTATTTGAACATAGGCGGTAAGAACTTCCCTGACGAGAACGTAGATACCATCGGTGCAAGATTCTTTGAAAATCAATTGACTGCCGGTGATTTAGACGCAATTACACTTCAATGTACAAAGGAATTTGAAGATTCATTTACTATGCCAAAGAACGACTCACGAGGTAATCGATACAAAAACACTTTGTCTGATGCAACATCATTTGTATTCAATATTCAAACTGAAAGATCATCTGCAGGTTATTGTTATGATGGTTTAGACGGAGGTTTTGGTAATGTTCAAATTCAAATCAACGGTCAACCAATTCACACAGGTGTGAACGATACATATTATAATGTAAATGAAGAAGGTACAGTTCATCCACCCCCCTGTCAGTTATGTTTGTGCCGTGATACATACTTTAAATTATCTCTCGAAGGTTTAGAATACGTTGATGATGAAACGCCAAAAGGTTCGCAAGCTAATGAATAAATAAACTGATTTCGATTGAAGGTTAAAATTACCCCTTTCTATAGCTCTTTTTATTTTTGTGATTCTTTGACTGTTTCCGTTCACGGGCGGCATTTGAAGGCTTTATTTTTGCGATCAAAATGAATGAATACATCGAAGACATAGCGAGTGCACGCAGCTACAAAGAATCAATTAATTATCCTTTCAAATCTAAATACAAGTACATCAAAGACACAAACATTAAAACTGAGCCCTATATTAAGGATTTCCGATTGAAAACAGTAAAGAAACTATCAAAAC
This sequence comes from Tritrichomonas musculus, assembly GCA_039105265.1. Lineage (NCBI taxonomy): Eukaryota > Parabasalia > Tritrichomonadida > Tritrichomonadidae > Tritrichomonas > Tritrichomonas musculus. Next base: position 3,090,052 of record JAPFFF010000017.1, on the reverse strand, counting down.
CTGACTTCTCATTTGAGCCTCATTGTTGGGAAATGGATATAATGTTTGCATTAAACAAAGCTTATCTCGTCCTAATCAATGTAAACACGAAATACTTAATTGTTGAACCGATTGCGGACAGAACTGAGTTAACTATAATCAAAGTAATTGATAAACTAGTTAATAAAAGGAATATCAGAATCGAAACAATTAAATGTGATGGTGAACAGGCTTTTATATCAAATGCATTCAAAAGTTATTGCAACGGAGACGAAAGATACCAATCAAACAAACCGTCAATTAAATTCAAAGCCCCAAACAAAATAAAGTTAATCATTGATGATTCACCTTTCACGAACGCACATAAATGTGTTGATGCAGTAATCAGAACTTTACGAAACGCCTTCGGTCAATCACAACAACGAATGACAAACAATGTATTGATACAACAAACGGTTAAATGGTACAATAACACACCTCATTCATCTCTTCGTTTATTGAATCCTTTATACACATCATTTGATGAAGAAACTGATGAATACCTTGACAAACGACAATCAAAATACATTTATCTAACACCTCAACAGATGCAAGACGACCGCGACTTTGAATGGCAGTACATAAGAGCGAAATCAATGCAATTGAAAGAGATTCAACAAAAACAACGATTTAAAGGTCTTCTGTCATATAAACCAAAAAATATAATACTCATTCACACCGATTACGCGAAAACAGAAAAGAAACATGAAAAGCGAAGAAGAGTGTTCAATGAACTCGCTGAATTCATTTGCTATGAGTCCGGAAACGTTAAATGTAAACTATTAAATCCTTTGCGTCAAACTAACAAAACACTGAAGAATAAAACAATAATAACAGTTCCTATCATGTACACAAAATATGTTTGTTCATCAATAGATGCTTTGAATGATGATTATAAAATATTCTTTTTGACTTATAAAACGCAAAATGAAAGCTAAACAACCAATCACAAAACGATACTATCACACACAATCAAAAGATTTTAATCTTCCTGATGATTTCGTTTATAGTCGCAACAAGAAGTACATTGTTGTTCAGTATTGTGGGGCTGTTGTCAATCAACATATTGTTGGTGATTTGATGGTTCATTCAGATATAGTTGAATTCATGCCTTTCTGCGACCATTTCATAATGCTTGCTAACAGAAGACAAACCAAATACAGTAAATATGAGTGTCTGAACAACACAAAGAAAGAATACAGGTTATGGTTCACAGACATGAAAGGAAACGTTATTGAACCTGAATCATTTATATTCAGTTGTTTATTAATTTATTGAAGTATCAAAGAATATGTTTAATAATCTCGGTAATTTGTTTAAAACAAAGGAACAAATCGAGAGAGAAGAACGAGAGAAAGCGATACGTATACAAAGACAGAAAGTCCGTGAACGGGCACGTGATATAAGAAATAAAGCATATGAAGTACAACAGATTGGAAATGCAAATGCACAATTATATCAAACACAAGCAAATGTATTGAGGACTCAATTACCACCGAGAACTAATTTACTGGATTACCAAAGACAAACAAATAATTTGGTATTAAATGAACAACAGGAACATAATGATTTTCGTTTGAAAAGAAAGCTGCAAGATTATCAATACATTAATCGAAATCAACATATTGATGATGTTCAAGAGGAATACCAGAAGACGAAACAAACGTGTTTCGGAAATCAACCACCACCACAAATGAATCAATTTAATCAACCGCCACAGACATCAACATACTCAATACCTGTTATCAATTCACCTCCACAAACACCAAAAATAAATAAACATATTCAATTTGCTGACGCGACTACATCACCGTATCTGAAGGATTTCGGGACATCTCCCTACAAATCACCCCCACAAACAAATAAGTTTGCTAATGCTGCAACATCTCCTTTCAAATCACCACAAAATGAAGAAGTATCATTTGCAAATGCGAAAGTTTATCATGTATCTTCTTCATCTGACGACGATAATGATAACCCGCCAATAAAGTACGGATGGATTGCTTTCAGTGATGATGAATCACCTCAACCGTATTCAATAAGAAAAACATTTTCATCTTCATCTGATTCATTACTTTCTGATTCATCTTCCGATACATTCCCTAACGGATCACCAAAAAATAAAAAACAAAGTGATTCAAAGGGTAAACACAGTAAAAAACAAACGAATTCACAACCGTTTCCAATACATAATGATTCTTTAAATACTGCGGGCAGTGACTCAACGAGAAGGAGGAGAAGAAGAAGACCGTCATAAAAATAAAATCATCATTTTGCAAAAGAGGTTCAAGGTAGCTTCATCAAATAATCATTAATTTATTTTTATTTATTCAGGTACTTTGATATCATATCCTTCTGCTGCTGATAGTCTCTCAAGCTTTTGTTTAGACATTTGAATCTTATATTCAATATATCCGCAACCCTTACCGTAAACTGTATCAATCCAGACGGCGATATTATTATTTGAAACATCCTTTAACGTTTGAATATCTGTCGGGCTAGCAACATTGATGTAAGCTATTGTTTCATTAACATCAGTACCTGCGGGTGCAACTTTCTGAATTAAGTAATTAATGTTTTCGATAATGGTCTTAAACTCAGGATTCCAGTTATTAATATCTCTAGACCATTTACCTGTTTCGAAGACGATTGTCTTTTTAGATTTGTTTATGAAATCTTGTATGAGAGCAATACATTTCTTGTTATAATCAGATTTTTGTGTTTTCCTGTAATTCATCCATTCAACGTAATTCATTGGCTTCAAATTATGTTCTGTTTCAATTGCTTTCTTAACGGGATTATCAAAGTGATATACAAATAATGCATTTGATATAGTAAGATAATTAACAACTTTTGATAACGGATGTATTTCACTGAATATCTCCCAATAAACCTTCCATATCTTAGAAAAGAGACTACTCCAGAATGAATTTGGTGATGCTCTGGTGCTGACTCTTGGTTTTCCTAATCTCAAATCAGAATAGTATTGAATGTACGGAGCGAGTCGTGTTTTGCTTGAGTCTTGAAGAATATATTTACCTGTATTCCAATCAATCTTGTCTTTGCTTTTCTCAAACATTTCATCAAGCCAGACATTAAACGGTAATTTCTTTCGTGCTTCTGGTGTAGTAACCATTGTTTTCCAAACCTTCTTGTAAGGAGAAGCAAATACAAGCTTGTATCCGTTAATGATTTGTGGAACACCTCGTTTATCAACTAATATAATATCATCAACTTTATCACCGTTCAGGTCTGTTATTTCAATCTCTCCTGACGGGTCTTTAGCGTTAGTAGGAAGTAATCTGTATTTTGGTTTTCCGTCCGGGTCAAGATGTGTGTGACAATAAACTTTTGCCTGGTCTCGTGTAGCGGCTGAAGGAATGTATTTAACTCTGTAATTTCCGTTAATGATTATATCAAGGAAGTTTTGTTTGTAAAATGAGCTGTTTTGTGTGTGTGATTGAATATCTAAGTTCCCGAATTTACCGATATTGCTAAGAACTGTCGGAGCATCTCTGTTTTCACGTTTACCTGTTGTTTTGATTTCTTGTTTGTATTGTTGCAATAATCGTTGAATTTCTTCTTCAGATGTTGGTGACTCAAATTCTGCTCCTTTCTTAAAACGTGATTCATCGAAAGAATTAAGCTTACCGAACTTAACTTTTTTGGCAGGTCTCTTTACACGTTCATTGTACTGTTGAAACGTTTCATTAAGTTCTGTTTCATCATCCTCGTTAGCAATAAATGTTGTATCATCATTCATTTTATTACTCGAAAAATTATTATTATTATTGTTTGTTATTGGTTTGATTGATGGTGGTTTGATTGGTTGTATGACATCAGAGCCTTTGATAGGTTTTCTATTAATGATTGTGTCAAACACTCTGAAGAATGATGATAAGCCTGTAATTGATTTTCGTTCATTGGTTATATCAATGTTTCTCTTCATCATGTCTCTGATAGTTTCTAGTGTTTGATGTAATGCATCAACGTTTTCTTTCGCTTGTTCATCAAGTTTGTTTTGTGGTTTCTTTGCTGCTTCATAACATCTTGGAAGTACTTTGATCCAGGGCTGGTTATAGCCTAATTGCTCAAGCAATTCTATATCATCATCTACCTGATCGTAAGGAGACAGCAACAAGGATGATAGGTTATCTTCTTCTTCTTCTTCTGGTTCCGGGAAGTTGAATGATATTGACGGAAGGGAATCTTCTTGCTCTAAAAAACTTGTATTCAGTAATTCATCAGAATCACTCGGAGTTATGCGTTTTCTTCTCGGAGTTCTTCGTTTACTGCTGTCAGGTGTTGGTTCATGTATGCTGGTTCTCTTTCTTCTTCCTTTGGTGGTTTGTGGTGTTTGACTCTTTCGCGGAGGTTTGATGGGTGATGAACGAAAACCGTCAGAACTATAATTTAAATCATCGTTGACAACAATATTGAAGTAATTGATAATTGTATCAAGACTTTTTTTATCTGTTGTGTACTCTCTTAAACTAAGGAATTGATTACCTTTACTTTTAATTCCTGCATTGATTTTGTTCATCAATGAAACAAATCGTCGAAACTTAACTTTCATTTCACGAATCTTTCCGACACTTCTTCCTGTATATTCATTGTTTTGTATTTGATACAACAAATTAATTAAATCATTGGGGTGTTCTAGTTTGTATGTACTGAGAAACGTTTTCTTAAAATAATCTATCGGGTCCTCTAGTTCTTCATCATCATCATCAGGTTTAGATACCTCACTATCAAATACAGAATCATCATCAATATTACCACTTAAATCTAATTCAAAGCTATCAGATGAATTATTTTTATCTTGTTTTGACATTGTTTAGTTTCTAATAAATTGATGTTTACGATCGAGCAGAGCGGTCACGTAACAAAAACAAATACTATTGACGGACTAATTAACGAATACATTAAAAGATATGTCGATAATTATGTTATCAAAGGTGATTCATCGAACGGTCACGGAATCACAGAGGAACAATTGAATGAAGCTGTTAACGGATTGCGTGATTATGTCATCAACAATTACGCTTTATCAACTGATATACCTGATGACTTGATTAATGAAGAATCGTTGACGACAAAAATAAATGAAGCACTGAAAGGATATGCACTGAAGACAGATATTCCTGAACCTGTTGACTTAACAGCGTATTATACAAGCGCACAAGCTGATGAGAAGTTTGTTGATGAAGATGAATTGGCTTATGAATTAGATAAGTATGTTTTATCAGATGACGTTGAAAATAAATTAGCTGAATTGAAAAATGACCTCGGAAACTGTTTAACGAAAGATAATTTATACAGTGATTCTAGTAAAATTGATGGATTTAATAACTTGAGATTTGAAACAGGCACTGTCAGTCATAATCTTACAAAAGACTCAGAATTTCTTACGAAAGCTCGTGATTTAGGTATATATATCTATTTCGAAAAAACGAGTGATTATACTGACGGATATTATGTGTTTTCGCGTGAAACTGATGCTTGTGTTGAATATAAATTATCTGGTACTGCAAAAAATGTAAACTACAAAGGAATTTGTATCTATTACGCAACCAGTTCAGACAATTATGATCACTTTATAAGTAATAGCAGTAGCTGGGCACCTCCGACTGATATTACAGAGTTCTATGTAATGGATAACTCATCAATCCCGACCATAGATTATACAAATAAAAAATATGTCAGCAAAGATGACCTAAGCACTCAATTAAATGTATATGCATTGAAGACAGATATTCCGGAAGTACTCAAAAATAATGAACTACAATTGAATCCGAATGAAGAACCAACAGAAGAAGTTCAACAGAAATTGATGAATGATGATAAACCGCTATCAGCACAAGCATCATATATATTATCATCTATGGCAGTAACTAAAGTAAAAGATTTGATTAATATTGATGAATATGCAAAGCTTACAAACTTAAGCGAGTATCGTAAAATGAATGATTTAAGTATAACAAAGTTAACTCAACTTGAAATTGATAGAAGTATAGAAGAAAACGGTATTTGTGATCATGTTTATGAAAAATGTTTCATCAAATTTAGATATAATGATATTGAATATGATTATGTATTCACAACAGGCAATTTTAGTTCACTAGGATATTGGTGTGATAACTTCATTAATGTTGAAGGTACTGAATACAGTTTGTTTTGGAAGTATGATGGTACATTACTATTAGAAAATTCAACAACATATTGTAAAGGCCCGATGGTTTATATTATATCAATTTTGTATGAAGACGGAACGGATGAAATAGCATTGAAGACAGATATTCCTGAACCTGTTGACTTAACAGCGTATTATACTAGTTCACAAGCTGATGAGAAGTTTGTTGATGAGGATGAATTGGCTTATGAATTAGATAAGTATGAAACGAAAACAGTTGCTGAAGGTAAATATGCTTTGAAAAGTGAGATTCCGCTTGTTGTTCAATCTGATGAAACTGAATGTGATGCAACAGCAGCTGTTCCATCATTAGATTATGTTGTAAATACATATCAGACAATATTTGAAAGTAATCTAATTGATAAAAAAGCTAATTTACTTGAAAAACAACTAACAGCTATTGATAACAAATTCTCAAATTATGCATTGAAAAGTGAAACAGATACAAAATTAACTCAATTGGATAATTATTATGATAGTCTTGTTGAACAATTGGATTCAACTTATTATGATAAGGTAGATTGTGATGAAAAATTTGTATTGAAGTCAAATGTTTTAACAGAAGAACAACTAATAAAAAAATGTGCTATTGATTGCGGTACATTTACGGAGGGTGCTGATATATCAATTCATCTTCTAAAAATTATAAATAACACAATTCAACTGGAATACGTAGTCGGAAATAATGCAGAAAGAAATGAAATAAGGATATTATTTTATGATACAGCCGCAAATCCCCATAACATAGTAATATTATTATATCAAAGAACTATATATTTTGATAATTTTCAATATTCAGCGTATTATGAAGAAATTCTTGATTTATCATCAGGAAGACCACTTACATATCGTGTCCCGATGGCTGGATATAATTGGACAACTACTCAAGAATTATTAGATGCTAGACAAATATATTCAAGACAAATCATGGTACCAGGATATTTAGCAAAATTCAAGGCTGCTATTTACGGTACGCAATCAAACACAACAATCACACATTACTCGCCGATTGAATCATCAATGAACTCTGTTAATGATTTCGTTGTTGGTTCTCCTGTGTATATGACAGGTAAGGTTTACAAACATGTCGGTGATGAATGGATACCTTCAACAGCAGATGATACAACTGATTGTATTTGTAGTGTCAAGACTTCAGGAACATGGAAAGAATATGTCGGTATTTGTGTTAGAATTGATGAACAAAATAAATGTATCACATTCGCAAGTCATGGTGATTATCTTTTGAAAGTTAATGATTCATCATGTTATTAATCGGTGATGAAGTGTTTATCGATAATGAAGACAATAAGCTGAAAGTTCTTAGTGGTGAGACAGCGATAACATCAAAAATAAAACGTATGACTGTCGGAATCATCACAAGCATCATTGATGAAAGAACATTAGCTGTATTCAAAGAGTAAATCAATTGATTTTCATTCACGGGCGGCATTTAGGGCTTCATTTTTGATTTCGATTGAAGGTTAAAAATAGCTCTTTTTATATCCCTTTTTATTTTTCATTTTGATTTTTTATTTTTTATAAAATGACCGTCATTCAAACAAATCAAAACAATGAAAGCTCTTCAATCGTTGAGACCTCATCAGTCAAATCATTTAATCCAAATCAACTAATGATTGAACAAGCAAACAGACTTCTTAATTTGTTCCTCAGTGATAAACAAATCAGAAATAATATCATCGAGAAATCTGCAAAAGAAGCCATTGAAAGGCTGTTTGATTTGATTGAAGGTAATCGTTCAAAGTATGTTTTGAAGATTCAGCGATACAGTGATTTGATGGATAATGTATTTAACGCATTCAAAGCCATACCGTCCATCAATGACCTTCATTCATCAAAACCAGTGATTCCTGTCTTTGAAGAAATAAAGAAAGAACGTACAGATACTGTTGAGATAAAGAAATTCATCAGAAAATGTAACTTTGAATTCATGGGTTATCATTGCAATCATTCAACAATAGATGAAAAGTGCGATAAGATATATAAAAACATTACTGACGTATATAAAAGCACTGAGTACGGGGTTTATAAAAGATTTGTATCAAAATGTGTATCAATCATGAGATGTATATGCATTAACGATGATGCTGAGAGTTATGTTATGACTGAAGAAGATAAGGAAATGATGAGATGCGGATGTTATACGCCGCCAGACACATATGAGGTATGGATGCTACGAATTGACCCGTCATTGATTCAAGACGTCATTGATAACATTATTCAATTGAACGGAAAGATAGCTGAATGTAATTCAAAATCAGTCAAAACATGTTCAAAATGTGAAGCCATTAAACGAAAGTATGAATATTGTGTTCGCGAGCTACAAGATATGAGAGATGATTTGAAAGAACAAACAAAAGCTGATGAAGAATACAAAGAACAACCAGCTGAGAACAAATATAATATTGATTCATTTATGACAAAGAACTACCCGACCATGGAGCGATTCACACTATCTGACGTCCAAAAGAAGTATAAAACATCATTCGGATTGTTTGTGAAGCAAGATGAACTGGCATCAATGATTGAAAAAACAGGTAGATTCAATATAACGTCGTCAAAGAACGTCAAATATGTTAACAGAAAGTGAAAATGAAAAGGGATATAAAAAGAGATATTTTTAACCTTCAATCGAAATCGAAATAATGACCTGTATTTTAGGTATCAGTCATCAAAATCATTCAATGATTATTATTTTTAGTGTTTCAATCGAATGAAACCAATGATAACAAAAATAAAACATATTTATGCATCATTTAAATCAAATCATGTTGATGTTTAAATCGATTGATATATACACCGACTGGTTTATTTTCAACATCACGAAGTAAAACAAATTCATTGCCTGATTTATTTGTATTGATATGAAGAATTTTATAAATATTATCAGTAATCTTTGCATAAAACTTGTCTTCATTATTAGATTCATCAAAGTAATAATAATACTTGTTTTCTTCAAACTCTCTTCTTTCTGTCTTTGTTTCATAGAAATCAATAATCATAGCTTCATCAGGTATATCATCAACAAACTCATATTTTATACTTAGATGTGATGATTTATTTTGTTGATTTTCTGTCGGTGAAACCCATCGAAGATTAGATAAATGATAATCACTCCTATCATGACTGATATGATCGACTTGAGTTTTATGTTCAGGGTCATCATTAGTTATAAATTGCTTTGCTACAAGAATATGTTTATAATATATTTTGTTATTTAGGCTTACACACGGATAAACATTTTGTCTGTATTCACCTTCAGCTAATATTCGTCCTGTTTTCTTCTTTCTGATGTTATAAGGGAAAGTTGTTTGAATTTCATAATCATTTTCAAAGTCTTTCAACGGTTCAAATTCGGCTTCATTTTCAGTTTCAATTTGTGCTTGTTCAGTTGGTTGACTCATTTATAACAAAAATAAAAAAATGATTTTTTAAAATAAAATCATCAAATTAATTGTTTAATGGTTTTCAATGAAATACTTTGATGCATTCATTCCGTAAATGTAGGGACAACAACACTGATTCGATAACACTAACATTTTTGAATGCGCCGCTGTTAAAGCATTTTTGATAACAGTTATTTTACTCATCAGTTGTGAATTCATTTGAAGGTTTATGTTCTTGCCTTTCATTACTGATTGCTTTTCAATGACATCTTTATAATCACTTGATTTGATGTTGTTCTTCTTCAATGAAACACCTTTGAGCTTTAATGAAATTGTTTTGTCATCACTCCATATCGTATAACATTTAGCGCATAAAGCAACTTGATTTGCTCCGAACTTTTCTACACAACAACCGAGAATCTTTTTCTCATCATATACATCATTGATTGCAGGATTTGGCATAAATGAATAAATGTGTTTATCATAAAATGTTTTGTCTTTGATGACGTAATCAAACAGCTGATTAATCGGTTTATTCATATCGCCAGCGATTGACATGTACAGGCTGTCTGTATCGACCGAGTTAAAATGAATCTTATTCATGTCAATGCATTTGTATAGAAAGTCATAAAGAAAAGTCAAATACCAGTATTTCGCATTGTCTAAAGTCCAAAATGATTCCTGAAGACATGTATTACATTTGAATGAATGAGGTTGTGATTGTATCAAATAACAATCATTTGACAATTTACATCCATTGCGATAAGTATCGGATGCTATCAATTGAAAAGCTTTATTTTTATCAACAATTCGGACTTTATTAAAGTTCTCTGAATTCATACCGTCATATCCGTAAGATCCGTTCATGCTAATCTTGTAAAACTTTTCGTTACAAACTTCGTTTGCAAGGCTGCCGTTAGCAGCTTTACCTTTTGTCTTTCCTGACAATATATCCTGACGCTTCTTCATAAACTCGCAAACAAATTGATTAAAACCGTCATGAGCTTCATATAAACTTAAGCTCTTAATGTCATCAACTATAAGTCCGTGATCAATTAAAAACCATAAATAATAATTCGAGAACGTCAGTAGTGATGGTTGTTCCGTTCGAAGGTCAAATAGAAATTCATTTATGACCGACACCACTGCCCTAATTTAGAAGGTCATCTTACTATTTTTGAATTAACCCTAACTGATACTCATAACTAGGAATAAGTGGTCAGCATCATAGGGCCACATTGATGTTCACTTATGATCATTTATGACCGCCACTATTGCCCTAGTTTAGAAGGTCATCTAACTATTTTTGAATTGACCCTAACTGATACTCATAACTAGGAATAAGTGGTCAGTATCATGGGGTTATATAGATGTTCACTTATGACTGCCACTATTGCCCTAGTTTTGAAGGCCCCTATCTATTTTTGCATTTATGCATTCGCATTGACCCCAAAAATAAACCTATTTTTAAATTTGAATATTGATTTTGTCTAAATCTTACTATATATAACTTGCATATCGTGTTCAACAGTGTTCACCAATATGAAATCATGTCCAGATAAGGTTTTATATTTTTGCCACAACTCTTCAAATTCGCAAGGAATGCTCACCTGCTGATATATGTAATTGAGTTTCTGTCGTGAGAACCCATTGAATATGAAGAATGATGTACAATTATTTTTGTAATCAGTTGGCACACCTTTGAAGAACTGGATATTGATGTAAACGATTGAATTCTTATGGCGCAACTGTGTAATATAGTTTGTGAAGTATGATGATTTCAACAGCTTACTCTTAATGAAATCCTCACAAAGGATTATCGTATTGAGTGGTACATTGGGTTTCCCAAGTTTGTTGATATGAAGGAACTCAAACATTTGCTGCAACTTCTGTTCATCGACAATAATCTTCCCAACTGAACTATATTTGTTATACAACTCTTTCCATAAATCGAGTTCCTTCAAGTATCGTTCGGCATTACTATCAGCGACAACCTCTATGGGTAAGTTGATGAGTTCACGTTGAGATTCAAATGTAGAATCATTTATAATACCATTCTTACTCACATAGACTATCATATGAAATGGGTTATTTTTGAGTCTACTCATTTGAATGATATCGCGAATAACTGTGTGACTCTTGCCTTTACCTTGAGAAGCTACCAGTATGTTCAAAGTATTGTACCAAGCATATATTCCGTTAGCGATTGGTCTTATGGATGCATTCGTGATTTTATCCCTATTTTTGGAATAGGCTTCACTCATGGCTTCATCAACATCAAACCTCTTGGAAACCGGTTGCTGCTTCTGGAACATAGAACGCAGTTCCTGCTCAAATGTGTCAAAATCTATTGGCTCTCCACTGGAACTGTCTGATAATTCGATAGATGTATAATCAAAAAGAGTTGGTTGCAGACGTTTATAATACAACATTTAATCAAAAATAAAGCTTTTTATGCGTATAATGTGCGTCTCAGCTCATCGGTCAACTCAGGTGGTTCATCCTCTGCAGTAAATGATACCAATATTAGCAGTTCAATGATGTTGGTCGCTAGTATGAATCCTAATAATATATTCATGATGATCTCGCTTGCCAGTGACATTTATGAAAATTTAAATACAAATTTTGAGTGATATTGAGTGTCTTATGAGCTCGGTCCATACATGGTTATATCCATATTTCAATTCATTGGATACCCCATTTTTGGATACCAATATCTTATCAATCTTCATGTACTTCGAGTTTGAAACACAGCCTGTACACCCACTATCCTCATTTATAACCAACTCAACCTTGTCAGCCTTAGTGAGTATTTTAATGAGCTCCATCAATGTGTTGCTATGGCACACAAGATAGTTGTTCATCCTCAATGGATTCGTTTCATAGATACTCAGCAATATCTCGAGGAATTTATTTTTGGTATCCAAGTCCTCACCATCAAGTTCTATTGAACGTTCTAGAGGAGGATTGTTTATTGGAGCAACTGATGGATATGCACCAGTTGTCGAGGGTGTAGTAAAATTTGCATTCTGGGTGCCATTTTGAGGATATCCCCCTTCAGTATATCCCATTTGAGGTTGCACTTGAGGTTGCATCTGTGGGACTTGAGGGTATGATACTGGTTGAACTGGTGGAGGTCTATTCGCAGCAATCTTAATATTCACATTCTGCTCCTGTTTAACACTAGCATCATTTTCACTTGATAGAATTCTAGCCTTATGGAGAGTCATTTCCAAAGTACAAAAATATTTTTACCCCTAATGCTATATTTCTTAAGCCATTTCTGGGTCAACTTGTGAGCCAGCTGGTGATTCATCATCAACATATTCAAGACCATCGAGTGAGAGCTTAAAGTATGTGTCTCTACATAAACAGAGTTGTACAGGTGGTGGTCTAACAACAGCTCCACTTGGTTCAATAATATTATAATATGTATCATTATTGCCAGTGAATATTGGTTGACCATTGACTTGAATTTGGATATTACCTTTACCACCATCTAAGCCATCATAACAGTATCCAGCAGATGCTCTCTCAGTTTGGACATTGAATACAAATGATGTGGCATCACTCAATGTATTCTTATATCTATTTCCATCAACATCATTCTTGGGCATAGTGAAGCTATCCTCAAATTCCTTAGTACATTGGAGTGTGATGCTATCCAAATCGCCAGCTGTTAGTTGACTCTCGAAGAATCTAGCACCAATGGTACTAACATTCTCATCTGGGAAGTTCTTACCACCAATATTCAAATAACAATTTTGGTAAACGGGATTCTCAAATACGGTCAAATCGTTGTGATGCTTGGGGAACAATAATGACATGCTTGTGACATTTATTAATGGGATATTCAATGTAGATTTGATTCCATTGGATGCAGCAGCAATTGGGAATGCATGATAATCTACCTTTTGGGATGGAATTATCAGTCCTTCACGTAATATGGATTCGATACCCGCACGAGTGGCTTCACAAACACCATATCCTTGCATGTTGGATTTACATAAAGTGATAGTCATTCGGTTAACGGTGAGAGTTGCCGGTTGCGATTCATATTTAAGTTCATTATTCTCTTCAACGATTTCAATTGTCATATAGTCTTCAATAGTACCTGTGTAATCGGGATTATGGCGTGCAATCTCCTTTAAATTCATAGTCTTCTTAATACCGAATTTCTCATATTCCTCATCTGTAAATTCGAAAGTGATTTCAATTGGTGTATCATTAACTGGAGTTCCATGTTCGGCACAAATATTGTACTTAAATTTGATTGTATTATCGAATACCCCTGGTATAAGTGCTTCATTACCAATTTGCGTAAATTGCCTCTTGAGTTTACCACGAGCCTTGATCTCACGCAATTGCTCCAACTGCTTCATTGTAATATGATCATCATCTTCCAAGAATGCCTTTGCTTCAGCAACCGTATATGGATCAATGACTGCCCATACAAGACCTGCTGGACTGACTTGGAATCTAATAGATAAATCACCAATGATTCCATTGGGGAATAAATCGAATGCCTGCAATGCAAGCAAGTCATCAAATGGTATATTCAAATCGAATTCAGTAGTGGTCTTCCCATTGGCTTTGAAATCATTGAGATTAACATAAACACCTGCATGAGTTTGACTATAATTTGAAACATTCTCCCATAAGCTGTGAACGAATCTGCGGCGTTTCTTCTCGGTTTCTGGTTTCAAAACTGAGTATAGGAAGCCCTCACGAATGCATTCATTTTGCTGATATCCAACATTGACATTGTTATGGAGAATCTCCAGCCTGTCGAATAATTGGTTCGAGGACTTGAATCCCACAAACAATTTGTAGAGGTTATCAGGATCTTCAATCAATTGTAATTTAGCAGTATCGGTGTTCAATTGCAAATCAAGTTTGATGTGGAATGTGAGGAAACCTTTATCAACATCACTAATAAAGTGGTCGGGGTGCGTTAATGAAATCTGTGAGTACTGACCTTGATGGAATGGTGCTGGTTGGTCATGGCAATCAACAGTTCTAAATGAGAAGCTTCTGGTACCATCATTGGTATTAATAATGTTTCTCATCTTCTGGAATGTCTCCATAACATTACCAGCCTCGTACATCAAGTTGTGAGCTCTTTCGTTCCTATATTTCATTTGTACCTTGGAAAAAACCAGGAAATCACATTTTTTTATATACCAAATGGGCATTGGTATCTTCAGGAAGATAAAAGATGGATTCCGCAAAGTGGGATCTACACTCAGGAATGTCGCGCAGAGAGTTGTTGATAAGCTACCTACAGTTGTCAATGTTGGTAGACAAATCATTGATAGGGTCAAACCAATTGCAGGATTGATACCTGGTGCAGGTGGACTACTTGATACAATTGATAGAGGTTTGGGAACGGTTGGTAAGGCTGGTGAAATAGGTAAATCCATATTGGATAAAGTTTAATCATCACCAAATATCCACATACATATGAATTTATTTTTGCCTGTTTTGAAATGAATACAGATAATGTGAAACATTTAGCCCAATGCGATATTAAGGTCATAAACGATAATAAGCTGGAGCAGCGTACGTTCAACTCAGTAGAGGAGTTCGACCTGTTCTACCAGAAGTACAAGGATATGTTCAATGAGAAGACCACCAATTATCTCAATAAAACCTACAAAATTATCACCCCTGAGTGTGAGTACAGGATTACCAAACGCACCGGCAAGGATGGCTCCAATAATGTGTTTCTCAAGAAAATCTCTAAGCAAGCCGATAACGATAACCTCGTGGAGATCCAATTTGCAAACATTCGAGCTGACATAAATGTATTACAGTCATCATTAGATTCGTATTCCAAACGGATTACCACTTTGGAGAACACCATTGGCATGATCACTACAAAAATAAATCAGCTCACCAATACTGTGAATGAATGTACTGATGCTGTGAACAACCTCCTAAGACATTAAATTTTTGAATTATTTGGGACTACCTGGTGATTGAGCGAGTGGTGTATCGCTGATGATGTTGATTTAATAACTGGGTCATGTATAATACACCCCTTATCTTCATATTTTTGGATTGTAGGTTTGGTACAACTCATGGTTCGCATATTTCGCATGTGGCGTTCCAGGTGATTGAAATACGTAAGCCCATTAGAATCTTTTAATACACGGCGTTCCTCATAAGACATTTAATCTTGAAAAAACACTTTTTTTCGTATCTAAATGACTGAATTGAGTGAATACAAGAAAGAGATTCCAGAGTTGAAGCGCATCAAGCATGATCTCAAGGAGAAGTGCTATTTGTATAAGGGTCATCTCAATAACATCAAAGGTGGCATGCTGGGTAGCAATGGTCTTGCCGTTCGTGAATCACTGATTGAAGATATTAATAGTTTGAAGGAAAAGGTTGCCAAACTCGAGAATGAGTTAGCTGAATTATCAAGCGATAACCATTAAATTCCCAGGGTCGCAATATTGCTAGGATGTATTCCATTCTCCCGATTGAGACCATTATTTTTGCACATTAAATGATGCACAAGCTCTCAGTCCCACAGGGGATGACTGATAACAAGAAATCATTCAAGATATTCGATAATGAGTACAAGTCATTGCTCAAGTACCCATTCAAATCTAAAATATCAAAATTGGACCCATCACTGTTTATCGTCAACCCCGAGTATCATCATGAACCATTCGTTAAGGACTTCAAATTGAAACCATGTAATTCTTATTCAAAACCGGATTTCTCATTTGAACCTGGCTGCTGGGAGGTCGATTTGATGTTTGTGAAGTACACTACGAAGGAACATGGAATACCTCCTGGTTATAAATTGGTACCCCATGAAACCATTTACCTCATCATGGTGAATGTCAACACGCGATATCTAATTGTGGAACCGCTTAAGGACAAACTAGCTGATACCATTAAGGATGCATACGCCAAAATCATTCTCGATAAATATGATGACTTCAAATTTAATACCATCAAATGTGATGGTGAAAATAATCTACTAAAAGTGCTTGATGTGGCAAATCAAACTGATGAAAATAGGGAAATAGCCAATGGCACTAAAAATGTGCTATTCAATAAAAATGCACTGATCGTTAATAAATCCAAACATAGCAACTCTCACAAAATCGTTGATGCAACCATTAGGACACTCCGTAATGCATTCGGTTTAGATAATCGTCGAATTGGAGACCCTTTCCTGATGCAACAGATGGTCCACTACTATAACAACACACCGCATCGTTCTCTACGAATGCCCAATCCCAATTATCGAGATGATGAGTATTATGACCAGTATCTGGCTAAAGAGCCTAAGTGGATATACTATACACCCAATCAAATGCAGCACAACCCTGATTTGGAATGGAAATACATCAGGGATTGCCAACGGAGGCTACGTCGAATCAAAAATAATATGCAAATGGATGGTCTACTGAGCTATCACAAGGGTAATATCATATTGATCCATTACGATACATCCAAAACTGAGAAGAAGCATGAGAAGCAGAGGCGTGTGTTCAATGAGATTGCTGAATTCATAAGATACCATAATGGGAACGTCGAATGCAAATTGCTGAACCCATATCGTAGATTCCAGTTGAATGCTGATAAACAAGCAGGAACTGCGTTCTATGTGCCGTATATCAAAACCAAAACTGGTCGAACGCCAATGACTGATGATGAGCGAGCTACTATAACAATCCCCATCATGTACACCCGATTCGTGGCACCCAATTATGAATCATTGGGTGAAGACTATAAGCAGTACTTTGCTGTCTAATAAATGCCCAAACGCTATTTTCATACGCAAACCACCGAATTTACATTACCTGAGGATTTCATATATAGTCGCAATAAGAAGTACATCGTAGTGCAGTATGTAGGGGCTATCGTAAATAAGACCATAATCGGTGATTTAATGGTACACTCAGACATTGTTGAATTCGACCCATACTGCGACCACTTCATAATGCTAGCCAACAGGCGGCAAACTAAGTATCGCAAATATGAGATGCTCAACAGGACCAAGCGGGATTTCAAAATATGGTTCACAGACCTGTATGGCAATGAGATAAAACCTGATGCATTCGTGCTATCATGCTTGCTAATATATTGAATATAGAATGCAGTTCGCTAGCGCTCGGCAATGAAATTGCTTCCTGCTTGGGTTACCGAATAAGCCTCTAAATGAGTTTATTTTTGGGTAAATGAATGATGACTACTTTGAGGTTTATACATTGAAACCAGGTCAATATCGTGAATTAAAATATTCAAAATATTTATCAGCGGTATACCTTGATGTCGATAAATCTACTAAATTATATTTCCCACGTGATTTAGTTCCACCACCAGTCGTTCATGACTACACGATTGATAAAAATGGAGCTACATTCACAATGACATCACATGAAAAAGTTCCTACATACATATGGGAATCTAGATATGTGCCATCAGCGAATGACTTTTGTATGATACTAGTTCGAGGACCCAATAATCATAAACTTTATCCAAAATCGTATATCGCCTATCACAGAAATATTTTCAAGGAAACTGTTCTTGCAAACACAACTAAAAGACCTGGTGATTATGTTATAGGGTTTGAGATAGCGGTTTATTCAAATCATTTGCTTCTACCAGAAATATATTGTTTTGAACAAGATCCTTTATACCCGTCAAACCAGACAGCTCAACAAGATAGTCGTCCAAAACCCATTCAATTTTCATTCTCAAGCGATGAAGTTTTTAGTAAGTCTCCACCTAGTAAAAATATTTTGGTTAATAATGGGACTGCCCCATTTGAGAAAAAAACTAAGGATTGGTATCATGAACACACATCATATCACCCTCGACAAAAACTTATATGTAATGATTACACGGATGAGGCTAGTGAGAGTAGTGATAATGAACAAAATACATATGACCCGCATGAAGCTGAGTATAGGGATTATCAGGTGAGAAATCAAAATAAAATTAGTCCAAGTGGTGTATATATGTCTACCGATAAGAGACCAGGTACGAAGTCCGTTGTTGCTCGAAAAACAAATGGTTCACTCCAAGAATATCGAGTTGGGAAACGTGCGATGACTGATATACGACGCAAGCAGTCATATAAATATCAAAAATATCAGGGTGACGCTCAAACTCTCAATCCTAGAAGTACATATGACTCGCAGAGTGGTTACTCGCAGAGGCTCGACACTAGGAGCGATGATGAGTATTCTAGTGAATCAAATGTTGATGATGATTATGCTCCACGAAGTAGTTCACGTAGACAGCACAGTCTGTATCGTAATGGACTTAGAGACAGGACTCGTGAGCAGGAATCACAAGATAACTCCAATACTAGAACACCTGAGCAGAAGGTACTTCGTACTTCATCTAGAAAGCATTCCAGTTCAGTGAAGACATCGCAGTCTGTGAAATTTGGTAAATCATTTAAACCATATCGGGAGAAATTCACACCACAATTCAAGGGGAATACCATGGACACCACATTTGAGTATGAGAGTAGTCGTGAGTATGGAACACTTCCTGAATATAGTGAGCAGGAGCTAAGTTCTCAATATGAGGAGGAGGAGCCTGAACGTGAACCTGAACCTGAGCCACCTCGCAAGCATAAACGCAATGCAAAAATAATATCCAAACGTAGCCAAAAACGCAAGAATTTCTTTGACCGATTCAAGCAATAATATATGCAATAATATATGCTTATTTTTGTTTATTAAATACAACATTAAATCGGTCCGCATCATCTTTCTTAGAATCCCTAGCTGCCTTATTTTTGGATTTCATAGCAGTGTATCCACTATCTTCTCCATATAATCTAAGTTCAATTAAATTATCGATGTTTTCAATAAATGATTTGCGAGCTCTATTCAATTCTTCAGGAGCCTCCTCTTGTATGAATGTAATCAGTTGTGCATAAAATGGGGGTGTTTGATGGCCTTGCTCATCAGTTTGTTTTACAAGCCCAGTCTTGAAATCCATTCCAAATCCCCATTTAAATACAACTTCCTCTACCAGTGCTAGCATTCCAAGCATTTCCCTAGGTGGTTGATTTTTATTTCGAACACCAGTTTGTAAGTTAACTATTTTGGCAATGATTTTAACCCATTTATCGATATTGGGACCAACTGCTTTCATATAATCTTGCTTATGTGTACGCTTCCAATTTGACCAAGCTGGGCATGATAATGATTTACTATCAAATTTATTTTTCTCAATAGCATTTTTCATAGGAAGGTCAAAGTAGTAAATATATATGGTATTGCATACTGCTAGAAAATTGGTCAATTTCTTGAGTTCGAGCCAATTATAAAATTTCTTTTGATCCCAGAACGTATTCCATATGTGCGAGAACAGAGATGCCCAATAGCTGTTAGGTGATAAGCGCTTGCTAATATGTGCCTTTCCAAGACCGGAGCCACCATATGCCTTTTCTAGAGCCAATAATTGATTAGATTTGGTCAATTGATATTCACCAGTATTCCAATCAACTTTGTTAATATTCTTATCAAATTGCTGCTTGAGCCAAACGTTGAATGGAGTTGCTTTACGCTTAGCTTTTGAATTGCAAATTGTTTTCCAAACCTTCTTATAAGGAGATGCATGGACTAATTTGTATCCGTTGACAATAGCTGGAATTCCACGTTTATCTACCAATATGATATCATCAACCTGGTCACCATTGAGGTCTGTAATCTCATTTCCTAATGGGTCATAAGAATTAGGTGGTAATAATCTGTAATTGGGAACTCCATTTTCATCAAGGTGGTTCAAACAATATTCCTTTGCAGTATCACGTGCTGCAGCTAATGGAATGTATTTAACCCGGAAATTGCCATTTATAATCATATCTAGGAAGTTCTTCTTGAAAGCTGTTGAATCACCTGTGAGTGATAGATTGCCGAATTCACCTAAACGTCCTTTGACATTTTCATAGTTTTTGCCATTACGTCTACCTAAGGTAACACTTGATGGTTCAACCTCTTTCATAACATAGTTATATTCATTGGTTTTAGTAAATTTGGATTTTGGTTTGAATGCCGAATCTTGTATATCAGGGTTGAATTTAATTCCATGTTTAAGATGTTTTCTAGCAGGTGTCCTAACATAATCATATGGAATTTGAGAATCTTCATCGTTATTATCATTGTTATTATCATTGTTATTATCATCGTTATTATCATCGTCAGTGCCACTGGTTTCTAAATCATCGATTTCTTCGGTATCCAGTGCTTGATCATCATCATTGCCTGCTGATGGTGTTGCTAATACTTTCTTTGAAGATTTATGACTCATGAGTACTTTAGGTGTAGAAAAAATGTTTTTATCCGCATTCTCATTATCAGCATCTTTTCTATAGTCAGCTTCGATAAACTCATAGCTCATAATCTTAGGAATATATTTTTGTATATTAGCTACCTCAGTCTTTGCCTCTGGAGACTCTACGAAAAGCGATCGCTTGTCCAAGATTGAATCCAAGTTACGTATGATATCATCAACCATATCCCGGACCTCTTTAATCTCGGGGTTGCTAAGTTCACGTGGTGAATATTTCTCAGGGTCATCCGCAATGCGATAGTATTTGGGTAATACATTAATGATGTCATCGGGGAGTATACCTTTTGATCTCAGCACACTCATATCACTATCAATCCTATCTGCACGCGGATATGAGATTTCAGGAATTGGTTCTAGTTCCGCCTCCTCCTCCTCTTCCTCAAAGGGTTCCTCAATACTGGTACTCATACCTTTATTTTATAGAAAATGTTCAGCATAGAACAGAGTGGATTTTCTATAAAAGGGGCCACTATCGACGAGCTATTGATTGAATATATTAAGAAGTATGCATGCATGTGCCATAACAAGTGCGAAGTACCTTCTGGGTCCAATGGCTCAAATATAACTGGTTCCAACCAGGAGCAAATCAAGGAACTCATTACGAGTACAGTTGGTGAGCAACTCGAAAAATATGCCTTAGCCAAGGACCTTGAGTCATACGCTTTGCAAACCCAGCTATTCGACTATGTGAAAACCGAGGATTTCAATACGGAGATGCTGAAGTACGCATCTAGTGAAGATGTAGATGGTGCCATTGGGGAATTACGTGATTACATCGCCAAAAACTGTGCACTCCCTGAGAACATCGTTACGAGTGATTCATTGAGTACTGCTTTGGAACCATTTGCTAAGACCCAGGACTTAAGTGAGTACGCGAAGACTCAGGACTTACCAGATATGACCGAGTACGCGAAGCTTGCAAACTTAGGTGAGTATGCACTCAAAACGGATATCCCAGAACCAGTTGACTTGACACCATATTATACTAGTGGTCAGGCCGATGAGAAGTTCGTCGATGAAGATGAGCTCGCATATGAATTAGATAAGTATGAGACCAAGGATGTGGCTAATGGGAAGTATATTTCAAAAGACAATGTCATAAATGATATTCCAATACAAGCTGGAGGTGAGAATATTGATTTTGAATGTAATGATCCGTATTTATCTAAATTTGTTACTCCAAATTGCGACAAACTACTAGCCGACCTCATACAATATGGATTTTATATTGAATGTGAAAATTATGAAAATGGAAATTATGTCTATGATGGAACTAATGATACAAGATATTTATTTAGCCATGAAACAAATAAATCATCAATAATTCGTATCATAAAGGATTTTGATGGACTTCTCAATGATTATTTTGTTGGCCCGAGCGGAACTGTTGAGCCTCCGAAAAATGTCTCTGTTGTCAGGCTAAATACTCCAGAAGTGTCTATTGCAACAACCCAAACTCTCAAAGAATTTGCTCTCAAAACGGATATCCCTGAGATCCCCACAGATTTGGTTAATGAATCTGCACTGAGTACCGCACTATATGGCACTGAATTGAATATTGAATATCCGGATCCAGTTCGTGATTATATATTCGTAAAACCATACTTACCAGAAACCGATATACATGTGATATTTGATGTTAATTGGGGTTCTAACACGGATTACATTAACAATATACAACATTTTGATTTGATATTCAAGCCTTATGAAAAATATAAGCGAGGGTATAGAATGGTGTTAGATAATGGATCATATATTGTATGGTATGATCGTGGTGAATTTATGGTGTATAATTCAAGTGGCAATACTCAATGGTTAATGAATGTCATTAAAGCTCAAATCGAATCACCATTTGTAAAAACTGAGAGTATTACTAATGAAGGCTCCCAACAAATCACAATTCAATGTACACAGAATGATCGTGGTTGTATAGTTCCTGATGATGATGTAAGGAAAGTATTCACTACCGAAACTATTATCGTCAAATTCAAACGAAATGCTGATGATGCATCATATGAAGAAGCTGAATACGGATACAGTTTATTTAAGAGTTTGAATATGATTTACAAATCAACCAGTGGTGCATTAATAAATATTAATTATAATACCCATATTATCTCATTGAGAGCTGAAGACGATACACTGACCAATATATATGATGCATCTATCACATTAATCCGCCGCCGACTTGTGAGCAATGATATGATTACTTCGGTGAAATATGTGACTGATAACTTTGCATTGAAGTCATATGTTGATAAACTACACGCAATCGCCAGTACAACCATCACTCACTACTCCCCAATCGAGCCATCGGTTAACACCATCACCGATTTCGTCATTGGAGCCCCAGTATATATGACCGGTAAGGTGTATCATCGTGAGGATTCGAAATGGGTACCTAGCACTGAAGCTGACACCACTGATTGCATATGTAGTGTGAAGACTACTGGCACCTGGAAGGAGTATGTTGGTATATGCGTGAGAATCGATGAAGCCAATGGTTGTATCACATTCGCCACTCATGGGGATTACATGGTTAAGGTCGAGGACTCCTCATGCTATTCCATTGGGGATGAGGTATTCATCGATAACGCTGATAATAAACTGAAGATACTCACTGGTGAGACTGCGATAACCTCAAAAATAAATCGTATGACCGTGGGTATCATAACTGGTATCATCAACGGATCCACATTAGCTGTATTCAAATCATAATGTAGGTCGCAGCAATTTTGCTGTCACCCAAATTTAGAGCATAATATAGTCCCCTGATGTGAGTCCATGGATGAATGGGGCACAGGATTGGTTCGCGAGGACAATCATTTTGGTGTGTGTCCCGGTGAGAGCATTCTTGTTTACCGTGATCTTGGACATCGTCATCTCACTGATTTTGCTCTGGATTTTGGTATTGCGAGTCAATTGCAGATTGATATTTTTGCCAACCTTCACACCACCATTGTCGATGATGTCCTTGTAATCATCACTTGTAATATGGTTTTTCTTGAGGGAGACCCCCTTGAGTTTGAGTGCCTTGGTTACAGCTCCACTATTAAATATGGTGTAGCACTTGGGGGCTAACGCAATCATATTCTCACCATACTTCTCAATGCAGAGACCCAGTATTTTCTTCTCATCAGCGATTGTGTTTATATTGGGATTCGGCATGAACTTATATATGTTCTCATCATAGAATGCTCTATTCTTGATGATGTATTTGAACTCTTGATTGGAACCCTTGGATTCATCACCAGCAACCGCAAAATATGCACTATCGGTGTCTCCCTCTATGAAATGAAATCGTTCCACATCAAGGCACTTGTACATGAAATCGTATATGAATGTGAGATACCAGAATTTGGCATTATCTAGTGTCCAGAATGACTCCTGAAGGCAAGTCGTACATTTGAAGCTCTTTGGGTTCATTTGGAGTAGGTAGTTGTCATCACTCAATTTGATCCCACTAACATAGTTATCGTAGATGATATTCTGGAAGGTCTTATCGCGTGAGCATATCTTGATTTTGGAGAACTTCTCGGTGTTCATACCATCGTACCCATATGAACCATTCATGCTAATCTTGTAGAACTTTTCATTGCCGGATACAGCTCCAGAAATGATATCCTGACGACGTTTCATGAACTCACTAACAAATGGGTTGAAACCACGATGAGCTTCATATTTAGTGAGACTTTTGATATCTTCGATGACAAGCCCATGGTCGAGTAGGAACCAGAGATAATAATTTGAGAATGTTTGATAGGTACCCATCGTATCGACACACATAGTTAGCTTTCGTTCAGTTTTATCAGCGGATGGGAGTTTGTTGTGAGTCATGTAGTTGTGCATGTATGAACCAATGGTTGTTTCATCGTTCGTGATATCAAAATTGCGAAATACTGGTGGGAAATTGATGAAGTTATTGATTTTAGATACTGGGCATTTCAATATGACCTCCGCTTTGAACAAATATTTAGGATGCTTTCGTAAATTCCGGCTGTTGATGATATGCATACATGAGTTATAGGTTTTCATATTTTTGGTACCATTGTTATAAACATCGAATCTCTCCAACATGGAACCTGGCATATACATAACCCCTCCGTGATATGGATTGAAATCATGTTTGGTTGAACTGAATGCTGATGGGTATAAGCTATTGAAATCAACTCCAACAATGTGAGTCATAGTGTGAGGGGTATCATATGAGATTACCTTGTGGTCAACGGCGTTGTATCTAAAACGATTTATATTAGTGTGGCCCTTGATGTTGACACGGTGCATAACATTGGATAGACCTCCAGTGATGTTGTTCCGTAAGCTATAATATTCCTGTTCATCATTGATGAGTGTTGGGAGATGCATCATCTTGCAGTACTTCTTCAGCTGAATTCGGAGTTTGGTTATATTGGGGTCATCACGGCTGCGAAGTCTGTTGCATTCCGCACAAGCGAGTTTACAGTTGCTGAGTTCATGACCGATATCGTTATTGATTCTATCGAGGGTAGGCTTATTGGTCCACGTGAAGTGTTCACCACAGAGATGACACTTACCGGTATCAGGATTGTTGTACATTTTCATGAATTCATCAAACTGCTCCTCGCAAACACATTTATCAAGGTTTCTGGGAGAGTCCTTATGGGATTGATTATATTTGACATCCTGGTTATAGTAGTTCTCACATTTGAATCTCCACCACTTGAGATTTGGTTTGAAAGTATTCGATGGGTTTTGTATAGAGTATTCAGTATTGGGATCAAATTCCTTATACGCAAGTGCATACTTGATACAAGATGCATTCTTACTCAACGAGAGATTCGATATGAGATCAACGTTGTACTGAGCATTGAGGGTTATCAAGTTATCAATGGGTTTAATCATCATCTCAACATCATTATCATTGTATGCCAACAGGTAATCCCATCGGGTTTTATAATTTTTGGCATCCTCGAGATATAGTTTGTAATCATCTGGTGTCAATGGATTCTTTTGGTTGAGGTAGCTGTAGAATGCTTCATATTCAAAGGGCTCCGTTTGTGAGAGAACCTCATTGTAATTCTCAGTATTGATAGCTTCATATGGGAACACACCTTTACTGCTATTTGCAACTCCCCCAAAGTCTACACCAAATTGTCGTAATGTACCTCCAGCAACGAATGATTGTGCATCGATGAATCTCAACTTGGTGTTATATTTTGAGGACTTCAATATGAATTGCTTCAATGATGATGCGGTACCGATGATACTGTTGGGCTCGACACTCCAGAAATCGTAATTGAGATACTGCTTGAATAGGTTACTATCGAATCTACTCGAATTGAACCCAAATACGGTTATCACATTCAAGTTGCGATCGATTTTATTAAGAGTATCAATTGGTTGATTAATAAAGGTTTTCATATATTGAACCTTATCGTGATACACTTGCTGGGATTGTTCAAACAACCACTCAATCCATTCGATGATGAACTCAGTTGAATCTCTTAATGAGAAGTGTTGTGTGTAGCAACCAGATTGCGACTTGACACATGATGATACGCTAAGGGGAATCAGTCGAGAGTTGATAGTTGTTGATGAACCAATAGATGTATTCACAGGTTGTTCAACAGTTTCGAAATCATAAGTGATGTAATATATGTTGGGTTTCCATTCTAGACCATATGCTAAACAATATTCGTACACCGGATTGCCGAGTATATGTGGACAGTATGGTAGTGGTTCACGATTAGGTATGAATTGTTTTCGAAATACACCAGTACAGTTATCAACATGGTTCTCGAAACGCTTCATATTGTGATGACCATAATGTGCATATGAACCACACTTTGGGCAGATATGGATGTTGGTCAGCTTCTCAGCATCCTTGATATACATTATATGAATGATTCGATTTTGAGTGAACAGCAATGCGGATTTCCTTAATGAGTTATCCTCATTGTATTTCCACTGGTCCTGAAGATTATACACCTTGAGTTCTACATTGTACTCATAGATGTCAACATTCAAATGATGCTTTTCAGCAGATACCTTCATAGATTCAATTGATGTACCCGGATAGTTGTTCAGGAAGTCGATTGCAGCTTGAGATGGTTTAGTTGAATACACTATATTGTGTTCCTCACATATAAGTTTCCTAGCTGCTTTCGTACGATTCTTAGTATTACAATGATATTTGGGGTTAACTAGATGATCATCGAGACATGCAGCAAGAAATCGATACCAACATAGATTGTCATCGACGTTGTCTGTGATGATGAATCTATTATTTTTGATTTCAGGAGGTAATTCTTTGATAGGTCCACTAACCTTGACCATTCGAGATACCGTGAATGAAACTGTGCCTACGAGAATCAACTTGGTGCTCGATGTTGAGGTTTCATATGAGTGCAGTACTGATTCAATATAGTACTTCATGATATCAAGTGATTGCTCATCACGAACCACAATTGGGGTAGCAGATTTATAGTTATTCCAAGTGATTTCCCTAGCTGTATATTGGAATGTGTCAGTCTCAGCACTGGAGGACTCAAATACACCTGAGAGTTGGAAATAGATTTTGAATGGTTTCACCTCACGTTCATAAACTTGTTGCAAGCCATCATATATACTGTTCAATGAGGATATCGAGTTGAAGTAGTATATGTATATAGGCTCGAAGGTATCAATATCCGTGTGTTCATTGTAATCATTATCAGCATATTTGGCATATTTTTGCCAAGCCTCTACAGCCTTATCGTAGTCCTCAGGTAAGTTCACCATGAGGAAATCATTGTGTTTCGATTTGAATTCATGACCGAACTCGCCAAGGTACTCGAATATTTCATTATTTTCAGGATCCTTGGGAAGACCATCAATATCAGTGCTACCATCAATAATACGAGCTAGTTTTATAACTTTAGACCTGTTTTTGAGTATATCTTGTATTTCAGCTCTATCGAGATATTCGGGATAATATTTGTTGAAATATGAATATACTTTACGTTCATCATCTAATTGCTGTTGGAACTCATCTTGGGTATTCATATGTTGAAGTACATCAATGGGGTCATTAATTTTGTAATCAGCTCTATTGAATTTATTGAAGTAATCATTATCCAGTTTGTCATTCAATCTCTTTATATATGAAGGCTGCTCATCATACCGAATTGGTTTCTTATGGGTTGTGGGAGGTGGAAGTATTGGTGGATACTCATTTTCACGAATCAATTTTTGAGCTTCCTGCAAAGCACATTTTGCAACATCAATATTATATTGTATTTGGCGTTCCCTTCGATCATTTTCAAGTTTTTGTTGAAACTTATCTTGAGTATTCATATGTTGAAGTACATCAATGGGTTCATTAATTTTGTAATCAGCTCTATTGAATTTATTGAAGTAATCATTATCATCTGCAAGGCGTTCAGCCCTCAGTTGTCCAAAGAATGTATCAAAATGAGATTCTTGGAGTATACCATTGGGATTGAAACCTGTGCGAGCTACAAATGAGTTATAATTTAGGTACTTCGTGAGTTTGCTCAGTTGAGCAACAAATGTAGTGTTGGTTGGGATGTTACCACCGAACTCATTGTTGATGATATTGATATAATTTTTGATAGTCCATGAAGGAATTGCACCAAAATTCTTATTCGAGATACAACTCATTTGCCCAAACGTAAAAATATAAAATTGTAATCGGTAAAAATATTGATTAAACATTATTTTTGAATTTTGGCTAGAAATCGATTGTATCAATCTCAACTTCGGGGGTTAGAGTCGTTTCACTAGGAGGAACATTTATAGTCATATGGGTGTTGAGTAGTTTTTGGGTCATATACATGGAGATACTTAAATTTAGGTTATCGAATATTAGTTTACGCAATAGGGATATACGTTTATGAGGTTCCACGTTGGATACTGCATCGATTACATCCTTTGATGAGACATATTGGATCAATCGGTCGTGATCCTTAATATCCAAAAACTTGCTTCGATTGAATATATGGGTTCGATTTAAGCGAGAATGGGGATGTTCAATAGATGGTTCGCTCACACTCAACAAAGTTGTCTCAGGAGGTGAGTCGCTTCGAACGAAATTCTTAGGCTGTACCGTTGTGCTTGGATTAGGAGATGGCTGTTTATGGTTCATACGTTTAATCAAATGCTTGACATCTTGGCACAAATCGGTGATACCATTTAAAATTTTTAATAGTATATCAGTGTCAATTTCCATTTATACAAAATAAAATATTATTTTAACAAATTTAGGTTACTGGTGGAATGTGATTGGTAGTAAGAGAGTCCCTTTAGTATGACCTTCAGTACAACCTTCAGTACAACCTTTAGGATAACCTTTAGTATGACCTTTCGTAGTAAGTACCCCTAGCCTTCAAAACTAGGGCAATAGTGGCAGTCATAAGTGAACATCTATATAACCCCATGATACTGACCACTTATTCCTAGTTATGAGTATCAGTTAGGGTCAATTCAAAAATAGTTAGATGACCTTCTAAACTAGGGCAATAGTGGCGGTCATAAATGATCATAAGTGAACATCAATGTGGCCCTATGATGCTGACCACTTATTCCTAGTTATGAGTATCAGTTAGGGTTAATTCAAAAATAGTAAGATGACCTTCTAAATTAGGGCAGTGGTGTCGGTCATAAATGAATTTCTATTTGACCTTCGAACGGAACAACCATCACTACTAACGTCATAAATGTACCGCATGTATCAAGCAACATTGTCAGCTTTCTTGTTTCTTTATCGGCTGAATTCAGTTTATTGTCTTTCATATATTTGTACATATAACTTCCGATTGTTTGTTCATCATTCATTATATTGATGTTTCTAAACACAGGGGGAAAGTTAATCAAATCATTAATTTTATTTTTCGAACATCTCAATTTGACTTCAGCTTTGAATATAAACTCAGGGTTTGCATCAAATCGCTTCTTTGATTGAATGATATTCATTGCAGCATTTAGAACCTTTTCATTCTTGTTTCCTTGTTCATCATAAACATCAAATCGTTTTATAAATGAACCAGGCATGTACATGATTCCTCCGTGATAAGGATTGAATGAATGTTTTACTGAACTGAATGATGAAGGATATAATGAATTGAAATCAATTCCGGCAACGTGAGAGACTGTGTTTGAAGTGTCATAGCTAATGATTCTGTCATTAACGACATCATATTTGAGTTTATTGATTAATGTTTGACCTCTGATGTTCACTCGATGAAGTACATTTGATAATCCTCCCGTTATATTCTCTCTCAAGTTGTAGTATTCTTTTTCATCTGTTATGAGTGTAGGGAGGTGATGGAGCTTGCAGAATTTCTTCAATTGTATTTTGGTTCTTGTTATCTTATCATCATCACGTTGTCTTAAACGATTACATTCAGCACAAGCCAACAAACAGTTATCAATCTGATGTCCTTTGTTGTTATCTATTCGGTCAAGTGTCGGCTTGTTGTTGTAAGTAAAGTGTTCACCACATAAATGACATTTACCTGTTTCATTTGATTCATACAATTTCATGAAAGCATCAAAATCTTTTTCACTAACACATTTTGATATATCGCGTTGGTTTTCTTTCGTCCTCCGTTCGTCGGAGGCAGCGAGTGTTCGCAGCTTCTGGTTATGTTTTTCATCTTGCTTTCGATAGTTATCACATTTATTTAACCACCATTTCATTGACGGCTTAAATGTATTTGATTTATTGATGGTTTCATAGTCGTTCTTAGGATTGAAATCTTTATAAGCGAGAGCATATTTGATACATGAAGCGTTCTTTGACAATGAAAGATTACTAATTAAATCAACTTTATATTCAGCATTCATTTGAATAAGGTTGTCAATCGGTTTAATCATCATCTCAACATCATTGTCATTGTATGATAACAAATAATCCCAACGTGTTGCAAACCTCTTTGAATCAATCAAATACTCTTCATAATCAGCTTTTGTTAATGGATTCTTTTGATTGAGATAACTGTAGAAGTCTTCATATTTGAATGGTTCACTCTTTGATAACACTTCATTATAATTTTCACTGTTGATTGCTTCATAAGGAAAGACACCTTTCGAACTGTTAGATATACCTCCGAAATCGATTCCAAACTGTCTGAGTGTTCCTCCGGCAACAAATGCTTGTGCATCAATGAACCTCAATCGAATAGGGTACTTTGATGACTTCAATATGAATTGTTTCAATGATGTAGCTGTTCCAATCATTCCGCTATCGATAGACCAATGATTTTTAATCAATTGCTCTTTGAATAGATTTGAATCAAATCGTGATGAATTAAAACCGAACACTGTTATTGTTTTCAATGATGAATCTATTTTATTAAGTTCTTCTTCCGATTTATCTTTAATGAATGATTTTAAATGGTTCAACTTATCAACATACACATCACATCCAACAACAAATAACCATTCAATCCATTTGGCAATGAAGTCATTTGTTCTTATATCAAAGTTCTTTGTTATCAAACCTTTATCAAGTTTCACACATGATGAAACACTCAAAGGAATCAATCGAGAATTGATAACTGATTTATCACTGACTTTCTTTTCAATCTTTTGTTCCATTGTTTCAAAATCATAAGTGATATAGTGCTTTGTTGGCTTCCATTCAAGCTCATATGAAAGACAATACAAATAAACAGGATTGTTTAAAATGTGTGGACAATATGGTAAAGCTTCTCGTGAAGGAATGAAATCCTTTTTGAATTTACCTCCTAGCTTCTCACATTTATCTACATGTCTGTTGAATCTATCCATATGTTCATGTCCTTTGTGAATATATGAACCACAATGAGGACATATATGAATATTTGTTAATGCTTCAGCATTGATGATGTACATTATGTGAATTATCTTATCCTTTGAATACAACAGGGCTGAAAACGTTTTATTGTTATCGTCAGTGTTATGCCATTGGTCTTGAATATCATAAATATGTTTCTCTTTGTCATATTCATAGATGTTGACATTAATGTTATGCTTCTTCGCTGATTCTTTCATTTCTTCAATCGTGATTCCTTTGAATGAGTTTATTAATTGATTTGCTGCTTTTGTAGGTTTAGTTGAATAAGTTATTCCGTGGTCTTCACATAATATTTTCTTTGCTGCTGCGGTTCTGTTGGAGATTTTAAATGTTCGTGTTTCAATAAGTTGTTTATTCAAACAGCAAGCAAGAAATCGATACCAACACAAACAATCATCAACGTTATCAATAATGATATATTTATTTTTAATGAATTCTTTTGGTAAATCATCAATCTTTCCTGTTATCTTAACTACACGAGAGATTGTAAATGAAACACTCCAAACGATACATAATTTAATGTTTGAAGCCGTGGTTTCATATTCATGAATCTTTGATTCAATATACAGTTTAATTTTATCAATATCTTTATTCTCTCTAACAATTATCGGAATTGATGATTTATAATTCTTCCATTTGATTTCACTTGCTTCATATGTATATCTTTCGTTTTCATTCTTTGGCGGAATCTCAAATATGCCTGTCAATTGAAAATATATTTTGAACGGTTTCACTTCTTGTTTAAATACTGTTTCAGTCAAATATTCATTGATGTCTTCAATTGATGAAACTCCGTTCTTGTAATATATTTTTATCGGTTCTTTACTGTCTTCATCTAATCGTTCAACCTTTTCATTATCATTTGGGTACCGGTCAATGAAATGACTGCATGCTTCAACTGCTTCATCAAAGTTCTCAGGTTCATTGATTATGAAATATGAGTCATGTTTTGAATGAACACCTTTATAGCCAAACTTTTTGAGGTATTCAATTAATTCAGCATTTTCATTGTTAAATCGAATGTCTTCATATCGTTGAGGCTGTTTGTTTGTCTTTGGTGGTAATGGTCTCAATAATATATTTTCAGATTTAATTAATTGAAGGGCTTTGTTGAGTGCATCATGAGCTATTTTAATGTTGTTCTCGATTTGTTTTTGTTTTTGTTGTTGTTCATCATCTTGTTCTTCTTCAAATTGTTCCTCTTCCTCCTCCTCTTCTTCTGGTTCTTCTGCTTCTCTTTTCATTCTTTTAACGAAATCTGATATTGATATGTCATTGATTCTATTACCTTCATGTTCTCTAAAACCGAATGAATTCAGATAGTTTTCTAAGATTGACTTGAAGTGTTTAACATCATAATCACTAGGTTTAGATGTTGATAAGCGAGGTTTTAATTGAAGTTCATTATTGATATACCTGATTTGTTCAATAACAAATGATTTGGTATCTTTTTGATAGTAATAACGAGAACTCATTTATGATATAATTAAAAAATCAAATTATTTGAATTTTGAAAAAATGTTAAATCAAAAAATAAAAAAATAATTAGAGTTTTTTTATTTCATTGAAATGACAGAATTAAGAGAGATAATGAAGCATGTTGAAGAAATACATCATTTGTTAACAATATTAATTGCTAAATCAGATGATAATGAAGGTTCATTTGACAATGACAATAATGATTCATCAGATGAAGAGAATCAAATAAAAGATGATAAACCAAAACGAGCTTTATTCAATTCATCAAAGTTCTTGAACGCTCATGACCGTGAATTAGTTATACAGTTCCTTGATGATGAACGAATGAAAGAAATAATGAAACTACCACAACATAAACAAGCATCATTTGCAAAACAATTGATTCAAAAGCATTTAAATATAAATATAACATCATACATGATTAACAGGATTCTCACATTCAAAAGGCAAAAGACGTATGACAATGATAATGACAATGATAATAAAAAGAGCTATTAAAAGGGGTAATTTTAACCTTCAATTGAAATCAAATAAATGACTTATATTTTAGGTATCAGTCATCAAAAATCATTTTGAAGTTTTATTTTTGGTTTAAATGAATAGTGCTATTAATGGTTTGAGTTGTGATACATCATCTTTACACGCTCAGTTTAGAAGGGTAAAGGATAAGATATTTGATAAATGTATGAATTCTGAAGATGACGCATTAAACGGAACTTTTGATAAGATGATTCACATACTGTCGATATATAAACAGCTATTTAATGATATTGAATCAATCAAAATACAATTAAGAACCATTGATGAACGTATTAAATCAGCTGAACAAATGACTTTATAAATGAATCATTGAATGAATGGCTCATCATTAATGTTGTTTTATTTTTATTCAAATGTCTTTAAACCGTGCACGTATTCTTTCCAGTGAAAATGATGCATCAGTTAAGCAGGAACAATCAACCAGTATTAATATAAACATCAAACCAAAGCAACCACAACCAGTTGAATATCCATCAGTTCAACCATTACCACAATCATCTCAAGCCACAAATTTTACTATACCTCAGATGAATGGAGTATATCAATCACAGCTTCCAACAAACAACGTTTCCCTAGAAAGAGGTATCAGTGATATAGGAGCTGATATAACAGAACTTGAAACCAAAAACAAATTCCTTGAGATATTGTTATCAATCTATGAAACAAACCCAATAAAAGTCAATGATTTATTGATTTGTCATTCAAATACATTAATGGAACTCATCAAATTACTAACACAAGCAGATAAAGTTGAATTAATTGTCAATGATGATTGTTCGTGTAATGGTTGCGTTTCTCGTTCCAAATATCTTTTAATTGATAGGATATTGGTTTACAAAAATAATGAATCAAATGACTTGAAATACAAATATAATAGCATTTATACAGAACTCATTAGACATAACATTTCATTAAAAACATGTATTTAAAAACTAATAAATGATATATGAAATATTAGTGGTTTCATTATTAACAGGTTTATTTTTAGTGAAGATTGTTGAAGTATCATTAATGATTCCTGACAAAGAACCAGAACTCAGTGAAGAGATAAGAACAAAAATGTATTCATGAAGAGCTTTAACGAAAACTAAAGAAATGAAAGGTTTCATGAAACCGACGCACTTTAATTATAAAGAGATTTTATTCTCTGATAGCTCTGATTATGATGATGACCGAATGAGCTTTGCATTTGAATATGAATCATTCAAGCCAACAGTTAATGAAAAGACATTTAATATTGATGATGAGATGAACAAAGCTTATCAACGCAATGAATCAAAAATAAAAAACGAATCAATCAGACCGATCGCGAAAGGAATCTATGCACAATACAATTCATTGAACATACTTGTCGGAAATCAAGGAAGAGGAAAGAGCCATGTCGTTTTAAGAGATATCATTCAAGTGTCAAGATTAAAGAACTCTGACTTTCATTTAATCGTTTATATATCTAAGAGCGGAACAATCAATGACGCTACATTTATTGCTCAACGTGAATTGATACAACTTCCGATCAAAGTCATTAGTGATTCAGGCGCTGAAGAATATCTTAAACAACTTGATTTATATAAAGAATTGTATGATAAATATTGTTCGACTCCAAAAATAGTAATCGAAGGGACGGAGTCCCCTTTTGCGAAGCAAAATGAAAAGAAGTTAAATGATATGTTTGAGTTTCTTCATATCAATAAACTAGGTCAACCGAATAAACCGCTAAATACTATCATTCTTTGTGAAGATGCGAGCCGTTCATTAATTTTAAAGACTGATTACTTTACAAATTATGTTTCACAGCTCAGACATAAGCATTCAATCGTTTACATTAATATTCAGTTCTTCAAAGCAATCAAAACTGAATATAAACATAACGCGACATCATTCTTTATCTTCAGTGGTTATTCAAGGCAAAAGCTAAGTTATGTATATCATCAAGTTCCGATGCCGATTGAGTTTGAACATTTATGGCAAAAATATAAAGACTTATCAGGTCATCAATTCGTGTTGGTCAATACGAGAACAAACACAATTGAGATTCATTAATCTAATACAATTTGTTGTTGAACACCTACAAACAGCTGAGGTGTATTGATATTATATTTTTGTCTCATCTGTTCGATGAGTTCCTTTGTTTTCTTATCATTAACTTTCCTGATACTGTAATTATAATACTTGTATTCTTTAAATGATTGCTCTTCATTTGAACCTTCAGCGAAGAACTCAAGTGAATTCGTTGATATTCTTCTTCTGACATTTGATGTTAATGTTATATATTCGAGCCCGAGTTTAATAATCTCATCATGATATAATCGTTTAAATTCATTATCTTTGTTCTTCAATGATATGTATATCACTTTAGCTTTATATGCAGCCTTTCCGCAAGGTATCGGGTATCTATCACACAATATTGAGAAATCACATTGTTTGAACTTCTCTGATTCATCCAACATTTCAATAAGTGAATTAATGTAATCATAAACCTTTGGTGTACTTGACATATCTTTATCATGAAATTAAAAAACAAAAAAAACAAAAATAAAGTTCATCAGCTTGAGAATGAATTAAATGAATTGTCTAATAAATGAGTTCTTCAAGTTCAGCTATTAATTGTTCAGGACCGTTGAATTTCTTTAGCTGTTTAATAAAGTGATTTATCTCTTTTAGTACTTCATCTATGATATCATCATTATCGTAGTCATTTAATGAATGTCATTTAATTGTTCGGCTTGGTTTGACATTATAAATTGCTGATAAAAAAAATAAAAAATTTTTGAAAGTTCGATTTTTTGAGTTGTGTTATTTTTGTTCATTAGTCGTGTTGACGGCGGGCTTTAGCCTGACGGAAACCGACTGATATATACTACTAAAACAAGTTCAAAGATGTAAATTCAAAAGTGTCTACCGTTAACTTAAAATATGTATTTTAACCCTACCCCTTTTGATACCCCTTTTATTTCACCCCTCGAGCTGGTCTACTATCACTACTAAGGTAATAGAATAGATGACATATCAATATTAGATTTCGTTAATAGAATGAAGAAAGAAGCAGAAGAACAAGCAGAAGAGGAGGAAGAGGAACAACATGAAGAAGAGGAAGAACATGAAGAAGAACAAGATGATGAACAAAAACTAAAACAACAACAAATCGAGTCCAACATTAAAATAGCTCATGATGCACTCAACAAAGCCCTTCAATTAATTAAATCTGATAATATATTATTGAGACCATTACCACCAAAGACAAACAAACAGCCACAACGATATGAAGACATTCGATTTAACAATGAAAACACTGAATTGGTTGAATATCTCAAAAAGTTTGGCTATAAAGGTGTGCATTCAAAACATGACTCATATTTCATAATCAATGAACCTGAGAACTTTGATGAAGCAGTTGAAGCATGCAGTCATTTTATTGACCAGTTCCCAAACGATAGTGAAAAGGTTGAACGATTAGATGAAGACAGCAAAGAACCGATAAAAATATATTACAAGAACGGAGTTTCATCAATTGAAGACATCAATGAATATTTGACTGAAACAGTATTTAAACATGAAGTGAAACCGTTCAAAATATATTTTCAATTGACTGGTATATTTGAGATACCACCAAAGAATGAAAGTGAAAGATATACATATGAAGCAAGTGATATCAAATGGAAGAATTATAAATCATCAATTCCGATAATCGTTAGAGAGAATAAAGATATTGATAAAGTTAAACTGTATATTGAATCAAAGATTCATGAATATGAAACCACGGCTTCAAACATCAAATTATGTATCGTTTGGTCTGTTTCATTTACAATCTCTCGTGTAGTTAAGATAACGGGTAAGATTGATGAAGTTTCAGAATTCTTTGGCAAAAATAAATATATCATTATTGATAACGTTGATGATTATTTGTGTTGGTA
Source organism: Tritrichomonas musculus (assembly GCA_039105265.1). NCBI lineage: Eukaryota > Parabasalia > Tritrichomonadida > Tritrichomonadidae > Tritrichomonas > Tritrichomonas musculus. The sequence continues at coordinate 3,052,351 of JAPFFF010000017.1, read as the reverse complement.
TCGATTTCTTGCTTGTTGTTTGTTTCCTGAACTAACAAATCAAAACAAAGATGAAAAGAAAACAAAATATAATACAGCTAACAGAACCAAAGCAGCAAAGAAAATATTATGTGAAGAACACGGAATAACTTATTCAACAAAACCTACAAAAGAAGCAAATCAATTAATCAACACATTCAAAGGAATCACGATTGAAGAAATGAAAGAATCAGCCAAGAATCATAACATCAATGTCAACATCTATGAATATGACAAAGAGAAACATATTTATGATATTCAAGACCAATGGCACAACACTGATGAATCAAACAAAACATTTTCAGCTCTGTTGTATTCAAAAGATAAGATACTTCATATCATGTACATCATTGATGCTGAAGCATTAACAAACATTCATATATGTCCTCATTGTGGTTCATACATTCACAAAGGAAATAACAATATTGACAGATTCAACAGACATGTAGATAAATGTGATGGTAAATTCAAAAAGGATTTCATACCTTCACGAGAAGCTTTGCCATATTGTCCACACATTTTAAACAATCCTGTTTATTTGTATTGTCTTTCATATGAACTTGAATGGAAGCCAACAATTCATTATATCACTTATGATTTTGAAACAATGGAGCAAAAGATTGAAAAGAAAGTCAGTGATAAATCAGTTATCAATTCTCGATTGATTCCTTTGAGCGTTTCATCATGCGTGAAGCTTGATAAAGGTTTGATAACAAAGAACTTTGATATTCGAACAAATGACTTCATTGCCAAATGGATTGAATGGTTATTTGTTGTTGGATGTGATGTGTATGTTGATAAGTTGAACCATTTAAAATCATTCATTAAAGATAAATCAGAAGAAGAACTCAATAAAATAGATACATCATTGAAAACAATAACAGTATTTGGTTTTAATTCATCACGATTTGATTCAAACTTATTCAAAGAGCAATTGATTAAAAATCATTGGTCAATCGATAGCGGAATGATTGGAACAGCTACATCATTAAAGCAATTTATATTGAAATCATCAAAGTACCCCATTCGATTACGATTCATTGACGCACAAGCATTTGTTGCTGGTGGTACGCTCAGACAGTTTGGAATCGATTTTGGTGGTATATCTAACAGTTCGAAAGGTGTATTTCCTTATGAAGCAATCAACAATGAAAATTATAATGAAGTGTTGTCAAAGAGTGAACCATTCAAATATGAAGACTTCTACAGTTATCTCAATCAAAAGAATCCTTTAACACAATCCGATTATGAAGAGTATTTGATTGATTCAAAGAGGTTTGCAACACGTTGGGATTATTTGTTATCATACAATGACAATGATGTTGAGATGATGATTAAACCGATTGACAACCTTATTCAAATGAATTCTGAATACAAAGTTGATTTAATTAGCAATCTTTCATTGTCAAAGAACGCATCATGTATCAAATATGCTCTTGCTTATAAAGATTTCAATCCGAAGAACGACTATGAAATCATCAATAAAACAAATACATTTAAACCAACAATGAAATGGTGGTTAAATAAATGTGATAACTATCGAAAACAAGACATGAAACATAATCAAACGAACCAAAATCAACGTGATATATCAAAATGTGTTAGTGAAAAGGATTTCGAAGCATTCATGAAATTGTATGAATCAAATGAAACAGGTAAATGTCATTTGTGTGGTGAACACTTTACTTACAACAACAAACCAACTCTTGACCGAATAGATAACAACAAAGGACATCAGATTGATAACTGTTTGTTGGCTTGTGCTGAATGTAATCGTTTGAGACAACGTGATGACGAAAAGATAACAAGAACAAAGATACAATTGAAGAAATTCTGCAAGCTCCATCACCTTCCCACACTCATAACTGATGAAAAAGAATACTACAACTTGAGAGAGAATATAACGGGAGGGTTATCAAATGTACTTCATCGAGTGAACATTAGAGGTCAAACATTAATCAATAAACTCAAATATGATGCCGTTAATGACAGAATCATCAGCTATGACACTTCAAACACAGTCTCTCACGTTGCTGGTATTGATTTCAATTCATTGTATCCCTCATCATTCAGTTCAGTAAAACATTCATTCAATCCTTATCACGGAGGAATCATGTACATGCCTGGTTCATTTATAAAACGATTTGATGTTTATGATGAACAAGGAAACAAGAATGAAAAGGTTCTTAATACTGCAATGAATATCATTCAATCAAAGAAGCGATTTGATGCAAACCCTGAGTTTATATTCAAAGCTGAAGTCAAATTGAGATGTCCAAAGAATAAAATCAACGATTTGATTAATTTCCCTCCTGTGTTTAGAAATATCAATATAATGAATGATGAACAAACAATCGGAAGCTATATGTACAAATACATGAAAGACAATAAACTGAATTCAGCAGATAAAGAAACAAGAAAGCTGACAATGTTGCTTGATACATGTGGTACATTTATGACGTTCTCGAATTATTATTTATGGTTTTTAATTGACCACGGACTTATTGTTGATGACATTAAGAGCTTAAGTTTATATGAAGCTCATGACGGATTCAATCAATTTGTTTGTGAGTTTATGAAGAAGCGTCAAGATATATTGTCAGGAAAGACAAAAGGCAATGAAAAGTTTTACAAGATTAGCATGAATGGTTCTTACGGTTATGACGGTATGAATTCAGAGAACTTTAATAAAGTCAGAATTGTTGATAAAAATAAAGCCTTTCAATTAATAGCCTCCGATACTTATCGCAATGGATGTAAATTGTCAAATGATTGTTATTTGATACAATCACATCCTCATTCATTCAAATGCAACACATGTCTTCAAGAATCATTTTGGACATTAGACAATGCGAAATATTGGTATTTGACTTTCCTTTATGACTTTATTTATAAATGCATTGATATGAATAAGGTTCATTTCAACTCGGTCGATACAGATAGTCTTTACATGTCTATCGCTGGTGATATGGATAAACCGATTGACCAGTTGTTTGATTACGTCATCAAAGACAAAACATTTTATGACAAACACATTTATAGCTTCATGCCAAACCCTGCAATCAATGATGTATATGATGAGAAAAAGATTCTCGGATGCTGTGTAGAAAAGTTTGGAGCAAATCAAATTGCTTTGTGCGCTAAGTGTTATACGATTTGGTCAGATGACAAAACAATTTCATTAAAGCTCAAAGGCATATCATTGAAGAAGAACAACATCAAATCAAGTGATTACAAAAATGTCATTGAAAAGCAATCAATAATGAAAGGAAAGAATATAAACCTTCAAATGAATTCACAACTGATGAGTAAAATAACTGTTATCAAAAATGCTTTAACAGCAGCACATTCAAAAATGTTGGTATTATCAAATCATTGTTGTTGTCCTTATGTCAATGGTTTCACTGCAAAGGATTATTACATTGAGAATCATTAAATGAAACGAGTGGGATATTTCCCCCAGTCGAAAAATCATCAATGAAAATCAATTTATTTTTGCTGTTTTATTTTTAAATCAATTTTTTATCATCAATTCAAAAGGCTACAATGTCAGCAACTAACAACCAAACAGCAACAGTTCAAGCCATCAATAATGATTATGAATATATTCAATATAATCAACATTTAAGAATCATTCATTCAAAACAGGATGATATGTATCAAATGCAATCAATCATAACAGCTTGTCATTCAAATAAACAAGCTAAGCATTGGTTTGAGAACAAATCAACTCGAGAATTACTTGAAAATGGGTCGGTCGGAATTCCGACTAACCAGAAATTATATGAAAATCGTCCTAATCTTCCAAATGAATTAAAAGGAACTTACATTCATCGATTACTTGTCAATCATGTTGCTATGTGGGCATCACCAAAATACACATGGGATATCATGAACTTACTTGATTCTCATTTTGAACGAGAACGCCAACAATTAACTGAAACAATTAATGAACAACGTCCTCGAATGGTTCCAGCAAATAGAGAACATGATTATAAATATTTGATTTGGAAAGAAACAATACCAAATGACAATGACAATGTTATTCTTCATTTAGTCCGTCGTCATAAGTCTAACTTTCGACAAATCATTAATCATTACCGTAATGAAGAAGAAAGATGGTATTTCAAAGATAATTTACCAATAGCGATGAGTCCAAACAAAGACATCAAAAGTATTGTCAAACGAACATTTGGTGCTGATGATTACGATATCAATATGTGTACGATAAGAATTCAAATAAGACATCTTGAACAATTACACACACTCATTGATGAATATTTCAATCAATTTCAATCATGAATGAATAAAAATAATTGATATATTTATATGTTTTTATTTTTGTACTCCACTGAATTGAACAAAAAAATATAGAACTTCGGGCAAAAACCCACAAAGAACCGTCATTCAGTGTTATTATTAAAGTAATATGTATAAAGATTATTAATGTAAAGAGTACGGTGTATTTTGACGGTTCTTTGTGGGAACACGTTAAAGTGTTTTTAGTTTTTGACGGTTCTTTGTGGGAAACCATTTATAATAGTTTTTTTCATGAATTGTTTTAATGTATACGGGTTGTACATTCTGCCTCTCTTATATTATTATCTTTCGAATCCAGCGGTTGCTTTCTACATTTTCTAGGATAATATATAAAATAATACAGAAAAGTGTCATGTATGTGAATCGAACCTACCACCTTTACAAGGTCTCTGTAGACGCAATACCCATCATGCCATATCATTGCCGTATAATAATAGTTTTCATTTACAGATTTATATTTAAATGGTTATATACTATATTGGTTTACACACTTATAGCAATATTAGCGAAAAATTTTTCGAGAACTTTTTCTGAAGAAAAATTATTTTTGACCAGATATGTATTGAAATCATGAATTAATAAATAAATGAACAAAAATAAAATGAAAATCAATCAATTGGTTTACTCTTTGAATACAGCTAATGTTCTTTCATCAATGATGCTTGTAATGATTCCAACAGTCATGCGTTTTATTTTTGATGTTATCGCTGTCTCTCCTGAAAGAACTTTCAGCTTATTGTCTTCATTATCGATAAACACCTCATCACCGATTGAATAACATGATGAATCATTAACTTTGCAAATGTAATCGCCATGACTTGCGAATGTGATACATTTATTTTGTTCATCGATTCTCACACATATACCGATATACTCCTTCCATGTTCCTGATGTCTTGACACTACAAATACAATCAGTTGTATCATCAGCTGTTGATGGTTTCCATTCATCACCAACATGTTTGTAAACCTTTCCTGTCATATACACAGGAGAACCAACAACGAAATCACTAACAGAGTTCATTGATGATTCAATCGGTGAGTAATGTGTGATTGTATTTGAACCGATTGATGTTATCTTACCATTAACATGTAAATTAGAACCAATTGTTGTATTTCTTCCTGATGGAGAAACTTCATAAGAAAATATGTTTGAATTATCCAATATTACTCTATAATAAGCTAAATTACCTTGATTATAATATTGTATTTTTGCACATTTTGCTGAATTAAGACCAAGAATTATGTTCGATTCATATAAATTTGGATTTCCTTGATATACCTTTAAACAATCTGCATCTACACCATCTATTTCTAAATCACCATATGTTATAAAAACGTTATTATGAAAAATGGTATGTTCTATATCCCAACCAATAATATTTTCACAACCTGCAACACCTAAAACACCTGAACCAATATAAAAACCGAAAGTTGCGGCTTCATTTTCATTTGTACCTATGCCTGCTATTAACAAGGTTTTTAAATCTGATTCTGTAGTATTTGTATCTAATATTGACAATGTACCTTTAATAGTTGAATTACCTTCTTTGGGAACATATTTATTATCAGATTCTGATTTAGTTAAATATTCAGATAAACATTCAGGCATTTGACATTTAAATACAACTTTAGATAATATTAATGAAGCTAGATTAGTTATTGGTTTCTCATTTTGTTCGAATATATCACGCAATTCATTAAAATAAGATATATCGAAATCAGTAGTTTCAAGTGAATTAGTTAGTAAATCAGCTGAAGTATAAACATTGTTTGTTAATAATTCATTTAATGAACTCTTCAATGCATACTTACCTTCAGCGACTGTTTTCGTTTCATACTTATCTAATTCATAAGCCAATTCATCCTCATCGACAAACTTCTCATCAGCCTGGGCACTAGTATAATAAGCTGTCAAGTCAACAGGTTCTGGTATATCTGTCTTCAATGCTATTTCATCATTTGTTTCTATTGTAGCTGATGTTATTGAAACTAAAAACAGAGAATTTGCAATGTTATCATCTCGTCCATATATAGCACCTGAATACTCTTCCCAAACAAAATAACTATGAAGTTCATCATGATAAAACATTTGAAATCTGTAATCAGGTTCATATTTATCAATGATTTGAACAGGTTCAAATATAATATCAAGCTTATTATTGGTAGAAAGTATATTATTATTAACATCAATTACATCATATGTCCCTATTAAATGAGCTCCTGCATGAAATGGTGCATGAGCAGTATCATAATTGTATAAATCTTTATCAAACACAAAACGTTTTACTGTTATAGGTAAATCTTTTGTGATAACATTGTTAGTACTAAAATCATTCATTTTACGATACTCGCTTAAGTTTGTAAGCTTTGCATATTCATCAAGATTAATCAAATCCATTACTTTAGTTACTGCCATAGATGTTAATATATATGATGCTTGTGCTGATAGCGGTTTATCATCATTCATCAATTTCTGTTGAACTTCTTCTGTTGGTTCTTCATTCGGATTCAATTGCAACTCATTATTTTTGAGTACTTCTGGTATATCTGTCTTCAATGCATACTTATCTAATTCATAAGCCAATTCATCCTCATCGATAAACTTCTCATCAGCTTGTGAACTAGTATAATACGGTGTCAAGTCAACAGGTTCAGGTATTTCACTCTTCAATGCATATCCTTTTAATGCATCATTTATTTTTGTCGTCAACGATTCTTCATTAATCAAGTCATCAGGTATATCAGTTGATAAAGCATAATTGTTGATAACATAATCACGCAATCCGTTAACAGCTTCATTCAATTGTTCCTCTGTGATTCCATGACCGTTTGAACCTCCTACGTTTCCGTTCGATGTATCACCTTTGATAACATAATTATCGACATATCTTTTAATGTATTCGTTAATCAATCCGTCAATAGTATTTGTTTTTGTTATGTGCCCGCTCTGCTCAATCGTAAACATTCAATTTATTAGAAACTAAACAATGTCAAAACAAGACAAAAATAATTCATCTGATAGCTTTGAATTAGATTTGAGCAATATTGATGATGAAACTATATTTGACAGCGAGGTATCTAAACCTGATGATGATGATGAAGAACTAGAGGACCCGATAGATTATTTTAGGAACACATTTCTCAGTACATACAAACTAGAACACCCCAATGATTTAATTAATTTGTTGTATCAAATACAAAACAATGAATATACAGGAAGAAGTGTGGGAAAGATTCGTGAAATGAAAGTCAAGTTTCGTCGATTTGTTTCATTGATGAACAAAATCAATGCAGGTATTAAAAGCAAAGGCAATCAATTCCTTAGTTTAAGAGAGTACACAACAGACAAAAAAAGTCTTGATACAATTATCAATTACTTCAATATTGTTGTCAACGATGATTTGAATTATAGTTCTGATGGTTTTCGTTCATCACCCATCAAACCGCCACGAAAGATTCAAACACCACAAACCACCAAAGGAAGAAGAAAGAGAACAAGCATACATGAACCAACACCTGACAGTAATAAACGAAGAACACCAAGAAGAAAACGCATAACTCCGAGTGATTCTGATGAATTACTGAATACAAGTTTTTTGGAGCAAGATGATTCACTACCATCAATATCATTTAACTTCCCAGAACTAGAAGAAGAGGATGAAGATAACCTATCAGCCTTGTTGCTGTCTCCTTATGATTTGGTAGATGATGACATTGAATTGCTCAAGCAATTAGGCTATAATCAACCATGGCTCAATGTACTACCAAGATGTTATGAAGCAGCAAAGAAACCACAAAACAAACTTGATGAACAAGCAAAGGAAAACGTTGATGCATTACATCAAACACTTGAAACTATTAGAGATAATATGAAGAGAAACATTGATATAACCAATGAACGAAAATCAATTACAGGCTTATCATCATTCTTCAGAGTGTTTGACACAATCATTAATAAAAAACCTATCAAAGGCTCTGATGTCATACAACCAATCAAACCACCATCAATTAAACCAGTCCCATTTGTGAAACCAGATGATGTTGTTAATAATTTTTCAGCATCTAAAAGAGTCATGACAGACGCAGACGATTTTTCGCAGTCATTTGTTTTCGATAGAGAAGATGGTGATGACCTCAATCAAACATTCACTGAATACGCTCAACAAGCAAATAAACCAAAGAAGCATGGTAAGTTCATTGATGGTGATAAAGTTGAATTCAATCAAAAAATATTTAAACCTGGAAATCCATTTGCACAAAAAATAACCGATGATGAAATCAATGCTTTAATTAAAAATGCTAAAGCAGCAACAGTAAGAGGTAAGCGTGAGGACAGAGATGCACCAACCGTTCTTGAAAACATCGATAGAGATTTCACAAACCTTAACATTCAATCACCCGCCAAGAGTTCAACATACTATAAACAAAACTTCCTTGATTTAATCATTAATGGTAATTATAGAATCAAATACATTCCTGCCGCCTCAACCAGAGACCAAGCAACAATATACTGTCATACACATCTCGACCAAGACGGAAAGCCAAAATATCGTTTACTTCCTACAAATGGAATGGACCCAAATGGTGAAGCAATAACAGACCTGAATGGAGATAAGATTGATGATATTGTATTAGTTGATAAGAAAGGAGTGCCACAAGTCATAAACGGCTATAAACTTGTATTTGCTTCTCCTTATAAGAAAGTATGGAAGACAGTTGTCAAATCAGCAGAAGAAAGGAAAGCTAAACCGTTCAATGTTTGGCTCAATGAACAATTCAATAAATCAAAGGATTCTGTAGACTGGGAGAAAGGTGAATATAATATTAATCCAAATGAAACCATCCAGAAATATACAGAATTCTATCACAATGAACTCGGTTTGGGTAAGCCAAAAGTCAGCAAACGATTAAGCCCTTCATCATATTGGTCAAGCTATTTCGCAAAGGTTTGGAAAGTCTTCTGGCAATTATTCCCACAATTCAAACCATTAACAAGAATCATTTCATACCTTTCAGTTTCAAATGTCATGTTTTGTATTTACTTTGATAACAATGTCAAGAAAGAGATTGAAAAAGGTGGTCAGCCAATGAACTACATTCAATGGTTAGCATGGAAGAAAATCAACAAATCAAAGTACAATCAAATGATTGGTAAGCGAATGACAACATTCATCAATAATTTGTCAAAGGTCATCAACTTTGAAAGCGGTGAATTCAATCCTAATAGAAGTGCTTGGGAAGGAATGCCAATTGCTTTCATTCAATCAATGGAATCATTGATACTATCATACTTAGTAAATGTCAGTATGAATGACAAGCAGAGACCCCAAAAACTAGCTGAAAAGACTCAATTGGCTGCTGAAATACCTACAGAAGAGATAAGAGAAAATAAAGAAGAATATAATCGAATAATCAATAACTTGATTGATAAAATCTATGGTCAACAATGTGGATATCTCGAATATAAGGAAAAACTAAATGCACAGAAGAAAGACCAATTAAGTAATGTAAACAGATACGATATTGATATATTTCAAGAAGAAGCATGAATCAGAGAATAAAAATAAATGAAATGATATTCATTGAATCATGTTGATTACTTTTATTTTTGTTCACTCATTTTGCGTTTTGGTCTTCGATGTTTGGATGTGTTGAGTCTACGTGTTGGACTCAAATCAGCATCAAACGGAGTGATTTCAGTTTTATCAAGTGATTCATCGGTGTTTCTCAATTGATTCCAATATCTCGAATCATTCCAAATCATTGATGGTGAAGGAGGGTTTGGTTGTTGAATGAATGATGATTTGATTCTGTTGGTTCGTTGTTTAGCTTTTATTGTTTCAGCTTGTCTTTGTTTTTCTTTGGTATACACTTCATATATTGGGTCATCTTGCAATTGTTCAAATAGCTTCTCTCTTATTCGAACTCTTCTTTCGAGTGCAGGATGTTGTTTAAATGTTGGTGGCGGGCTTCTGATATTCCTGAATTTGCGAGGAATATAATAATCACATGTCGGTGGTGGTCCTTCAGTGATGTTAACGAATTTTGGTGTGTTTGGATAGTATTCAGGTGGTTTATATGATGAAGGTCCAAAAAAAGCTTCAAACACTGGAGGTGAATGATTGTTATTCATTTTGAATTCAATAAATTAATAAGCAACTGAATATAAATGATTCAGGTTCAATAACGTTTCCTTTCATATCTGTAAACCATAAATGATACTCTTTTTTTGTGTTATTCAGACACTCATATTTCCTGTATTTCGTTTGTCTTCTGTTAGCAAGCATTATGAAATGGTCGCAGAAAGGCATGAATTCAACTATATCTGAATGAACCATCAAATCACCGACAATATGTTGATTGACAACAGCCCCACAGTATTGAACGACAATGTACTTCTTGTTGCGACTATAAACGAAATCATCAGGAAGAATAAAATCTTTTGATTGTGTGTGATAGTATCGTTTTGTGATTGGTTGTTTAGCTTTCATTTTGCGTTTTATAAGCCAAAAAGAATATTTTATAATCATCATTCAAATCATCTATTGACGAACAAACATATTTTGTGTACATGATTGGTACAGTTATTATTGTTTTATTCTTCAGTGTTTTGTTAGTTTGACGCAAAGGATTTAATAGTTTACATTTAACGTTTCCAGATTCATAGCAAATGAATTCAGCGAGTTCATTGAATACTCTTCTTCTTTTCTCATGTTTCTTTTCTGTTTTTCCGTAATCGGTGTGAACAAGTATTATATTTTTGGGTTTGTATGATAGAAGACCTTTAAATCTTTGTTTTTGTTGAATCTCTTTCAATTGCATTGATTTCGCTCTGATGTATTGCCATTCAAGGTCGCGGTCATCTTGCATCTGTTGAGGCGTTAGATAAATATATTTTGATTGCCGTTTGTCAAGGTATTCATCAGTTTCTTCGTCAAATGATGTGTATAAAGGATTCAATAAACGAAGAGATGCATGAGGAGTGTTATTGTACCATTCAACCATTTGTTGCATCAATACATTGTTTGTCATTCGTTGCTGTGATTGACCGAAAGCATTTCGTAATGTTCTGATTACTGCATCAACACATTTATGTGCATTCGTGAAAGGTGAATCATCAATGATTAACTTTATTTTGTTTGGTGCTTTGAATTTCTTTGACGGTTTGTTTGATTGGTGTCGCTCGTCTCCGTTGCAATAACTTTTGAATGCATTTGATATGAAAGCCTTTTCACCATCACATTTAATTGTTTCAATTCTGATATTCCTTTCATTGACTAGTTTATCAATTACTTTGATTACATAAAACTCAGACTTGTAATTAATTGGTTCAACAATTAGGTATTTGGTGTTTACATTGATTATTACTAAATAAGCTTTGTTTAATGCAAACATTATATCGATTTCGTACGCGTATGGTTCAAATGAAAAGTCAGGTTTTGATAGTTTCTTTACTGTTTTCAATTGAAAGTCAGGTATGTATGGCTCAGTTTTGATGTTTGTGTCTTTGATGTACTTGTACTTTGATTTGAAAGGATAATTGATTGATTCTTTGTAGTCTTCCATTTGAATCGCAAAAATAAAGCATTCATTAATGATGATTATTTAATGAAAATCAATTCATTTATTCATTAGCTTGTGAACCTTTTGGCGTTTCATCATCAACGTAAACCAATCCGTCAAGTGATAAATGGAAATAGGTGTCGCGGCATAAACATAATTGAACTGGGGGCGGGTGAACTGTTCCTTCTTCATTAACATTATAATATGTATCATTCTTACCTGTATGAATTGGTTGACCATTGATTTGAACTTGAACATTACCAAATCCCCCATCAAGACCGTCATATGTATATCCAGCACTCGACCTTTCAGTTTGAACATTGAAAACAAATGATGTTGCATCTCTTAATGTATTCTTGTATCTTGTTCCTTCTGTGTCGTTCTTTGGCATTGTGAAACTGTCTTCAAACTCTTTTGTGCATTGTAATGTAATGGCATCAAGGTCTCCAGCAGTTAATTGATTCTCAAAGAATCTTGCACCGATTGTGTCAACGTTTTCATCAGGAAAGTTCTTGCCACCAATATTCAAATAACAGTTTTGATAAACTGGATTTTCAAAGACAGTCAAATCATTATGATGTTTTGGAAACAGTACAGACATCGTGGTCACATTAATTAATGGAATGTTCAAAGTTGATTTGATTCCGTTTTGAGCTGCAGCAATAGGGAAAGCATGATAGTCAACCTTTTGTGATGGAATGGTGATACCTTCTCGAAGAATGTCTTCAATTCCTTGTCTTGTTGCTTCACAAACACCATAGCCTTGCATGTTTGATTTGCAAAGTGTGATTGTCATTTGATTGCATGTCAATACAGCCTTTTGTGATTCATATTTCTTCATTGTTGGTGTTTCTTCAACGATTTCAATTGTATGATATGACTCAACTGTTGTTGTGTTATCTGGATTGTGTCTTGCAATCTCTCTCAAGTCATCAGTTCGTTTGATACCAAATCTTTCATATTCTTCATCTGTGAATTCAAATTCAAGTTCAATTGGTTCTGAATTAACTGGTATACCGTGTTCAGCACAGATATTGTATTTGAATTTGATTGATTTATCAAGAACTCCAGGAATCAATGCTTCATTTCCAATTTGTGTGAACTGTCTCTTTAGTTTTCCTTTAGCTTTCAATTCACGAAGTTGGTCAAGTTGTTTCATTGATATCTTGTCATCATCTTCAAGGAATGCTTTTGTTTCAGCAACTGTGTAAGGGTCTAATACTGCCCAAACAAGACCAGCGGGACTAACTTGAAAACGAATAGCTAAATCACCAATGATACCATTAGGGAATAAATCAAATGCTTGCAATGCGAGCAAATCATCAAAAGGTATATTTAAATCAAATTCACACTCAGCTCTTCCGTTATCTTTGAAATCATTAAGATTAACGTAAACACCTGCATGCGTTTGTGAATAGCTGCAAACGTTTTCCCATAATGAATGAACAAATCGGCGTCTTTTCTTTTCTGTTTCAGGTTTGAGAACTGAATACAAGAAACCTTCACGAATTGCTTCATTCTGTTGATATCCGACATTGACATTATTATGAAGAATCTCTAACCTGTCAAACAATTGATTTGATGATTTGAAACCAACAAATAATTTATAAAGATTTTCAGGGTCTTCAATCGCTTTAAGCTTTGCAATGTCTGTGCTTAATTGAAGATTCAATTTGATGTGAAATGTTAAGAAACCTTTATCAACATCACTGATGAAGTGGTCAGGATGTGTTAAACTGATTTGTGAATACTGTCCTTGATGAAATGGAGCAGGTTGGTCATGACAATCAACTGTCCTAAATGAAAATGAACGAGTACCATCATTAACGTTAATCATGTTGCGCATTTCCTTGAACGCATCCAATACATTTCCTGTCTCTATTTGATAATTGTGAGCTCTATCGTTTCTGTATAACATTTATGATTTAATAAAAAGAATCAATATATTATCTCTTTTATTTACTCTTAAAATATGGGTATAGGTATATTCAAGAAGATAAAGAACGGTTTTACTAAGTTTGCCAAAACAGTCAAAGACACAGCAAAGAAAGTCGTTGAAAAGCTTCCTCAAGTTGTTAACGTTGGAAGGCAAATCATTGATAGAGTCAAACCAATTACTGGTCTCATTCCTGGTGTCGGTCAAGTTGTTGATTTCGTTGATAGAGGTCTCAGTTATGCTGATACAGCTGGTAAAGTTGGTAAATCAATTTTGGATAAAGTTGGGTAAATATAATGAAACGTTTTAAATTGAATACAAATGAATGATAACATCAATGAACTTAAAGTAATAAACGAAAACATTAATGAATCAAAAGTGTTTAAATCAGTTGAAGAGTTCAATTTGTTCTATCAAAAGAATATCGAGCAAATGAAAACACAAACGACAAACTATTTGAACAAGATATATAAAATCATCACTAATGACGGCAATGAATACAAAATCACTAAACGTAATTGCAAAGATGGTAAACGATGTGATGGAGACATTTATTTGAAGAAAGTTGGGAACACAATCACTAAAACACTCGAAAACGACAACATCAAAGCTGATATATCAATAATGAAGGAATCATTAAACGAACTCACTGAGCAAATCAATCAATTGAACAACAAAAATAAAATACTTGAAGACCATATCAATAAGCTTTCAAATGTTGTTGACCAACAATCAAAAGTCATTAATGAATACATTTTAAATGTTGTTGCTCCTGACAACCACCGAATGATTAAGTGAATCATGATGATTTAATGATTTAGTCGTTTTTGGTGGGGGTTCATGAAATACATTACCTTTTTCATTATAACATTTCACTGTTGGTGCTGAATTTATTTTTGTTCTATTCTTTTGCATCGTTAACTGTAATCTATCAAAATGGTTTTTATGTTTATCGTCATGAACGGTTCTTAATTGATTAATAACAGACATTTAATTATTATTAAATGAGTGAACTAACAGAATACAAGAAAGAAATACCAGAATTAAAACGAATCAAACGAGGATTAAAAGAAAAGTGTTATGATTACAAACAATGTCTCAACAATATCAAATCAGGAATGTTGGGCTCTGATGGTCTTGCCGTTCGTGAGTCTCTTATTGAAGACATCAACAGTCTCAAAAATAAAGTTCATCAACTTGAGAATGAATTAAATGAGTTGTCCAATAAATGAACATCAATTGATGGTAATCATTAAATGAGTTCATATTATTTTTATTCATTAGTCGTGTTGACGGTGGGCTTTAGCCTGACGGAAACCGACTCATATATACTACTAAAACAAGTTCAAAGATGTAAATTCAAAGATGAAGATTCAAAAGTGGCGACCGTCAATCTCAATTTTTATCTGACCGTCCAAAAATAAAACATTAATAAAGCAATTCATTTATTTATTCGTTGCGTTTCCCTTACGAATTGGTATTTTACGAAATCTTTTATTCGGATGATTAAAGAAGTCATTGATAGAAGCTAACATTACACGTTCGGGTTCATTTCTTCTATAAAATCGAACGAATTCAATAATCATCATGTCTTTAGGATATGTGTATATCTCACAATCATATTCATTAAAGAATTCATCAAATTGTTCTTTGGTGGCTTTATAATTGCAACGCTTCAAGGCAAATTCCTTGTCATTATTGATTTTCGTCAAGAATTCTTTAATTGACTTATCCCACATATTTAAGCGTTTCTTCGGTGTGTAAAATACACGAACCCCATCATCAACATAATACATTACTTTCATAAACGATAAAAAATTAAATTAAAAAATCAAAGATATTAAATTTAATGTGGCGACCGTCAATCTAGAACATCAATTTATCTGACCGTCCATTTACACAATAATACTCTCTAACCTTGCTCCAATTGTAGAAACATTTTCATCAGGAAAATTCTTACCACCAATATTTAGATAGCAATTTGAATAAACAGGATTCTCAAAAACTGTAAGATCATTATGATGTTTAGGAAACATGATAGAAAGTGTAGTAACATTTATAAGAGGAATATTGAGAGTAGACTTGATACCGTTTGCTGCTGGTGCTATTGGAAATGAATGATAATCTACTTTCTGTGATGGAATTATAACACCCTTTGACAATATTTCTTCTATACCGTGCCTTGTAGCTTCACAAACTCCAAAACCTTGCATATTGGACTTGCATAACGTAATTGTCATTCTGTTTACAGTGAGGGTAGCAGGCTGTGAGGAATAAGTTTCTTTCAGTACTTGAGCTTTAGCTTCGTGCAAAGCTTGTAATGTTTGATGAGCACTAACAACAGGGGTCTTTACAATTTGCCAAGCATAATAACGTCCATTTTTGTCAGCATGATTTAATGGTGGTAATGTTACAGCAGGATTGTGAACACAAATTTCTTCATCACTAGCAGAAGGTTGAAGACCAAACTCAGCAAATTCCTCTGTAGTATAGCTGAAATAGAATTCCAAATCTGTAAGAATATCAGTGTAACCAGTACTTCCATCATCATTATCCCATTGCTCTCCTATTCTATATTGAATCTTATACTTGACAGGAGTAGGGGTAGGATCAGGATCAGGAGAAGGTGAAGGAGAAGGTGAAGGATCAGGGTCAGGAGAAGGTTCTTTGCCAGGACCAGGAATCACTGCTTCATTTCCAATTTGTGTAAATTGATGTTTGAGATGCCCGTGAACCGTAATTTGTTTAAGTTTATCAAGTTCCTCTGTGCTCACACTTTCATTATCTTCGAGGAAAGCTTTTGTCTCTGCAACAGTGTAAGGATCTATAGCTGCCCAAACCAAACCTGCTGGAGTTACTTGGAATCTTATAGAGAGATCACCTATGATTCCATTAGGGAAGAGATCAAATGCCTGCAGTGCAAGAAGATCATCAAAAGGAACATTAAGATCGAAATCAACAGAAGTTTTACCATTTTCTTTGAAATTGTTGAGATTGACATATGTTCCCGCTACTGTTTGTGAGTATGAAGCTACATTTTCCCAGAGACTGTGAACAAATCTTCTTCGCTTCTTTTCTGTTTCTGGTTTCACAGCAGAATAGAGGAAACCTTCTCGTACGCATTCATTTTGTTGATATCCAACATTGACATTATTATGAAGAATTTCCAATCTATCGAACAATTGGTTAGAAGATTTGAGTCCAACAAAGAGCTTATAGAAATTGTTTGGATCATCAATCTGTTGGAGTTTGCTGAGGTCAGTATTGAGCTGTAAATCAAGTTTGACATGGAAGGTAAGGAATCCTTTATCAACATCACTAATGAAATGATCAGGGTGTGTAAGAGAAATTTGACTGTATTGGCCTTGATGAAATGGGGCTGGCTGGTCATGACAGTCAACAGTTCTGAATGAGAATGAGCGTGTACCATCATTTTTATTTATCATTGATCTCATCTGATTGAAAGTATCAAGTACATTACCTGCTTCTATTTTGTAATTATGTGCTCTTTCGTTGCGATATAACATTTAACAGTTAATAAAACAAATTATTTACTGAAGAAGAAAACAAATGGCAGCAGGAATTTGGAAGAAACTGAAAAATGCAGTGAAGAGTGTTGGTGGAAAAATAAAAGGCTTAGCAGTAAAGGCTATAAAAGCTCTTCCTAAAGTAAAGGAGATTTTTGAGAAAGTTAAGCCCGCTTTAGAGTATATACCAGGAGTGAATGGATTTGTAAATACCATTGACAAAGGGCTTAATATCGGTAAGTCAATCATAGATGAAGTAAAATAAAGGCTTATAACTATTTTTGGTGAGGATTAAAAGGCAATGAAAGTAATTAATGAAGTACAAGAAGAAACAAAATCTTTTAAATCTATTATTGAGTTCGATGCTTACTATCGTGATCACAAAGAAGAAATGGAGAAACAAACTACACAACTCTTGAATAAGCTTTACAAGATTGAAGTACCTGATGGAAGCGTTTATAGAATCACTAAGAAAAATTGTAACAAAGTTGATGGTAAAATTAAAGGTGGTGAAGTGTGTTTGAAGAAAGTAACTGTTCAGAAAGACGATGAACAACCTTTATGGGAAATCGCTATCGAGTCTGTCAAAGCTGATATTGCAAGTATGAAAGCAAAGATAGAGGAAATAAAGAATGCTGTAAATGCTGTTGTTAAAGTAATTAATGAACTACAAAAATATTGATGAGGTTTTTAAGCCAAAAGGTTATCAGGTTATTTTTACCCCAATTTCTGTACCCCATTACTTTCTATTGACATATGGAACATTATGTGTCTTAGTTATTACCCATTTGCCTGTTTGTTCAATCTTCTCTGTTAATTGCGCAAAGGTAAGTTTTTGACCGAATTCTTTACTGTATCTTTGTTGAACATCCTTCAGCAAGAACCTATCAATGTTTGGGTAATTGTTTTGCATAAACTTGGCCATATCATAATCAGTTTCGTTAAATTGTCTGTCTAGTTCCTCTTGTTCTGATCGCATTCTTTGTACTTCACGAAGAGTATATTCATACAGCTTCTGCATGGACTCGCATCTACTACAACGTTTATTGGATTGAGAATTGATGTTATATATTTTTGTGTTAAGTTTGTTTATACAGAGTCTCATCTTCATTAACGTGCTATAGTCAGCATGCAATTCATTAATCTCACTGCGCAGTGCATTATTGTTTTCAAGGTCGTACCAATAATAAGTAAATACATCATATATACAACTAGCATAACGTTCTATAAATTGTTTGTATTCTTCAAATGTCTCACTTTCCATTAGACCACTTGTATTCATTACCACCTTATCACATTTTTCATTAACAGCATTATGGTCACAATAATAACCAAGAAACTTCACGTTCATCTTACGAAGGAACTTCTTTATGTCTCCATTATCAGTTTGTCTTACTGGTATCTCATCAAACGTTGCTTCAATTGGTTTTGTCTGAGAGATTGCATCTAATTTTGGTAAACTCGATATCATTGTAAAGACGTCTTTGATATATTTGTTGTTATGTTTGTGTTTAACATCATAGAAAGAGGAATCATAGTTGTTATTCAATAGATCGTACATAATTCTTCTCTTCATAGTCAATTCCTTTTCGCAACTAACTTTGACAAGAGGCTCAATAGGGTTCCCATATATATCATAATGCATTTCTACAACATCATTCACTTCCTTTATTGGTTTTGGTATTAAATTAACAAGGTATTCAGCTATATGAAGTTCTGTTTGGTTGGTTTGGGCAAGCATTATTGTTTATGTAAATATCGAATAAAAAATTATGAAAAAATAAAAGGGTACAGAAATTGGGGTAAAAATAACCTGATAACCTTTTGGAGAAAATTATTGAATCAAACACAAAAATATAAGTAAAGTTTTTTGGTCTAATCTAATGAGTGTTGATGTTTAAAACGATTGATGACCACACCAACTTTCTTATTATTGGTGTCTTTCATACTAATGTATTGTGTATTGTTTTTGTTGATGTTTATGTGCATGATTCTATAGAGTTTATCAGTCATCTTTCCATAGAAGATATCTTTATTGTTTTCATCATCATGATAATAATAGTATCGATCTTCCTCAAAGTCGTGGTGCTCTGTACGAGTTTCATAAAACAAAACCTTTATTGCTTCGTCAGGTATATCATCAACAAATTCGTATTGGACTCCTTTATAATATGATTTATTTAAATTGATTTTCTGAGTGAGAGACCCACCTCAAATTCTCTATTCTATTATCGGTTCTATCATGATTAATGTGATCGACGTCAGAAAGGTTGTTTGGATTTTCGATAAACTGTGAAGCAACAAGGCGATGCTTATAATATAGTTTTCCATTAAGAGTTACTCTTATATAACCATCATTTCTTACTGTTTCACTACATACATGATGATTGTCTTTCCTTCTAATGGTATGTGGGTAAGTCGATAATATTTCATAAGCATCATGATCAACGAGTGTAACAAATTCTGATATTTCTGTCATTTGTATTTTATGTAAATATCGAATAAAAAATTATGAAAAAATAAAAGGGTATAAAATAATGGTTAAAAATAACCTGATAACCTTTTAGAAATTGTTCATCGAAATTGTTGAATGGTTAAGTGTAAGCAAATGATAATTCAGTGGCTTTGTTGTTTTTGCTGGTGGTTCATGATTAATATTACCTTTCTCCTCATACTTCTTAACCGTTGGCTGTGAATTAATTCTTGTCCTTTCTTTTTGTTGTTTGAGTCTCTGTTTGTCAAAATGATTTTGATGTTTGTCATCATGTAAGGTTCTCCTTTGTTCATAATTACTCATTTTAATAGTAAGTAAATGACAGATTTGAACGAATATAAGAAGGAAATACCTCAATTGAAGCAAATAAAGCGATCATTGAAAGAAAGAGTATATGAAACCAAGCAGCATCTTAATAATGTAAAAACAGGAATGTTGGGTTCAAATGGATTAGCCATTAGAGAAAGCCTTATAGAAGACATCAATTCATTGAAAGAAAAAGTAGCCAAACTTGAAACTGAACTAAGAGAACTAACCAATAATGAACAATAGATGTTTTAATCACATTGAAATGTCAAACGTATTGCATAGAGCAAGAATCTTATCAAGTGAAAACGATAGTAGTTGTAAACAAGAACAAAACACTAATGTGAATATAAAAATAAAACCACCACAGTACCCTAATGTTCCTCCTTTACAGACTTACGCAAGTGTACAACCTCAAGAAAGAAACATAAATTTTACTCCAATTGGGGAGAGTGTTCAATCTCCATTACAACCACAAATAAGTCTTCTTACAAACGAACTTGAGAACATGGAAATCAAAAACAAATTCCTTGAAACATTGTTAAACATTTATGAACTTAATCCCCTTAGAGTTAACAACTATCTTGTTTGTCATAGTAATTCACTGATGGAACTAATAAAAATTTTAACAAGAGCTGACAAAGTCGAGCTGGTCATAGATGAAGAAGAAGGTTGTACAGGCTGCTTATCAAATACAAAGTACATGAAAATACAACGAATATTAGTTACCAAAGATGATAAAGCATTAGATTTAAAAATATGTTTTAATGATATTTATAGTCAGTTAGTAAGATACGGAATTTCAACTAAAATGTGTATCTAAAAAGCAGATCTATATTTTTGTTTTCACTGCACTAAAGTAATACAATTCTGATGAGAATGAAATGAAACCAACACAATTCTATTATCGTTCTGATTCTAGTGATTATGAAGATGATGAAATACCTTTTAATATTGATGCTGCTATGTCTGCTGCATATAAACGTAATGAAGGAAAAATAATGTCTGAATCAATACGGCCAATTGCTGTTGATATCTATTCATGGTATAATTCTCTCAATATTCTGGTTGGTCCTCAAGGTAAAGGAAAGACACATGTAATGCTACGTGACATCATTCAAATATCTCGTTTACCTAAAGAAAACAGCTTTCATTTAATAGTTTATATCAGCAAGAATGGTAGTATTAATGACTCTACTTTTGAAGCACAGCAAGAATTGATTCAATTACCTATTCATGTTGTTTCTGATGCTAATGCTGAAAAATATCTGAAAGAACTTGATCAGTGGAAAGAATTGTATGATCGGTATAGTACAACTCCACGAATAACAATAGATAATAACAAACTTCAACAAATGTTTGAGTTCCTGCGTATCACACCTGCTCAAGCCGAGCTTTCCTGCCTCGTTCGACACTCGGAGAACGCGCGAGGCCTATATGACAAACTCGGTAAACCAAATCAGCCATTGAACACTATTATTCTTTGCGAAGACTTTGTTAGGAGTAAGTTATTGAAATCATCATATTTTACCAACTACATTACACAACTTCGTCATAAACATTCAATAGTTTACATAAATGTACAATTCTTCAAGTCAATACCAACTGACTACAAAAATAATGCAACAACTTTCTTCATCTTCTCTGGGTTCTCTCGTCAAAAGATGCAATATATTTATCAACAAGTTCCAATGCCAGTTGAATTTGAAGAATTATGGCATTATTACATGAAGATGAGGAATCATGACTTTATTATGATCAATGTTCGTACAAGTAATATTAGCTTTATATAATTAAATCTTGATGCTTTCCTACAAATAATTCTGGTTCAGGTACATTATATTTTTGTCTTAGTTCTTTAATTTTGTTTCTTGTAGACATACTTGTTCTCTCTAAACTGTAATTATAATAATCATTTCCTTTGTATTCTTGTGGTTCTGTATTACCATTTATGAAGAATTCTTGGGTCTTCATCGAAAGCCTTCTTCGTAAGTTTGTGGTAATTGTTATGTTCTCTAATCCTATTTCTGTGATCTTATCAGGATAAATCGTCATAGTTTCACTAATATTGTTCTTAAGACTTATGTACAATACTTTTGCACGAAAACTGTTTGTATTCATCATTAGAGGAAACTTTTCACATAATATTGAGAAATCACAATTACGATACTTTTCTGGCTCCGGTAATACAGAAATGAGGGTGTTTATATAATCATAGACCTTTGGTGCTTTCATGTTTTGTGAAATGTGAATAAAAAATAAATACAAAAATAATAATCGCTTTTTTAATTAAATTTCCTGAATCTTATCAGTGTTTGGATTGAATTCATTCATGCATTTCTTTCCTTCATCTGTGTATTGGAAGAATTCCCATACCTCATCGTAAAACTTCTTTGGAAAGTGATATGGCATACCATAATCATTGTAATCACCAGTAAGCTCATCAATATAGTAATCAAATATTTCTCCATACTCACGAAAAGCAGCATTTTCATCATGAAAAGATATGTATAAGTGATTCTGCTCTCTGAATATATCCATTTGTGCGTCTATAATAAAGGGTTCAACAACATCAATAGCATCACGGTCACCATCAATGACTTTATCACAAATGTCAGCAAAAAGGTCGTACATAGGTGTTTTATATGTACGGAGTTGTTTAGCAGCATAATTAGCAAAGGCTTCCATTATATGTAGTGGAAATAAAAAATAAAAAAATTTTTAAAAAATATAATTTTTGAAAAATTGTAAAAACTTAGTTATCCTATCAAAACATAATGAGTTGATAAAGGGTTCCAGAAAATTATTCAAATGTATAGGTTAGTAATGGAAACACGGGTAAAAACAATAACAAGTACACATACCTGATTTTTTATACCTGAGCTTGTTGGCTTGCAAGGTATGCTGGGCAAGGTACGAGTAAAATTATTAGATGGTCATAATACAAAAATAATAATCGCTTTTTTAATTAAATTTCCTATCAAGTTCCTCTGTGAAGTAAGTATGAACTTGTCCTAAATGTGGACGACTATGATAGAATTTCCAATCATTATAAACAACTTGGAAGGTTCGTCCTTTGTATTCATAAGTGAGTTTTGATTTTTGATTCTGGTATTGAGATAATAGTTTACAACCTTCTTGTGCAAACAACTGTGCTATATGTTCGTGAGTGTATCTTATGCATTTTGCTTTATGTGGTCTTGCTCCTGCTTTCCAATTTGCTGGTGTTACTCTGTAATCAAAATTGTTATATGTATAATGCACATGTTTACCAGAACCTTCATATTTGGAAGTCAGTATACAAGCTTCTTGTTTCATAGATTCTTGTAATTCGTTTTCATATGCTTGTCTTTGTTTTTCTAATCTTTGTTCTTTTGTCTCTGTTAGTATTATGTTATTTTTGCGCATATAACCATAGTCTTTTGGGTATAATTTATTTGGATTTCTTACAAATCTTCCTAGTGTTGTGTACATTATTCTACTAGGGTCGTCATTACGATAGAATGTTAAAGTATTTTCTGAATAGCCGTTCTTAGGAAATCGTAGTATAGTACAATTGTGCTCTTGAAAATATTCATTAATTTGTTCATCTGTGTAATTACCATCTATTTGTTGATTTGAAGAAATAATGGTGCTAATAGTAGTTTGTGTGGTCATGTTTAGTACTGTATAAAATGAAAAATAAAAATAAAATTAATTTTGCAAATCTATCTAGCGTATCAAAACATAATGAGTTGATAAAGGGTTCCAGAAAATTATTCAAATGTATAGGTTGGTAATGAAAACACGACTAAAAACAATAACAAGTAAACATACCTGATTTTTTATACCTGAGCTTGTTGGCTTGCAAGGTATGCTGGGTAAGGTATTCCAGTAGTTAATAGGTGGTCACGTCGCACAGACCATTACTACTAACCTAATACGTTCCCGTTCGATGAATCGCCTTTGATAACATAATTATCGACATATCTTTTAATGTATTCGTTAATCAATCCGTCAATAGTATTTGTTTTTGTTATGTGTCCGCTCTGCTCAATCGTAAACATTCAATTTATTAGAAACTAAACAATGTCAAAACAAGATAAAAATAATTCATCTGATAGCTTTGATTTAGATTTGAGCAATATTGATGATGAAACAATATTTGACAGTGAGGTATCTAAACCTGATGATGATGAAGAACTAGAGGACCCGATAGATTATTTTAAGAACACGTTTCTCAGTACATACAAACTAGAACACCCCAATGATTTAATTAATTTGTTGTATCAAATACAAAACAATGAATATACAGGAAGAAGTGTGGGAAAGATTCGTGAAATGAAAGTCAAGTTTCGTCGATTTGTTTCATTGATGAACAAAATCAATGCAGGTATTAAAAGTAAAGGTAATCGATTCCTTAGTTTAAGAGAGTACACAACAGACAAAAAAAGTCTTGATACAATTATCAATTACTTCAATATTGTTGTCAACGATGATTTAAATTATAGCTCTGACGGTTTTCGTTCATCACCCATCAAACCACCGAGAAAGATTCAAACACCACAAACCACCAAAGGAAGAAGAAAGAGAACAAGCATACATGAACCAACACCTGACAGTAATAAACGAAGAACACCAAGAAGAAAACGCATAACTCCGAGTGATTCTGATGAATTACTGAATACAAGTTTTTTGGAGCAAGATGATTCACTACCATCAATATCATTTAACTTCCCAGAACTAGAAGAAGAAGAAGATAACCTATCAGCCTTGTTGTTATCTCCTTATGATTTGGTAGATGATGACATTGAATTGCTCAAACAATTAGGCTATAATCAACCATGGCTCAATGTACTACCAAGATGTTATGAAGCATCAAAGAAACCACAAAACAAACTTGATGAACAAGCAAAGGAAAACGTTGATGCATTACATCAAACACTTGAAACTATTAGAGACAAGATGAAGAGAAACATTGATATAACCAATGAACGAAAATCAATTACAGGCTTATCATCATTCTTCAGAGTGTTTGACACAATCATTAATAAAAAACCTATCAAAGGCTCTGATGTCATACAACCAATCAAACCACCATCAATTAAACCAATCTCATTTGTGAAACCAAATGATGTTGTTAATAATTTTTCAGCATCTAAAAGAGTCATGTCAGACGCAGACGATTTTTCGCAGTCATTTGTTTTCGATAGAGAAGATGGTGATGACCTCAATCAAACATTCACTGAATACGCTCAACAAGCAAATAAACCAAAGAAGCATGGTAAGTTCATTGATGGTGATAAAGTTGAATTCAATCAAAAAATATTTAAACCTGGAAATCCATTTGCACAAAAAATATCCGATGATGAAATCAATGCTTTAATTAAAAATGCTAAAGCAGCAACAGTAAGAGGCAAGCGTGAGGACAGAGATGCACCAACCGTTCTTGAAAACATCGATAGAGATTTCACAAACCTTAACATACAATCACCCGCCAAGAGTTCAACATACTATAAACAAAACTTCCTTGATTTAATCATTAATGGTAATTATAGAATCAAATACATTCCTGCCGCCTCAACCAGAGACCAAGCAACAATATACTGTCATACACATCTCGACCAAGACGGAAAGCCAAAATATCGTTTACTTCCTACAAATGGAATGGACCCAAATGGTGAAGCAATAACAGACCTGAATGGAGATAAGATTGATGATATTGTATTAGTTGATAAGAAAGGAGTGCCACAAGTCATAAACGGCTATAAACTTGTATTTGCTTCTCCTTATAAGAAAGTATGGAAGACAGTTGTCAAATCAGCAGAAGAAAGGAAAGCTAAACCGTTCAATGTTTGGCTCAATGAACAATTCAATAAATCAAAGGATTCTGTAGACTGGGAGAAAGGTGAATATAATATTAATCCAAATGAAACCATCCAGAAATATACAGAATTCTATCACAATGAACTCGGTTTGGGTAAGCCAAAAGTCAGCAAACGATTAAGTCCTTCATCATATTGGTCAAGCTATTTCGCAAAGGTTTGGAAAGTCTTCTGGCAATTATTCCCACAATTCAAACCATTAACAAGAATCATTTCATACCTTTCAGTTTCAAATGTCATGTTTTGTATTTACTTTGATAACAATGTCAAGAAAGAGATTGAAAAAGGTGGTCAGCCAATGAACTACATTCAATGGTTAGCATGGAAGAAAATCAACAAATCAAATTACAATCAAATGATTGGTAAGCGAATGACAACATTCATTAATAATTTGTCAAAGGTCATCAACTTTGAAAGCCGTGAATTCAATCCTAATAAGAGTGCTTGGGAAGGAATGCCAATTGCTTTCATTCAATCAATGGAATCATTGATACTATCATACTTAGTAAATGTCAGTATGACCGACAAGCAGAGAGCCCAAAAACTAGCTGAAAAGACTCAATTAGCTGCTGAAATACCAACAGAAGAGATAAGAGAAAATAAAGAAGAATATAATCGAATAATCAACAACTTGATTGATAAAATCTATGGTCAACAATGTGGATATCTCGAATATAAGGAAAAATTAAATGCACAGAAGAAAGACCAATTAAGTAATGCAAACAGATACGATATTGATATATTTCAAGAAGAAGCATGAATCAGAGAATAAAAATAAATGAAATGATATTCATTGAAGTATGTTGATTGCTTTTATTTTTGTTCACTCATTTTGCGTTTTGGTCTTCGATGTTTGGATGTGATGAGTCTACGTGTTGGACTCAAATCAGCATCGAACGGAGTGATTTCAGTTTTATCAAGTGATTCATCGGTGTTTCTCAATTGATTCCAATATCTCGAATCATTCCAAATCATTGACGGCGAAGGAGGATTTGGTTGTTGAATGAATGATGATTTGATTCTGTTGGTTCGTTGTTTAGCTTTTATTGATTCAACTTGTCTTTGTTTTTCTTTGGCATACACTTCAAATATTGGGTCATCTTGTAATTGTTCAAATAACTTCTCTCTTATTCGAACTCTTCTTTCGAGCGCAGGATGTTGTTTAAATGTTGGTGGCGGGCTTCTGATATTCCTGAATTTGCGAGGAATATAATAATCACATGTTGGTGGTGGTCCTTCAGTGATGTTAACGAATTTTGGTGTGTTTGGATAGTATTCAGGTGGTTTATATGATGAAGGACCAAAAAAAGCTTCAAACACTGGAGGTGAATGATTGTTATTCATTTTGAATTCAATAAATTAATAAGCAACTGAATATAAATGATTCAGGTTCAATAACGTTTCCTTTCATGTCTGTAAACCATAAATGATATTCTTTTTTTGTGTTGTTCAGACACTCATATTTACGGTATTTGGTTTGTCGTCTGTTAGCAAGCATTATGAAATGGTCGCAGAAAGGCATGAATTCAACTATATCTGAATGAACCATCAAATCACCGACAATATGTTGATTGACAACATCCCCGCAATACTGAACAACAATATACTTCTTGTTGCGACTATAAACGAAATCATCAGGAAGAATAAAATCTTTTGATTGTGTGTGATAGTATCGTTTTGTGATTGGTTGTTTAGCTTTCATTTTGCGTTTTATAAGCCAAAAAGAATATTTTATAATCATCATTCAAATCATCTATTGATGAACAAACATATTTTGTGTACATGATTGGTACAGTTATTATTGTTTTGTTCTTCAGTGTTTTGTTAGTTTGACGCAAAGGATTTAATAGTTTACATTTAACGTTTCCAGATTCATAGCAAATGAATTCAGCGAGTTCATTGAACACTCTTCTTCTTTTCTCATGTTTCTTTTCTGTTTTTCCGTAATCGGTGTGAACAAGTATTATATTTTTGGGTTTGTATGATAGAAGACCTTTAAATCTTTGTTTTTGTTGAATCTCTTTCAATTGCATTGATTTCGCTCTTATGTATTGCCATTCAAGGTCGCGGTCGTCTTGCATCTGTTGAGGTGTTAGATAAATGTATTTTGATTGTCGTTTGTCAAGGTATTCATCAGTTTCTTCGTCAAATGATGTGTATAAAGGATTCAATAAACGAAGAGATGAGTGAGGAGTGTTATTGTACCATTCAACCATTTGTTGCATCAATACATTGTTTGTCATTCGTTGTTGTGATTGACCGAAAGCATTTCGTAATGTTCTGATTACTGCATCAACACATTTATGAGCATTCGTGAAAGGTGAATCATCAATGATTAACTTTATTTTGTTTGGTGCTTTGAATTTCTTTGACGGTTTGTTTGATTGGTGTCGCTCTTCACCGTTGCAATAACTTTTGAATGCATTTGATATGAAAGCCTTTTCACCATCACATTTAATTGTTTCAATTCTGATATTCCTTTCATTGACTAGTTTATCAATTACTTTGATTACATAAAACTCAGACTTGTAATCAATTGGTTCAACAATTAGGTATTTGGTGTTTACATTGATAAGAACAAGATAAGCTTTGTTTAATGCAAACATTATATCCATCTCGTATGCGTACGGTTCAAATGAGAAGTCTGGTTTTGATAGTTTCTTTACTGTTTTCAATTGGTAATCCTTAATATAGGGCTCCGTTTTAATGCTTGTGTCTTTGATGTACTTGTATTTAGATTTAAAAGGATAATTGATTGATTCCTTGTAGTCTTCCATTTGAATCGCAAAAATAAAGCATTCATTAATGATGATTATTTAATGAAAATCAATTCATTTATTCATTAGCTTGTGAACCTTTTGGCGTTTCATCATCAACGTAAACCAATCCGTCAAGAGATAAATGGAAGTAGGTGTCGCGGCATAAACATAATTGAACTGGGGGCGGGTGAACTGTTCCTTCTTCATTAACATTATAATATGTATCATTCTTACCTGTATGAATTGGTTGACCATTGATTTGAACTTGAACATTACCAAATCCCCCATCAAGACCATCATATGTGTATCCAGCACTCGACCTTTCAGTTTGAACATTGAAAACAAATGATGTTGCATCTCTTAATGTATTCTTGTATCTTGTTCCTTCTGTGTCGTTCTTTGGCATTGTGAAACTGTCTTCAAACTCTTTTGTGCATTGTAATGTAATGGCATCAAGGTCTCCAGCAGTTAATTGATTCTCAAAGAATCTTGCACCGATTGTGTCAACGTTTTCATCAGGAAAGTTCTTGCCACCAATATTCAAATAACAGTTTTGATAAACTGGATTTTCAAAGACAGTCAAATCATTATGATGTTTTGGAAACAGTACAGACATCGTGGTCACATTAATTAATGGAATGTTCAAAGTTGATTTGATTCCGTTTTGAGCTGCAGCAATAGGGAAAGCATGATAGTCAACCTTTTGTGATGGAATGGTGATACCTTCTCGAAGAATGTCTTCAATTCCTTGTCTTGTTGCTTCACAAACACCATAGCCTTGCATGTTTGATTTGCAAAGTGTGATTGTCATTTGATTGCATGTCAATACAGCCTTTTGTGATTCATATTTCTTCATTGTTGGTGTTTCTTCAACGATTTCAATTGTATGATATGACTCAACTGTTGTTGTGTTATCTGGATTGTGTCTTGCAATCTCTCTCAAGTCATCAGTTCGTTTGATACCAAATCTTTCATATTCTTCATCTGTGAATTCAAATTCAAGTTCAATTGGTTCTGAATTAACAGGAATACCGTGTTCAGCACAGATATTGTATTTGAATTTGATTGATTTATCAAGAACTCCAGGAATCAATGCTTCATTTCCAATTTGTGTGAACTGTCTCTTGAGTTTTCCTTTAGCTTTCAATTCACGTAATTGGTCAAGTTGTTTCATTGATATCTTGTCATCATCTTCGAGGAATGCTTTTGTTTCAGCAACTGTGTAAGGGTCTAATACTGCCCAAACAAGACCAGCGGGACTAACTTGAAAACGAATAGCTAAATCACCAATGATACCATTAGGGAATAAATCAAATGCTTGTAATGCGAGGAGGTCATCAAAAGGAACATTCAAATCAAATTCACATTCAGCTCTTCCATTATCTTTGAAATCATTAAGATTAACATAAACACCTGCATGCGTTTGTGAATAGCTGCAAACGTTTTCCCATAATGAATGAACAAATCGACGTTTTTTTTTTCTGTTTCTGGTTTGAAAACTGAATACAAGAAACCTTCACGAATTGCTTCATTCTGTTGATATCCGACATTGACATTATTATGAAGAATCTCTAACCTGTCAAACAATTGATTTGATGATTTGAAACCAACAAATAATTTATAAAGATTTTCAGGGTCTTCAATCGCTTTAAGCTTTGCAATGTCTGTGCTTAATTGAAGATTCAATTTGATGTGAAATGTTAAGAAACCTTTATCAACATCACTGATGAAGTGGTCAGGATGTGTTAAACTGATTTGTGAATACTGTCCTTGATGAAATGGAGCTGGTTGGTCATGACAATCAACTGTCCTAAATGAAAATGAACGAGTACCATCATTAACGTTAATCATGTTGCGCATTTCCTTGAACGCATCCAATACATTTCCTGTCTCTATTTGATAATTGTGAGCTCTATCGTTTCTGTATAACATTTATGATTTAATAAAAAGAATCAATATATTATCTCTTTTATTTACTCTTAAAATATGGGTATAGGTATATTCAAGAAGATAAAGAACGGTTTTACTAAGTTTGCCAAAACAGTCAAAGACACAGCAAAGAAAGTCGTTGAAAAGCTTCCTCAAGTTGTTAACGTTGGAAGGCAAATCATTGATAGAGTCAAACCAATTACTGGTCTCATTCCTGGTGTCGGTCAAGTTGTTGATTTCGTTGATAGAGGTCTCAGTTATGCTGATACAGCTGGTAAAGTTGGTAAATCAATTTTGGATAAAGTTGGGTAAATATAATGAAACGTTTTAAATTGAATACAAATGAATGAAAACATTAATGAACTTAAAGTAATAAACGAAAACATTAATGAATCAAAAGTGTTTAAATCAGTTGAAGAGTTCAATTTGTTCTATCAAAAGAATATCGAGCAAATGAAAACACAAACGACTAACTATTTGAACAAGATTTATAAAATCATCACTAATGACGGCAATGAATACAAAATCACAAAACGTAATTGTAAAGACGGTAAACGATGTGATGGCGACATTTATTTGAAGAAAGTCGGGAATACAATCACTAAAACACTTGAAAACGATAACATCAAAGCTGATATATCACTAATGAAGGAATCATTAAATGAATTCACTGAACAAATCAATCAATTAAACAACAAAAATAAAATACTTGAAGAACATATCAATAAGCTTTCAAATGTTGTTGACCAACAATCAAAAGTCATTAATGAATACATTTTAAATGTTGTTGCTCCTGACAACCACCGAATGATTAAGTGAATCATGATGATTTAATGATTTAGTCGTTTTTGGTGGGGGTTCATGAAATACATTACCTTTTTCATTATAACATTTCACTGTTGGTGCTGAATTTATTTTTGTTCTATTCTTTTGCATCGTTAATTGTAATCTATCAAAATGGTTTTTATGCTTATCGTCATGAACGGTTCTTAATTGATTAATAACAGACATTTAATTATTATTAAATGAGTGAACTAACAGAATACAAGAAAGAAATACCAGAATTAAAACGAATCAAACGAGGATTAAAAGAAAAGTGTTATGATTACAAACAATGTCTCAACAATATCAAATCAGGAATGTTGGGCTCTGACGGTCTTGCCGTTCGTGAGTCTCTTATCGAAGACATCAACAGTCTCAAAAATAAAGTTCATCAACTTGAGAACGAATTAAATGAGTTGTCCAATAAATGAACATCAATTGATGGTAATCATTAAATGAGTTCATATTATTTTTATTCATTAGTCGTGTTGACGTGGGGCTTTAGCCTGACGGAAACCGACTCATATATACTACTAAAACAAGTTCAAAGATGTAAATTCAAAGATGAAGATTCAAAAGTGGCGACCGTCAATCTAGAACATCATCAGGGGGTACAAAAATAAAACATCATTAATGTTGATTCATTTAAGCTTGTTCATCATCTTTCTCTTCGGTGAAGTATGTTCGTTTGCGACCTAAATGAGGACGGTTGTTATACCAAAGCCAGTCATTAAATGTTGTTGAATATCTTGTATTCTCATGCTTGTAAAACAATTTTTGTTTAGAGTTTTTATATTCAGTCAGTAGTTCACATCCTTCATCAGCAAAACGTTTCTTCACATAATTATGTGTATATCTAATGCATTGCGTCTTGTGTGCTCTATGACATGCCTTCCATTTAGTTGGCTTTGTTTTGTATTCATTACCTTCAAACAAATAGAAAACATCAGCTGTTGCAGTGGTATATTTAGATATCAATTCACAACCTTCAGCCTTCATTGATTCTCTCAATTCGTCTTCTTTCTTTTGTCTCTCTTCTTCTTTTTTCTTTTCTTTATCTTCTTTTGTTAGAACTTTACCGTTCTTCTTCTCATAATTACTATCAATCGGATGCTTCTTGTAAGGGTCTTTATAGAAATCAATTATATGTGCATATCTCACACGTTCAGGGTTTGTTTTTCTGTTAAAGGATGCAAAACCATATAACAACATATTTTCAGGATATCTCAAACAAACACAATCATATTCATTAAAGAATTCATCATATTGTTCCTTCGTGGCTGTCATATGTAATAAATCCATTTTTTCACCATTTCCATCAATTCCAGATTTAAAGAGGTCTTTAATTGTTCCTGCAACTTGCTTCATTTCTCAGGAGATAAAAAACAGGAGAAAAAAAACAGAAGACTAAAAACAGGAGAATGTATAGATTATAATTTTAGATTTACGGTTGCCACTTATCAGGAGAATATATAGCCTCTGAGATACCCAACCATATACTACTAATGCTAAATTCTGGTATTTAACATTCTATTATGATTTCATGAATAAATGCTTGGATATGGATAAAATTCACTATATTGAAGGAGATACCGATTCAATGTACTATGCTGTATCAGGTGACCCAAATGAACCTCCAACTCAATTATTCAATCATGTTATCAAAAACAAAGAATTCTATGACAAACATGTTTATGAATTCATGCCAAACCCTTCAATTAACACAATTGAAGATGAAAAAAAGGTTCTTGGTTGTGCTATTGAAAAAACAGGTGAAAACATGATTGCTCTTGCACCCAAATGTTATACCATTTGGAATAATAATGGACAAACCAAATCTCTAAAATTAAAAGGAGTATCGCTTAAGAAGAATGTAATCAAATCATCTGATTATAAAGATATTATTGAAAACAATTCTGTTAAACAAGGTAAGAATATTAATCTTCAAATGAATGGAAATCAAATGTCAAAATTGACTATTCAAAAAAATGCGTTAACTGGTTTACATACAAAAATGATTGTTTTAGAAAATAATTCATGTGCACCATTTGTTAAAGGAATTACTGCTAATGATTATATTATTCAATGAAATGACGACTATGGGAAATCCCATACTCGAAAAAATATATGAAAAACGTGATTATTAAAAATATTTTTTTTTATTCGTTATTTGAATTATCTTATAAATCTAATTTTTTCGGTAAAATTGAATTACTATTCAAATTAGAATCATCCGACAAATCTGTATTTTTGATAGAGTTCTCAAATTAAAATCATCCGACAAATCTGTAATTTTGAATTACTATTCAAATTAAAATCATCCGACAAATCTGTAATAATTGTGAAAGAATTCTGCAGAATCTGATAAATTGAATTACTTCTTAAATAAAATTCATCAGAGAAATCTGATAAATTCTGAGCATGGCATCTTCTATTCAATTATAAAATTTTTAAATTCAATGGTCTCTCAATTTTACAGATAATTCCGATTTTTCGAATTTTATATCCAGAGCATCTTTTGGAACAAATATCATATATATTTGTAATCATCACATAACCCCGATTTCAAATATTCCACTTTTTCGATTTTTGGTTTCAGATGATTATCTCATCTAATATCTTGAAAATTCAAATTTCAAATAAAATAGCTAATCGCAATTAGTTACACAAGAACATCAATAAAACAACGTTTTACAGTATCATTATAAGTTTATTCTATGAAATCAGTGTGAAAAAAATATTAACATTTTTAATAATCAACTTCTTTAGCTCAGTGAAACAAAGTAATTATACAATTATATTGCGGACTTATATAGTAATATATATTTTAAAAATCAGATTCTCAAATCAACTGTAAACATGAAATTTTCACATTTATATTATTCTATTCAAAAAGTGGATTAATAAAATTTATTTTTCAAATTTAATTTTTTTTTAATTTTTTTTCTTCTTCAAAAATGAACACAATTGTTACACCAATCAATGATGAATACGAATATTTACAATACAATGAACAACTTAGAATCATTCACTCCAAATCTGATGACATGTTTCAAATTCAATCTATAATCAATTCC
This sequence comes from Tritrichomonas musculus, assembly GCA_039105265.1. Lineage (NCBI taxonomy): Eukaryota > Parabasalia > Tritrichomonadida > Tritrichomonadidae > Tritrichomonas > Tritrichomonas musculus. Next base: position 3,017,734 of record JAPFFF010000017.1, on the reverse strand, counting down.
TGTCATTCAAATAAACCAGCTCGTCATTGGTTTCAAAATCAAAGTTCTAAAGAACTTCTTGATTACATAAACGCATCCGGAGGAATTTCGCCGGATGAGAAATTATATGAAAATCGACCATTTCTTCCAATCAATTTACGAGGAATTTATGTTCACCGTTTACTTGTTAATCATATTGCTATTTGGTGTTCCCCATCATATTCATTTGATATAATGAAACTTCTTGATTCATACTTTAATCAGCAACGCAATCAATTACAAGAACAAATTAATGAATTGAAATTTCAAAATGATATTAATGAAATGTCAATTGATTGGCATAAAAGTCGAATTTATGAAAAAGATTTTGAAATTAATATGCAACAAACTAGAATCAATAACCAACAAAATCAAATTGACAATTTAATTCCAAGAACTGTTCCAAATAATCATGAACACGATTATATCTTCTTCATTTGGAAGGAATCAATTCCAGATACACCAACACATGTTAAATTACATCTTGTTCGAAGACATTTTGATTCATTATCAAGTATTCGAAATCATTTCAATAACCAGGAAGAAAACTGGTTTTTCAGAGATAATTTACCAATCTCAATGTCATGCAATCGTGATATCAAAAATTTGATTCATGAGAATTTCAATGAAGATGATATGAGAATTGATAAATGTGTCGTTTATGCACGAATTGAATTGTTAAACCAATTGCATGAAATGATTGAAATGTATTTTATTGATTTTCAAGTTTTTGAATAAATTACTTAACAAAATATTTTTTTTGCATTTCTTTCACAGAACATGGTTCTGAGTATTTCCAAAGGAAATTCAAAACTCAATTTTTAAAATTTATTTTCAATTTTTTATTTTGTAATCAAATGACAACAACCAACCTTCGAGTATATGAATACATCAATTCATTAATCTCATTACTTCCAAATCCAGATGAATATCAAAAATGTGATTTTACATTACTTTGTGAACGATTTCCAATTAATATCGGAAAAGGTACTTACCTTGTTCGTGTGTTATACATTTCATTAACAAACGTTAGTAGTGCAGTATGTGCGTATTGGGGGTCAGATAATAAATCACATCTGACGGTTTACTCCATGTTAGTCGCTCAAGGGTTTCATGCGATTTTCCTTATTTTTAACCCCATTTTCAGAACTCAAGGTTTTCTAGCTCACTGTCTACAACACTGTGAGCCCCAACTATGAAACTCAATGATTTCTAGCACTTTTTTGGAGTCGAATAATTTGAGCCTCCAATTGACAGTCATAAAATTTAAATCCATCGATTATCAAAAATTAATTTTTTATTTCCACCCAAATGCGATACGATTACCGATCACTTAAAAATATTAGTAATGATGATATTGTTGAATTAATCAAAAGTATTAACACAATTTTCAATGCAAATCTACCAATTACAACAACTGCTAAAACAGAAGCTTGGAATAGAAGGAAAAACGTAGAAGTATTATGTGATTGGCTTAATAATCGTAATGCCCACAGATTTATTAAAAATGATTTACCAAATGCAGAAGAAATAGATAGTTTCATTATACATGTGCATAAACTTAAACGAATATTGGATGATTCACATGAACAGCACTACCAAGATATACTCAAACGTGATGATTACTTTGAAGAAGATATTAATGAAGAAGATGAACGCTATTTCAACACAAAACAACAACAAATCGAGAGAGAATTCGAGATAAAAGAAGCTATTAATAGGGCTTATGAAGCAGTTGATGATGCAATACAATTAATCAAAGAACAAAAACATCCAGTTTTACAGAAGACTGAGAGATTAATCATCCCAGATGCTCCATTAATCAAAAACCATCAAAAGTATTACTTTCCAGAGAATGAAGAAATATATGAATATCTTGATAAATGCGCACACAATTTCACATCAAAACATAGTGATTTCCTTATGATTAACGAGCCACATGATTTCGATAGAGCTGTAAATGAATGGAATCACTATAATAAATATCCATCTGAAAATACTATACAACGCAAAGACAGTGGCAAGCCGATAACAACATATTATTTCAATCAAATTGCATCATTAGATAATATCTTTGAGTGTCTTCACAATGTATACAAGAAAGAGCTGAAACCATTTAAGGTTCATTTTCAACTATCAGGAGTCTTCGAAACATACACTTATGATTTTGAATCATTAGAAGAGAAATACGATTATAAAGCTAAAGATATTATTTGGAAGAACTATCAATCAATGGTCCCCATCATCATCAGTAAACTTGAAGACCTTGAAATAGTGAAATTATATATCGAATCAGTTCTTCACTCTTATGAAACAGAATCATCAAGCACAAAACTTATATTAGTTGGTTCAATAGCTTTCACAGTTTCAAGAATGAGAAAGATAACTGGTCGCATAAAGGATTTACCAATCGAATTCATCAAAAATGATTTCATTATTGCTGATAATGAAGATGATAAACTATGTTTCTTCAGATTCTTAGCTGTATGTTTAAATGAAGAACTAGCAAATACCAAAAAATATAAAACTAAAGAACGAACCAAAATCGCTAAGAAACTACTTCTTAAAGAACATAATATTATATACAACACAAAGATTCCAAATGAAGGTAAGAAAATACTTAATGAATTCGAAGGTGTTTCAATGGAGCAAATGAAAGATTTAGCACAAAAGAATCACATTAATGTTAACATATATGAGTTTCACAAGACAGATTCTGAGCAATATTATGATTTATCAGAGCAGTGGTTTTTCGATAAAACATTTACAACATATTCTGCATTACTTTTCACTCAAAATCAAATCATCCATATAATGTACATCAAGAATCCTGAAAAGCTTACACAAATACATATTTGCCCTAAATGTAATTCATATATTCATTATGGTTCAAAGAATTTTAACAGGTTTGATTCTCATGTTAAACACTGTGATGGTGTATTTAAAAAGAACTTCATACCAGTTAAAGAAGCTTTACCTTATTGTCCTCATATATTGAATAACCCTGTTTATGAATACTGTTTAGCATACAATCTTCAATGGAAACCAGAAATATATTATATAACATATGATTTCGAAACAATGGAGCAATCAATAAATAAATCAATCTCTGATTCAACAACAATAAATTCAAGGTTAATTCCGTTGTCAGTTTCATCTTGTGTGAAATCATCAAACGGCTTGACAACAAAGAATTTCTCATTAAGAGACTCTCAAGAGTTCATACCACAATGGATAAAATGGTTGTTCGAGCAATCAATGAAAGTCTATGCAGATAAGATATCATATTATGACTCATTCTTACCAGACACCTCTATTAACAAAAATATGAATGTAATTACTGTATTAGGGTTTAACTCATCACGTTTTGACAGCAATCTCTTTAAACAATATTTCAATTATTCTTTCTGGAAAGTCGAATCAAATTCAATAATAGGAACCCTATCTTCATTAAAACAATTCATTCTCACATCAGATAATCATCCAACTAAATTGAGATTCATAGATGCTCAATCATTTGTTGCAGGAGGTACATTAAAGCAATTTGGCGAAGATTTTGGCAACAATAATAGTGAAAAAGGTGTGTTTCCTTATGAAGCAATCAACGATAAGAACTACAATGAAGTATTATCAAAATCAGAACCATTTTCATATGATGATTTTTATAGCTATCTCAATCAAAAGAATCCTCTTACTAAAGAAGAATATGATGCTTATCTTGAAGATTCAAAACGTTTTGCAACACGATGGGACTACCTATTAGCATACAATGATAATGATGTTGAAATGATGATTAAACCTATTGATAATTTAATAGCACTCAATGCTCAATACAACGTTGATTTACTTTCAAATCTCTCATTATCAAAGAATGCTTCGTGCATCAAATATGCTTTGGCTTATAAAGATTTTAATCCGAGAAACAACATTGGGATTACAAATAAATATAATACATTCAAACCAAGTAAGAAATGGTGGCAATATAAATGTGATAGTTATTATAATCAAGATGAGAAATACAATAGATTAAACCCTAAAAAACCACAACGAGATTTAACAAAATGTGTGTCAGAAAATGATTTCGAAGCTTTTATGAAAATGTATGACGACCCAAATAAAGGGAAATGCCATTTATGTCATGAACATTTTACTTATCAAAATAAGCCTACATTAGATAGAATTGACAATAATAAAGGTCACCAAATTGATAACTGCTTATTAGCATGTGCTGAATGTAATAAACTTCGTAAACGTGATGACCCTAAAATAACAGCTCTAAGAATCCAATTAAAAAAATATTGTAAATTACATCATTTACCAACACTCATCAACGATGAACGTGAATATTATTCAATAAGAAATGCTATCACAGGAGGACTCTCTAATGTAATGCATCGAGTAAACATTAAAGATGAGACTCATATTAATAAATTTCGCTATATTGACAATAAAGGAGTTTTGTCATATGATACTTCTAATGTTCAATCTCATGTTGTTGGTATCGATTTTAATTCTTTGTATCCATCATCATTCTCATCTTGTAAACATGAATTTAATAAGTATCATGGAGGTATAATGTATATGCCTGGAGCATTTATTAGACGAATTGATGCTAAAGATAAAGCTTCAAAAAAGAGATGCCTCGATATCATAACAAACTCATCAAGATTCTCAAATAAACCATCATATTTGTTCTACGCTGAAGTTAAACTAAAATGTCCCACCTCAAAAATAAACTATTTTATCAATTTACCTCCTGTGTTTCGCAATATCAATATCAAAAACGATGAATCAACAATTGGCACTTATATGTACAATTACATGAAAACAAATAAATTAACTTCTACAGATATGGAAGAACGCAAGCTTACAATGCTTCTTGATACTCATGATGAATACATGATTTTCTCAAATTATTATCTCTGGTTTCTGTTAGACCACGGATTGATTATTGATGATGTTAAATCTGTTTCACAATATGAAGCTCATACAGGATTTAATGAATTTGTTAGCACTTTTATGCAAAAACGTCAGGATATTATCTCAGGAAAAACAAAGGGTAATGAGAAATTCTATAAAATATCTATGAACGGTTCATATGGATATGATGGGATGAACTCTGAGAAATTCAGTAAAGTCAAGATATGTGATGCAAATAAAGCTTATCAATATATCATCTCTCAAACTTATATGGGTGGAGCACAATTAAGTGATAATACATTTTTAATTCAACAATCACCCAAATCATATCATTGCAATACATGCATTCAAGAATCATTGTGGACTCTTGATAACGCAAAGTTTTGGTATCTCACATTTTATTATGATTTTATGAATAATTGTTTTGATATGGATAGACTACATTTTATAGAGGGTGATACTGATTCAGCATATTTTGCAGTTGCTGGGAACCCAAATGAAGGTCCTGAACAATTATTTGATTACGTTATTAAAAACAAAGAGTTCTACGACAAGAATGTATATAAATTCATGCCTAACCCATCAATCAACACTATTCAAGACGAAAAAAAGATATTGGGATGTGCCATTGAAAAATATGGTGAAAACATGATAGCTCTTGCTCCTAAATGCTATACTATATTTAACAATAATGGACAAACAAAAGCATTGAAACTAAAAGGTGTATCTTTAAAGAAGAATCATATTGTGTCTTCCGATTACAAATCTATTATTGATAATCAATCAATTAAGCTTGGTAAGAATATAAATCTTCAGATGCAAAACAATAAAATGAGTAAAATAACGGTAAACAAGAATGCTCTCACAGGATGTCATACAAAGATGATTGTTTTACCAAATCAATCATGCGCACCTTTTGTTAGTGGCTTAACAGCGAATAATTATTTTATTAATTATAACTAAATAGTTATTTTTTTATTCTTAACAAATGACAAACGAAATAATAAGAAAAATCGATGATATAATAGCTGATTTGTATACATTAAAATTATGGGTAAGAGAGTATTATTGTGTAAATGGACGGTCAGATAAATTGATGTTCTAGATTGACGGTCGCCACATTAAATTTAATATCTTTGATTTTTTAATTTAATTTTTTATCGTTTATGAAAGTAATGTATTATGTTGATGATGGGGTTCGTGTATTTTACACACCGAAGAAACGCTTAAATATGTGGGATAAGTCAATTAAAGAATTCTTGACGAAAATCAATAATGACAAGGAATTTGCCTTGAAGCGTTGCAATTATAAAGCCACCAAAGAACAATTTGATGAATTCTTTAATGAATATGATTGTGAGATATACACATATCCTAAAGACATGATGATTATTGAATTCGTTCGATTTTATAGAAGAAATGAACCCGAACGTGTAATGTTAGCTTCTATCAATGACTTCTTTAATCATCCGAATAAAAGATTTCGTAAAATACCAATTCGTAAGGGAAACGCAACGAATAAATAAATGAATTGCTTTATTAATGTTTTATTTTTGGACGGTCAGATAAAAATTGAGATTGACGGTCGCCACTTTTGAATCTTCATCTTTGAATTTACATCTTTGAACTTGTTTTAGTAGTATATATGAGTCGGTTTCCGTCAGGCTAAAGCCCACCGTCAACACGACTAATGAATAAAAATAATATGAACTCATTTAATGATTACCATCAATTGATGTTCATTTATTGGACAACTCATTTAATTCATTCTCAAGTTGATGAACTTTATTTTTGAGACTGTTGATGTCTTCAATGACGTTTTTATTTTTTAATTTCATGATAAAGACATGACAACACCAAAGGTTTATGATTACATCAATTCACTTATTGATATGTTGGATGAATCAGAGAAGTTCAAACAATGTGATTTCTCAATTCTGTGTGATAGATATCCAATACCTTGTGGAAAGGCTGCATATAAAGCTAAAGTGTTGTACATATCATTGAAGAACAAAGAGAATGAATTCAAACGATTCTATCACGACAAGATAGTCGACCTCGGGCTCGAATATATAACACTTACATCAAATGTTAGAAGAAGGATATCAACAACGTCAATTGAGTTCTTCGTTGAAGGTTCAAGTGAAGAACAATCATTTAAAGAATATAAGTATTATAATTACAGTATCAGAAAGGCAACAGATAAGAAAACAAAGGAACTCATTGAACAGATGAGACAAAAATATAATATCAATACACCTCAACTGTTTGTTGGTGTTCAACAACAAATTGTATTAGATGAATGAAAGGTTATTAGTTCGAACATTGACTAAAACGAATTGATGTGCTTTCATTGTTCTGTATCGATTCCATAACTCTTCGAACTCTATTGGGAATGGAACTTGTTGATATATGTAGCCAAGTTTCTGTCGTGAATAACCACTAAAGATGAAGAATGATGTTGCATTATTTTTCCATTCTGTTGTTAAAGCTTTGAAGAACTGAATGTTAACGAATATGATTAGATTCTTGTGTCGAAGCTGACTAATGGTATTGATAAAATAGGATGATTTAATTAGTTTCGATTTCAAAAAGTCCTCACAAAGAATGATAGTATTTAGCGGTTTATTTGGTTGACCTAGTTTATTGATATGAAGAAACTCAAACATATCGTTTAACTTCTTTTCATCGATTACTATTTTTGGTGTTGATGAATATTTGTTATACAATTCTTTATATAAATCAAGTTGTTTAAGATATTCTTCAGCATTGCTGTCAGCAACAGTTTTTATTGGTAGCTGTATCAATTCGCGTTGGCTTTCGAATGTAGCATCGTTAATTGTTCCGTTTCGTGATACATAAACAATTAAATGAAAGCCAGCGTTCTTCATTCGAGACATTTGAATAACATCTCGTAGCATTATATGACTCTTTCCTTTACCTTGCTGACCAACGAGTATGTTCAATGAATTGTAATATGAATAAATACCGTTTGCGATTGGTCTGATTGATTCGTTTTTTATTTTTGATTCATTGCGTTGATAAGCTTTATTCATCTCATCATCAATATTAAATGTCTTTTCATTAACTGTTGGCTTGAATGATTCATATTCAAATGCAAAACTCATTTGGTCATCATCATAATCAGAGCTATTAGAGAATAAAACCTCTTTATAATTAAACTGAGTGGGTTTCATGAAACCTTTCATTTCTTTAGTTTTCGTTAAAGCTCTTCATGAATACATTTTTGTTCTTATCTCTTCACTGAGTTCTGGTTCTTTGTCAGGCATCATTAATGATAGTTCAACAATCTTCACTAAAAATAAACCTGTTAATAATGAAACAACTAATATTTCATATATCATTTATTAGTTTTTAAATTGTTAACTTTAATGATATACCGTATTTGATGAACTGTGAATAAATATTATTATAACAATACTTGAATTCTTCTGTTTTATTGTCTTTTGTTATCAATATCTTTGATATCTTCATCAATTCTTTGGTATTTGATGAAATACAACCGCATGAAGCTTCACATTCATCAATTACTAGTTCAACTTTATCTGCTTGAGTTAATAGTTTAATCATATTCATCAACAAATCACTTTTACAAATGAGATATGAATTAATTCTCAACGGATTATTCTCATACATTTCAATAATCATTTCAAGGAATTTATTTTTGATTTCGAGTTCATCAAGTTCATTTCCTAAGTCTATTATTCCACGGTCTCGAATAAGATTGCTTGTTTGAGGTATTGATTGAGATGTTCCACTCATCTGTGGTATAGTAAAATTTGTGGCTTGAGATGATTGTGGTAATGGTTGAACCGATGGATAATCAACTGGTTGAATTGGTCTTTGATTCTTTGGTTGAATCTTGATGTTGATATTGGTATTCTGTTCTTGTTTAACTGATGCATCGTTCTCACTACTTAATATACGAGCTTTTGATAATGCCATGAATGTTTGAATAAAAATAAAACAACATTAATGATGAGTCATTCAATGATTCAATTAAAGCAAATCATGTTGATGTTTGAATTTGTTAATCATCAAACCAACTACTTTATTATTGATATCACGAAGATTGACATATTCATTTCCTGAATATGCTATATTATGATGAAGAACTTTATAAACATTATCAGTGATTCTTCCATAAAATATATCTTCATTATTTGTTTCATCATGATAATAATAGTATTTGTTTGCTTCAAATTCTCTTCTTGCAGTCTTTGTTTCATAAAAATCAATCATCATTGAATCATTAGGTATATCATCAATGAATTCATATTGAACACCTTTATAATAAGATTTATTATATTGATTTGCTGACTGAGAACACCATCTCATATTATTCAAATGGTTATCAGTTCTATCATGATTTATATGGTCAATGACATCATTATTAATTGGGTCATCATTTGGAAGAAATTGAAGAGCTATTAATCGATGTTTTCTATATATTTTTTGATTCAAACCAACATCAATATATCCATGTTCTTTATTGATGCTTTCTTTTAATACTTTGTGATTTGACTTCTTCCTAATAGTGAAAGGATATTGATTCAATATTTCATAATCATCTTCAAAGTTGAGCAATGGAACAAATTCAACAACTGGTTCATTGTTAGCTTGTTCAACTGGTTGACTCATTTTAATGAAAATGAAAAATTAAAATCAAAAATAAAACAACATTAATGATGAGCCATTCAATGAATCATTTACAAAGTCATCTGTTCAGCTGATTTGATACGTTCATCAATAGCTCTCAATTGTATTTTAATCGATTCAATATCATTAAATAGTTGTTTATATATTGTCAAAATGTGAATCATCTTATCAAACTTTCCGTTTAATGCGTCATCTTCAGAATTCATACATTCATTGAATATCTTGTCTTTAACTATTCGAAACTGAACGTGTAAAGATGATGTATCACAACTCAAGCCATTAATTGCACTATTCATTTTAAACCAAAAATAAAAACTTCAAATGATTCAATGAATTTAAATCAATTGTGGTCTTCTTTGATTGTTATTGTTATTGTTATCATTGTCTTCATCATCATTGTCATGAGTCTGTTGCCTTTTCAATGTGAGAATCTTGTTAACCATGTACGTTGATATATCTATGTTTAAATGCTTTTTGATTAATAGTTTTGTGTATGATGCTTGTTTATGTGCTGGCAACTTATTAATTTCATTCATTCGTTCTTCATCAAGGAACTGCATAACTAATTCACGGTCATGAGCGTTTAAGAACTTTGATGAATTGAATAAGGAGCGCTTTGGTTTATCACTTTTTGGTGTTATATCATTCAATAAACTATTTTGTTTAGAGAAATGGGGCAGATTTTCTTCATCTGATGATGAATCATTATTGTCATTGTCAAATGAAACATTATTCACAAGGTTCCTGAAAGCTTCATGGTCATCTGATTTAGCAATCAATATCGTTAACAAATGACGAATTGCATCAACATGTTTCAATATCTCTATTAATTCTGTCATTTCAATGAAATAAAAAAACTGAATTATTTTTTTTTGATTTAACATTTTTCAAATTTCAAATAAATTGATTTTTTAATTATATCATAAATGAGTTCTCGTTATTACTATCAAAAAGATACCAAATCATTTGTTATTGAACAAATCAGGTATATCAATAATGAACTTCAATTAAAACCTCGCTTGTCAACATCTAAGCCTAGTGATTATGATGTTAAACACTTCAAATCAATCTTAGAAAACTATCTGAATTCATACGGTTTTAGAGAACATGAAGGTAATAGAATAGATGACATATCAATATTAGATTTCGTTAATAGAATGAAGAAAGAAGCAGAAGAACAAGCAGAAGAGGAGGAAGAGGAACAACATGAAGAAGAGGAAGAACATGAAGAAGAACAAGATGATGAACAAAAACTAAAACAACAACAAATCGAGTCCAACATTAAAATAGCTCATGATGCACTCAACAAAGCCCTTCAATTAATTAAATCTGATAATATATTATTGAGACCATTACCACCAAAGACAAACAAACAGCCACAACGATATGAAGACATTCGATTTAACAATGAAAACACTGAATTGGTTGAATATCTCAAAAAGTTTGGCTATAAAGGTGTGCATTCAAAACATGACTCATATTTCATAATCAATGAACCTGAGAACTTTGATGAAGCAGTTGAAGCATGCAGTCATTTTATTGACCAGTTCCCAAACGATAGTGAAAAGGTTGAACGATTAGATGAAGACAGCAAAGAACCGATAAAAATATATTACAAGAACGGAGTTTCATCAATTGAAGACATCAATGAATATTTGACTGAAACAGTATTTAAACAAGAAGTGAAACCGTTCAAAATATATTTTCAATTGACTGGTATATTTGAGATACCACCAAAGAATGAAAGTGAAAGATATACATATGAAGCAAGTGATATCAAATGGAAGAATTATAAATCATCAATTCCGATAATCGTTAGAGAGAATAAAGATATTGATAAAGTTAAACTGTATATTGAATCAAAGATTCATGAATATGAAACCACGGCTTCAAACATCAAATTATGTATCGTTTGGTCTGTTTCATTTACAATCTCTCGTGTAGTTAAGATAACGGGTAAGATTGATGAAGTTTCAGAATTCTTTGGCAAAAATAAATATATCATTATTGATAACGTTGATGATTATTTGTGTTGGTATCGATTTCTTGCTTGTTGTTTGTTTCCTGAACTAACAAATCAAAACAAAGATGAAAAGAAAACAAAATATAATACAGCTAACAGAACCAAAGCAGCAAAGAAAATATTATGTGAAGAACACGGAATAACTTATTCAACAAAACCTACAAAAGAAGCAAATCAATTAATCAACACATTCAAAGGAATCACGATTGAAGAAATGAAAGAATCAGCCAAGAATCATAACATCAATGTCAACATCTATGAATATGACAAAGAGAAACATATTTATGATATTCAAGACCAATGGCACAACACTGATGAATCAAACAAAACATTTTCAGCTCTGTTGTATTCAAAAGATAAGATACTTCATATCATGTACATCATTGATGCTGAAGCATTAACAAACATTCATATATGTCCTCATTGTGGTTCATACATTCACAAAGGAAATAACAATATTGACAGATTCAACAGACATGTAGATAAATGTGATGGTAAATTCAAAAAGGATTTCATACCTTCACGAGAAGCTTTGCCATATTGTCCACACATTTTAAACAATCCTGTTTATTTGTATTGTCTTTCATATGAACTTGAATGGAAGCCAACAATTCATTATATCACTTATGATTTTGAAACAATGGAGCAAAAGATTGAAAAGAAAGTCAGTGATAAATCAGTTATCAATTCTCGATTGATTCCTTTGAGCGTTTCATCATGCGTGAAGCTTGATAAAGGTTTGATAACAAAGAACTTTGATATTCGAACAAATGACTTCATTGCCAAATGGATTGAATGGTTATTTGTTGTTGGATGTGATGTGTATGTTGATAAGTTGAACCATTTAAAATCATTCATTAAAGATAAATCAGAAGAAGAACTCAATAAAATAGATACATCATTGAAAACAATAACAGTATTTGGTTTTAATTCATCACGATTTGATTCAAACTTATTCAAAGAGCAATTGATTAAAAATCATTGGTCAATCGATAGCGGAATGATTGGAACAGCTACATCATTAAAGCAATTTATATTGAAATCATCAAAGTACCCCATTCGATTACGATTCATTGACGCACAAGCATTTGTTGCTGGTGGTACGCTCAGACAGTTTGGAATCGATTTTGGTGGTATATCTAACAGTTCGAAAGGTGTATTTCCTTATGAAGCAATCAACAATGAAAATTATAATGAAGTGTTGTCAAAGAGTGAACCATTCAAATATGAAGACTTCTACAGTTATCTCAATCAAAAGAATCCTTTAACACAATCCGATTATGAAGAGTATTTGATTGATTCAAAGAGGTTTGCAACACGTTGGGATTATTTGTTATCATACAATGACAATGATGTTGAGATGATGATTAAACCGATAGTAGTATATAGGGGGGCTTTTGGGCAGGGGATTAAAAAATGACCCCCTCGTCATAGGATTTACAGACCCCAAACATCGGCGCCATGACTCAAAAAATCGCCACTTTTTCAAAATTAGCCCCTCATTTCATTCAAAAATCGGGTAGACACTTTTGAATCTTCATCTTTGAATCTTCATCTTTGAACTTGTTTAGTAGTATATATCAGTCGGTTTCCGTCGAGCTAAAGCCCGCCGTCAACACGACTAATGAACAAAAATAATATGAACTCATTTAATGATTACCATCAATTGATGTTTCATTTATTAGACAATTCATTTAATTCATTCTCAAGCTGATGCACTTTATTTTTGAGGCTGTTGATGTCTTCAATAAGAGACTCACGAACGGCGAGACCGTCAGAGCCAAGCATTCCCGATTTGATATTGTTGAGGTATTGTTTGTAATCATAACACTTTTCTTTTAATCCTCGTTTGATTCGTTTTAGTTCTGGTATTTCTTTCTTGTATTCTGTTAGTTCACTCATTTAATAACAATTAAATGTCTGCTATTAATCAAATGAGAACCATTCATGATGATAAACACAAAAACTATTTTGATAGATTACAGTTAACGATGCAAAAGAAGAGAACAAAAATAAACTCAGCTCCGACAGTGAAATGTTATAATGAAAAAGGTAATGTATTTCATGAACCACCTCCAAAAACGACTAAATCATTAAATCATCATGATTCACTTAATCATTCGGTGGTTGTCAGGAGCAACAACATTTAAAATGTATTCATTAATGACTTTTGATTGTTGGTCAACAACATTTGAAAGCTTATTGATATGTTCTTCAAGTATTTTATTTTTGTTGTTCAATTGATTGATTTGTTCAGTGAATTCATTCAATGATTCCTTTATCAATGATATATCAGCCTTGATGTTGTCGTTTTCAAGTGTTTTAGTGATTGTGTTCCCAACTTTCTTCAAATAAATGTCGCCACCACATCGTTTACCGTCTGTACAATTACGTTTAGTGATTTTGTATTCATTACCGTCATTAGTGATGATTTTATAAATCTTGTTCAAATAGTTAGTCGTTTGTGATTTCATTTGCTCGATATTCTTTTGATAGAACAAATTGAACTCTTCAACTGATTTAAACACTTTTGATTCATTAATGTTTTCGTTTATTACTTTAAGTTCATTGATGTTATCATTCATTTATATTCAATTTAAATCATTATTTTTCATTGTTTTTCATTTAACTTCATTCAGTATTGATTTACCAAATTTACCTACTTTGTCGACAGCATTTAATCCTGTATCAATTGCGTCAACTACTTGACCAACACCAGGAATGAATTGTGTGATTGGTTTAACTCTGTCCATGATTTGCTTTCCAACATCAACAACTTTTGGAATTGCTTTAACTGCTTTCTGAGCAAATGATTTAACTTTACCGCCAATTGATTTAAATGCGTTCTTGATTTTGTTGAATATACCGACACCCATAATTTAATTGATGATAAAAGTGATTTATTTCCTTTTTATTCAATCATAAATGTTATACAGAAACGAGAGAGCCCATAATCTTCGCACTGAAACAGGAAACGTTCTTCATGCATTTGAAGAAATGCGAAACATGATTAATGTTAATGACGGAACACGTTCATTTTCATTTAGAACTGTTGACTGTCATGACCAACCAGCTCCGTTTACAGCTGGTCAATATTCGCAAATCAGTTTAACACATCCTGACCACTTCGTAAGTGATATTGATAAAGGTTTCTTAACATTTCATGTTAAATTAGATTTATCATTGAATACAGATATGAGTAAATTAAATGAAATCAATGACCCCAACAACTTGTACAAACTGTTTGTCGGTTTCAAATCATCAAACCAGTTGTTTGACAGGTTAGAGATTCTTCATAATAATGTCAATGTCGGATACCAACAGAATGAATGCATTCGTGAAGGCTTCTTGTATTCTTCAGTTAAACCAGAAGCCGAGAAGAAACGCCGCAGATTCGTTCATTCATTGTGGGAAAACATTAGCAACTATTCACAGACACATGCAGGAGCTTATGTTAACTTGAATTCATTTAAGAACACAGGAAGAAGTGAAGTCGAATTTGATTTGAATGTTCCTTTTGATGATTTGCTTGCATTACAGGCATTCGATTTATTCCCTAACGGAATCATTGGTGATTTATCAATTCGTTTTCAAGTTAGTCCCGCTGGTCTTGTTTGGGCAGTATTAGACCCTTACACAGTTGCTGAAGCAAAAGTATTTCTTGAAGATAATGATTCAATATCGATGGAAGAATTAAACAGACTAAAGGAAATCAAGGCACGAGGACACCTCAAACATCAATTCACACAAATCGGTAATCAAGCTGTGATTCCAGGACCTGGAGACAATCCAGACCCACCATCACCTGAACCAACACCAACGAAATATCAATTGAAGTATGAAGTTAGAGAACAATACGTATCTGCATCTGGAGGTGATTTCGATGAACTGATTGAAAATTGTTCATTAATATTTAGCTTTACTGATGATGAATTTACTGAACTTGGAATTGAAAAGACTGATGATAATAAAGCAATTTGTCAAGCCCATTATACCAAAGAACATGGTAAATTACCTCAACCATCACATGCAGGTCATGTTTACGTTAACTTTGTATCTAAAACTGAAGCCAACAAGTTGATGAGCGCTCATTATTCAAAACAAACAGCAACATTAACTGTTAATCGAATGACAATCATGGCTTGTAAATCTAATATGCAAGGCTTTGGTGTTTGTGAAGCTACAAGACAAGGAATTGAAGACATTTTAAGACAAGGTTTAATCATTCCTTCACAAAAAGTTGATTATCATGCTTTCCCAATCGCTCCAGCAGCAAACGGAATCAAGTCAACATTGAATATCCCATTAATCAATGCAACTAATTTATCAATCATGTTTCCAAAGCATCATAATGATTTAACTGTCTTTGAAAACCCAGTTTATCAAAACTGTTTCTTGAATATTGGTGGAAAGAACTTCCCAGACGAAAACGTTTCAACTATTGGTGCACGATTCTTTGAGAATCAATTAACGGCTGGTGATTTAGATGCAATCACTCTTTCATGCACAAAGGAATTTGAAGACTCAATGACAATGCCAAAGAATGACGCGAACGGTAAGAGATACAACAACACAATCAGTGATGCAACATCATTTGTTTTCAACATTCAAACAGAACGAGCAAGTGCAGGATATTGTTATGACGGACTTGATGGGGGATTTGGAAACGTTCAGATACAAGTCAATGGAATGCCTATCTATACTGGAAATGATGACACATATTTCAATGTTGTTGAACCAGACGGAACCATTGCCAGACCTCCACCTACTCAACTTTGGATAACTAGGGATTCTTACTTTAAACTATCATTGGAAGGCTTGGAATATGTTGATGACGAATCACCACAAGGAAGCCAAGCAAATGAATAAATGAATTGATTTCATTAAATAATCATTTTGCTTTGCAAAAGGGAACAGAGTTCCTTCATTAATGAATGCTTTATTTTTGCGATTCAAATGAATGAATCAATCAACTATCCTTTCAAATCTAAATACAAGTACATCAAAGACACAAACATTAAAACAGAGCCCTATATTAAGGATTACCAATTGAAAACAGTAAAGAAACTATCAAAACCCGATTTTTCATTTGAACCGTATGCGTACGAAATTGATATAATGTTTGCATTAAACAAAGCTTATCTCGTCCTAATCAATGTAAACACCAAATACCTAATTGTTGAACCAATTGATTACAAATCTGAGTTGTATGTAATCAAAGTAATTGATAAACTAGTCAATAAAAGGAATATCAGAATCGAAACAATTAAATGTGATGGTGAAAAGGCTTTCATATCAAATGCATTCAAAAGTTATTGCAACGGTAAAGAGCGATATCAATCAGACAAACCATCAATTAAATTCAAAGCTCCTAACAAAATAAAGTTAATCATTGATGATTCACCTTTCACGAATGCACATAAATGTGTTGATGCCGTAATCAGAACATTACGAAATGCTTTCGGTCAATCACAACAACGAATGACAAACAATGTATTGATGCAACAAATGGTTGAATGGTACAATAACACTCCTCATTCATCTCTTCGCTTATTGAATCCTTTATACACATCATTTGACGAAGAAACTGATGAATACCTTGACAAACGACAATCAAAATACATTTATCTAACACCTCAACAGATGCAAGATGACCGTGACCTTGAATGGCAATACATAAGAGCGAAATCAATGCAATTGAAAGAGATTCAACAAAAACAACGATTTAAAGGTCTTCTGTCATACAAACCCAAAAATATAATACTCATTCACACCGATTACGGAAAAACAGAAAAGAAACATGAAAAGCGAAGAAGAGTGTTCAATGAACTCGCTGAATTCATTTGCTATGAGTCTGGAAACGTTAAATGTAAACTATTAAATCCTTTGCGTCAAACTAACAAAACACTGAAGAATAAAACAATAATAACTGTACCAATCATGTACACAAAATATGTTTGTTCATCAATAGATGATTTGAATGATGATTATAAAATATTCTTTTTGACTTATAAAACGCAAAATGAAAGCTAAACAACAAATCACAAAACGATACTATCACACACAATCAAAAGATTTTATTCTTCCTGATGATTTCGTTTATAGTCGCAACAAGAAGTACATTGTTGTTCAGTATTGTGGGGCTGTTGTCAATCAACATATTGTTGGTGATTTGATGGTTCATTCAGATATCGTTGAATTCATGCCTTTCTGCGACCATTTCATAATGCTTGCCAACAGAAGACAAACGAAATACAGGAAATATGAGTGTCTGAACAACACAAAAAAAGAATATCATTTATGGTTCACAGACATGAAAGGAAACGTTATTGAACCTGAATCATTTATATTCAGTTGCTTATTAATTTATTGAATTCAAAATGAATAACAATCATTCGCCTCCAGTGTTTGATGCTTTTTTTGGACCCCTATCATATAAACCACCTGAATACTATCCAAACACACCAAAATTCGTTAACATCACTGAAGGACCACCCCGACATGTGATTATTATATTCCTCGCAAATTCAGGAATATCAGAAGCCCGCCACCAACATTTAAACAACATCCTGCACTCGAAAGAAGAGTTCGAATAAGAGAGAAGTTATTTGAGCAATTACAAGATGACCCAATATATGAAGTATATGCCAAAGAAAAACAAAGACAAGTTGATTCAATAAAAGCTAAACAACGAATCAACAGAATCAAATCATCATTCATTCAACAACCAAACCCTCCTTCGCCGTCAATGATTTGGAATGATTCGAGATATTGGAATCAATTGAGAAACACCGATGAATCACTTGATAAAACTGAAATCACTCCGTTCGATGCTGATTTGAGTCCAACACGTAGACTCAACACATCCAAACATCGAAGACCAAAACGCAAAATGAGTGAACAAAAATAAAAGCAATCAACATGATTCAATGAATATCATTTCATTTATTTTTATTCTCTGATTCATGCTTCTTCTTGAAATATATCAATATCGTATCTGTTTACATTACTTAATTGGTCTTTCTTCTGTGCATTTAGTTTTTCCTTATATTCGAGATATCCACATTGCTGACCATAGATTTTATCAATCAAGTTATTGATTATTCGATTATATTCTTCTTTATTTTCTCTTATCTCTTCTGTTGGTATTTCAGCAGCTAATTGAGTCTTTTCAGCCAGTTTTTGGGGTCTCTGCTTGTCATTCATACTGACATTTACTAAGTATGATAGTATCAATGATTCCATTGATTGAATGAAAGCGATTGGCATTCCTTCCCAAGCACTTCTATTAGGATTGAATTCACCGCTTTCAAAGTTAATGACCTTTGACAAATTATTGATGAATGTTGTCATTCGCTTACCAATCATTTGATTGTACTTTGATTTGTTGATTTTCTTCCATGCCAACCATTGAATGTAATTCATTGGCTGACCACCTTTTTCAATCTCTTTCTTGACATTGTTATCAAAGTATATACAAAACAGTACATTTGAAACTGAAAGGTACGAAATGATTCTTGTTAATGGTTTGAATTGTGGGAATAATTGCCAGAAGACTTTCCAAACCTTTGCGAAATAGCTTGACCAATATGATGAAGGACTTAATCGTTTGCTGACTTTTGGCTTACCCAAACCGAGTTCATTGTGATAGAATTCTGTATATTTCTGGATGGTTTCATTTGGATTAATAATATATTCACCTTTCTCCCAATCTACGGAATCCTTTGATTTATTGAATTGTTCATTGAGCCAAACATTGAACGGCTTCGCTTTCCTTTCTACAGCTGATTTGACAACTGTCTTCCATACTTTCTTATAAGGAGAAGCAAATACAATTTTATATCCGTTTATGATTTGTGGCACTCCTTTCTTATCAACTAATACAATATCATCAATCTTATCTCCGTTCAGGTCTGTTATTGCTTCACCATTTGGGTCCATAGCGTTTGTAGGAAGTAAGCGATATTTTGGCTTTCCGTCTTGGTCAAGATGTGTATGACAGTATATTGTTGCTTGGTCTCTGGTTGAGGCGGCAGGAATGTATTTGATTCTGTAATTACCATTAATGATTAAATCAAGGAAGTTTTGTTTATAGTATGTTGAACTCTTGGCGGGTGATTGAATGTTAAGGTTTGTGAAATCTCTATCAATGTTTTCAAGAACGGTTGGGGCATCTCTGTCCTCACGCTTACCTCTTACTGTTGCTGCTTTAGCATTTTTAATTAAAGCATTGATTTCATCATCGGTTATTTTTTGTGCAAATGGATTTCCAGGTTTAAATATTTTTTGATTAAATTCAACTTTATCACCATCAATGAACTTGCCATGCTTCTTTGGTTTATTTGCTTGTTGAGCGTAATCAGTGAATGTTTGATTGAGGTCATCACCATCTTCTCTATCGAAAACAAATGACTGCGAAAAATCGTCTGCGTCTGACATGTCTCTTTTAGATGCTGAAAAATTATTAACAACATCATCTGGTTTCACAAATGGGACTGGTTTAATTGATGGTGGTTTGATTGGTTGTATGACATCAGAGCCTTTGATAGGTTTTTTATTAATGATTGTGTCAAACACTCTGAAGAATGATGATAAGCCTGTAATTGATTTTTGTTCATTGGTTATATCAATGTTTCTCTTCATCTTGTCTCTAATAGTTTCTAGTGTTTGATGTAATGCATCAACGTTTTCTTTCGCTTGTTCATCAAGTTTGTTTTGTGGTTTCTTTGCTGCTTCATAACATCTTGGAAGTACTTTGATCCAGGGCTGGTTATAGCCTAATTGCTCAAGCAATTCTATATCATCATCTACCTGATCGTAAGGAGACAGCAACAAGGATGATAGGTTATCTTCTTCTTCTTCTTCTAGTTCCGGGAAGTTGAATGATATTGACGGAAGGGAATCTTCTTGCTCTAAAAAACTTGTATTCAGTAATTCATCAGAATCACTCGGAGTTATGCGTTTTCTTCTTGGTGTTCTTCGTTTACTGCTGTCAGGTGTTGGTTCATGTATGCTTGTTCTCTTTCTTCTTCCTTTGGTGGCTTGTGGTGTTTGACTCTTTCGTGGTGGTTTGATGGGTGATGAACGAAAACCATCAGAGCTATAATTTAAATCATCGTTGACAACAATATTGAAGTAATTGATAATGATATCAAGGCTTTTTTTATCTGTTGTGTACTCTTTTAAACTAAGGAATCGATTGCCTTTACTTTTAATACCTGCATTGATTTTGTTCATCAATGAAACAAATCGACGAAACTTGACTTTCATTTCACGAATCTTTCCCACACTTCTTCCTGTATATTCATTGTTTTGTATTTGATACAACAAATTAATTAAATCATTGGGGTGTTCTAGTTTGTATGTACTGAGAAACGTTTTCTTAAAATAATCTATCGGGTCCTCTAGTTCATAATCATCATCAGGTTTAGATACCTCACTGTCAAATACAGAATCATCATCAATATTACCACTTAAATCTAATTCAAAGCTATCAGATGAATTATTTTTATCTTGTTTTGACATTGTTTAGTTTCTAATAAATTGATGTTTACGATCGAGCAGAGCGGTCACGTAACAAAAACAAATACTATTGACGGATTGATTAACGAGTACATTAAAAGATATGTCGATAATTATGTTATCAAAGGTGATACATCGAACGGTCACGGAATCACTAAGGAACAATTGAATGAAGCTGTTAACGGATTGCGTGATTATGTTATCAACAATTACGCTTTATCAACTGATATACCTGATGACTTGATTAATGAAGAATCATTGACGACAAAAATAAATGAAGCATTAAAAGGATATGCATTGAAGACAGATATTCCGGAAGTACTCAAAAATAATGAACTACAATTGAACATAAAAGAACTATTGCCGGACGAAATGTTTCAGAAATTGATGGCTGAAGATGATAAACCATTATCAGCTCAAGCATCAATGTGTTTAACAAGTATAGCAGTTAATGAAGGTTTTCAATCGGCTTTGGATGATTGTGCCGAACGATATGTTCCAAAAGATGATTTGAAGAATTACATCACGAGAGATAATTTGAATGTATCAACTGAATACACAATTGAAATCAAGACATATATGTTTCCTAATATAGGTCCAGTACCAGAAGAATATGAAGAAAACAGAATGGATACATCTCACGTTTTACCGTTCAAAGAAGGAACGCATTTGGTTGGTTATAAAGTAGACAATAGTAGTAATATATTCCATTTTGATATCAGATTCAAGACAAATGAATTATATACTGATGATGAATATAACGTTAAACAACATGAAGCTGAAGAATTTGAAAGTGAAGGTGAGTATTTTGAATTAGTGTGGGATGAAGTTAGTGGAGCAATTTATGATAGATATCAATACCTTCCAATAACAATAACATTAGCAGAAACAGAAGAAAGATTAGCATTGAAGAGTGATATACCTGAACCAATTGATTTGACACCGTATTATACTAGTGCACAAGCTGATGAGAAGTTCGTCGATGAGGATGAATTGGCTTATGAATTGGATAAGTATGAAACGAAAACAGTTGCAGAAGGAAAATATGCAATGAAGAGTGAAATCCCAGAAATTATTGAGGGTCAAACAACAATTCAATTCGAAATCGTCAATAATACAATTCCTGATTTGGATTACAACACATATCATGAACTGATTGAGCAATACGGGTTGGATATTGTTTCATCAAACAGTTTTTATACGGGTCATTATGTTCATGTAGACTATTCGTACAATGACGATGATGACGAACAACCCTCTCAGATAATGCGTATCGAAGGAAGTGATTCAAGTATTTGGTTTTTGTATGACAGCCATGAATTAATCAATCCAGGAACTGGTGATACACCAGAAGTTTTATCGTGTTCAATTACCAAAACTATCGAACCAACAGACAGAAACGCGTTTTCTTCAAGATATGTGTCGAACACTTATGCATTGAAGACGGATATACCTGAACCTGTTGACTTGACACCGTATTATACTAGTGCACAAGCTGATGAGAAGTTTGTTGATGAGGATGAATTGGCTTATGAATTAGATAAGTATGCATTGAAAACAGATATACCAACAATTCCAACTGATTTGGTTAATGAATCTGCATTGAGTACTGCTTTATACGGAACTGAATTGAATATTGAATATCCGAATCCCGTTCGTGATTATATATTTGTAAAACCATACTTACCAGAAACCGATATACATGTGATATTTGATGTTAATTGGGGTTCTAACAAGGATTACATTAACAATATTCAACATTTTGATTTGATATTCAAGCCTTATGAAAAATATATGAGAGGATATAGAATGATGTTAGATAATGGATTATCTATTGTATGGTATGACCGTGGTGAATTTATGTTGTGTAATTCAAGTGGCAGTACTCAATGGTTAATCAACGTCATTAAAGCACAAATCGAATCACTATTTATTAAAACTGCAAATGTTGTTGATGAAAATCCAGAACAAATCACAATTCAATGTACACAGAATGAAAGTGGTTGTGTAGTTCCTGATGATGATGTAAGAAGAGTATTCACAACCAAAAATATTATCGTCAAATTCAAACGAAATGCTGATGATGCATCATATGAAGAAGTTGAATACGAATACAGTTTATATAAAAGTTTGAATATGATTTACAAATCAACAAGCAATGAATTAATAAATATTAATTATAATACCCATATCGTTTCATTGAGAGCTGCGGATGATACATTGTCTAATATTTATGATGCATCTATCACATTAATCCGCAGCCGACCTGTGAACGATGATATGATTACTTCGGTGAAATATGTGAATGATAACTTTGCACTGAAGTCAAACGTCATAACAGAAGAACAACTAATAAAAAAATGTGCTATTGATTGCGGACCGATTACAGAGGGCGGTGAGATATCAATTCATTATCTAAAACTCGAAAGCAATGTAATTAAACTGGAATACGTAGTAGGTGATTATGCGCTATGTTTGGAAATAAGAATATTATTCTATGATACAACTGGAAATCCTCATAACATTGTTCTTGTATTACATCAGAGGACTGTGTATTTCGACAATTTCAAATTCCCATTCTATTATGAAGACACTGTTGATATAACATCAGGAAGACCCCTGACATATAATTTCCCAATAGGCGGATATTCTTGGACAACTACTCAGGAATTATTAGATGCTAAACAAATATATTCAAGATGCATCATGTCCCGAGGTTATTTAGCAAAATATAAGGCTGCTATTTACGGTGCACAATCAAACACAACAATCACACATTACTCGCCGATTGAATCATCAATGAACTCTGTTAGTGATTTCGTTGTTGGTTCTCCTGTGTATATGACAGGTAAGGTTTACAAACATGTTGGTGATGAATGGATACCTTCAACAGCAGATGATACAACTGATTGTATTTGTAGTGTCAAAACATCAGGAACATGGAAGGAGTATGTCGGTATATGTGTGAGAATCGATGACAAAAATAAATGTATCACATTTAGTTCACATGGTGATTATATGGTTCGCGTTAATGATTCATCATGTTATTCAATCGGTGATGAGGTGTTTATCGATAATGAAGACAATAAGCTGAAAGTTCTTTCAGGAGAGACAGCAATAACATCAAAAATAAAACGCATGACTGTTGGAATCATTACAAGTATCATTGATGAAAGAACATTAGCTGTATTCAAAGAGTAAATCAATTGATTGATTTTCATTTTATTTTTGTTCATTTATTTATTAATTCATGGTTTCAATACATATCTGGTCAAAGAAGAATTTTTCATTCAAAAAGTTCTCGAAAAATTTTTCGCAAATATTGCTATAAATGTGTAAACCAATATAGTATATAACCATTTAAATATAAATCTGTAAATGAAAACTATTATTATACGGCAATGATATGGCATGATGGGTATTGCGTCTACAGAGACCTTGTAAAGGTGGTAGGTTCGATTCACATACATGACACTTTTCTGTATTATTTTATATATTATCCTAGAAAATGTAGAAAGCAACCGCTGGATTCGAAAGATAATAATATAAGAGAGGCAGAATGTACAACCCGTATACATTAAAACAATTCATGAAAAAAACTATTATAAATGGTTTCCCACAAAGAACCGTCAAAAAACTAAAAACACTTTAACGTGTTCCCACAAAGAACCGTCAAAATACACCGTACTCTTTACATTAATAATCTTTATACATATTACTTTAATAAAAACACTGAATGACGGTTCTTTGTGGGTTTTTGCCCCGAAGTTCTATATTTTTTCAATCAGTGGAGTACAAAAATAAAAACATATAAATGTGTCATTTATTTTTATTCATTCATGATTGAAATTGATTGAAGTATTCATCAATGAGTGTGTGTAATCGGTCAAGATGTCTTGTTTGAATTCTTATTGTGCACATATTGATATCGTAATCATCAGCTCCAAATGTTCGTTTGACAATACTTTTGATGTCTTTGTTCGGACTCATCGCTATTGGTAAATTATCTTTGAAATACCATCTTTCATCTTCATTTCGATAATGATTAATGATTTGTCGAAAGTTAGATTTATGACGACGAACTAAATGAAGAATAACATTGTCATTATCGTTTGGTATTGTTTCTTTCCAAATCAAATATTTATAATCATGTTCTCTATTAGCTGGAACCATTCGTGGTCGTTGTTCATTGATTGTTTCAGTTAATTGTTGTCTTTCACGTTCAAAATGAGAATCAAGAAGCTTCATGATATAATATGAGTATTTTGGTGAGCTCCAGATGGCAACATGATTAACAAGTAATCGGTGAATGTAAGTTCCTTTTAATTCATTTGGTAAGTTTGTACGGTTTTCATATAATTGTTCGGTCTGGCATTTTTCTGCCATACCAATTTCTTTTAATAATTCTTGTGTTGATTCATTATTGAACCATACTCTAGCTCTTTTTGTTGAATGACAAGCGGTTATGATTGATTGCATTTGATACATATCATCCTGTTTTGAATGAATGATTCTTAAATGTTGATTATATTGAATGTATTCATAATCATTGTTGATTGCTTGAACTGTTGCTGTTTGGTTGTTAGTTGCTGACATTGTAGCCTTTTAATTAGCTGATAAAAAATTGATTTAAAAATAAATCAATCAAAAATAAATTGATTTTCATTGATGATTTGTCGACTGGGGAAAATATCCCACTCGATTCATTTAATGATTCCTCGACCATGCGATTTTGCACCCTCGATAATTCATTTAATGGTTTTCAATGAAATAATCCTTTGCAGTGAAACCATTGACATAAGGACAACAACAATGATTTGATAATACCAACATTTTGGTATGAGCTGCTGTTAAAGCATTTTTGATGACCGTTATTTTACTCATAAGTTGTGAATTCATTTGAAGGTTTATATTTTTGCCTTTCATTATTGATTGCTTATCAATGACATTTTTGTAATCACTTGATTTGATGTTGTTCTTCTTCAATGAAACACCTTTGAGCTTTAATGAAATTGTTTTGTCATCTGACCAAATCGTATAACATTTAGCACACAAAGCAACTTGATTTGCTCCAAACTTTTCTACACAGCATCCGAGAATCTTTTTCTCATCATATACATCATTGATTGCAGGGTTTGGCATGAAGCTATAAATGTGTTTATCATAAAATGATTTGTCTTTGATGACGTAATCAAACAACTGGTCAATCGGTTTATTCATATCACCAGCTATAGACATGTACAGACTATCTGTATCGACCGAGTTAAAATGAACCTTATTCATGTCAATGCATTTGTATAGAAAGTCATAAAGGAAAGTCAAATACCAATATTTCGCATTGTCTAATGTCCAAAATGATTCCTGAAGACATGTATTACATTTGAATGAATGAGGTTGTGATTGTATCAAATAACAATCATTTGACAATTTACATCCATTGCGATAAGTATCGGATGCAATCAATTGAAAGGCTTTATTTTTATCAACAATTCTGACTTTATTGAAGTTCTCTGAATTCATTCCGTCATATCCGTAAGATCCGTTCATACTAATCTTGTAAAACTTTTCGTTCCCGTGTGCCTTTCCTGACAATATATCTTGACGCTTCTTCATAAACTCACAAACAAATTGATTGAATCCGTCATGAGCTTCATATAAACTTAAGCTCTTAATGTCATCAACTATAAGTCCGTGGTCGATTAAAAACCATAAAAGGTAATTCGAGAACGTCATAAATGTTCCGCATGTATCAAGCAACATTGTCAGCTTTCTTGTTTCTTTATCTGCTGAATTCAGTTTATTGTCTTTCATGTATTTGTACATATAACTTCCAATCGTTTGTTCATCATTCATTATATTGATATTTCTAAACACAGGAGGAAAGTTAATCAAATCATTGATTTTATTCTTTGGGCATCTCAATTTGACTTCAGCTTTGAATATAAACTCAGGGTTTGCATCAAATCGTTTCTTTGATTGAATGATATTCATTGCAGCATTGAATACCTTTTCATTCTTGTTTCCATCTTCATCATAAACATCAAATCGTTTTATAAATGAACCAGGCATGTACATGATTCCTCCGTGATAAGGATTGAATGAATGTTTTACTGAACTGAATGAAGAGGGATACAATGAATTGAAATCAATACCAGCAACGTGAGAGACTGTGTTTGAAGTGTCATAGCTAATGATTCTGTCATTAACGGCATCATATTTGAGTTTATTGATTAATGTTTGACCTCTAATGTTCACTCGATGAAGTACATTTGATAACCCTCCCGTTATGTTCTCTCTCAAATTGTAGTATTCTTTTTCATCTGTTATGAGTGTGGGAAGGTGATGGAGCTTGCAGAATTTCTTCAATTGTATTTTGGTTCTTGTTATCTTATCATCATCACGTTGTCTCAAACGATTACATTCAGCACAAGCCAACAAACAGTTATCAATCTGATGTCCTTTGTTGTTATCTATTCTGTCAAGTGTCGGTTTATTGGTATGAGTAAAGTGTTCACCACACAAATGACATTTACCTGTTTCATTTGATTCATACAATTTCATGAATGCATCAAAATCCTTTTCACTAACACATTTTGATATATCTCGCTGATTTTCTTTCGTCTTGTTGTGTTTCTCATCTTGCTTTCTATAGTTATCACATTTATTGATCCACCATTTCATTACTGGCTTAAATGTATTCATCTTGTTTATGATTTCATAGTCGTTCTTCGGGTTGAAATCTTTGTAAGCGAGAGCATATTTGATACATGAAGCATTCTTCGATAATGAAAGATTACTTATCAAATCAACTTTATATTCAGCATTCATTTGAATAAGGTTGTCAATAGGATTAATCATCATTTCAACATCATTGTCATTGTATGATAACAGGTAATCCCAACGTGTTGCAAACCTCTTTGAATCAATCAAATACTCTTCATAATCAGCTTTTGTTAATGGATTCTTTTGATTGAGATAACTGTAGAAGTCTTCATATTTGAATGGTTCACTCTTTGATAACACTTCATTATAATTCTCGCTGTTGATTGCTTCATAAGGAAATACACCTTTCGAACTGTTAGAAATCCCACCAAAATCAATTCCAAATTGTTTGAGTGTTCCTCCAGCAACAAATGTTTGTGCATCAATGAATCGTAATCGAATGGGATACTTTGATGATTTCAATATGAATTGTTTCAATGATGTAGCAGTTCCAATCATTCCGCTATCGATAGACCAATGATTTTTAATCAATTGCTCTTTGAATAGATTTGAATCAAATCGTGATGAATTAAAACCGAACACTGTTATTGTTTTCAATGATGTATCTATTTTATTGAGTTCTTCTTCCGATTTATCTTTAATAAAGCTCTTCAAATGATTCAATTTATCAACATACACATCACAGCCAGCAACAAATAACCAGTCAATCCAATTAGCTATGAATTCATTTGTTCTTATATCAAAGTTCTTTGTTATCAAACCTTTATCAAGCTTCACACATGATGAAACACTCAAAGGAATCAATCGAGAATTGATAACTGATTTATCACTGACTTTCTTTTCAATCTTTTGCTCCATTGTTTCAAAATCATAAGTGATATAATGAATTGTTGGCTTCCATTCAAGTTCATATGAAAGACAATACAAATAAACAGGATTGTTTAAAATGTGTGGACAATATGGTAAAGCTTCTCGTGAAGGAATGAAATTCTTTTTGAATTTACCATCACATTTATCTACATGTCTGTTGAATCTGTCAATATTGTGATTTCCTTTGTGAATGTATGAACCACAATGAGGACAAATATGAATATTTGTTAATGCTTCAGCGTTGATGATGTACATTATGTGAAGTATCTTATCCTTTGAATACAACAGGGCTGAAAACGTTTTGTTTGATTCGTCTGTGTTATGCCATTGGTCTTGTAAATCGAAAAAGCCTTTTTTATCTGTTTCAGTTTGGTTGTATTCATAAATGTTGACATTGATGTTATGCTTCTTCGCGGATTCTTTCATTTCTTCAATCGTGATACCTTTAAACGAGTTGATGAATTGCTTTGCTGCTTTTGAAGGTTTCTTTGTATAGCTCAAACCGTGTTCATCACATAATATTTTCTTTGCTGCTGCTGTTCGGTCTGAGATTGTAAAAGGTCTTTTCATTAATTCTTTATTCAAACAACAAGCAAGGAAACGATACCAACACAAACAATCATCAACGTTATCAATAATGATATATTTATTTTTGCCAAAGAATTCTGAAACTTCATCAATCTTACCCGTTATCTTAACTACACGAGAGATTGTAAACGATACTGACCAAACAATACACAATTTGATGTTTGAAGTAGTGGTTTCATATTCATGAATCTTTGATTCAACATACAGTTTAACTTTGTCAATATCTTTATTCTCTCTGACAATTATTGGAATTGCTGCTTTATAGTTCTTCCATTTGATATCACTTGCCTCATACGTGTACCTTTCGTTTTCATTCTTGGGCGGTATCTCAAATATACCAGTCAATTGAAAATATATTTTGAACGGTTTCACTTCTTGTTTAAATACTGTTTCAGTTAAATATTCATTGATGTCTTCAATTGATGAAACTCCGTTTTTGTAATATATTTTGATTGGTTCTTTACTGTCTTCATCTAATCGTTCAACCTTTTCATTATCATTTGGGAATTGGTCAATGAAATGACTGCATGCTTCAACTGCTTCATCAAAGTTCTCAGGTTCATTGATTATGAAATATGAATCATGTTTTGAATGCACACCTTTATAGCCAAACTTTTTGATGTATTCAATTAATTCAGCATTTTCATTGTTGAATCGAATGTCTTCATATCGTTGAGGTTGTTTGTTTGTCTTTGGCGGTAATGGTCTCAATAATATATTTTCAGATTTAATTAATTGAAGGGCTTTGTTGAGTGCATCATGAGCAATTTTAATGTTGTCCTCGATTTGTTTTTGTTTTAGTTTTTGTTCATCATCTTGTTCTTCTTCTTCAAATTGTTCCTCTTCCTCCTCTTCTTCTTGTTCTTCTGCTTCTTTCTTCATTCTATTGACGAAAGCTAATATTGTTGTATCATTGATTCTATCACCTTCATGTTCTCTAAAACCGAATGAAGTTAGATAGTTTTCTAAGATTGATTTGAAATGTTTAACATCATAATCAGAAGGTTTAGATGTTGACAAGCGAGGTTTTAATTGAAGTTCATTATTTATATACCTGATTTGTTCAATAACAAATGATTTGGTATCTTTTTGATAGTAATAACGCGAACTCATTTATGATATAATTAAAAAATCAAATTATTTGAAATTTGAAAAATGTTAAATCAAAAAAAAATAATTCAGGTTTTTTATTTCATTGAAATGACAGAATTAATAGAGATATTGAAACATGTTGATGCAATCCGTCATTTGTTAACGATATTGATTGCTAAATCAGATGATAATGAAGCTTTCAGGAACCTTGTGAATAACGTTTCATTTGACAATGACAATAATGATTCATCATCAGATGATGAAAATCTACCCCATTTCTCTGAACAAAATAGTTTATTGAATGATATAACACCAAAAAGTGATAAACCAAAGCGCTCCTTATTCAATTCATCAAAGTTCTTAAACGCTCATGACCGTGAATTAGTCATGCAGTTCCTTGATGAAGAACGAATGAATGAAATTAATAAGTTGCCAGCACATAAACAAGCATCATACACAAAACTATTAATCAAAAAGCATTTAAACATAAATATATCAACGTACATGGTTAACAAGATTCTCACATTGAAAAGGCAACAGGCTCATGACAATGATGATGATGACAATGATAACAATAACAATAACAATCAAAGAAGACCACAATTGATTTGAATTCATTGAATCATTTGAAGTTTTATTTTTGGTTTAAAATGAATAGTGCAATTAATGGTTTGAGTTGTGATTCTTCAGCTTTACACGCTCAGTTTAGAAGGGTAAAGGATAAGATATTCAATGAATGCATGAATTCTGAAGATGACGCATTAAACGGAAAGTTTGATAAGATGATTCACACATTGACAATATATAAACAAATATTTAATGATATTGAATCGATTAAAATACAATTAAGAGCTATTGATGAACGTATCAAATCAGCTGAACAGATGACTTTGTAAATGAATCATTGAATGACTCATCATTGATGTTGTTTTATTTTTGTTTAAAACGAATAACTTTAAAATGAATAAAGCTCGAATTCTATCATCCGAGAACGATGCATCAGTTAAACAAGAACAGAATACCAATATCAACATCAAGATTCAACCAAAGAATCAAAGACCAATTCAACCAGTTGATTATCCATCAGTTCAACCATTACCTCAATCATCTCAAGCCACAAATTTTACTATACCACAGATGAGTGGAACATCTCAATCAATACCTCAAACAAACAATCTTATTCGAGACCGTGGAATAATAGACTTAGGAAATGAACTTGATGAGCTCGAAATCAAAAATAAATTCCTTGAAATGATTATTGAAATGTATGAGAATAATCCGTTGAGAATTAATTCATATCTTATTTGTAAAAGTGATTTGTTGATGAATATGATTAAACTATTAACTCAAGCAGATAAAGTTGAACTCGTTATTGATGAATGTGAAGCTTCATGCGGTTGTATTTCATCAAATGATAAAGAATTAATGAAGATATCAAAGATATTGATAACAAAGGACAATAAAACAGAAGAATTCAAGTATTGTTATAATAATATTTATTCACAGTTCATCAAATATGGTATATCATTAAAGTTAACAATTTAAAGACTAATAAATGATATATGAAATATTAGTTGTTTCATTACTGACAGGTTTATTTTTAGTGAAGATTGTTGAAGTATCATTAATGATACCAGACAAGGAACCAGAACTCAGTGAAGAGATAAGAACAAAAATGTATTCATGAAGAGCTTTAACGAAAACTAAAGAAATGAAATGTTTCATGAAACCGACGCACTTTAATTATAAAGAGGTTTTATTTTCTAATAGCTCTGATTATGATGATGACCAAATGAGTTTTGCATTTGAATATGAATCATTCAAGCCAACAGTTAATGAAACAACATTTAACATTGATGATGAGATGAACAAAGCTTATCAACGCAATGAATCAAAAATAAAGAATGAATCAATCAGACCAATCGCAAACGGCATCTATGCACATTACAATTCATTGAACATACTTGTCGGAAATCAAGGAAGAGGAAAGAGCCATGTTGTTTTAAGAGATATCATTCAAATGTCAAGATTAAAGAACACCAACTTTCATTTAATCGTTTATATATCTAAGAGCGGTACAATCAATGATGCAACATTTATTGCTCAACGTGAATTGATACAACTACCAATCAAAGTTATTAGTGATTCAAACGCTGAAGAATATCTTAAACAACTTGATTTATATAAAGAGCTATATGATAAATATTGTTCGACCCCAAAAATAGTAATCAAAGGGACGGAGTCACCTTTTGCGAAGCAAAATGAAAAGACCTTAAACGATATGTTTGAGTTTCTTCATATCAATAAGTTAGGTCAACCAAATGAACCATTAAACACAATCATTCTTTGTGAAGATGCAAGCCGTTCATTAATTTTAAAGACTGATTACTTTACAAATTATGTTTCACAGCTCAGACATAAACATTCAATCGTTTACATTAATATTCAGTTCTTCAAAGCAATCAAAACTGATTACAAGAATAACGCGACATCATTCTTTATCTTTAGTGGTTATTCAAGGCAAAAGTTAAGTTATGTATATCATCAAGTTCCAATGCCAATTGAGTTTGAACATTTATGGCAAAAATATAAAGACTTATCAGGTCATCAATTCGTGTTAGTCAATACGAGAACAAATACAATTGAGATTCATTAATCTAATACAATTTGTTGTTGAACACCTACAAATAGTTGAGGTGTATTGATATTATATTTTTGTCTCATCTGTTCGATGAGTTCTTTTGTTTTCTTATCATTAACTTTCCTGATACTGTAATTATAATAATTGTATTCTTTAAATGATTGTTCTTCATTTGAACCTTCAACGAAGAATTCAATGGATGTTGTTGATATCCTTCTTCTAACATTTGATGTAAGTGTTATGTATTCAAGACCGAGTTCAACAATCTTATCATGATAAAATCGTTTGAATTCATTCTCTTTGTTCTTCAATGATATGTACAACACTTTAGCTTTATATGCAGCCTTTCCACAAGGTATTGGATATCTATCACACAGAATTGAGAAATCACATTGTTTAAACTTCTCTGTTTCATCCAGCATATCAATCAATGAATTGATGTAATCATAAACCTTTGGTGTTGTCATGTCTTTATCATGAAATTAAAAAATAAAAACGTCATTGAAGACATCAACAGCCTCAAAAATAAAGTGCATCAGCTTGAGAATGAATTAAATGAATTGTCTAATAAATGAAACATCAATTGATGGTAATCATTAAATGAGTTCATATTATTTTTGTTCATTAGTCGTGTTGACGGCGGGCTTTAGCCTGACGGAAACCGACTGATATATACTACTAAACAAGTTCAAAGATGAAGATTCAAAGATGACGATTCAAAAGTGTCTACCCGATTTTTGAATGAAATGAGGGGCTAATTTTGAAAAAGTGGCGATTTTTTGAGTCATGGCGCCGATGATAGAGGTCTGTAAATCCTATGACGAGGGGGTCATTTTTTATCCCCTGCCCAAAAGCCCCCCTATATACTACTACCGATTGACAACCTTATTCAAATGAATTCTGAATACAAAGTTGATTTAATTAGCAATCTTTCATTGTCAAAGAACGCATCATGTATCAAATATGCTCTTGCTTATAAAGATTTCAATCCGAAGAACGACTATGAAATCATCAATAAAACAAATACATTTAAACCAACAATGAAATGGTGGTTAAATAAATGTGATAACTATCGAAAACAAGACATGAAACATAATCAAACGAACCAAAATCAACGTGATATATCAAAATGTGTTAGTGAAAAGGATTTCGAAGCATTCATGAAATTGTATGAATCAAATGAAACAGGTAAATGTCATTTGTGTGGTGAACACTTTACTTACAACAACAAACCAACTCTTGACCGAATAGATAACAACAAAGGACATCAGATTGATAACTGTTTGTTGGCTTGTGCTGAATGTAATCGTTTGAGACAACGTGATGACGAAAAGATAACAAGAACAAAGATACAATTGAAGAAATTCTGCAAGCTCCATCACCTTCCCACACTCATAACTGATGAAAAAGAATACTACAACTTGAGAGAGAATATAACGGGAGGGTTATCAAATGTACTTCATCGAGTGAACATTAGAGGTCAAACATTAATCAATAAACTCAAATATGATGCCGTTAATGACAGAATCATCAGCTATGACACTTCAAACACAGTCTCTCACGTTGCTGGTATTGATTTCAATTCATTGTATCCCTCATCATTCAGTTCAGTAAAACATTCATTCAATCCTTATCACGGAGGAATCATGTACATGCCTGGTTCATTTATAAAACGATTTGATGTTTATGATGAACAAGGAAACAAGAATGAAAAGGTTCTTAATACTGCAATGAATATCATTCAATCAAAGAAGCGATTTGATGCAAACCCTGAGTTTATATTCAAAGCTGAAGTCAAATTGAGATGTCCAAAGAATAAAATCAACGATTTGATTAATTTCCCTCCTGTGTTTAGAAATATCAATATAATGAATGATGAACAAACAATCGGAAGCTATATGTACAAATACATGAAAGACAATAAACTGAATTCAGCAGATAAAGAAACAAGAAAGCTGACAATGTTGCTTGATACATGTGGTACATTTATGACGTTCTCGAATTATTATTTATGGTTTTTAATTGACCACGGACTTATTGTTGATGACATTAAGAGCTTAAGTTTATATGAAGCTCATGACGGATTCAATCAATTTGTTTGTGAGTTTATGAAGAAGCGTCAAGATATATTGTCAGGAAAGACAAAAGGCAATGAAAAGTTTTACAAGATTAGCATGAATGGTTCTTACGGTTATGACGGTATGAATTCAGAGAACTTTAATAAAGTCAGAATTGTTGATAAAAATAAAGCCTTTCAATTAATAGCCTCCGATACTTATCGCAATGGATGTAAATTGTCAAATGATTGTTATTTGATACAATCACATCCTCATTCATTCAAATGCAACACATGTCTTCAAGAATCATTTTGGACATTAGACAATGCGAAATATTGGTATTTGACTTTCCTTTATGACTTTATTTATAAATGCATTGATATGAATAAGGTTCATTTCAACTCGGTCGATACAGATAGTCTTTACATGTCTATCGCTGGTGATATGGATAAACCGATTGACCAGTTGTTTGATTACGTCATCAAAGACAAAACATTTTATGACAAACACATTTATAGCTTCATGCCAAACCCTGCAATCAATGATGTATATGATGAGAAAAAGATTCTCGGATGCTGTGTAGAAAAGTTTGGAGCAAATCAAATTGCTTTGTGCGCTAAGTGTTATACGATTTGGTCAGATGACAAAACAATTTCATTAAAGCTCAAAGGCATATCATTGAAGAAGAACAACATCAAATCAAGTGATTACAAAAATGTCATTGAAAAGCAATCAATAATGAAAGGAAAGAATATAAACCTTCAAATGAATTCACAACTGATGAGTAAAATAACTGTTATCAAAAATGCTTTAACAGCAGCACATTCAAAAATGTTGGTATTATCAAATCATTGTTGTTGTCCTTATGTCAATGGTTTCACTGCAAAGGATTATTACATTGAGAATCATTAAATGAAACGAGTGGGATATTTCCCCCAGTCGAAAAATCATCAATGAAAATCAATTTATTTTTGCTGTTTTATTTTTAAATCAATTTTTTATCATCAATTCAAAAGGCTACAATGTCAGCAACTAACAACCAAACAGCAACAGTTCAAGCCATCAATAATGATTATGAATATATTCAATATAATCAACATTTAAGAATCATTCATTCAAAACAGGATGATATGTATCAAATGCAATCAATCATAACAGCTTGTCATTCAAATAAACAAGCTAAGCATTGGTTTGAGAACAAATCAACTCGAGAATTACTTGAAAATGGGTCGGTCGGAATTCCGACTAACCAGAAATTATATGAAAATCGTCCTAATCTTCCAAATGAATTAAAAGGAACTTACATTCATCGATTACTTGTCAATCATGTTGCTATGTGGGCATCACCAAAATACACATGGGATATCATGAACTTACTTGATTCTCATTTTGAACGAGAACGCCAACAATTAACTGAAACAATTAATGAACAACGTCCTCGAATGGTTCCAGCAAATAGAGAACATGATTATAAATATTTGATTTGGAAAGAAACAATACCAAATGACAATGACAATGTTATTCTTCATTTAGTCCGTCGTCATAAGTCTAACTTTCGACAAATCATTAATCATTACCGTAATGAAGAAGAAAGATGGTATTTCAAAGATAATTTACCAATAGCGATGAGTCCAAACAAAGACATCAAAAGTATTGTCAAACGAACATTTGGAGCTGCAGAGTATGATATTAATATGTGTACAATAAGAATTCAAACAAGACATCTTGAACAATTACACACACTCATTGATGAATATTTCAATCAATTTCAATCATGAATGAATAAAAATAATTGATATATTTATATGTTTTTATTTTTGTACTCCACTGAATTGAACAAAAAAATATAGAACTTCGGGCAAAAACCCACAAAGAACCGTCATTCAGTGTTATTATTAAAGTAATATGTATAAAGATTATTAATGTAAAGAGTACGGTGTATTTTGACGGTTCTTTGTGGGAACACGTTAAAGTGTTTTTAGTTTTTGACGGTTCTTTGTGGGAAACCATTTATAATAGTTTTTTTCATGAATTGTTTTAATGTATACGGGTTGTACATTCTGCCTCTCTTATATTATTATCTTTCGAATCCAGCGGTTGCTTTCTACATTTTCTAGGATAATATATAAAATAATACAGAAAAGTGTCATGTATGTGAATCGAACCTACCACCTTTACAAGGTCTCTGTAGACGCAATACCCATCATGCCATATCATTGCCGTATAATAATAGTTTTCATTTACAGATTTATATTTAAATGGTTATATACTATATTGGTTTACACACTTATAGCAATATTAGCGAAAAATTTTTCGAGAACTTTTTCTGAAGAAAAATTATTTTTGACCAGATATGTATTGAAATCATGAATTAATAAATAAATGAACAAAAATAAAATGAAAATCAATCAATTGGTTTACTCTTTGAATACAGCTAATGTTCTTTCATCAATGATGCTTGTAATGATTCCAACAGTCATGCGTTTTATTTTTGATGTTATCGCTGTCTCTCCTGAAAGAACTTTCAGCTTATTGTCTTCATTATCGATAAACACCTCATCACCGATTGAATAACATGATGAATCATTAACTTTGCAAATGTAATCGCCATGACTTGCGAATGTGATACATTTATTTTGTTCATCGATTCTCACACATATACCGATATACTCCTTCCATGTTCCTGATGTCTTGACACTACAAATACAATCAGTTGTATCATCAGCTGTTGATGGTTTCCATTCATCACCAACATGTTTGTAAACCTTTCCTGTCATATACACAGGAGAACCAACAACGAAATCACTAACAGAGTTCATTGATGATTCAATCGGTGAGTAATGTGTGATTGTATTTGAACCGATTGATGTTATCTTACCATTAACATGTAAATTAGAACCAATTGTTGTATTTCTTCCTGATGGAGAAACTTCATAAGAAAATATGTTTGAATTATCCAATATTACTCTATAATAAGCTAAATTACCTTGATTATAATATTGTATTTTTGCACATTTTGCTGAATTAAGACCAAGAATTATGTTCGATTCATATAAATTTGGATTTCCTTGATATACCTTTAAACAATCTGCATCTACACCATCTATTTCTAAATCACCATATGTTATAAAAACGTTATTATGAAAAATGGTATGTTCTATATCCCAACCAATAATATTTTCACAACCTGCAACACCTAAAACACCTGAACCAATATAAAAACCGAAAGTTGCGGCTTCATTTTCATTTGTACCTATGCCTGCTATTAACAAGGTTTTTAAATCTGATTCTGTAGTATTTGTATCTAATATTGACAATGTACCTTTAATAGTTGAATTACCTTCTTTGGGAACATATTTATTATCAGATTCTGATTTAGTTAAATATTCAGATAAACATTCAGGCATTTGACATTTAAATACAACTTTAGATAATATTAATGAAGCTAGATTAGTTATTGGTTTCTCATTTTGTTCGAATATATCACGCAATTCATTAAAATAAGATATATCGAAATCAGTAGTTTCAAGTGAATTAGTTAGTAAATCAGCTGAAGTATAAACATTGTTTGCTAATAATTCATTTAATGAACTCTTCAATGCATACTTACCTTCAGCGACTGTTTTCGTTTCATACTTATCTAATTCATAAGCCAATTCATCCTCATCGACAAACTTCTCATCAGCCTGGGCACTAGTATAATAAGCTGTCAAGTCAACAGGTTCTGGTATATCTGTCTTCAATGCTATTTCATCATTTGTTTCTATTGTAGCTGATGTTATTGAAACTAAAAACAGAGAATTTGCAATGTTATCATCTCGTCCATATATAGCACCTGAATACTCTTCCCAAACAAAATAACTATGAAGTTCATCATGATAAAACATTTGAAATCTGTAATCAGGTTCATATTTATCAATGATTTGAACAGGTTCAAATATAATATCAAGCTTATTATTGGTAGAAAGTATATTATTATTAACATCAATTACATCATATGTCCCTATTAAATGAGCTCCTGCATGAAATGGTGCATGAGCAGTATCATAATTGTATAAATCTTTATCAAACACAAAACGTTTTACTGTTATAGGTAAATCTTTTGTGATAACATTGTTAGTACTAAAATCATTCATTTTACGATACTCGCTTAAGTTTGTAAGCTTTGCATATTCATCAAGATTAATCAAATCCATTACTTTAGTTACTGCCATAGATGTTAATATATATGATGCTTGTGCTGATAGCGGTTTATCATCATTCATCAATTTCTGTTGAACTTCTTCTGTTGGTTCTTCATTCGGATTCAATTGCAACTCATTATTTTTGAGTACTTCTGGTATATCTGTCTTCAATGCATACTTATCTAATTCATAAGCCAATTCATCCTCATCGATAAACTTCTCATCAGCTTGTGAACTAGTATAATACGGTGTCAAGTCAACAGGTTCAGGTATTTCACTCTTCAATGCATATCCTTTTAATGCATCATTTATTTTTGTCGTCAACGATTCTTCATTAATCAAGTCATCAGGTATATCAGTTGATAAAGCATAATTGTTGATAACATAATCACGCAATCCGTTAACAGCTTCATTCAATTGTTCCTCTGTGATTCCATGACCGTTTGAACCTCCTACGTTTCCGTTCGATGTATCACCTTTGATAACATAATTATCGACATATCTTTTAATGTATTCGTTAATCAATCCGTCAATAGTATTTGTTTTTGTTATGTGCCCGCTCTGCTCAATCGTAAACATTCAATTTATTAGAAACTAAACAATGTCAAAACAAGACAAAAATAATTCATCTGATAGCTTTGAATTAGATTTGAGCAATATTGATGATGAAACTATATTTGACAGCGAGGTATCTAAACCTGATGATGATGATGAAGAACTAGAGGACCCGATAGATTATTTTAGGAACACATTTCTCAGTACATACAAACTAGAACACCCCAATGATTTAATTAATTTGTTGTATCAAATACAAAACAATGAATATACAGGAAGAAGTGTGGGAAAGATTCGTGAAATGAAAGTCAAGTTTCGTCGATTTGTTTCATTGATGAACAAAATCAATGCAGGTATTAAAAGCAAAGGCAATCAATTCCTTAGTTTAAGAGAGTACACAACAGACAAAAAAAGTCTTGATACAATTATCAATTACTTCAATATTGTTGTCAACGATGATTTGAATTATAGTTCTGATGGTTTTCGTTCATCACCCATCAAACCGCCACGAAAGATTCAAACACCACAAACCACCAAAGGAAGAAGAAAGAGAACAAGCATACATGAACCAACACCTGACAGTAATAAACGAAGAACACCAAGAAGAAAACGCATAACTCCGAGTGATTCTGATGAATTACTGAATACAAGTTTTTTGGAGCAAGATGATTCACTACCATCAATATCATTTAACTTCCCAGAACTAGA
Organism: Tritrichomonas musculus; assembly: GCA_039105265.1. NCBI lineage: Eukaryota > Parabasalia > Tritrichomonadida > Tritrichomonadidae > Tritrichomonas > Tritrichomonas musculus. Next base: position 2,977,153 of record JAPFFF010000017.1, on the reverse strand, counting down.
AGAAGAGGATGAAGATAACCTATCAGCCTTGTTGCTGTCTCCTTATGATTTGGTAGATGATGACATTGAATTGCTCAAGCAATTAGGCTATAATCAACCATGGCTCAATGTACTACCAAGATGTTATGAAGCAGCAAAGAAACCACAAAACAAACTTGATGAACAAGCAAAGGAAAACGTTGATGCATTACATCAAACACTTGAAACTATTAGAGATAATATGAAGAGAAACATTGATATAACCAATGAACGAAAATCAATTACAGGCTTATCATCATTCTTCAGAGTGTTTGACACAATCATTAATAAAAAACCTATCAAAGGCTCTGATGTCATACAACCAATCAAACCACCATCAATTAAACCAGTCCCATTTGTGAAACCAGATGATGTTGTTAATAATTTTTCAGCATCTAAAAGAGTCATGACAGACGCAGACGATTTTTCGCAGTCATTTGTTTTCGATAGAGAAGATGGTGATGACCTCAATCAAACATTCACTGAATACGCTCAACAAGCAAATAAACCAAAGAAGCATGGTAAGTTCATTGATGGTGATAAAGTTGAATTCAATCAAAAAATATTTAAACCTGGAAATCCATTTGCACAAAAAATAACCGATGATGAAATCAATGCTTTAATTAAAAATGCTAAAGCAGCAACAGTAAGAGGTAAGCGTGAGGACAGAGATGCACCAACCGTTCTTGAAAACATCGATAGAGATTTCACAAACCTTAACATTCAATCACCCGCCAAGAGTTCAACATACTATAAACAAAACTTCCTTGATTTAATCATTAATGGTAATTATAGAATCAAATACATTCCTGCCGCCTCAACCAGAGACCAAGCAACAATATACTGTCATACACATCTCGACCAAGACGGAAAGCCAAAATATCGTTTACTTCCTACAAATGGAATGGACCCAAATGGTGAAGCAATAACAGACCTGAATGGAGATAAGATTGATGATATTGTATTAGTTGATAAGAAAGGAGTGCCACAAGTCATAAACGGCTATAAACTTGTATTTGCTTCTCCTTATAAGAAAGTATGGAAGACAGTTGTCAAATCAGCAGAAGAAAGGAAAGCTAAACCGTTCAATGTTTGGCTCAATGAACAATTCAATAAATCAAAGGATTCTGTAGACTGGGAGAAAGGTGAATATAATATTAATCCAAATGAAACCATCCAGAAATATACAGAATTCTATCACAATGAACTCGGTTTGGGTAAGCCAAAAGTCAGCAAACGATTAAGCCCTTCATCATATTGGTCAAGCTATTTCGCAAAGGTTTGGAAAGTCTTCTGGCAATTATTCCCACAATTCAAACCATTAACAAGAATCATTTCATACCTTTCAGTTTCAAATGTCATGTTTTGTATTTACTTTGATAACAATGTCAAGAAAGAGATTGAAAAAGGTGGTCAGCCAATGAACTACATTCAATGGTTAGCATGGAAGAAAATCAACAAATCAAAGTACAATCAAATGATTGGTAAGCGAATGACAACATTCATCAATAATTTGTCAAAGGTCATCAACTTTGAAAGCGGTGAATTCAATCCTAATAGAAGTGCTTGGGAAGGAATGCCAATTGCTTTCATTCAATCAATGGAATCATTGATACTATCATACTTAGTAAATGTCAGTATGAATGACAAGCAGAGACCCCAAAAACTAGCTGAAAAGACTCAATTGGCTGCTGAAATACCTACAGAAGAGATAAGAGAAAATAAAGAAGAATATAATCGAATAATCAATAACTTGATTGATAAAATCTATGGTCAACAATGTGGATATCTCGAATATAAGGAAAAACTAAATGCACAGAAGAAAGACCAATTAAGTAATGTAAACAGATACGATATTGATATATTTCAAGAAGAAGCATGAATCAGAGAATAAAAATAAATGAAATGATATTCATTGAATCATGTTGATTACTTTTATTTTTGTTCACTCATTTTGCGTTTTGGTCTTCGATGTTTGGATGTGTTGAGTCTACGTGTTGGACTCAAATCAGCATCAAACGGAGTGATTTCAGTTTTATCAAGTGATTCATCGGTGTTTCTCAATTGATTCCAATATCTCGAATCATTCCAAATCATTGATGGTGAAGGAGGGTTTGGTTGTTGAATGAATGATGATTTGATTCTGTTGGTTCGTTGTTTAGCTTTTATTGTTTCAGCTTGTCTTTGTTTTTCTTTGGTATACACTTCATATATTGGGTCATCTTGCAATTGTTCAAATAGCTTCTCTCTTATTCGAACTCTTCTTTCGAGTGCAGGATGTTGTTTAAATGTTGGTGGCGGGCTTCTGATATTCCTGAATTTGCGAGGAATATAATAATCACATGTCGGTGGTGGTCCTTCAGTGATGTTAACGAATTTTGGTGTGTTTGGATAGTATTCAGGTGGTTTATATGATGAAGGTCCAAAAAAAGCTTCAAACACTGGAGGTGAATGATTGTTATTCATTTTGAATTCAATAAATTAATAAGCAACTGAATATAAATGATTCAGGTTCAATAACGTTTCCTTTCATATCTGTAAACCATAAATGATACTCTTTTTTTGTGTTATTCAGACACTCATATTTCCTGTATTTCGTTTGTCTTCTGTTAGCAAGCATTATGAAATGGTCGCAGAAAGGCATGAATTCAACTATATCTGAATGAACCATCAAATCACCGACAATATGTTGATTGACAACAGCCCCACAGTATTGAACGACAATGTACTTCTTGTTGCGACTATAAACGAAATCATCAGGAAGAATAAAATCTTTTGATTGTGTGTGATAGTATCTTTTTGTGATTGGTTGTTTAGCTTTCATTTTGCGTTTTATAAGCCAAAAAGAATATTTTATAATCATCATTCAAATCATCTATTGACGAACAAACATATTTTGTGTACATGATTGGTACAGTTATTATTGTTTTATTCTTCAGTGTTTTGTTAGTTTGACGCAAAGGATTTAATAGTTTACATTTAACGTTTCCAGATTCATAGCAAATGAATTCAGCGAGTTCATTGAATACTCTTCTTCTTTTCTCATGTTTCTTTTCTGTTTTTCCGTAATCGGTGTGAACAAGTATTATATTTTTGGGTTTGTATGATAGAAGACCTTTAAATCTTTGTTTTTGTTGAATCTCTTTCAATTGCATTGATTTCGCTCTGATGTATTGCCATTCAAGGTCGCGGTCATCTTGCATCTGTTGAGGCGTTAGATAAATATATTTTGATTGCCGTTTGTCAAGGTATTCATCAGTTTCTTCGTCAAATGATGTGTATAAAGGATTCAATAAACGAAGAGATGCATGAGGAGTGTTATTGTACCATTCAACCATTTGTTGCATCAATACATTGTTTGTCATTCGTTGCTGTGATTGACCGAAAGCATTTCGTAATGTTCTGATTACTGCATCAACACATTTATGTGCATTCGTGAAAGGTGAATCATCAATGATTAACTTTATTTTGTTTGGTGCTTTGAATTTCTTTGACGGTTTGTTTGATTGGTGTCGCTCGTCTCCGTTGCAATAACTTTTGAATGCATTTGATATGAAAGCCTTTTCACCATCACATTTAATTGTTTCAATTCTGATATTCCTTTCATTGACTGGTTTATCAATTACTTTGATTACATAAAACTCAGACTTGTAATTAATTGGTTCAACAATTAGGTATTTGGTGTTTACATTGATTATTACTAAATAAGCTTTGTTTAATGCAAACATTATATCGATTTCGTACGCGTATGGTTCAAATGAAAAGTCAGGTTTTGATAGTTTCTTTACTGTTTTCAATTGAAAGTCAGGTATGTATGGCTCAGTTTTGATGTTTGTGTCTTTGATGTACTTGTACTTTGATTTGAAAGGATAATTGATTGATTCTTTGTAGTCTTCCATTTGAATCGCAAAAATAAAGCATTCATTAATGATGATTATTTAATGAAAATCAATTCATTTATTCATTAGCTTGTGAACCTTTTGGCGTTTCATCATCAACGTAAACCAATCCGTCAAGTGATAAATGGAAATAGGTGTCGCGGCATAAACATAATTGAACTGGGGGCGGGTGAACTGTTCCTTCTTCATTAACATTATAATATGTATCATTCTTACCTGTATGAATTGGTTGACCATTGATTTGAACTTGAACATTACCAAATCCCCCATCAAGACCGTCATATGTATATCCAGCACTCGACCTTTCAGTTTGAACATTGAAAACAAATGATGTTGCATCTCTTAATGTATTCTTGTATCTTGTTCCTTCTGTGTCGTTCTTTGGCATTGTGAAACTGTCTTCAAACTCTTTTGTGCATTGTAATGTAATGGCATCAAGGTCTCCAGCAGTTAATTGATTCTCAAAGAATCTTGCACCGATTGTGTCAACGTTTTCATCAGGAAAGTTCTTGCCACCAATATTCAAATAACAGTTTTGATAAACTGGATTTTCAAAGACAGTCAAATCATTATGATGTTTTGGAAACAGTACAGACATCGTGGTCACATTAATTAATGGAATGTTCAAAGTTGATTTGATTCCGTTTTGAGCTGCAGCAATAGGGAAAGCATGATAGTCAACCTTTTGTGATGGAATGGTGATACCTTCTCGAAGAATGTCTTCAATTCCTTGTCTTGTTGCTTCACAAACACCATAGCCTTGCATGTTTGATTTGCAAAGTGTGATTGTCATTTGATTGCATGTCAATACAGCCTTTTGTGATTCATATTTCTTCATTGTTGGTGTTTCTTCAACGATTTCAATTGTATGATATGACTCAACTGTTGTTGTGTTATCTGGATTGTGTCTTGCAATCTCTCTCAAGTCATCAGTTCGTTTGATACCAAATCTTTCATATTCTTCATCTGTGAATTCAAATTCAAGTTCAATTGGTTCTGAATTAACTGGTATACCGTGTTCAGCACAGATATTGTATTTGAATTTGATTGATTTATCAAGAACTCCAGGAATCAATGCTTCATTTCCAATTTGTGTGAACTGTCTCTTTAGTTTTCCTTTAGCTTTCAATTCACGAAGTTGGTCAAGTTGTTTCATTGATATCTTGTCATCATCTTCAAGGAATGCTTTTGTTTCAGCAACTGTGTAAGGGTCTAATACTGCCCAAACAAGACCAGCGGGACTAACTTGAAAACGAATAGCTAAATCACCAATGATACCATTAGGGAATAAATCAAATGCTTGCAATGCGAGCAAATCATCAAAAGGTATATTTAAATCAAATTCACACTCAGCTCTTCCGTTATCTTTGAAATCATTAAGATTAACGTAAACACCTGCATGCGTTTGTGAATAGCTGCAAACGTTTTCCCATAATGAATGAACAAATCGGCGTCTTTTCTTTTCTGTTTCAGGTTTGAGAACTGAATACAAGAAACCTTCACGAATTGCTTCATTCTGTTGATATCCGACATTGACATTATTATGAAGAATCTCTAACCTGTCAAACAATTGATTTGATGATTTGAAACCAACAAATAATTTATAAAGATTTTCAGGGTCTTCAATCGCTTTAAGCTTTGCAATGTCTGTGCTTAATTGAAGATTCAATTTGATGTGAAATGTTAAGAAACCTTTATCAACATCACTGATGAAGTGGTCAGGATGTGTTAAACTGATTTGTGAATACTGTCCTTGATGAAATGGAGCAGGTTGGTCATGACAATCAACTGTCCTAAATGAAAATGAACGAGTACCATCATTAACGTTAATCATGTTGCGCATTTCCTTGAACGCATCCAATACATTTCCTGTCTCTATTTGATAATTGTGAGCTCTATCGTTTCTGTATAACATTTATGATTTAATAAAAAGAATCAATATATTATCTCTTTTATTTACTCTTAAAATATGGGTATAGGTATATTCAAGAAGATAAAGAACGGTTTTACTAAGTTTGCCAAAACAGTCAAAGACACAGCAAAGAAAGTCGTTGAAAAGCTTCCTCAAGTTGTTAACGTTGGAAGGCAAATCATTGATAGAGTCAAACCAATTACTGGTCTCATTCCTGGTGTCGGTCAAGTTGTTGATTTCGTTGATAGAGGTCTCAGTTATGCTGATACAGCTGGTAAAGTTGGTAAATCAATTTTGGATAAAGTTGGGTAAATATAATGAAACGTTTTAAATTGAATACAAATGAATGATAACATCAATGAACTTAAAGTAATAAACGAAAACATTAATGAATCAAAAGTGTTTAAATCAGTTGAAGAGTTCAATTTGTTCTATCAAAAGAATATCGAGCAAATGAAAACACAAACGACAAACTATTTGAACAAGATATATAAAATCATCACTAATGACGGCAATGAATACAAAATCACTAAACGTAATTGCAAAGATGGTAAACGATGTGATGGAGACATTTATTTGAAGAAAGTTGGGAACACAATCACTAAAACACTCGAAAACGACAACATCAAAGCTGATATATCAATAATGAAGGAATCATTAAACGAACTCACTGAGCAAATCAATCAATTGAACAACAAAAATAAAATACTTGAAGACCATATCAATAAGCTTTCAAATGTTGTTGACCAACAATCAAAAGTCATTAATGAATACATTTTAAATGTTGTTGCTCCTGACAACCACCGAATGATTAAGTGAATCATGATGATTTAATGATTTAGTCGTTTTTGGTGGGGGTTCATGAAATACATTACCTTTTTCATTATAACATTTCACTGTTGGTGCTGAATTTATTTTTGTTCTATTCTTTTGCATCGTTAACTGTAATCTATCAAAATGGTTTTTATGTTTATCGTCATGAACGGTTCTTAATTGATTAATAACAGACATTTAATTATTATTAAATGAGTGAACTAACAGAATACAAGAAAGAAATACCAGAATTAAAACGAATCAAACGAGGATTAAAAGAAAAGTGTTATGATTACAAACAATGTCTCAACAATATCAAATCAGGAATGTTGGGCTCTGATGGTCTTGCCGTTCGTGAGTCTCTTATTGAAGACATCAACAGTCTCAAAAATAAAGTTCATCAACTTGAGAATGAATTAAATGAGTTGTCCAATAAATGAACATCAATTGATGGTAATCATTAAATGAGTTCATATTATTTTTATTCATTAGTCGTGTTGACGGTGGGCTTTAGCCTGACGGAAACCGACTCATATATACTACTAAAACAAGTTCAAAGATGTAAATTCAAAGATGAAGATTCAAAAGTGGCGACCGTCAATCTCAATTTTTATCTGACCGTCCAAAAATAAAACATTAATAAAGCAATTCATTTATTTATTCGTTGCGTTTCCCTTACGAATTGGTATTTTACGAAATCTTTTATTCGGATGATTAAAGAAGTCATTGATAGAAGCTAACATTACACGTTCGGGTTCATTTCTTCTATAAAATCGAACGAATTCAATAATCATCATGTCTTTAGGATATGTGTATATCTCACAATCATATTCATTAAAGAATTCATCAAATTGTTCTTTGGTGGCTTTATAATTGCAACGCTTCAAGGCAAATTCCTTGTCATTATTGATTTTCGTCAAGAATTCTTTAATTGACTTATCCCACATATTTAAGCGTTTCTTCGGTGTGTAAAATACACGAACCCCATCATCAACATAATACATTACTTTCATAAACGATAAAAAATTAAATTAAAAAATCAAAGATATTAAATTTAATGTGGCGACCGTCAATCTAGAACATCAATTTATCTGACCGTCCATTTACACAATAATACTCTCTTGGGTACATACTGAACAAAAAAAAGACAGTTCGTCTAATAGTGAACCACAAAGTGGTGAAGAGAATTCGTTAGAAGAACATACAATTGACTTGCAAAACAATACCAAAGCTAAAGCTTGTGACTGTGTAGCAGAACCTAGGAAAGTCATCCATAGACGAACAAACCGTTCATTCCCATTAAATAAATCAAAGAATCTCAATGATGAACAACGTAATAAAGTATTAGCATTTGCAAATGAAAATAAACAACTCATCTTGGATCAACCATCTGCTACAAGAAATGAATTCCTTCAAAAGCTTGTTCACGATAAATTGAATATTAATCTTTCTGCATACATGTCTTGTAAAATAATTACTATGCTCAGTATTTGAATATGCGCATGCTCTATTTAAATCTATGATTTGAATACAGCAAGCGTTTTATCATCTATTATTGCAGTGATAACCCCCACAGTCATACGTTTAATCTTTGATGTTATTGCAGTTTCACCACTGAGAATCTTCAATTTATTGTCTTCATTATCAATAAATACTTCATCTCCAATACCATAACAAGATGAATCATCAACTTTTACAAGATAATCACCATGTGAAGTGAAGGTAATACAATTATTTTTTTGGTCAATTCTAACACAAATACCAACATATTCTTTCCATGAACCAGTAGTTTTGACACTGCAAATACAATCTGTTGTATCACTCACAGTTGAAGGTATCCACGTATCACCATCATGTTTATAAACCTTACCAGTCATATATACTGGAGCTCCAATAACGAAATCATTTATTGAATTTACAGATGATTCAATCGGTGAGTAATGTGTGATTGTATTTGAACCGTTTGATGTTATCTTGCCAGAAACATGTAAATTTGAATCAATTGTTGTATTTCTTGCAGTACCAAACATGCTAAATGATTGAAATCTATGACCATCAACATAAGTAGTGATAGTGGACCGTCTGGGCAGGGGATAAAAAATGACCCCCTTGTCATAGGGTTTACAGACCCCAAACCTCAGCTACATGACTCAAAAAATCGCCACTTTTTCAAAATTAGCCCTCGAAACTTTCACAAAATGGCATAGACAAATTTTGAATAAATTGACAAACTCCCAAAAATAACAACAACGAAAAATAGAACTTTCAAAAATTTTTTATTTTTTTATCAGCAATTTATAATGTCAAACCAAGCCGAAACATTAAGCACCCTCATTAATAGAATCAACAAAAAGCTAAAAGGTTGGAGACCTGCATTAAAATACCTCTACGATAATGATGATGTTGTTGACGGAGTACTAAAAGAGATAAATCACTTTATTGAACAACTAAAGAAATTCAACGGACCTGCTGAATTAATTGCTGAACTTGAAGAGCTCATTTATTAGACAATTCATTCAATTCGTTCTCAAGTTGATGAACTTTATTTTTGAGGCTGTTGATGTCTTCAATAAGAGATTCACGAACAGCAAGACCGTCAGAACCTAACATTCCTGATTTGATATTGTTTAGACATTGTTTATAATCATAACACTTTTCTTTTAATCCTCGTTTGATTCGTTTTAATTCGGGTATTTCTTTCTTGTATTCAGTTAGTTCACTCATTTAATAATAATTAAATGTCTGTTATCAATCAATTAAGAACCGTTCATGACGATAAGCATAAAAACCATTTTGATAGATTACAATTAACGATGCAAAAGAATAGAACAAAAATAAATTCAGCACCAACAGTGAAATGTTATAATGAAAAAGGAAATATATTTCATGAACCACCTCCAAAAACGACTAAATCATTAAATCATCATGATTCACTTAATCATTCTGTGGTTGTCAGGAGCAACAACATTTAATACATATTCATTAATAACTTTTGATTGTTGGTCGACAACGTTTGAAAGCTTATTAATATGTTCTTCAAGTATTTTATTTTTGTTGTTCAATTGATTTATTAATTCATTGAGTTCGTTAATCGATTCTTTCATTAATGATATATCAGCTTTGATGTTGTCATTTTCAAGTGTTTTAGTGATTGTGTTCCCAACTTTCTTCAAATAAATGTCGCCATTAAGTCTTTTACCGTCTGTACAATTGCGCTTAGTGATTTTGTATTCGTTGCCGTCATTAGTGATGATTTTATAAATCTTGTTCAAATAGTTAGTCGTTTGTGATTTCATTTGCTCGATATTCTTTTGATAGAACAAATTGAACTCTTCAATTGATTTAAATACTTTTGATTCATTTACATTATCATTTATAACTTTAAGTTCATTAATGTTTTCATTCATTTATAATTATATTAAATCATTATAATTCATTGTTTTTCATTTAACTTCATTCAATATTGATTTTCCAAATCTCCCAACTCTGTCAGCAACATTTAAACCTGTATCAATTGCGTCAACAACCTGACCGACACCAGGAATGAATTGTGTAATCGGTTTAACTCTGTCAACGATTTGCTTTCCAACATCAACAACTTTTGGTAATGCTTTAACTGCTTTCTGAGCGAATGATTTTACTTTGCCGCCAATTGATTTAAATGCGTTCTTGATTTTGTTGAATATACCGACACCCATAATTTAATTAATGATAAAAGTGTTTTATTTCCTTTTTATTCAATCATAAATGTTATACAGAAACGAGAGAGCCCATAATCTTCGCACGGAAACAGGAAACGTTCTTCATGCATTTGAAGAGATGAGAAACATGATTAATGTCAATGACGGTACACGTTCATTTTCATTTAGAACTGTTGACTGTCATGACCAACCAGCTCCATTTCATCAAGGACAATATTCGCAAATAAGTTTAACACATCCTGACCACTTCATAAGTGATATTGATAAAGGTTTCTTAACATTTCACGTTAAATTAGATTTGTCATTGAATACAGATATGAGTAAATTAAACGCCATCGATGACCCCAACAACTTGTACAAACTGTTTGTCGGTTTCAAATCATCAAACCAGTTGTTTGACAGGTTAGAGATTCTTCATAATAATGTCAATGTCGGATACCAACAGAATGAATGCATTCGTGAGGGCTTCTTATATTCTTCAGTTAAACCAGAAGCCGAGAAGAAACGTCGCAGATTCGTTCATTCATTGTGGGAAAACATTAGCAACTATTCACAGACACATGCAGGAGCTTATGTTAACTTGAATTCATTTAAGAACACAGGAAGAAGTGAAGTCGAATTTGATTTGAATGTTCCTTTTGATGATTTGCTTGCATTACAGGCATTCGATTTATTCCCTAACGGAATCATTGGTGATTTATCAATTCGTTTTCAAGTTAGTCCCGCTGGTCTTGTTTGGGCAGTATTAGACCCTTACACAGTTGCTGAAGCAAAAGTATTTCTTGAAGATAATGATTCAATATCGATGGAAGAATTAAACAGACTAAAGGAAATCAAAGCACGAGGACACCTCAAACATCAATTCACACAAATTGGTAATCAAGCAGTGATTCCAGGACCTGGAGACAATCCAGACCCACCATCACCTGAACCAACACCAACGAAATATCAATTGAAGTATGAAGTTAGAGAACAATACGTATCTGCATCTGGAGGTGATTTCGATGAACTGATTGAAAATTGTTCATTAATATTTAGCTTTACTGATGATGAATTTACTGAACTTGGAATTGAAAAGACTGATGATAATAAAGCAATTTGTCAAGCCCATTATACCAAAGAACATGGTAAATTACCTCAACCATCACATGCAGGTCATGTTTACGTTAACTTTGTATCTAAAACTGAAGCCAACAAGTTGATGAGCGCTCATTATTCAAAACAAACAGCAACATTAACAGTTAATCGAATGACCATCACAGCTTGTAAATCTAATATGCAAGGCTTTGGAGTTTGTGAAGCTACAAGACAAGGAATTGAAGACATTTTAAGACAAGGTTTAATCATTCCTTCACAAAAAGTTGATTATCATGCTTTTCCAATCGCTCCAGCAGCCAACGGAATCAAGTCAACATTGAATATCCCATTAATCAATGCAACTAATTTATCAATCATGTTTCCAAAGCATCATAATGATTTAACTGTCTTTGAAAACCCAGTTTATCAAAATTGTTTCTTGAATATTGGTGGAAAGAACTTCCCAGACGAAAACGTTTCAACCATTGGTGCACGATTCTTTGAAAATCAATTAACGGCTGGTGATTTAGATGCAATCACTCTTTCATGCACAAAGGAATTTGAGGACTCAATGACAATGCCAAAGAATGACGCAAACGGTAAGAGATACAACAACACAATCAGTGATGCAACATCATTTGTTTTCAACATTCAAACAGAACGAGCAAGTGCAGGATATTGTTATGACGGACTTGATGGAGGTTTCGGAAACGTTCAGATACAAGTCAATGGGCAACCAATATATACAGGAGATGATGATACATATTACAATGTTGTTGAGCCAGATGGAACCATCACCAGACCACCCCCAACACAATTATTCATCACTCGTGATACTTACTTTAAACTATCACTTGACGGTTTAGAATATCATGATGATTCAACACCAGAAGGTTCACAAGCAAATGAATAAATAAATTGATTTCATTAAATAATCATTTTGCTTTGCAAAAGGGAACAGAGTTCCTTCATAAATTAATGCTTTATTTTTGCGATTCAAATGAATGAATCAATCAACTATCCTTTCAAATCTAAATACAAGTACATCAAAGACACGGGCATTAAAACCGAGCCCTATATTAAGGATTACCAATTGAAGACAGTAAAGAAACTATCAAAACCTGACTTCTCATTTGAACCGTATGCGTACGAAATTGATATAATGTTTGCATTAAATAAAGCTTATTTAGTAATAATCAATGTAAACACCAAATACCTAATTGTTGAACCAATTGATTACAAGTCTGAGTATTATGTAATCAAAGTAATTGATAAACTAGTCAATAAAAGAAATATCAGAATTGAAACAATTAAATGTGATGGTGAAAAGGCTTTTATATCAAATGCATTCAAAAGTTATTGCAACGGTGAAGAGCAAAGATATCAATTAGACAAACACACAATTAAATTCAAAGCACCAAACAAAATAAAGTTAATCATTGATGATTCACCTTTCACGAATGCACATAAATGTGTTGATGCAGTAATCAGAACATTACGAAATGCTTTCGGTCAATCACAACAACGAATGACAAACAATGTATTGATACAACAAACGGTTGAATGGTACAATAACACGCCTCATGCATCTCTTCGTTTATTGAATCCTTTATACACATCATTTGACGAAGAAACTGATGAATACCTTGACAAACGACAATCAAAATACATTTATCTAACACCTCAACAGATGCAAGATGACCGCGACCTTGAATGGCAATACATTAGAGCCAAATCAATGCAATTGAAAGAGATTCAACAAAAACAACGATTTAAAGGTCTTCTGTCATATAAACCCAAAAATATAATACTCATTCACACCGATTACGGAAAAACAGAAAAGAAACATGAAAAGCGAAGAAGAGTATTCAATGAACTCGCTGAATTCATTTGTTATGAATCAGGAAACGTTAAATGTAAACTATTAAATCCTTTGCGTCAAACTAACAAAACACTGAAGAACAAAACAATAATAACAGTCCCAATCATGTACACAAAATATGTTTGTTCATCAATAGATGCTTTGAATGATGATTATAAAGTATTCTTTTTGACTTATAAAACGCAAAATGAAAGCTAAACAACTAATCACAAAACGATACTATCACACACAATCAAAAGATTTTAATCTTCCTGATGATTTCGTTTATAGTCGCAACAAGAAGTACATTGTTGTTCAGTATTGTGGTGCTGTTGTCAATCAACATATTGTTGGTGATTTGATGGTTCATTCAGATATTGTTGAATTCATGCCTTTCTGCGACCATTTCATTATGCTTGCTAACAGACGACAAACGAAATATCGAAAATATGAGTGTCTGAACAATACAAAAAAAGAGTATCATTTATGGTTTACAGATATGAAAGGAAACGTTATTGAACCTGAATCATTTATATTCAGTTGTCTTTTGATTTATTAATGACTATTCAAAATGGATTCTAAGGTAATTTATTTAAATCCGAATCAATTGGCTGATATGAGCCGTTATAAAATTGATGATGTTGCACCGATTACATTTGCATTGATTACAGTAGAAAAAAATAGATATTTTTTCCCTTCAATTTTCATATTTCCAAAGCAAGCTAAAAGTACAACTAAAGGTGATATGTTAACAAGTAGACCTACATGGATAATATATCTTGATGGTGATACACCTGAAAAACCTTCATACGTGTTTACAAAAAAGATTCTTACAGGATATCAGGAACCTATATTTATATTAATAGTTGATAATACACCAAAAGCATTAACAAAATATTATAAAAATTATAACGGTGAATCTTATTTTCATAAAACTTACTTTGCTTTCACTTCTGAATCATTCATAAAGGCATTTGATAATATTATAACTGCAGCTGATATAAACTATGACCCTAATGCAGCACAAACATATTTATCTTTTTATATTTACGATAACCCTGAAAAAATTCCGATAATTGATTGTTATGTTAATACAACTCCTGAATCTGACAACGAGGAAATTGCAAAATCGATAACAGCAGATTTAAATCATAATACAGGTACAAAATCAATTGAAAAATCGGCTTTTAGTTTTCGAAATGATACAATAGCCGATGAATATCCTGTATTCAAACCGAGAAAAATAACACAGGATTCAGGTTTTAATACAAAAGAATCAATATCGACTCCAAAGAGATTTGATGCAAAACTAATAAAAATGTTAGAAAAGATTTCCAATCAGCTGCAAATGCAACAATCAGAACCAATATATAAGCACTTGCCAAAAGATAACAAAGTTCACTTTTCAGCATCAGCAAAACGAACTATTCCTAATAGCTCGGAAACATATCAAAAAATAGTTCAACAAAATAATTCTTTACCGAATTATGAACCTATGGAAATTGAAGAAGATTGGCACGAAGAAAACCAAAATCAATCACAAGGCTTTGATTTTGAAACACCAAATCCTAATAAGACATCAAATTATTATGAACGACAACAAAACATAAATAATAATAATAATACTTTTGAAGACTTGTCAAGTGAAGAAGAATATAATCAGCAACCACAATCAACAAAACGTTATAGTTTTAGAATCGTTTCAGACCCAAATGACAAAAATAATAATAATAACAATAATGGAGGTTTTGATTTAAATTAATTATTCATTATTCATTCTTTGATGTAATGGTTTAAGATTAACAGCAAAATCAGCATATTTATTTTTGTTCTGCAATTTACTTTCTTTGAGTTGTGCTTTGAATGCTGTGTATCCACAATTTGGATATATATCTCTTTCTATTGCTGCAGTGATTCGTTTAATGAAATTATCTTTAACGTTCTTAATATCTTCTGGCGATGCTTCTTTAATTCCTTCTGCATTTCGTTTCAACCTGTTATATCCTTCTTGCTTACTTACATCAACATTGAAACCAACACCAAAGACAACATAATCAATGTAATGCATTAATTCAGTAAATTGTTTACCCCAATTACTTGGTTCAGCCTTTAATTCTCCTGATGTGATATCAATAGCTTTATCAATAATCTTCTCAACATATGATTGAACATTCTTTCCTAATACTGAAACATATTCTTTATTGTTCTGTTGTTTCCAATATGTCCATTGTTCATATGTTAATATCTTTCCATTGAACTTATTGTCTTGAATGATTTCTTTGAAAGGAGCATCAAAGAGATAAGCAAATAACATATTTGATACAGCAAGGTAATTGATGAGTTTCTTCAAAGGAGATAATACAAAGAATTGTTCGTCATTCCAATACACTTTCCAGACTTTAGAAAAGATTGATGACCAATAAGAACTTGGTGTAATACGTTTGCTGACTCTTGCTTTTCCCAGACCCATAGGACCGTAATAATTTTCTAGCTCTTGCATTTCTTTTCCCTTTGTTAATTTGTATTGACCAGCATCCCAATCAATTTTCTTGATATCTTTATCAAATAATGATTGAATCCATTTATTGAACGGCATTTCTTTTCTTTCTTGTTTTGTTTTAATAACAGATTTCCAAACTTTCTTGTAAGGAGAAGCAAATACAAGCTTGTATCCGTTAATGATTGAAGGATTACCGTTCCTATCAATTAAAACAACATCATCAACTTTATCACCGTTCAAGTCTGTTATTGAGTTTCCTAACGGGTCTTTGGCATTTTCTGGTAATAAACGATATCTTGGTTTACCGTCTTTATCAACTGAATTCTTACAGTATTCAATAGCTGTATCACGACAAGCTGCATTCGGAATGTATTTGATTCTGAAGTTTCCGTTAATAATCATATCAATAAATTTATCTCTGTAATAGGATATATTACCACCAACCCGAGGTATTTCAAGCTTGTCAAATGAATCCTTTAATGTTGAGTTAACAAGAGGCATATCTTTTTTATCACGACGTCCGCGAGTATTCTTTGAGGGTTGCTTTGCATTTCTTATTAATTCATCAAGTATTTCATCATCTGCTTTGTTATCTTCTGCATATCCTTTGTATTTCCTTGCAAAAGGTGATTTAATTTCTTGTGCTTCTTCTTCATTATCTTCATATCTGTATGGTTGTTTTGCAGGTGTTCTTGCATATCTGTATGCTTCGGTTGCTGCTTCATTATCATCTTGCCAATCATCTAATTCATCATCATATAATGATTGAAGAGGTCCGTTATTATTGTTGTTGTCGTCTGCCATTTTATTAGTTGAAAAATTATTTTTATTGTGTTCCTTTGATGGTTCAATAAAAGAATCAGATAAATCATCGTTTTTCAATATTAATGACTCAGAATCTGATTCGCTTAATGTTATATTAAGTAATGAATCTTCACTGTCTTTAGGCAATTGTATTGTCGAGTCATTTTCATCAGAATCACTCGGAGTTATGCGTTTTCTTCTTGGTGTTCTTCGTTTATTAGTATCAAGTGTTGGTTCATGTATGCTTGTTCTCTTTCTTCTTCCTTTGGTGGTTTGTGGTGTTTGACTCTTTCTCGGTGGTTTGATGGGTGATGAACGAAAACCGTCAGAGCTATAATTTAAATCATCGTTGACAACAATATTGAAGTAATTGATAATGATATCAAGACTTTTTTTATCTGTTGTGTACTCTTTTAAACTAAGGAATCGATTACCTTTACTTTTAATACCTGCATTGATTTTGTTCATCAATGAAACAAATCGACGAAACTTGACTTTCATTTCACGAATCTTTCCCACACTTCTTCCTGTATATTCATTGTTTTGTATCAAATACAACAAATTAATTAAATCATTGGGGTGTTCTAGTTTGTATGTACTGAGAAACGTGTTCTTAAAATAATCTATCGGGTCCTCTAGTTCTTCATCATCATCAGGTTTAGATACCTCACTGTCAAATATAGTTTCATCATCAATATTACTTAAATCTAATTCAAAGCTATCAGATGAATTATTTTTATCTTGTTTTGACATTGTTTAGTTTCTAATAAATTGAATGTTTACGATTGAGCAGAGCGGACACATAACAAAAACAAATACTATTGACGGATTGATTAACGAATACATTAAAAGATATGTCGATAATTATGTTATCAAAGGCGATTCATCGAACGGAAACGTAGGGATTCCAAACGGAAATGGAATCACTGAGGAACAATTGAATGAAGCAGTTAACGGATTGCGTGATTATGTTATCAACAATTATGCTTTATCAACTGATATACCCGAACCAATTGATATAACGAATTATGCATTGAAGACGGATATACCAGAAGTACTCAAAAATAGTGAGTTGCATTTGAACTCAAAGGAACAATTATCAGAAGAAATGTTTCAGAAATTGATGGCTGATGATGTTAAACCATTATCAGCTAAAGCATCAACGTGTTTAACAAGTATGGCAGCTAATGAAGCTCTTCAGGAGGCTTTGGATGTTTGTGCCGGACAATATGTTCCAAAAGATGATTTGAAGAATTACATCACGAGAGATAATTTGAATGTATCAACTGAATACACAATTGAAACTAAGACATATATGTTTCCTAATACAGGACCAATACCAGAAGAATATGAAGAAAACGGAATGGATACATCTCACGTTTTACCGTTCAAAGAAGGAACACATTTGGTTGGTTATAAAGTAGACAATAGTGGTGATATATTCCATTTTGATATCAGATTTAAGACAAATGATTTATATGCTGATGATGAATATAACGTTAAACAACATGAAGCTGAAGGATTTGATAGTGAAGGGGAGTATTTTGAATTAGTGTGGGATGAAGTTAGTGGAGCAATTTATGATAGATATCAATACCTTCCAATAACAATAACATTAGCAGAAACAGAAGAAAGATTAGCATTGAAGAGTGATATACCTGAACCAATTGATTTGACACCGTATTATACTAGTGCACAAGCTGATGAGAAGTTCGTCGATGAGGATGAATTGGCTTATGAATTGGATAAGTATGAAACGAAAACAGTTGCAGAAGGAAAATATGCAATGAAGAGTGAAATCCCAGAAATTATTGAGGGTCAAACAACAATTCAATTCGAAATCGTCAATAATACAATTCCTGATTTGGATTACAACACATATCATGAACTGATTGAGCAATACGGGTTGGATATTGTTTCATCAAACAGTTTTTATACGGGTCATTATGTTCATGTAGACTATTCGTACAATGACGATGATGACGAACAACCCTCTCAGATAATGCGTATCGAAGGAAGTGATTCAAGTATTTGGTTTTTGTATGACAGCCATGAATTAATCAATCCAGGAACTGGCGATACACCAGAAGTTTTATCGTGTTCAATTACCAAAACTATCGAACCAACAGACAGAAACGCTTATTCAGCTAGATATGTGTCGAACACTTATGCTTTGAAGACGGATATACCAGAACCAGTTGACTTGACACCGTATTATACTAGTGCACAAGCTGATGAGAAGTTTGTTGATGAAGATGAATTAGCTTATGAATTAGATAAATATGCATTGAAAACAGATATACCAACAATTCCAACTGATTTGGTTAATGAATCTGCATTGAATACTGCATTATACGGAACTGAATTGAATATTGAATATCCGAATCCCGTTCGTGATTATATATTTGTAAAACCATACTTACCAGAAACCGATATACATGTGATATTTGATGTTAATTGGGGTTCTAACAAGGATTACATTAACAATATTCAGCATTTTGATTTGATATTCAAGCCTTATGAAAAATATATGAGAGGATATAGAATGATGTTAGATAATGGATTATCTATTGTATGGTATGACCGTGGTGAATTTATGTTGTGTAATTCAAGTGGCAATACTCAATGGTTAATCAACGTCATTAAAGCACAAATCGAATCACCATTTATTAAAACTGCAAATGTTGTTGATGAAAATCCAGAACAAATCACAATTCAATGTACACAGAATGAAAGTGGTTGTGTAGTTCCTGATGATGATATAAGAAGAGTATTCACAACCAAAAATATTATCGTCAAATTCAAACGAAATGCTGATGATGCATCATATGAAGAAGTTGAATACGAATACAGTTTATATAAAAGTTTGAATATGATTTACAAATCAACAAGCAATGAATTAATAAATATTAATTATAATACCCATATCGTTTCATTGAGAGCTGAGGATGATACACTAACCAATATTTATGATGCGTCTATCACATTAATCCGCAGCCGACCTGTGAATGATGATATGATTACTTCGGTGAAATATGTGAATGATAACTTTGCACTGAAGTCAAACGTCATAACAGAAGAACAACTAATAAAAAAATGTGCTATTGATTGCGGACCGATTACAGAGGGCGGTGAAATATCAATTCATTATCTAAAACTTGAAGATAAGGTAATTAAACTGGAATACATAGTAGGTGATTATGCGCTATGTTTGGAAATAAGAATATTATTCTATGATACAGCCGCAAATCCTCATAACATTGTTCTTGTATTACATCAAAGAACTGTGTATTTCGACAATTTCAAATTCCCATTCTATTATGAAGACACTGTTGATATAGCATCAGGAAGACCCCTGACATATAATTTCCCAATAAGTGGATATTCTTGGACAACTACTCAGGAATTATTAGATGCTAAACAAATATATTCAAGATGCATCATGTCCCGAGGTTTTTTAGCAAAATTTAAGGCTGCTATTTACGGAATTCAATCAAACACAACAATCACACATTACTCTCCGATTGAATCATCAATGAACTCTGTTAGTGATTTCGTTGTTGGTTCTCCAGTGTATATGACAGGTAAGGTTTACAAACATGTTGGTGATGAATGGAAACCATCAACAGCAGATGATACAACTGATTGTATTTGTAGTGTCAAAACATCAGGAACATGGAAGGAGTATGTCGGTATATGTGTGAGAATCGATGACAAAAATAAATGTATCACATTTAGTTCACATGGTGATTATATGGTTCGCGTTAATGATTCATCATGTTATTCAATCGGTGATGAGGTGTTTATCGATAATGAAGACAATAAGCTGAAAGTTCTTTCAGGAGAGACAGCAATAACATCAAAAATAAAACGTATGACCGTTGGAATCATTACAAGTATCATTGATGAAAGAACATTAGCTGTATTCAAAGAGTAAATCAAATCAAATCAAATCATGTTGATGTTTGAATCTATTAATATATACGCTAACTTTTTGATTATTTATATCGTTCATTGAAATAAATTCATTGCCTGATTTATTTGTATTGATATGAAGAATTTTATAAATATTATCAGTAATCTTTGCATAAAAAATGTCTTCATTATTAGTATCATCATGGTAATAATAATACGTGTTTTCTTCAAATTCTTTCCTTTCTGTCTTTGTTTCATAGAAATCAATAACAATTGCATCATCAGGTATGTCATCAATGAATTCATATTGAATACCTTTATAATTTGATTTATTTTTATTATTCTCTGAACTTGATACAAATCGTAAATTATCAAGATGATAATCAGTTTTGATTCTATTCTTATGGTCGACTTGTGGTAGATTATTAGGGTTTTCAATAAATTGCTTTGCTACAAGAATATGTTTATAATATATTTTGTTATTTAGGTTTACACACGGATAAACATTTTGTCTGTATTCACCTTCAGCTATTATTTTTCCTGTTTTCTTATTCTTGATGTTATAAGGGAAAGTTGTTTGAATTTCATAATCACTTTCAAAACCTTTCAAAGGTTCAAATTCAGCTTCAGCATTTTCAATTTGTGTTTGTTCAGTTGGTTGACTCATTTATAACAAAAATAAAAAAATTGATTTTTTAAAATAAAATCATCAAATTAATTATTTAATGATTTTCAATGAAATAATCCTTTGCAGTGAAACCATTGACATAAGGACAACAACAATGATTCGATAAAACCAACATTTTTGAATGTGCTGCTGTTAATGCATTTTTGATTACAGTTATTTTACTCATCAGTTGTGAATTCATTTGAAGGTTTATATTTTTGCCTTTCATTATTGATTGCTTATCAATGACATTTTTGTAATCACTTGATTTGATGTTGTTCTTCTTCAATGAAACACCTTTGAGCTTTAATGAAATTGTTTTGTCATCTGACCAAATCGTATAACATTTAGCACACAAAGCAACTTGATTTGCTCCAAACTTTTCTACACAGCATCCGAGAATCTTTTTCTCATCATATACATCATTGATTGCAGGATTTGGCATAAAGCTATAAATGTGTTTATCATAAAATGATTTGTCTTTGATGACGTAATCAAACAACTGGTCAATCGGTTTATTCATATCACCAGCTATAGACATGTACAGACTGTCTGTATCGACCGAGTTAAAATGAATTTTATTCATGTCAATGCATTTGTATAGAAAGTCATAAAGAAAAGTCAAATACCAGTATTTCGCATTGTCTAATGTCCAAAATGATTCCTGAAGACATGTATTACATTTGAATGAATGAGGTTGTGATTGTATCAAATAACAATCATTTGACAATTTACATCCATTGCGATAAGTATCGGATGCTATCAATTGAAAGGCTTTATTTTTATCAACAATTCTGATTTTGTTGAAGTTCTCTGAATTCATTCCGTCATATCCGTAAGATCCGTTCATACTAATCTTGTAAAACTTTTCATTACCTTTTGTCTTTCCCGACAATATATCTTGACGCTTCTTCATAAACTCACAAACAAATTGATTGAATCCGTCATGAGCTTCATATAAACTTAAGCTCTTAATGTCATCAACAATAAGTCCGTGGTCAATCAAAAACCATAAAAGGTAATTCGAGAACGTCATAAATGTTCCGCATGTATCAAGCAACATTGTCAGCTTTTTTGTTTCTTTATCGGCTGAATTCAGTTTATTGTCTTTCATATATTTGTACATATAGCTTCCAATCGTTTGCTCATCATTCATTATATTGATATTTCTAAACACAGGAGGGAAATTAATCAAATCGTTGATTTTATTCTTTGGACATCTCAATTTGACTTCAGCTTTGAATATAAACTCAGGGTTTGCATCAAATCGCTTCTTTGATTGAATGATATTCATTGCAGAATTAAATACCTTTTCATTCTTGTTTCCGTCTTCATCATAAACATCAAAGCGTTTTATAAATGAACCAGGCATGAACATGATTCCTCCGTGATAAGGATTGAATGAATGTTTTACTGAACTGAATGATGAAGGATACAATGAATTGAAATCAATACCAGCAACGTGTGAGACTATGTTTGAAGTGTCATAGCTAATGATTCTGTCATTAACGGCATCATATTTGAGTTTATTGATTAATGTTTGACCTCTAATGTTCACTCGATGAAGTACATTTGATAACCCTCCCGTTATATTCTCTCTCAAGTTGTAGTATTCTTTTTCATCAGTTATGAGTGTTGGCAGGTGATGGAGCTTGCAGAATTTCTTCAATTGTATCTTTGTTCTTGTTATCTTATCATCATCTCTTTGTCTCAAACGATTACATTCAGCACAAGCAAGTAAACAGTTATCAATTTGATGTCCTTTGTTGTTATCTATTCTGTCTAGTGTTGGTTTGTTGTTGTAAGTAAAGTGTTCACCACATAAATGACATTTACCTGTTTCATTTGATTCATACAATTTCATGAATGCTTCGAAATCCTTTTCACTAACACATTTTGATATATCGCGTTGATTTTGGTTCATTTGGTTGTGCTTCATGTCTTGCTTTCTATAGTTATCACATTTATTTAGCCACCATTTCATTGTTGGTTTAAATGTATTTGTTTTATTGATGATTTCATAGTCGTTCTTCGGGTTGAAATCTTTGTAAGCAAGAGCATATTTGATACATGAAGCATTCTTTGATAACGAAAGATTGCTAATCAAATCAACTTTATATTCAGCATTCATTTGAATAAGGTTGTCAATAGGATTAATCATCATTTCAACATCATTGTCATTGTATGATAACAAGTAATCCCAACGTGTTGCAAACCTCTTTGAATCAATCAAATACTCTTCATAATCAGCTTTTGTTAATGGATTCTTTTGATTGAGATAACTGTAGAAGTCTTCATATTTGAATGGTTCATTCTTTGATAACACTTCATTATAATTCTCGCTGTTGATTGCTTCATAAGGAAATACACCTTTCGAACTGTTAGATATACCGCCAAAATCGATTCCAAACTGTTTGAGTGTTCCTCCAGCAACAAATGCTTGTGCGTCAATGAATCGTAATCGAATAGGATACTTTGATGATTTCAATATAAATTGTTTCAGTGATGAAGCAGTTCCAATCATTCCGCTATCGATAGACCAATGATTTTTAATCAATTGCTCTTTGAATAAGTTTGAATCAAATCGTGATGAGTTAAAACCGAACACTGTTATCGTTTTCAATGATGAATCTATTTTATTGAGTTCTTCTTCCGATTTATCTTTAATAAAGCTCTTCAAATGATTCAATTTATCAACATACACATCACAGCCAACAACAAATAACCAGTCAATCCATTTGGCAATGAATTCATTTGTTCGTATATCAAAGTTCTTTGTTATCAATCCTTTATCAAGCTTCACACATGATGAAACACTCAAAGGAATCAATCGAGAATTGATAACTGATTTATCACTGACTTTCTTTTCAATCTTTTGCTCCATTGTTTCAAAATCATAAGTGATATAATGAATTGTTGGCTTCCATTCAAGTTCATATGAAAGACAATATAAATAAACAGGATTGTTTAAAATGTGTGGACAATATGGCAAAGCTTCTCGTGAAGGTATGAAATCCTTTTTGAATTTACCTCCTAGCTTCTCACATTTCTTGACATGGTTATTGAATCTATCCATATGTTCATGTCCTTTGTGAATGTATGAACCACAATGAGGACAAATATGAATATTTGTTAATGCTTCAGCATTGATGATGTACATGATGTGAAGTATCTTATCCTTTGAATACAACAGAGCTGAAAACGTTTTGTTTGATTCGTCTGTGTTATGCCATTGGTCTTGTAAATCGAAAAAGCCTTTTTTATCTGTTTCAGTTTGGTTGTATTCATAGATGTTGACATTGATGTTATGCTTCTTCGCTGATTCTTTCATTTCTTCAATTGTGATTCCTTTAAACGAGTTGATTAATTGTTTTGATGCTTTTGAAGGCTTCTTTGTATAACTCAAACCGTGTTCATCACATAATATTTTCTTTGCTGCTGCTGTTCTGTCAGAGATTGTAAAAGGTTTTTTCATTAATTCTTTATTCAAACAACAAGCAAGGAAACGATACCAACACAAACAATCATCAACGTTATCAATAATGATATATTTATTTTTAATGAATTCTTTTGGCAAGCCATCAATCTTTCCTGTTATCTTAACTACACGAGAGATTGTAAATGAAACAGACCAAACGATACACAATTTGATGTTTGAAGTAGTGGTTTCATATTCATGAATCTTTGATTCAATATACAGTTTAATTTTATCAATATCTTTATTCTCTCTAACGATTATCGGTACTGATGATTTATAGTTTTTCCATTTGATATCACTTGCTTCATATGTATATCTTTCGTTTTCATTCTTTGGTGGTATCTCAAATATGCCTGTCAATTGAAAATATATTTTGAACGGTTTCACTTCTTGTTTAAATACTGTTTCAGTCAAATATTCATTGATGTCTTCAATTGATGAAACTCCGTTTTTGTAATATATTTTGATTGGTTCTTTACTGTCTTCATCTAATCGTTCAACCTTTTCACTATCATTTGGGAACTGGTCAATAAAATGACTACATGCTTCAACTGCTTCATCAAAGTTCTCAGGTTCATTGATTATGAAATATGAGTCATGTTTTGAATGAACACCTTTATAGCCAAACTTTTTGAGATATTCAATTAATTCAGCATTTTCATTGTTAAATCGAATGTCTTCATATCGTTGAGGTTGTTTGTTTGTCTTTGGACGTAATGGTCTTAATAATATATTTTCAGATTTAATTAATTGAAGGGCTTTGTTGAGTGCATCATGAGCTATTTTAATATTGTCCTCGATTTGTTTTTGTTTTAGTTTTTGTTCATCATTTTGTTCTTCTTCTTCAAATTGTTCCTCCTCTTCTTCCTCTTCTTCTTGTTCTTCTGCTTCTCTTTTCATTCTATTAACGAAATCTAATATTGATATGTCATCTATTCTATTACCTTCATGTTCTCTAAAACCGAATGAAGTTAGATAATTTTCTAAAATGTTTTTGAAATGTTTAACATCATAATCAGAAGGTTTAGATGTTGACAAACGAGGTTTTAATTGAAGTTCATTATTGATATACCTGATTTGTTCAATAACAAATGATTTGGTATCTTTTCTATAGTAATAACGAGAACTCATTTATGATATTATTAAAAAATCAAATTATTTGAAATTTGAAAAAATGTTAAATCAAAAAATAAAAAATATTTCGAGTTTTTTATTTCATTGAAATGTCTGAGTTAAGAGAAATAATAAAACACATTGAAGAAATACATAAATTACTTTTGATATTAGAATCAAAACAAGAAGTAAGTGAAGAAGAAGAAACAAATGAAGAAGCAAATACAGAAGCAAACCATAAAAGAACGCGTTCAATATTCAATTCATCAAAGTTCTTGAACAAGGATGAACGTGAAAAAGTTATACAATTTTTGGATGATAAAGTAATGAATGATATAAATAAGTTGCCAGGACATAAAAGGTGTTCATATACACAAAACTTATTGAAGGAAAAATTGAAGTTAAATGTATCATCATATATGATTAATAGATTATTGGCATTTAAGAACAACAAAGAATAAAAATATCATTTAATTAATTTGTTTATTTTTGGTTTAAAATGAATAGTGCAATTAAAGGTTTGAGTTGTGATACATCAGCTTTACACGCTCAGTTTCGAATAGTTAAAGACAAGATATTCAATGAATGTATGAATTCTGAAGATGATGCATTAAACGGATCTTTTGATAAGATGATTCATATATTGTCGATATATAAACAACTATTTAATGATATTGAATCGATTAAAATACAATTAAGAGCTATTGATGAACGTATCAAATCAGCTGAACAAATGACTTTGTAAATGAATCATTGAATGACTCATCATTAATGTTGTTTTATTTTTATTCAAACATTCATGGCATTATCAAAAGCTCGTATATTAAGTAGTGAGAACGATGCATCAGTTAAGCAGGAACAATCAACCAGTATTAATATAAACATCAAACCAAAGCAACCACAACCAGTTGAATATCCATCAGTTCAACCATTACCACAATCATCTCAAGCCACAAATTTTACTATACCTCAGATGAATGGAGTATATCAATCACAGCATCCAACAAACAACGTTTCATTAGAAAGGGGTATAAGTGATATAGGAGCTGATATAACAGAACTTGAAACCAAAAACAAATTCCTTGAGATATTGTTATCAATCTATGAAACAAATCCGATAAAAGTCAATGATTTATTGATTTGTCATTCAAATACATTAATGGAACTCATCAAATTACTAACACAAGCAGATAAAGTTGAATTGATTGTCAATGATGATTGTGCGTGTAATGGTTGTGTTTCTCGTTCCAAATATCTTTTGATTGATAGGATATTGGTGTACAAAAATAATGAATCAAATGACTTGAAATACAAATATAATAGCATTTATACAGAACTCATTAAACATAACATTTCATTAAAAACATGTATTTAAAAACTATTAAATGATATATGAAATATTAGTTGTTTCATTATTAACAGGTTTATTTTTAGTGAAGATTGTTGAAGTATCATTAATGATTCCTGACAAAGAACCAGAACTCAGTGAAGAGATAAGAACAAAAATGTATTCATGAAGAGCTTTAACGAAAACTAAAGAAATGAAACGTTTCATGAAACCAACTCAGTTTAATTATAATGAGATTTTATTCTCTAGTGGTTCTGATTATGATGATGACCAAATGAGTTTTGCATTTGAATATGAATCATTCAAACCAACAGTTAATGAAAAGACCTTTAATATTGATGATGAGATGAATAAAGCATATCAACGCAATGAATCAAAAATAAAGAATGAATCAATCAGACCAATCGCAAACGGTATTTATTCATATTACAATTCATTGAACATACTCGTTGGTCAGCAAGGTAAAGGAAAGAGTCATATAATGCTACGAGATGTTATTCAAATGTCTCGAATGAAGAACGCTGGCTTTCATTTAATTGTTTATGTATCACGAAACGGAACAATCAATGATGCAACATTCGAAAGCCAACGCGAATTGATACAGCTACCAATAAAAACTGTTGCTGACAGCAATGCTGAAGAATATCTTAAACAACTTGATTTATATAAAGAATTGTATAACAAATATTCATCAACACCAAAAATAGTAATCGAAGGGACGGAGTCCCCTTTTGCGAAGCAAAATGAAAAGAAGTTAAACGATATGTTTGAGTTTCTTCATATCAATAAACTAGGTCAACCAAATAAACCACTAAATACTATCATTCTTTGTGAAGACTTCTTGAAATCGAAACTAATTAAATCATCCTATTTTATCAATACCATCAGTCAGCTTCGACATAAGAATCTAATCATATTCGTTAACATCCAGTTCTTCAAAGCTTTAACAACAGAATGGAAAAATAATGCAACATCATTCTTCATCTTTAGTGGTTATTCACGACAGAAACTCGGCTACATATATCAACAAGTTCCATTTTCAATAGATTTCGAAGAGCTATGGAATCGATACAGAACAATGAAAGCACATCAATTCGTTTTAATCAATGTTCGAACTAATAACCTTTCATTCATCTAATACAATTTGTTGTTGAACACCAACAAACAGTTGTGGTGTATTGATATTATATTTTTGTCTCATTTGTTCAATGAGTTCTTTTGTTTTCTTATCATTAACTTTCCTGATACTGTAATTATAATACTTGTATTCTTTAAATGATTGCTCTTCATTTGAACCTTCAACGAAGAACTCAATAGATGTTGTTGATATTCTTCTTCTAACATTTGATGTTAATGTTATATATTCGAGCCCGAGTTCAACAATCTTATCATAATATAATCGTTTAAATGCATTATCTTTGTTCTTCAATGATATGTATATCACTTTAGATTTATATGCAGCCTTTCCACAAGGTATTGGATATCTATCACACAGAATTGAGAAATCACATTGTTTGAACTTCTCTGATTCATCCAACATATCAATAAGTGAATTGATGTAATCATAAACCTTTGGTGTACTTGACATATCTTTAGAGTGAAATTAAAAAACAAAAAACAAAAATAAAAACGTCATTGAAGACACTTCAGATATCTTTTTAATAAATGAGCTCTTCAAGTTCAGCAATTAATTCAGCAGGTCCGTTGAATTTCTTTAGTTGTTCAATAAAGTGATTTATCTCTTTTAGTACTCCGTCAACAACATCATCATTATCGTAGAGGTATTTTAATGCAGGTCTCCAACCTTTTAGCTTTTTGTTGATTCTATTAATGAGGGTGCTTAATGTTTCGGCTTGGTTTGACATTATAAATTGCTGATAAAAAAATAAAAAATTTTTGAAAGTTCTATTTTTCGTTGTTGTTATTTTTGGGAGTTTGTCAATTTATTCAAAATTTGTCTATGCCATTTTGTGAAAGTTTCGAGGGCTAATTTTGAAAAAGTGGCGATTTTTTGAGTCATGTAGCTGAGGTTTGGGGTCTGTAAACCCTATGACAAGGGGGTCATTTTTTATCCCCTGCCCAGACGGTCCACTATCACTACTAACATATATAAATACTTCACCAGTATCAGCAGTTTTTGAAGACCTATACATAAAGACAGTATTATAAGTATCATTATATCCAAATCTAAATAAAGCAAGTGTATTAGAATCAATAGAACTAAAGAAACTTGCAATATTACTTTCGGTACTATTAATTGTTAATGAACCATCATTATTTTTTGATACATAACCCGACAAATCAACAGGTTCAGGAATTTCACTCTTCACTTGGTCAATAGCACGGGTCAATTCTGTTTTCAATGCAAAATTATCATTCACATATTTCACAGATGAAATCATATTATCGTTCACAGGTTGGTTGCTGATTAATGTGATAGATGCATCATAAATATTAGACAATGTATCATCCGCGGCTCTCAATGAAACAATATGGGTATTATAATTAATGTTTATTAATTCATTGCTGGTTGATTTGTAAATCATATTCAAACTTTTATATAAACTGTATTCGTATTCAACTTCTTCATATGATGCATCATCAGCATTTCGTTTGAATTTGACGATAATATTTTTGGTTGTGAATACTCTTCTTATATCATCATCAGGAACTACACAACCACTTTCATTCTGTGTACATTGAATTGTGATTTGTTCTGGATTTTCATCAACAACATTTGCAGTTTTAATAAATGGTGATTCGATTTGTGCTTTAATGACGTTGATTAACCATTGAGTATTGCCACTTGAATTACACAACATAAATTCGCCACGGTCATACCATACAATAGATAATCCATTATCTAACATCATTCTATACCCTCTCATATATTTTTCATAAGGCTTGAATATCAAATCAAAATGTTGAATATTGTTAATGTAATCCGTGTTAGAACCCCAATTAACATCAAATATCACATGTATATCGGTTTCTGGCAAGTATGGTTTTACAAATATATAATCACGAACTGGAACCGGATATTCAATATTCAATTCAGTGCCATATAATGCAGTATTCAATGCAGATTCATTAATCAAATCAGTTGGAATTGTTGGAATATCTGTTTTCAATGCATACTTATCTAATTCATAAGCCAATTCATCTTCATCAACAAACTTCTCATCAGCTTGTGCACTGGTATAATACGGTGTCAAATCAACATCTTTAATATCACTCTTCAATACATATTTATCTTGGAGAAATGCAAGATTAACAACACAGTTTTTGTTCGTTTCATCAAAATCTTCATTTGCAATATAACAACTTATTACATTGATTCTATGTTGGTTATCAAAATCATAAACAACTCCACAACTTGAACTCATTTCTAATGTTAATGCTATATTTTGAACACCATTATTTAAAACATAATCATTATTATTAATACTTGATATAGTGAATATTCCTTGATATTTAATACTTTCATCAGTCTTATCATATCCATCAAATAACATTCCATATTGTTTCCATTTTTCAAAATATTGACTTGCATTAGTATAAAGAACCGAAAGAGTATTAATACTATTACCTTCATCATAAGTTAATTCTAATTCTTGATTGAAAGTAATTGTTTTATCAATTATTTCTGGAATATCAGATTTTAATGCATAAGTGTTTAACACATATCTAGCCGAATAAGCGTTTTTGTCTGTTGGTTCGACAGTTTTGGTTATTGAACATGATAATATTTCTGGTGTTTCACCAGTTCCTGGATTGATTAATTCATGGGAGTTATACAGATACCATAGACTAGAATCACTTCCTTCCATACGCAGTATCTGAGATGGTAGATTATCATCATCTTCATTGTACGAATAGTCTGCGTGAACATAATGGGCCGTATAGTAACTGTCTGATGATACAATATCTAACCCATATTGCTCAATCAGTATATGATATGGGTCGTAATCCAAATCAAGAATTGTATTACTGGCGATTGTGAATTGAATAGTTGTTTGTCCCTCAATAATCTCTGGGATTTCGCTTTTCACTTGCTCAATAATCTTTGGGAGGTCTTCTTTTGAAACATATTCTCTGGCACAAGAATCCAAAGCCGCTTGAAGACCTTCATTAGCCGCCATACTTGTTAAACACATTGATGCTTGAGCTGATAATGGTTTAACATCATCAGCCATCAATTTCTGAAACATTTCGTCTGATAATTGGTCTCTTATGTTCAATTGCAACTCACTATTTTTGAGAACTGTGGGTATCTCTGGCAAGTCTTCTTTTTTTGCATACAATGTCATATCTGGCAAGTCTTCTGTTTTCGCGTACTCATCAAGATTCGTAAGCTTTGCATATGGTTCCAAAGCAGTTGTCAAAGCAGATTCATTAACCAAATCTGTAGGTATTTCAGGTATGTCAGTTGATAATGCAAAATTGTTAACAATGTAATCACGTAATGTATTAACAGCGTTTTGAATTTCTTCACTACTAGCATACTTTAATAATTCTTTATTGAATTCCTCTGTTTTCAAATAATCGAATAAATCAGTTGTTTTCGCATAAGACTGTAAGTCCTGTTTCTTCGAATACTCGCTTAAGCTCGTAAGCTTTGCATACTCATCAAGATTCGTAAGCTTTGCGTAAGGTTTCAATAATTCTTTCAATTCCTCGGTATTCAAGCTTGACCCCAAATTATTTCCGTTATTACACTTACACCCACATGAAGTGGCATATTGTTTTATGTATTCTATTATTAATTCATCTATTGTATTTACCCTTTTGATACCACCTGCTTGCTCTATCGTAAACATTTTGAACATAATAAATGACGTCAGATGTGGATGAACAATTAATAATGAATGAGGTGAAAAAGAAAGATTATCAAGATATGCTCATATTCATGTTCCAAAATAGTAAATCAGAGCAAATAAAAACAATAATACCCAATATTATTGAGTATCTTAAGAATCCTCGTAACTATATCAAAGACGTGAAAGAAAAGCTAAAAGATATGCTTGATAAATATAACGCAAAGCCTAAAGGAAGTAAAAGACAAAAAAATGAATTAGCTAAAATACTTGATTCAAAAGCGAATTACTTTATTGATATATCTGGCTTACTAAAAGATAAAGAAAAGCCTGTTATTCCACATATTGAGGAAGAGGAGGAGCCCGACTTGGAAGGCCACTATTTTAGAAACAGAATTAATAAAGACATTGAATCACTTAGTAATTTATTTACACTTGATAGTAATCATATTAATGCTTTACACTTATTTTATTGTATTGCTGATGACTCAAAAAGGTATCCGTTATTTAATAAAAAAGATACTACACAGATTCAATTACTTGTCGTATCATTGACTGAAAACATAGATTCACATAAAAACAATAAGATACCAGATAACATAAATAACCTAATGCAATTTGAGAAACAAAGAAGACAAACCAATATTGAAACAATGAGAAAGTTAGCTGATTCTATTCAAGAAGGTCAGCAATTATTAGATGCTTACAATAAATCTTCTACAATTGATGCTAACCAACTAGAAAGGTTTGGCTTATTAAATGAAGAGTTTACTGCTAAAAACCTTTATGGTTACTATAATAGGTCTATAAATCCTAAAGATGACTCCGATGTTAGAGTTAGGAATATCGCATTACAATTACATGATGCAATAAGAGAAACAAACATATTTGAAGAAACAACTGAACCTAAAAACAAAAAGCAACTCAAACAATTAATAAAGTACCTTAATGAAAATGGAGATAGAGAAATATTTTTTAATATGAATAGTGATATAGAAGAGCAAAGTGATATAGAAGAGCAAAGTGAATCTGCGCCACAGGTGAGTCTTTCAAAGAAAGCCGAACATTTGCAAAGCAAAGTTGTTAAAGACAATTATCATGCAATTGACGTAAATCTAGAAGATGATAGTGAATCTTTATCCGACTATAAAACAATGTCGAAGCGTGTTTTTAGCACACCAACCAAAGAATATCTTAGAAGAAACAAACCAATTGAAGCTGAAGATGACCACACCAACTTTTCAGAATTATTGAACTCAAATATTGAAACAACAAAAGGACCTGAAGTAAATGCTGCTGAATTCTTAAATGAATATATGAAGTCTATCCCAACAGGTAAACGTGCTGGTAAAACATTTGAAGCATCACAAAAACGTATGAGCGACCTGTACATTTTCGAAAACAAACAAAGTATCGATGTTAGTAAATATCGAGGGGAATTATTTGATATTCTTATTAACGGTAATTACCGTGTCAAGTTTTCACCTAAATGTGCTACAAGAGACGGAGCAGAAGCTTATTGCAAGAAAAGATTTGATAAAAATGGATATCCATTATATCGTTTAGTACCAGCTAGGCATGACACTAAAGACCCTCTCGGTAATCCAATTTGTGATTTAAACGGTGATAGAGTTGAAGATATTGTTATTGTTGATACCCGTGGTAAGCCTGTTATTATTAATGGATATCGTCTTGTTAAAGCAGACCCTTATAAGAAATTATGGCAAACCGAACGTATTGCTGGTAAAACAAATGATTCATTTGAAGTATGGCTTAAGAATCTTATGGGAGCTAAACGAACATGGGAATACACTCCAGAACAATGGAATGAAGGTAAGTTTAAACCTGAAATTGATAAGAAATTAGAAAAAGTAATAAACTCATATCAATCTGTTGGTTTATCCAAACCCAAAATCAGTACCAAAATTACTGCAAGAGGTTTGTGGAGTTCTATATTTTCAAAAATATGGCAAACTGTTTTATACAATATATTTACTAATGAAGAATACAAAGAGTTGGAACCATTAAAATGTATATTTAGTTATTTCAAAGTATGTACAGCCATATTTATTGCACGTTATGAATCTAAAGTGATGAAAGACCATGAATGCAATGATTGGAGTAATTGGGCTAAATATAAGAAATTACATCCAAAATCCGTAAATGCTGAATTGGGTGTTATGATTCAAAAAGAGTATAATGAAAGCATTAAAGCGACTATGCCAGTTGATGGAGAAATAAATAGTGATGGTGAAATATCAGGAGTATTACAAGAAATATTGGAGCAAACAAATGACCTCATCTTTAAGACTGGTCTTGGATTCACAGAAGATAAGAAAGACCAATATACACAGTTAGCTCAAGCTATAATTGAAAATAAAGTAAGTACAGCAACAAAGAAGCAATTACAAGACAAATTTGGTGAAAATATTGATGCTTGGATTGATTCACAAGTTGGTGGAAATTACACCACAATCAAAGGATTATATAAGACTGCACATAAAGGTGCTGGTGATAAATCATATATTAGGTCACGAACTGTTGAAAAGCCAGCTACAGCTGAAATTGTTGAGGAACCTTCTGATGATGATGACGATGAAGATGAAGCATAAAAAAATTACTATTCCTACTTTATATCCTTGCTAATTATTTTTTTGAACCTGGTAATTTGAATGTTGTTGTATGCGCCTTATTTGTTCCTGGATTTACCTGTGAAACCTGTGACTGTTGAGCAGGCCCAAGCTTCGCTTGCGACAAGAAATCATTTTTAGCTTCTGTTGGACTTGCAACCTTTTGATTCTTAGATGTATTACGAGCTATACTAGATTTTTCAGGTTCTTGGTAAAAATATTTGAATTCAGTTATTGGTGATGGTAATACCTTCTTTGGGCGTATTTCATCGGGTATATCAAGTTTTTCATTATTATATTCAATATTTACTTTTGGGTCATATCCACTAAATAAGGAAGGCTCCCTAGGATGTGAATTATTTGTATTTACCTTTAAGATAGGGCTTGTGATATTTGATTTGAATACATTGAATACTGGAAAATGGTATTTCCAATCCTGAAATTCATATTTAAAACCTTTAATATCAGCATCTTCATTTTTATTTCGCAATCGAACTTTCTGCCATTGGCTCATGAATGTTTCTTTTTCGAAACAGAGAAAGATAATTATTGGTACTGGCTTAACTGTGCAATCAACGTCTACGCTCGAAGATAGTTGATAACAGAAATTATTTGTTTCTTTTACATCATATCTATAATCATAGTCTCCAATCAATAGTATATATGTTTTATTTAGGTCAGGAAATGATTTTTCAACAAATTGGATATCGGTATTACCAAAATTAGAAAAAAGGTCCACAGTTATTGTGAATAAACGTAATAGACTAGGATCGTTTGTATTATTTATATTTCTCTCATCTTTGAAATCCACTTTTTTAGGTAAATCCAACGTTACTTCACTACCATTAATAAGCACAAATAATTCATGGTAATTACTACTTAAATACAATAAGACTCTCCTATTTCTTTCAGAGATATATGAAAACAGTTGATGGTCCTTATTAATATTTATACAATTTGGATCTTGCAAATTAAGTTCTTGCAGTGCTGTGAATACCGATTTTTGGTTGCTGTTATTCATTTTTTATTCAAAAAAAGCTATAGCTTAACAAGAACTCTGTTCTCGAAAAGCTGGCACTTAATAAATAAGAAGGCAGCTCATGATAAATGCTGATGGTATGATTGAATTGCCATACAAATCGGTAAACCATATCTTGTAATCTCTCTTATTGCTACTGAAGAATTCGTATTTTCGATATTTGGTTTGACGCTTATTAGCTAACATAATGAATGAATCACAATAGGCATCTAATTGAACTATATCTGAATGCACCATTAAATCACCAACTAAAAAGTCTTTTACAATTGCTCCAACATATTGAATTACAATATATTTCTTGTTTCTGCTTGATACAAATTCAAGTGGCAACGTAAATTCTGTTGATTGAGTGTGGAAATAACGTTTTGTTATGGGCTGTTTTACATTGCTTGTTGCAACATTCTTGATATTATTCATAAGCATTTTTTTCATAGAAACTAAATGTTAAAATACTTAATGTAATCTTCATTTAAGTCTCCAAATGAATTACATATGAATTTCGTATATATAATAGGTACTTCAATAATAGCTTTTTCAGCATCAGTCATACGTTTCCTACCTTTATGATGCTTTTCTTGTGGTTCATCTTTTTTAACAGTCTGATATGGTTTTAATAACTTGCAGATTACATTTCCATTACGATACTCTAGAAACTCAGCAATTTCATTAAATACTCTTCTACGCTTCTCATGCTTTTTTTGCGTTTTGCTTTTATCGAGATGAACTAATATAATATTACCTCTATTATAAGATAACAACCCCTTAAAACGTTGTTTATCATTGATTTCCCGCAATTTCATTTGCATTTTCCTGATATATCTCCACTCCAAATCAGTATCGTTTTGCATTTGAGCTGGGGTATAATATATGTACTTCGTTGGTTTTACAAGATTCTTGTCATAAAAATCTGATGGGTCATAATCAAAATTCTTAAATCGAAGAGAACTATGTGGGGTGTTATTATAGTAATCAACCATTTGTCTCATCAAATTATAATCACTTAATCTTCGCTCATCTAACCCAAAAGCATTTCTCAGAGTTCTTATAACAGAATCAACATTTTTGTGAGCTAACGCATATGGAGAATCATTAATAATGAATCTTATAGGATAGAAATCAGTGATTGAATCTATTGTATTTTCCCAAAACTGTATGTCTTCAAATTGTAAATTGAGTAGCCTTTGGAAACGAGGTTTATAATAGTCGCTTTTTTTAAGCAGTTTTTTAAGAGTTTCCAGTTTGTGGTTCACGAGGATTTTCCTTAATATTTTATCAAACTCTTTTATCCTTGCTTCTTTAATTACAGCTTTCAAGTCAAATATCAAAGTAGTTTCTCCTGTTGAAAACCAAATGACAACACTATTATCTTTCATCTCTTTTAATCCAGGTTCTCCATCACATTTGATAGTTTTGAATAGAAATTGTGGATATCTTATTATAATTCGTTCAAGGGAAAACCATATATTTCCTTTATCCTTTACAGGTTCAACGATTAGGTATCTTGTATTTGTATTGATGAGAACCAAATATATTTTATTTTCTTTTGTCAAATCTCTAGTATAGTATTTGCTAAACATCAAATCTGCTTCCCAACAACCTGGTTCATTAGAGAAATTTGGTTTTGATAATTCTTTACATGATTTCAACTTGAAGTCAGGAATAAATGGTTCTGTTTTGATATCACTTTTATAGAAAGGTTTTATGTAATTATCAATGTATTTATACTTGGATTTGAAAGGATAATTGAGTAAGGAGTTGTATTCTTTATCGTAGATTCTTACTGATTTAGTCATTTTTTTCCAAAAAAAGTATTGATATACAAAAAAAATGGGCTCAAATCACTCGCTATGCGAGGGCCAACAAAGTTGTCATCTAAAGGTGAACGGGTGAATTTTCACCTTTGAACTCACCTCCCATTTATTTTCTATTTACATACATGGTTCTATGTACATTTGATATAGTGAACAACCCTGTTTCTTCAATTTTTCTTTTCAATTCATCGAATGTTAAATTGATTCTGAAAGAAGATTTATACTTTGATTGGACATCTTTTAACAGGAATCTATCTATCGAAGGGTAATTTTTGAGTAAGAAATCTTTCATATCATATCTGTTTTCATCAGGCATTTCCATGTATTGTTTCTCAATTTCTTGCTGCTCTCTTTGCTCTTCTCTCATCCTCTCTATTTGAAATAGACTGTAATTGTATTTTCGTCTTGCTGCATCACATTTTGAGCATGATTTATTGGTTTGTGCATTATTATTGGCAATCATACCGTTAAGTCGTATGATATTTTCAGAGGCTTCTTTGACACTACATTTATCAATAAATCCAAACGAAAAGTCATCGGGGTCATCACATAGTAATGCATCTGTTGGATAAACGTTATATGGTTGTCCAAATTTATCTTTCCTAATGATACTTAGGGCGGTCATGAGAGCGAAAGAGATGAACGATTGATAGTGGAGGTACTCATCTGAATTGTATATATCGACTATATTACTGTATATTTTATCACACTTTTCGTTCATTGAATTGTGATTACAGTGATATCCAATCATATCATAATTTACCTTCCGAATGAATTTTTTGATTTCTGCTGAATCGGTTTTCAATTCTTCGATTTGTTCAAAAATGGGTACGTCTGGCTTTGTCTGTGTGATGTCATTTAGTTTTGGCAGGGAATGAAATATTGTAAAAATATCACGTATGAGATTTGTATTTGTTTCAACATTTAGCTTGTATTTGATGGGGTCGTAATTATCATTCAGCAAATCATTTTTCAATTCCATCTTCTTTTCCTCAAAGCTCATAGAATAGAATTCAGACACTTCTTTTGAAAAACTACATTTAGTAAAATTGTCTTGGGCAAGAGTCATTGCAGTAATGCTGGTTTGACTCTGTGGGTGATTTGTTGTTGCTGGAGCGAGGGACATTTGGTCTAAAAATAAAAAATGATAAAAAAATGAAAAGGTGAAGATGAAGGTGAAAACTCACCTGTTCACCTACAGACGAAAAAAGATGACAAATCGAACAAAAAAAAATACTCTAAAGCTTATTGGCTCATACTATTAAAGTATTCTTCAATCAAATGTATATTGGTGTTTGAATCTATTTATATAAAGTGCAACTGTATTACCGTTAATATCTATCATTGAAACAGATTTAAGTCCACCTCGCATGGTTTTAATATAAAGTATTCTATATATTGTTTCATTAATTCTTCCATAAAAGATATCTTCATTGTTTTCATCATCGTGATAATAATAATATTTTTCATCTTCAAATTCATGGTGTTCAGTTCTTGTATCATAAAATAACACTTTAATCGCTTCTTTTGGTAAATCATCAATAAACTCATATTGAACTCCTCGAGAGGATGACCGATTAAACTGATTTTGGGAAGCTGTGCACCATCTGAGATTCTCTAAATGATAATCAGTTGTGTTATGGTTAATATGGTCAACATATGGAAGATTATTAGGATTATCAAGAAATTGTTTTGCAATAAGAATATGTTTTGAATAATGTACTGTATTTAAGCATACAGCTGGATAACCTCTAGAATTACGAAGAGATTCAGATATAATATATTTATCTCTTACTCTTCGAATTGTAAATGGAAATTCTTTTAATATCTCATAATCATCGTGTTCTTTAAGTGGTTCCCATCGTGTATCATTGTTTTCTGGTCCCTCGGAATTCCGAGGTACTGTATTTTCATTTTGTTCAACATGATTATCAGCTTGCGTAGTGCTGGTCATTTTGAATTAAAATTAAAAAAATATTTTAAAAATAAATTTGCAAAAAAATATGGGTCACAGCAAAATTGACAACTTTGTTGGCCCAGGCTTTGCCTGTGCTGCTACCGGTTTTCTCAAATCAATTTACTCATTAACTTGACTGCCAGCTGGTGTTTCATCATCAACATATTCTAATCCATTAAGTGAAAGTTTAAAGTATGTATCTCTTGTGAGCCATAATTGAGTTGGGGGTGGATGTACTGTACCTTCTTCGTTAACATTATAGTAAGTATCATTTGGACCTGTATATATTGGTTGACCATTAACCTGAACTTGAATATTTCCAAATCCACCATCCAATCCATCGTAGCAATATCCTGCTGAAGCACGTTCTGTTTGAATATTGAAAACAAAGCTAGAAGCATCACTTAAAGTATTTCTATAACGAACTCCATTTGCGTCATTCTTTGGCATTGTCATACTATCTTCAAATTCTTTTGTGCATTGTAATGTGATTCCATCAAGGTCTCCAGCAGTTAATTGATTTTCAAAGAATCTTGCACCAATTGTGCTAACATTTTCATCTGGGAAGTTCTTACCACCAATATTGAGATAACAATTTTGATATACTGGATTTTCGAAAACAGTGAGGTCATTATGATGTTTTGGAAACATAATTGACATTGTAGTAACATTAATTAATGGGATATTTAAAGTAGATTTGATACCATTTGCTGCAGGAGCAATTGGGAATGAATGGTAATCAACTTTTTGGGATGGAATTATAATTCCTTCACGAAGAATATTTTCAATACCTCTGCGAGTAGATTCACAGACACCATATCCTTGCATATTTGATTTACATAATGTGATTGTCATTCTGTTTACAGTTAATGTAGCTTTCTGTGATGAATATGTTTCGTTGTGAAGTTGTGATTTAGCATCATGAATTGCTTGAAGAGTCTGTTTAGCAGAAACAATTGGTGTTTTAACAATTTGCCAAGCATAATATCTTCCATTCTTGTCAGCATGATTTAATGGTGGTAATGTTACAGCAGGATTATGAACACATATTTCTTCATCAGTTGCACCTGGTTGTAATCCAAATTCTTCAAATTCTTCCTTTGTGTAACTGAAATTGAATTCCAAATCTGTAAGAATATCAGTGTAACCAGTACTTCCATCATCATTATCCCATTGTTCACCAATTCGATATTGAATCTTATACTTGATAGGTGTTGGAGTTGGTTCAGGAGATGGAGACGGTGATGGGTCGGGTGTTGGAGATGGGTCAGGTGTTGGAGATGGGTCTGGAGATGGAGCACCAGGACCTGGAATTATAGCTTCATTACCAATTTGTGTAAATTGATGTTTCAAGTGACCGCGGGCCTTTATTTCTTTCAATCTTTCTAATTCTGCAGATGAGATACTATCATTATCTTCTAGATAAGCTTTTGTTTCAGCAACAGTATAAGGGTCTATAGCGGCCCAAACTAATCCTGCGGGTGATACTTGGAAACGAATTGATAAATCACCTATGATACCATTAGGGAATAAATCGAATGCTTGTAATGCAAGTAAATCATCGAATGGTACGTTTAAATCAAATTCAACTTGGGATTTACCATTAGATTTGAATGAATTGAGGTTAACATAAGCACCAGCAACAGTTTGTGAATAATTTGAAACGTTTTCCCAAAGTGAATGTACAAAACGCCTACGTTTCTTCTCAGTCTCTGGTTTAACAGTGGAATACAAAAACCCTTCACGAATACATTCATTTTGCTGGTATCCAACGTTTACATTATTATGGAGAATCTCCAAACGGTCAAACAATTGATTGGAAGATTTGAGCCCGACAAATAATTTGTAGAAGTTATTTGGGTCATCAATTTGTTGTAATTTTGCTAAATCAGTATTGAGTTGTAAATCTAGTTTGATGTGAAAGGTGAGGAATCCTTTATCAACATCAGAAATGAAGTGGTCAGGATGTGTTAAACTGATTTGGGAATATTGTCCTTGATGAAATGGTGCGGGTTGGTCATGACAATCAACTGTTCTGAATGAAAATGAGCGTGTACCATCATTAGTGTTAATCATTTCACGCATCTTATTAAAAGTGTCAAGTACATTCCCAGCTTCGATTTTGTAATTATGTGCTCTTTCGTTGCGATACAACATTTATGATACAAAAAAAGTACTTATTACAGGACTTTTTTCATTATAAAAACAATGGGTATCGGAATCTTCAAGAAAATGAAAAATGCTTTTAAATCAGTTGGCAATACAATTAAGAATGTTGCAACTAAAGTCGGTAAAGCGCTTCCTAAAGTTGTTGAAATTGGTAAAAGAGTTACCAGTGCGGTAAAGCCTGTTTTAGGTGATATACCTCTTATTGGAGACACTATAAGAGCAATTGACACAGGGTTGAATGTTGTCAATAGAGGAATGAGAATTGGTAAGAGCTTGATAAATGAAGTAGAATAAAAACAAAAAAATTTTTTTGAAAATAAATGGAATTGGAAGTAATTAACGAAATAACTGAAGAAACAAAAAACTTCAAATCCATCGAAGAATTTAATTTGTTCTACCAGAAGCACAAGGACGAAATGAATGGACGCACCACACAGTACCTCAATAGAGTATATAAGATTATTACCCCTGATGGTGTTGAATATAGAATAACAAAAAAGAATTGTTCGAAAGAAGGAAATAAGAGAGTTGGGGGTGATATATTTCTAAAAAAAGTGTTTAAAAAGGGAGACCTAAAAGAGTTAGAACAAGATGTTATCAGAGCTGATATTGAAAGTGTAAAGGATGAGATTAAGCAGATGATATCGCGCATTCATGCGAATGAGCTTCTAGTGAATCGTATTGAGCAATCAGAGAAAAAAATAATAGAACTAACATCAACTGTGAATCAGATAGCTAAATATATTAATACTATGAATAATATGTAGCTTAAATCTTACTATTAATTGGGACCACTGAATGGTTTAAAGAATATGTATGATAGTTGAGTTTTTTTGTAGTTATTGGAGGCTTTTCATGGTTTATAGTTCCCTTCAAATCTCTCTTCTTGATTATAGGTGCAGAATTGATTCTAGTACGCTCTTTTTGCATTTCCAATTGAAGTCTGTCGTAGAAATTCATTCTTTTATCATCTCTTATCGTGCGTCTCTGTTGAAAAGACATTTTTGTATTGAAATAAATGACTGAATTAAGTGATTATAAGAGGGAAATTCCTGAACTTAAAAGAATCAAACGAGCGCTGAAAGAGAAATGCTACGACTATAAACAGCATCTCAATAACGTAAAATCAGGTATGCTTGGCTCAAATGGATTAGCAGTAAGAGAATCGTTAATTGAAGATATTGAATCTTTAAAAGAGAAAGTTCGCAAACTCGAAAAAGAATTTGATAGATTAACCAATAAAGAGTAAGATGTATAGAGATTTTTTTGCACTGAAATGTCTTTGAATAAAGCAAGAATATTGAGCTCAGAAAACGATGCAAGTGTAAAACAGAGTCAAGAAACAAATATAGAAATCAAATTAGCTCCTCAAAGAGGAAGTGCAGTAGCATATCCACAAATACCGCAACCACAAAATGTAAATTTTACTATACCACAGACCCCACAGGAGGGGTTTGCTTCTCAATACATACCTCCAACCGACAATCTTACCCAAGACCGAGGAATTGCAGATTTAGGAAATGAGTTACTCTTTTACCAACTTCAACAACTTTGGGAAGTGTTTTACCAACCTTAGTTGCAACATTCTTAATTGTATTACCTACAGATTTAAAAGCGTTTTTCATTTTTTTGAAGATTCCGATACCCATTGTTTTCATTATGAAAAAAGACCCATAATAGTACTTTTTTTGTTATTCATTCAAACTTCGTTTGAAAGTCTTTTTATTCCATAAAAAGTCAAATGTTGTATCGCAACGAAAGAGCACATAATTACAAAATTGAAGCAGGAAACGTTCTTGATACATTTAATAAGATGCGTGAAATGATTAATACTAATGATGGTACACGCTCATTTTCATTCAGAACTGTTGATTGTCATGACCAACCTGCACCATTTCATCAAGGACAATATTCTCAAATCAGTTTAACGCATCCAGACCATTTCATATCTGATGTTGATAAAGGATTCTTAACATTTCATGTCAAATTAGATTTACAATTGAATACTGATTTAGCAAAATTACAACAAATTGATGACCCAAATAACTTCTACAAATTATTCGTCGGACTTAAATCTTCAAATCAATTATTCGACAGATTGGAAATTCTTCATAATAATGTAAATGTTGGATATCAGCAAAACGAATGTGTTCGAGAAGGATTTTTATACTCTGCTGTGAAACCAGAAACTGAAAAAAAGCGAAGACGATT
Organism: Tritrichomonas musculus; assembly: GCA_039105265.1. Classification (NCBI taxonomy): domain Eukaryota; phylum Parabasalia; order Tritrichomonadida; family Tritrichomonadidae; genus Tritrichomonas; species Tritrichomonas musculus. The sequence continues at coordinate 2,933,413 of JAPFFF010000017.1, read as the reverse complement.
TGTTCATTCACTTTGGGAAAATGTTTCAAATTATTCGCAAACTGTTGCAGGTACTTATGTTAATCTAAATTCATTCAAATCTAATGGTAAATCACAAGTTGAATTTGATTTGAACGTTCCATTTGATGATTTACTTGCCCTTCAAGCTTTCGATTTATTCCCAAATGGAATCATCGGTGATTTATCAATTCGTTTCCAAGTAACTCCTGCAGGATTAGTTTGGGCAGCAATTGACCCTTATACTGTTGCTGAAACAAAGGCTTATCTTGAAGATAATGATTCTGTTACATCTGCTGAATTAGAACGATTGAAAGAAATTAAAGCTCGCGGTCATTTGAAACATCAATTTACACAAATTGGTAATGAAGCTATTATACCAGGACCTGGAACTCCATCTCCAGACCCATCTCCCGAACCATCTCCTGAACCAACTCCAGACCCATCTCCTGAACCAACTCCAACACCTGTTAAATACAAGATTCAATATCGAATTGGTGAACAATGGGATAATGATGATGGAAGTACTGGTTACACTGATATTCTTACTGATTTGGAATTCAATTTCAGTTACACAAAGGAAGAATTTGAAGAATTTGGACTCCAACCAGGTGCAACTGATGAAGAAATTTGTGTTCATAATCCTGCTGTAACATTACCTCCATTAAATCATTCTGACAAGAATGGAAGATATTATGCTTGGCAAATTGTTAAAACACCAGTTGTTTCTGCTAAGCAGACTCTTCAATCAATTCATGATGCTAAATCACAACTTCACAACGAAACATATTCATCACAGAAAGCCACATTAACTGTAAACAGAATGACAATCACATTATGTAAATCAAATATGCAAGGTTATGGTGTCTGTGAATCTACTAGAAGAGGAATTGAAAATATTCTCCGTGAAGGAATTATAATCCCATCTCAGAAAGTTGATTACCATTCATTCCCAATTGCTCCTGCCGCAAATGGTATCAAATCTACTTTGAATATTCCATTAATTAATGTTACAACAATGTCAATTATGTTTCCAAAGCATCATAATGACCTCACTGTTTTCGAAAATCCAGTATATCAAAATTGTTATCTCAATATTGGTGGCAAGAACTTCCCAGATGAAAATGTTTCAACAATTGGTGCAAGGTTCTTTGAGAATCAATTAACCGCTGGAGACCTTGATGCAATCGCATTACAATGCACTAAAGAATTTGAAGATAGTATGACAATGCCAAAGAATGATGCAAACGGAGTTCGCTACAAGAATACTTTAAGTGATGCTTCTAGCTTTGTTTTCAATATTCAAACTGAACGTTCATCTGCTGGTTATTGTTATGATGGTTTGGATGGTGGATTTGGTAACATTCAGGTTCAGGTTAATGGTCAACCAATATATACAGGTCCAAATGATACTTACTATAATGTTAATGAAGAAGGTACAGTACATCCACCCCCAACACAATTATGGCTCACAAGAGATACCTATTTCAAATTAAGTTTGAATGGTTTAGAGTACATCGATGATGAATCTCCAGCTGGTTCACAAATAAACGCATAAAATTGAGATTTGATTTGAGATATTTTTTTGCTTCTGAATTACCTTATTGTATTCGAAATGTCAAAAACAAAATCTCTCAGAATTTATGATAAAGAATATCCTTCATTATTGAAATATCCATTCAAATCGAAATACAAATACGTTGAAACTGATTTACAACCTGTTTTCAACACAAACATTAAAACAGAACCTTTCATACCTGATTTCAAACTCAAAGCATGCAAAAAAATGTCAAAACCAAATTTCTCAAATGAACCAGGATGTTGGGAAGCCGATTTGATGTTCTCACATTATTATGCAGATGTTGAACATCCAATTAAACAAGAACAAATCTATCTCGTTTTGATAAATGTGAATACTAGATATCTAATTGTTGAACCAATGTCATACAAAAGTGAAATAACTCAAACTTTAAAACGAATTGTTGAAAAGAATCCTAAGTTTGAATTCAAGACAATCAAATGTGATGGTGAATCTGGATTTGTTAGTTTAAAAGATGAATGTATTGTATTGAAAGATAATACAAAAGTAATTCTCAAAACAGATATCTCAAATGATTTACAAGAAGCATACAATTATAAACCTGAGCTAAGAAATCAAGTTAGAAATGAAATATTGTTCAATAATCCCCGAAGGGGCTTAGAGCCTGCGCAAGTAGTGTAGTATGTGCGTATTGGGGGTCAGATAATAAATCACATCTGACGGTTTACTCCATGTTAGTCGCTCAAGGGTTTCATGCGATTTTCCTTATTTTTAACCCCATTTTCAGAACTCAAGGTTTTCTAGCTCACTGTCTACAACACTGTGAGCCCCAACTATGAAACTCAATGATTTCTAGCACTTTTTTGGAGTCGAATAATTTGAGCCTCCAATTGACAGCCAAACAGTAAATCAAATATTTTTTTAAATTTTTATTTCATTACAAAATGGCTTGCAATAGCAAATCTCTTAGAGTTTTCGAATATATCAACAATCTTATCTCACTATTGGAAAACCCAGATGATTTCAATAAATGTGATTTCACACTGCTTTGCGAAAAATATCCTATTATCAACAAATCGAGTTTTATTGCGAAAGTGTTATACATTTCACTACAAACACCAGATAAAACAATTAGATTCTACCCAGATAAAATCAAAGAAATGGGGTTTGAGCACGTCGTTTTAACATCAAATACAAGGAGAAGAATTAACTGTAATTCATTAGAGTTCTTTGTTAACGGTAATACTGAAAAGCAAGTATATAAAGAACATGAATATTACAATTATTCTATTGAACGAATCAACAAAACAAACCGCGATATGTTATTAAAGCTAAGAGAGAAATATGATATACCAGAACCAACAATATTTAAGGGTACTCATCAAAATATTGTATTAGACTAAAAAAATATACTTTGAACACAATATTTTTTTACACACAACTAATAAACTCTATACTACCTTCTCGTGTGTTCACCAAGATGAAATCATGATTTTTCATACAACAATATCTCCTCCACAAATCTTCGAATTCAATTGGCATAACAACTTGTTGATATATATAACCCATTTTCTGTCGTGAGAATCCATTAAATATGAAGAAAGATGTGCAATTATTCTTGTAATCCGTCGGTATTGCTTTAAAGAATTGAACATTAACATAGACAATAGAATGTTTGTGTCGTAATTGAGTGATATAATTGGTAAAATAAGCTGATTTCAATAGCTTTGATTTAATGAAATCCTCACATAAAATGATAGTATTTAGAGGAGATTTTATTGAATTCAACTGTGAAATACATAAAAAGGAGAGCATCTTATTTATCTTCTCTTCACAAGCAAAGCTTGGGCCAGCAGAGCTGTCATTTAATCGAGTATTATTAACGTATTTATCATACAATTCTTTCCATAAATCAAGTTCTTTTAAGTAATTCTCAGCATTTGAATCAGATATGACTTTCACAGGAAGTTTAATCAATTCTCGCTGGGCCTCAAATGTTGAATCATTTATAACTCCATTCTTACTAATATAAACAATTAAATGAGCAGCACCAGGGATTCTTGATATTTGAATAATATCACGCAATACAATATGAGATTTACCCTTTCCTTGAGCTCCAACAATGATGTTTAATGAATTATAATTTGCGTAGATACCATTAGCAATTGGTCTAATAGATTCACTCAATATCTTGGATTCATTTTTTTTATACGCTTTACTCATCTCAATGTCGATGTTAAAAAAGGGTTTTACCTGAGGTTCAGCAAATAGCTCTTCTGAATCACTAGAATCTGAAAAAAACACTGTCGAATAATCAAACTTTGTAGGTTTAAGCATTTCTTAGCAATAAAGTTTCTGTCGCATCTCTTCACTTAATTCAGGTGGTTCATCAGGTTTCAATGCCGATATTATTACAAATAACTCCATAACATTAACAGCTAGAATCATACATAAAAGTATCTCACAAAACATTTTTCCTTCGAAAAAAAGCCTTACTAAAAGTAAGTCATTTCTTATTAAGAAAAAGTAATTAGCAACAATATTTGAGTGATATTGCATATTTGACAAACTCTGTATAGACATGATTGTAGCAGTATTTTAGTTCTTCGGATTTACCATCTTTAGTGATTAATATCTTATCAATCTTTATCAGTTTTGCAACACTAGCAACACAACAACCAGGTTCTTCATCTTCAATAACCAAATCAACTTTATCACAATCTGTCAACAGCTTTATCATATCCATTAATAATGTCGATTTACATACCACATAAGAGTTTACCTTTAATGGGTTATTCTCATACATCCCAACAAGCAACTCCAAAAATTTGTTTTTCTTTTCAAGTGTATCCAACTCATTTCCTAAATCTGCAATTCCTCGGTCTTGGGTAAGATTGTCGGTTGGAGGTATGTATTGAGAAGCAAACCCCTCCTGTGGGGTCTGTGGTATAGTAAAATTTACATTTTGTGGTTGCGGTATTTGTGGATATGCTACTGCACTTCCTCTTTGAGGAGCTAATTTGATTTCTATATTTGTTTCTTGACTCTGTTTTACACTTGCATCGTTTTCTGAGCTCAATATTCTTGCTTTATTCAAAGACATTTCAGTGCAAAAAAATCTCTATACATCTTACTCTTTATTGGTTAATCTATCAAATTCTTTTTCGAGTTTGCGAACTTTCTCTTTTAAAGATTCAATATCTTCAATTAACGATTCTCTTACTGCTAATCCATTTGAGCCAAGCATACCTGATTTTACGTTATTGAGATGCTGTTTATAGTCGTAGCATTTCTCTTTCAGCGCTCGTTTGATTCTTTTAAGTTCAGGAATTTCCCTCTTATAATCACTTAATTCAGTCATTTATTTCAATACAAAAATGTCTTTTCAACAGAGACGCACGATAAGAGATGATAAAAGAATGAATTTCTACGACAGACTTCAATTGGAAATGCAAAAAGAGCGTACTAGAATCAATTCTGCACCTATAATCAAGAAGAGAGATTTGAAGGGAACTATAAACCATGAAAAGCCTCCAATAACTACAAAAAAACTCAACTATCATACATATTCTTTAAACCATTCAGTGGTCCCAATTAATAGTAAGATTTAAGCTACATATTATTCATAGTATTAATATATTTAGCTATCTGATTCACAGTTGATGTTAGTTCTATTATTTTTTTCTCTGATTGCTCAATACGATTCACTAGAAGCTCATTCGCATGAATGCGCGATATCATCTGCTTAATCTCATCCTTTACACTTTCAATATCAGCTCTGATAACATCTTGTTCTAACTCTTTTAGGTCTCCCTTTTTAAACACTTTTTTTAGAAATATATCACCCCCAACTCTCTTATTTCCTTCTTTCGAACAATTCTTTTTTGTTATTCTATATTCAACACCATCAGGGGTAATAATCTTATATACTCTATTGAGGTACTGTGTGGTGCGTCCATTCATTTCGTCCTTGTGCTTCTGGTAGAACAAATTAAATTCTTCGATGGATTTGAAGTTTTTTGTTTCTTCAGTTATTTCGTTAATTACTTCCAATTCCATTTATTTTCAAAAAAAATTATTTTGTTTTTATTCTACTTCATTTATCAAGCTCTTACCAATTCTCATTCCTCTATCGACAACATTTAACCCTGTGTCAATTGCTCTTATAGTGTCTCCAATAAGAGGTATATCACCTAAAACAGGCTTTACCGCACTGGTAACTCTTTTACCAATTTCAACAACTTTAGGAAGCGCTTTACCGACTTTAGTTGCAACATTCTTAATTGTATTGCCAACTGATTTAAAAGCATTTTTCATTTTCTTGAAGATTCCGATACCCATTGTTTTTATAATGAAAAAAGTCCTGTAATAAGTACTTTTTTTGTATCATAAATGTTGTATCGCAACGAAAGAGCACATAATTACAAAATCGAAGCTGGGAATGTACTTGACACTTTTAATAAGATGCGTGAAATGATTAACACTAATGATGGTACACGCTCATTTTCATTCAGAACAGTTGATTGTCATGACCAACCCGCACCATTTCATCAAGGACAATATTCCCAAATCAGTTTAACACATCCTGACCACTTCATTTCTGATGTTGATAAAGGATTCCTCACCTTTCACATCAAACTAGATTTACAACTCAATACTGATTTAGCAAAATTACAACAAATTGATGACCCAAATAACTTCTACAAATTATTTGTCGGGCTCAAATCTTCCAATCAATTGTTTGACCGTTTGGAGATTCTCCATAATAATGTAAACGTTGGATACCAGCAAAATGAATGTATTCGTGAAGGGTTTTTGTATTCCACTGTTAAACCAGAGACTGAGAAGAAACGTAGGCGTTTTGTACATTCACTTTGGGAAAACGTTTCAAATTATTCACAGACTGTTGCTGGTGCTTATGTTAACCTCAATTCATTCAAATCTAATGGTAAATCCCAAGTTGAATTTGATTTAAACGTACCATTCGATGATTTACTTGCATTACAAGCATTCGATTTATTCCCTAATGGTATCATAGGTGATTTATCAATTCGTTTCCAAGTATCACCCGCAGGATTAGTTTGGGCCGCTATAGACCCTTATACTGTTGCTGAAACAAAAGCTTATCTAGAAGATAATGATAGTATCTCATCTGCAGAATTAGAAAGATTGAAAGAAATAAAGGCCCGCGGTCACTTGAAACATCAATTTACACAAATTGGTAATGAAGCTATAATTCCAGGTCCTGGTGCTCCATCTCCAGACCCATCTCCAACACCTGACCCATCTCCAACACCCGACCCATCACCGTCTCCATCTCCTGAACCAACTCCAACACCTATCAAGTATAAGATTCAATATCGAATTGGTGAACAATGGGATAATGATGATGGAAGTACTGGTTACACTGATATTCTTACAGATTTGGAATTCAATTTCAGTTACACAAAGGAAGAATTTGAAGAATTTGGATTACAACCAGGTGCAACTGATGAAGAAATATGTGTTCATAATCCTGCTGTAACATTACCACCATTAAATCATGCTGACAAGAATGGAAGATATTATGCTTGGCAAATTGTTAAAACACCAATTGTTTCTGCTAAACAGACTCTTCAAGCAATTCATGATGCTAAATCACAACTTCACAACGAAACATATTCATCACAGAAAGCTACATTAACTGTAAACAGAATGACAATCACATTATGTAAATCAAATATGCAAGGATATGGTGTCTGTGAATCTACTCGCAGAGGTATTGAAAATATTCTTCGTGAAGGAATTATAATTCCATCCCAAAAAGTTGATTACCATTCATTCCCAATTGCTCCTGCAGCAAATGGTATCAAATCTACTTTAAATATCCCATTAATTAATGTTACTACAATGTCAATTATGTTTCCAAAACATCATAATGACCTCACTGTTTTCGAAAATCCAGTATATCAAAATTGTTATCTCAATATTGGTGGTAAGAACTTCCCAGATGAAAATGTTAGCACAATTGGTGCAAGATTCTTTGAAAATCAATTAACTGCTGGAGACCTTGATGGAATCACATTACAATGCACAAAAGAATTTGAAGATAGTATGACAATGCCAAAGAATGACGCAAATGGAGTTCGTTATAGAAATACTTTAAGTGATGCTTCTAGCTTTGTTTTCAATATTCAAACAGAACGTGCTTCAGCAGGATATTGCTACGATGGATTGGATGGTGGATTTGGAAATATTCAAGTTCAGGTTAATGGTCAACCAATATATACAGGTCCAAATGATACTTACTATAATGTTAACGAAGAAGGTACAGTACATCCACCCCCAACTCAATTATGGCTCACAAGAGATACATACTTTAAACTTTCACTTAATGGATTAGAATATGTTGATGATGAAACACCAGCTGGCAGTCAAGTTAATGAGTAAATTGATTTGAGAAAACCGGTAGCAGCACAGGCAAAGCCTGGGCCAACAAAGTTGTCAATTTTGCTGTGACCCATATTTTTTTGCAAATTTATTTTTAAAATATTTTTTTAATTTTAATTCAAAATGACCAGCACTACGCAAGCTGATAATCATGTTGAACAAAATGAAAATACAGTACCTCGGAATTCCGAGGGACCAGAAAACAATGATACACGATGGGAACCACTTAAAGAACACGATGATTATGAGATATTAAAAGAATTTCCATTTACAATTCGAAGAGTAAGAGATAAATATATTATATCTGAATCTCTTCGTAATTCTAGAGGTTATCCAGCTGTATGCTTAAATACAGTACATTATTCAAAACATATTCTTATTGCAAAACAATTTCTTGATAATCCTAATAATCTTCCATATGTTGACCATATTAACCATAACACAACTGATTATCATTTAGAGAATCTCAGATGGTGCACAGCTTCCCAAAATCAGTTTAATCGGTCATCCTCTCGAGGAGTTCAATATGAGTTTATTGATGATTTACCAAAAGAAGCGATTAAAGTGTTATTTTATGATACAAGAACTGAACACCATGAATTTGAAGATGAAAAATATTATTATTATCACGATGATGAAAACAATGAAGATATCTTTTATGGAAGAATTAATGAAACAATATATAGAATACTTTATATTAAAACCATGCGAGGTGGACTTAAATCTGTTTCAATGATAGATATTAACGGTAATACAGTTGCACTTTATATAAATAGATTCAAACACCAATATACATTTGATTGAAGAATACTTTAATAGTATGAGCCAATAAGCTTTAGAGTATTTTTTTTTGTTCGATTTGTCATCTTTTTTCGTCTGTAGGTGAACAGGTGAGTTTTCACCTTCATCTTCACCTTTTCATTTTTTTATCATTTTTTATTTTTAGACCAAATGTCCCTCGCTCCAGCAACAACAAATCACCCACAGAGTCAAACCAGCATTACTGCAATGACTCTTGCCCAAGACAATTTTACTAAATGTAGTTTTTCAAAAGAAGTGTCTGAATTCTATTCTATGAGCTTTGAGGAAAAGAAGATGGAATTGAAAAATGATTTGCTGAATGATAATTACGACCCCATCAAATACAAGCTAAATGTTGAAACAAATACAAATCTCATACGTGACATTTTTACAATATTTCATTCCCTGCCAAAACTAAATGACATCACACAGACAAAGCCAGACGTACCCATTTTTGAACAAATCGAAGAATTGAAAACCGATTCAGCAGAAATCAAAAAATTCATTCGGAAGGTAAATTATGATATGATTGGATATCACTGTAATCACAATTCAATGAACGAAAAGTGTGATAAAATATACAGTAATATAGTCGATATATACAATTCAGATGAGTACCTCCACTATCAATCGTTCATCTCTTTCGCTCTCATGACCGCCCTAAGTATCATTAGGAAAGATAAATTTGGACAACCATATAACGTTTATCCAACAGATGCATTACTATGTGATGACCCCGATGACTTTTCGTTTGGATTTATTGATAAATGTAGTGTCAAAGAAGCCTCTGAAAATATCATACGACTTAACGGTATGATTGCCAATAATAATGCACAAACCAATAAATCATGCTCAAAATGTGATGCAGCAAGACGAAAATACAATTACAGTCTATTTCAAATAGAGAGGATGAGAGAAGAGCAAAGAGAGCAGCAAGAAATTGAGAAACAATACATGGAAATGCCTGATGAAAACAGATATGATATGAAAGATTTCTTACTCAAAAATTACCCTTCGATAGATAGATTCCTGTTAAAAGATGTCCAATCAAAGTATAAATCTTCTTTCAGAATCAATTTAACATTCGATGAATTGAAAAGAAAAATTGAAGAAACAGGGTTGTTCACTATATCAAATGTACATAGAACCATGTATGTAAATAGAAAATAAATGGGAGGTGAGTTCAAAGGTGAAAATTCACCCGTTCACCTTTAGATGACAACTTTGTTGGCCCTCGCATAGCGAGTGATTTGAGCCCATTTTTTTTGTATATCAATACTTTTTTTGGAAAAAAATGACTAAATCAGTAAGAATCTACGATAAAGAATACAACTCCTTACTCAATTATCCTTTCAAATCCAAGTATAAATACATTGATAATTACATAAAACCTTTCTATAAAAGTGATATCAAAACAGAACCATTTATTCCTGACTTCAAGTTGAAATCATGTAAAGAATTATCAAAACCAAATTTCTCTAATGAACCAGGTTGTTGGGAAGCAGATTTGATGTTTAGCAAATACTATACTAGAGATTTGACAAAAGAAAATAAAATATATTTGGTTCTCATCAATACAAATACAAGATACCTAATCGTTGAACCTGTAAAGGATAAAGGAAATATATGGTTTTCCCTTGAACGAATTATAATAAGATATCCACAATTTCTATTCAAAACTATCAAATGTGATGGAGAACCTGGATTAAAAGAGATGAAAGATAATAGTGTTGTCATTTGGTTTTCAACAGGAGAAACTACTTTGATATTTGACTTGAAAGCTGTAATTAAAGAAGCAAGGATAAAAGAGTTTGATAAAATATTAAGGAAAATCCTCGTGAACCACAAACTGGAAACTCTTAAAAAACTGCTTAAAAAAAGCGACTATTATAAACCTCGTTTCCAAAGGCTACTCAATTTACAATTTGAAGACATACAGTTTTGGGAAAATACAATAGATTCAATCACTGATTTCTATCCTATAAGATTCATTATTAATGATTCTCCATATGCGTTAGCTCACAAAAATGTTGATTCTGTTATAAGAACTCTGAGAAATGCTTTTGGGTTAGATGAGCGAAGATTAAGTGATTATAATTTGATGAGACAAATGGTTGATTACTATAATAACACCCCACATAGTTCTCTTCGATTTAAGAATTTTGATTATGACCCATCAGATTTTTATGACAAGAATCTTGTAAAACCAACGAAGTACATATATTATACCCCAGCTCAAATGCAAAACGATACTGATTTGGAGTGGAGATATATCAGGAAAATGCAAATGAAATTGCGGGAAATCAATGATAAACAACGTTTTAAGGGGTTGTTATCTTATAATAGAGGTAATATTATATTAGTTCATCTCGATAAAAGCAAAACGCAAAAAAAGCATGAGAAGCGTAGAAGAGTATTTAATGAAATTGCTGAGTTTCTAGAGTATCGTAATGGAAATGTAATCTGCAAGTTATTAAAACCATATCAGACTGTTAAAAAAGATGAACCACAAGAAAAGCATCATAAAGGTAGGAAACGTATGACTGATGCTGAAAAAGCTATTATTGAAGTACCTATTATATATACGAAATTCATATGTAATTCATTTGGAGACTTAAATGAAGATTACATTAAGTATTTTAACATTTAGTTTCTATGAAAAAAATGCTTATGAATAATATCAAGAATGTTGCAACAAGCAATGTAAAACAGCCCATAACAAAACGTTATTTCCACACTCAATCAACAGAATTTACGTTGCCACTTGAATTTGTATCAAGCAGAAACAAGAAATATATTGTAATTCAATATGTTGGAGCAATTGTAAAAGACTTTTTAGTTGGTGATTTAATGGTGCATTCAGATATAGTTCAATTAGATGCCTATTGTGATTCATTCATTATGTTAGCTAATAAGCGTCAAACCAAATATCGAAAATACGAATTCTTCAGTAGCAATAAGAGAGATTACAAGATATGGTTTACCGATTTGTATGGCAATTCAATCATACCATCAGCATTTATCATGAGCTGCCTTCTTATTTATTAAGTGCCAGCTTTTCGAGAACAGAGTTCTTGTTAAGCTATAGCTTTTTTTGAATAAAAAATGAATAACAGCAACCAAAAATCGGTATTCACAGCACTGCAAGAACTTAATTTGCAAGATCCAAATTGTATAAATATTAATAAGGACCATCAACTGTTTTCATATATCTCTGAAAGAAATAGGAGAGTCTTATTGTATTTAAGTAGTAATTACCATGAATTATTTGTGCTTATTAATGGTAGTGAAGTAACGTTGGATTTACCTAAAAAAGTGGATTTCAAAGATGAGAGAAATATAAATAATACAAACGATCCTAGTCTATTACGTTTATTCACAATAACTGTGGACCTTTTTTCTAATTTTGGTAATACCGATATCCAATTTGTTGAAAAATCATTTCCTGACCTAAATAAAACATATATACTATTGATTGGAGACTATGATTATAGATATGATGTAAAAGAAACAAATAATTTCTGTTATCAACTATCTTCGAGCGTAGACGTTGATTGCACAGTTAAGCCAGTACCAATAATTATCTTTCTCTGTTTCGAAAAAGAAACATTCATGAGCCAATGGCAGAAAGTTCGATTGCGAAATAAAAATGAAGATGCTGATATTAAAGGTTTTAAATATGAATTTCAGGATTGGAAATACCATTTTCCAGTATTCAATGTATTCAAATCAAATATCACAAGCCCTATCTTAAAGGTAAATACAAATAATTCACATCCTAGGGAGCCTTCCTTATTTAGTGGATATGACCCAAAAGTAAATATTGAATATAATAATGAAAAACTTGATATACCCGATGAAATACGCCCAAAGAAGGTATTACCATCACCAATAACTGAATTCAAATATTTTTACCAAGAACCTGAAAAATCTAGTATAGCTCGTAATACATCTAAGAATCAAAAGGTTGCAAGTCCAACAGAAGCTAAAAATGATTTCTTGTCGCAAGCGAAGCTTGGGCCTGCTCAACAGTCACAGGTTTCACAGGTAAATCCAGGAACAAATAAGGCGCATACAACAACATTCAAATTACCAGGTTCAAAAAAATAATTAGCAAGGATATAAAGTAGGAATAGTAATTTTTTTATGCTTCATCTTCATCGTCATCATCATCAGAAGGTTCCTCAACAATTTCAGCTGTAGCTGGCTTTTCAACAGTTCGTGACCTAATATATGATTTATCACCAGCACCTTTATGTGCAGTCTTATATAATCCTTTGATTGTGGTGTAATTTCCACCAACTTGTGAATCAATCCAAGCATCAATATTTTCACCAAATTTGTCTTGTAATTGCTTCTTTGTTGCTGTACTTACTTTATTTTCAATTATAGCTTGAGCTAACTGTGTATATTGGTCTTTCTTATCTTCTGTGAATCCAAGACCAGTCTTAAAGATGAGGTCATTTGTTTGCTCCAATATTTCTTGTAATACTCCTGATATTTCACCATCACTATTTATTTCTCCATCAACTGGCATAGTCGCTTTAATGCTTTCATTATACTCTTTTTGAATCATAACACCCAATTCAGCATTTACGGATTTTGGATGTAATTTCTTATATTTAGCCCAATTACTCCAATCATTGCATTCATGGTCTTTCATCACTTTAGATTCATAACGTGCAATAAATATGGCTGTACATACTTTGAAATAACTAAATATACATTTTAATGGTTCCAACTCTTTGTATTCTTCATTAGTAAATATATTGTATAAAACAGTTTGCCATATTTTTGAAAATATAGAACTCCACAAACCTCTTGCAGTAATTTTGGTACTGATTTTGGGTTTGGATAAACCAACAGATTGATATGAGTTTATTACTTTTTCTAATTTCTTATCAATTTCAGGTTTAAACTTACCTTCATTCCATTGTTCTGGAGTGTATTCCCATGTTCGTTTAGCTCCCATAAGATTCTTAAGCCATACTTCAAATGAATCATTTGTTTTACCAGCAATACGTTCGGTTTGCCATAATTTCTTATAAGGGTCTGCTTTAACAAGACGATATCCATTAATAATAACAGGCTTACCACGGGTATCAACAATAACAATATCTTCAACTCTATCACCGTTTAAATCACAAATTGGATTACCGAGAGGGTCTTTAGTGTCATGCCTAGCTGGTACTAAACGATATAATGGATATCCATTTTTATCAAATCTTTTCTTGCAATAAGCTTCTGCTCCGTCTCTTGTAGCACATTTAGGTGAAAACTTGACACGGTAATTACCGTTAATAAGAATATCAAATAATTCCCCTCGATATTTACTAACATCGATACTTTGTTTGTTTTCGAAAATGTACAGGTCGCTCATACGTTTTTGTGATGCTTCAAATGTTTTACCAGCACGTTTACCTGTTGGGATAGACTTCATATATTCATTTAAGAATTCAGCAGCATTTACTTCAGGTCCTTTTGTTGTTTCAATATTTGAGTTCAATAATTCTGAAAAGTTGGTGTGGTCATCTTCAGCTTCAATTGGTTTGTTTCTTCTAAGATATTCTTTGGTTGGTGTGCTAAAAACACGCTTCGACATTGTTTTATAGTCGGATAAAGATTCACTATCATCTTCTAGATTTACGTCAATTGCATGATAATTGTCTTTAACAACTTTGCTTTGCAAATGTTCGGCTTTCTTTGAAAGACTCACCTGTGGCGCAGATTCACTTTGCTCTTCTATATCACTTTGCTCTTCTATATCACTATTCATATTAAAAAATATTTCTCTATCTCCATTTTCATTAAGGTACTTTATTAATTGTTTGAGTTGCTTTTTGTTTTTAGGTTCAGTTGTTTCTTCAAATATGTTTGTTTCTCTTATTGCATCATGTAATTGTAATGCGATATTCCTAACTCTAACATCGGAGTCATCTTTAGGATTTATAGACCTATTATAGTAACCATAAAGGTTTTTAGCAGTAAACTCTTCATTTAATAAGCCAAACCTTTCTAGTTGGTTAGCATCAATTGTAGAAGATTTATTGTAAGCATCTAATAATTGCTGACCTTCTTGAATAGAATCAGCTAACTTTCTCATTGTTTCAATATTGGTTTGTCTTCTTTGTTTCTCAAATTGCATTAGGTTATTTATGTTATCTGGTATCTTATTGTTTTTATGTGAATCTATGTTTTCAGTCAATGATACGACAAGTAATTGAATCTGTGTAGTATCTTTTTTATTAAATAACGGATACCTTTTTGAGTCATCAGCAATACAATAAAATAAGTGTAAAGCATTAATATGATTACTATCAAGTGTAAATAAATTACTAAGTGATTCAATGTCTTTATTAATTCTGTTTCTAAAATAGTGGCCTTCCAAGTCGGGCTCCTCCTCTTCCTCAATATGTGGAATAACAGGCTTTTCTTTATCTTTTAGTAAGCCAGATATATCAATAAAGTAATTCGCTTTTGAATCAAGTATTTTAGCTAATTCATTTTTTTGTCTTTTACTTCCTTTAGGCTTTGCGTTATATTTATCAAGCATATCTTTTAGCTTTTCTTTCACGTCTTTGATATAGTTACGAGGATTCTTAAGATACTCAATAATATTGGGTATTATTGTTTTTATTTGCTCTGATTTACTATTTTGGAACATGAATATGAGCATATCTTGATAATCTTTCTTTTTCACCTCATTCATTATTAATTGTTCATCCACATCTGACGTCATTTATTATGTTCAAAATGTTTACGATAGAGCAAGCAGGTGGTATCAAAAGGGTAAATACAATAGATGAATTAATAATAGAATACATAAAACAATATGCCACTTCATGTGGGTGTAAGTGTAATAACGGAAATAATTTGGGGTCAAGCTTGAATACCGAGGAATTGAAAGAATTATTGAAACCTTACGCAAAGCTTACGAATCTTGATGAGTATGCAAAGCTTACGAGCTTAAGCGAGTATTCGAAGAAACAGGACTTACAGTCTTATGCGAAAACAACTGATTTATTCGATTATTTGAAAACAGAGGAATTCAATAAAGAATTATTAAAGTATGCTAGTAGTGAAGAAATTGAAAACGCTGTTAATACATTACGTGATTACATTGTTAACAATTTTGCATTATCAACTGACATACCTGAAATACCTACAGATTTGGTTAATGAATCTGCTTTAACAACTGCTTTGGAACCATATGCAAAGCTTACGAATCTTGATGAGTACGCGAAAACAGAAGACTTGCCAGATATGACATTGTATGCAAAAAAAGAAGACTTGTCAGAGATACCCACAGTTCTCAAAAATAGTGAGTTGCAATTGAACATAAGAGACCAATTATCAGACGAAATGTTTCAGAAATTGATGGCTGATGATGTTAAACCATTATCAGCTCAAGCATCAATGTGTTTAACAAGTATGGCGGCTAATGAAGGTCTTCAAGCGGCTTTGGATTCTTGTGCCAGAGAATATGTTTCAAAAGAAGACCTCCCAAAGATTATTGAGCAAGTGAAAAGCGAAATCCCAGAGATTATTGAGGGACAAACAACTATTCAATTCACAATCGTCAATAATACAATTCTTGATTTGGATTACGACCCATATCATATACTGATTGAGCAATATGGGTTAGATATTGTATCATCAGACAGTTACTATACGGCCCATTATGTTCACGCAGACTATTCGTACAATGAAGATGATGATAATCTACCATCTCAGATACTGCGTATGGAAGGAAGTGATTCTAGTCTATGGTATCTGTATAACTCCCATGAATTAATCAATCCAGGAACTGGTGAAACACCAGAAATATTATCATGTTCAATAACCAAAACTGTCGAACCAACAGACAAAAACGCTTATTCGGCTAGATATGTGTTAAACACTTATGCATTAAAATCTGATATTCCAGAAATAATTGATAAAACAATTACTTTCAATCAAGAATTAGAATTAACTTATGATGAAGGTAATAGTATTAATACTCTTTCGGTTCTTTATACTAATGCAAGTCAATATTTTGAAAAATGGAAACAATATGGAATGTTATTTGATGGATATGATAAGACTGATGAAAGTATTAAATATCAAGGAATATTCACTATATCAAGTATTAATAATAATGATTATGTTTTAAATAATGGTGTTCAAAATATAGCATTAACATTAGAAATGAGTTCAAGTTGTGGAGTTGTTTATGATTTTGATAACCAACATAGAATCAATGTAATAAGTTGTTATATTGCAAATGAAGATTTTGATGAAACGAACAAAAACTGTGTTGTTAATCTTGCATTTCTCCAAGATAAATATGTATTGAAGAGTGATATTAAAGATGTTGATTTGACACCGTATTATACCAGTGCACAAGCTGATGAGAAGTTTGTTGATGAAGATGAATTGGCTTATGAATTAGATAAGTATGCATTGAAAACAGATATTCCAACAATTCCAACTGATTTGATTAATGAATCTGCGTTGAGTACTGCGTTGTATGGCACTGAATTGAATATTGAATATCCGGTTCCAGTTCGTGATTATATATTTGTAAAACCATACTTGCCAGAAACCGATATACATGTGATATTTGATGTTAATTGGGGTTCTAACACGGATTACATTAACAATATTCAACATTTTGATTTGATATTCAAGCCTTATGAAAAATATATGAGAGGGTATAGAATGATGTTAGATAATGGATTATCTATTGTATGGTATGACCGTGGCGAATTTATGTTGTGTAATTCAAGTGGCAATACTCAATGGTTAATCAACGTCATTAAAGCACAAATCGAATCACCATTTATTAAAACTGCAAATGTTGTTGATGAAAATCCAGAACAAATCACAATTCAATGTACACAGAATGAAAGTGGTTGTGTAGTTCCTGATGATGATATAAGAAGAGTATTCACAACCAAAAATATTATCGTCAAATTCAAACGAAATGCTGATGATGCATCATATGAAGAAGTTGAATACGAATACAGTTTATATAAAAGTTTGAATATGATTTACAAATCAACCAGCAATGAATTAATAAACATTAATTATAATACCCATATTGTTTCATTGAGAGCCGCGGATGATACATTGTCTAATATTTATGATGCATCTATCACATTAATCAGCAACCAACCTGTGAACGATAATATGATTTCATCTGTGAAATATGTGAATGATAATTTTGCATTGAAGTCGAATGTCATAACAGAAGAACAACTAATAAAAAAATGTGCTATTGATTGCGGACCGATTACAGAGGGTGGTGAAATATCAATTCATTATCTAAAACTTGAAGGTAATGTGATTAAACTGGAATATATAGTAGGTGATTATGCGCTATGTTTGGAAATAAGAATATTATTTCATGATACAACTGGAAATCCTCACAACATTGTTCTTGTATTACATCAAAGAACTGTGTATTTCGATAATTTCAAATTCCCACTATATTATGAAGACACTGTTGATATATCATCAGGAAGACCCCTGACATATAATTTCCCAATAGGTGAATATCCCTGGACAGTTACTCAGGAATTATTAGATGCTAAACAAATATATTCAAGACAAATCATGTCCCGAGGTTATTTAGCAATATATAGGAGTGTGATGTACGGTACATCAAACACAACCATCACCCACTACTCCCCAATCGAGTCATCAATGAACTCTATTAATGATTTCGTTATTGGAGCTCAGTAGTGATGAGTGTTCCGGATGACAACCAGATAGAAATTCACTTATGACCGCCATTACTGCCCTAATTTAGAAGGCCATCTAACTATTTTTGAATTGACACTAACTGATACTCATAACTAGGAATAATTGATCAGCATCATGGGGTCACATTGATGTTCACTTATGACCACTTATGACCGCCATTACTGCCCTAATTTAGAAGGCCATCTAACTATTTTTGAATTGACACTAATCGTGATACTAACTGATACTCATAACTAGGAATAAGTGGTCAGCATCATGGGACTATATAGATGTTCACTTATGACCGCCACTATTGCCCTAGTTTAGAAGGCTAGGGGTACTTACTACGAAAGGTCATACTAAAGGTTATCCTAAAGGTTGTACTGAAGGTTGTACTGAAGGTCATACTAAAGGACCTCTCTTACTACCAATCACATTCCACCAGCAACCTAAATTTGTTAAAATAATATTTTATTTTGTATAAATGGAAATTGACACTGATATACTATTAAAAATTTTAAATGGTATCACCGATTTGTGCCAAGATGTCAAGCATTTGATTAAACGTATGAACCATAAACAGCCATCTCCTAATCCAAGCACAACGGTACAGCCTAAGAATTTCGTTCGAAGTGACTCACCTCCTGAGACATCATCTATTGAACATCCCCATTCTCGCTTAAATCGAACCCATATATTCAATCGAAGCAAGTTTTTGGATATTAAGGATCACGACCGATTGATCCAATATGTCTCATCAAAGGATGTAATCGATGCAGTATCCAACGTGGAACCTCATAAACGTATATCCCTATTGCGTAAACTAATATTCGATAACCTAAATTTAAGTATCTCCATGTATATGACCCAAAAACTACTCAACACCCATATGACTATAAATGTTCCTCCTAGTGAAACGACTCTAACCCCCGAAGTTGAGATTGATACAATCGATTTCTAGCCAAAATTCAAAAATAATGTTTAATCAATATTTTTACCGATTACAATTTTATATTTTTACGTTTGGGCAAATGAGTTGTATCTCGAATAAGAATTTTGGTGCAATTCCTTCATGGACTATCAAAAATTATATCAATATCATCAACAATGAGTTCGGTGGTAACATCCCAACCAACACTACATTTGTTGCTCAACTGAGCAAACTCACGAAGTACCTAAATTATAACTCATTTGTAGCTCGCACAGGTTTCAATCCCAATGGTATACTCCAGGAATCTCATTTTGATACATTCTTTGGACAACTGAGGGCTGAACGCCTTGCAGATGATAATGATTACTTCAATAAATTCAATAGAGCTGATTACAAAATTAATGAACCCATTGATGTACTTCAACATATGAATACCCAAGATAAGTTCCAACAGCAATTAGATGATGAACGTAAAGTATATTCATATTTCAACAAATATTATCCCGAATATCTCGATAGAGCTGAAATACAAGATATATTCCAAGATAGGTCTAAAATTACAAAACTAGCAAATATTATTGATGACAATACTGATATTGATGGTATCCCCAAAGATCCTGAAAATAATGAAATATTCGAGTACCTTGGCGAGTTCGGTCATGAATTCAAATCGAAACACAATGATTTCCTCATGGTGAACTTACCTGAGGACTACGATAAGGCTGTAGAGGCTTGGCAAAAATATGCCAAATATGCTGATAATGATTACAATGAAAACACGGATATTGATACCTTCGAGCCTATATACATATACTACTTCAACTCGATATCCTCATTGAACAGTATATATGATGGCTTGCAACAAGTTTATGAACGTGAGGTGAAACCATTCAAAATATATTTCCAACTCTCGGGTGTATTTGAGTCATCCAGTGCTGAGACTGACACATTCCAATATACAGCTAGGGAAATCACTTGGAATAACTATAAATCTGCTACCCCAATTGTGGTTCGTGATGAGCAATCACTTGATATCGTGAAGTACTATATTGAATCAGTACTGCACTCATATGAAACCTCAACATCGAGCACCAAGTTGATTCTCGTAGGCACAGTTTCATTCACAGTATCTCGAATGGTCAAGGTTAGTGGTCCCATCAAGGATTTACCTCCTGAAATCAAAAATAATAAATTCATTATCACAGACAACGTCGATGACAATCTATGTTGGTATCGATTTCTTGCTGCATGTCTCGATGATCATCTAGTTAACCCCAAATATCATTGTTATACTAAGCATCGTACACAAGCAGCTAGGAAACTTCTGTGCGGGGAACACAATATAGTGTATTCAACTAAGCCATCTCAAGCTGCAATCAACTTCCTGAACAACTATCCGGGTACATCAATTGAAGCCATGAAGGCATCTGCTGAAAAGCATCATTTGAATGTTGACATCTATGAGTACAATGCAGAACTCAAGGTGTATAACCTTCAGGACCAATGGAAATATAATCGTGACAATTCATTTAGGAAATCTGCATTGCTGTTCACTCAAAATCGAATCATTCACATAATGTATATCAAGGATGCTGAGAAGTTGACCAACATCCATATCTGCCCAAAGTGTGGCTCATATGC
Source organism: Tritrichomonas musculus (assembly GCA_039105265.1). Classification (NCBI taxonomy): domain Eukaryota; phylum Parabasalia; order Tritrichomonadida; family Tritrichomonadidae; genus Tritrichomonas; species Tritrichomonas musculus. Next base: position 2,912,348 of record JAPFFF010000017.1, on the reverse strand, counting down.
ACATTACGGTCATCACAATATGAATCGCTTCAAGAATCATGTTGATAACTGTACTGGAGTATTTCGAAAACAATTTATACCTAATCGTGAGCCACTTCCATATTGTCCACATATACTCAACAATCCGGTGTATGAATATTGTTTAGCATATGGTCTCGAATGGAAACCCAACATATATTACATCACTTATGATTTCGAAACTGTTGAACAACCTGTGAATACATCTATTGGTTCATCAACAACTATCAACTCTCGATTGATTCCACTTAGCGTATCATCATGTGTCAAATCACAATCTGGTTGCAACACACGACACTTCTCATTAAGAGATTCAACTGAGTTCATCACTGAGTGGATTGAGTGGTTGTTTGAGCAATCTCAACAGGTGTATCACGATAAGGTTCAATATATGAAAACCTTTATTAATGAATCGATTGATACTCTCAATAAAATCGACAGAAACCTGAATGTGATTACCGTATTTGGGTTCAATTCGAGTAGATTCGATAGTAACCTATTCAAGCAGTATCTCAATTACTGTTCGTGGAGTGTCGAGTCCAACAGTATCATCGGTACCACATCATCATTGAAGCAGTTCATATTGAAATCCTCAAAATATGACACCAAGTTGAGATTCATCGATGCACAATCATTCGTTGCCGGAGGTACATTACGACAATTTGGTGTAGATTTTGGTGGACTCGAGAATAGCAGTAAAGGAGTGTTTCCTTATGAAGCTATCAATACTGAGAATTACAATGAGGTTCTCTCACAAACGGAGCCCTTTGAATATGAAGCATTCTACAGCTACCTCAACCAAAAGAATCCATTGACACCAGATGATTACAAACTATATCTCGAGGATGCCAAAAATTATAAAACCCGATGGGATTACCTGTTGGCATACAATGATAATGATGTTGAGATGATGATTAAACCCATTGATAACTTGATAGTCCTCAATGCTCAGTACAACGTTGACCTCATATCGAATCTCTCGTTGAGTAAGAATGCATCTTGTATCAAGTATGCACTTGCGTATAAGGAATTTGATCCCAATACTGAATACTCTATACAAAACCCATCGAATACTTTCAAACCAAATCTCAAGTGGTGGAGATTCAAATGTGAGAACTACTATAATCAGGATGTCAAATATAATCAATCTCATAAGGACTCTCCCAGGAACCTCGATAAATGTGTTTGCGAGGAGCAGTTTGATGAATTCATGAAAATGTACAACAATCCTGATACTGGCAAGTGTCATCTCTGTGGTGAGCACTTCACGTGGACCAATAAGCCTACCCTCGATAGAATCAATAACGATATCGGTCACGAACTCAGCAACTGTAAACTCGCTTGTGCAGAATGCAACAAACTTCGCAGTCGTGATGACCCCAATATAACCAAACTACGAATTCAACTGAAGAAATATTGCAAGATGATGCATCTCCCAACACTCATCAATGATGAACAGGAATATTATAGCTTACGGAACAACATCACTGGAGGTCTATCCAATGTTATGCACCGTGTCAACATCAAGGGCCACACTAATATAAATCGTTTTAGATACAACGCCGTTGACCACAAGGTAATCTCATATGATACCCCTCACACTATGACTCACATTGTTGGAGTTGATTTCAATAGCTTATACCCATCAGCATTCAGTTCAACCAAACATGATTTCAATCCATATCACGGAGGGGTTATGTATATGCCAGGTTCCATGTTGGAGAGATTCGATGTTTATAACAATGGTACCAAAAATATGAAAACCTATAACTCATGTATGCATATCATCAACAGCCGGAATTTACGAAAGCATCCTAAATATTTGTTCAAAGCGGAGGTCATATTGAAATGCCCAGTATCTAAAATCAATAACTTCATCAATTTCCCACCAGTATTTCGCAATTTTGATATCACGAACGATGAAACAACCATTGGTTCATACATGCACAACTACATGACTCACAACAAACTCCCATCCGCTGATAAAACTGAACGAAAGCTAACTATGTGTGTCGATACGATGGGTACCTATCAAACATTCTCAAATTATTATCTCTGGTTCCTACTCGACCATGGGCTTGTCATCGAAGATATCAAAAGTCTCACTAAATATGAAGCTCATCGTGGTTTCAACCCATTTGTTAGTGAGTTCATGAAACGTCGTCAGGATATCATTTCTGGAGCTGTATCCGGCAATGAAAAGTTCTACAAGATTAGCATGAATGGTTCATATGGATACGATGGGATGAACACTGAGAAGTTCTCTAAAATAAAAATATGTTCACGTGATAAGACCTTCCAGAATATCATCTACGATAACTATGTTAGTGGGATCAAATTGAGTGATGACAACTACCTACTCCAAATGAACCCAAAGAGCTTCAAATGTACGACTTGCCTTCAGGAGTCATTCTGGACACTAGATAATGCCAAATTCTGGTATCTCACATTCATATACGAGTTCATGTACAAGTGCCTTGATGTGGAGCGATTCCATTTCATAGAGGGAGACACCGATAGTGCATATTTTGCGGTTGCTGGTGATGAATCCAAGGGTTCCAATCAAGAGTTCAAATACATCATCAAGAATAGAGCATTCTATGATGAGAACATATATAAGTTCATGCCGAATCCCAATATAAATACAATCGCTGATGAGAAGAAAATACTGGGTCTCTGCATTGAGAAATATGGTGAGAATATGATTGCGTTAGCCCCCAAGTGCTACACCATATTTAATAGTGGCTCTATAACCAAGGCACTCAAACTCAAGGGGGTCTCCCTCAAGAAAAACCATATTACAAGTGATGATTACAAGGACATCATCGACAATGGTGGTGTGAAGGTTGGCAAAAATATCAATCTGCAATTGATGCGCAATACCAAAATCCAGAGCAAAATCAGTGAGATGACGATGTCCAAGATCACGGTAAACAAGAATGCTCTCACCGGGACTCACACCAAAATGATTGTCCTCGAGAACCAATCCTGTGCCCCATTCATCCATGGACTCACATCAGGGGACTATATTATGCTCTAAATTTGGGTGACAGCAAAATTGCTGCGACCTACATTATGATTTGAATACAGCTAATGTGGATCCGTTGATGATACCAGTTATGATACCCACGGTCATACGATTTATTTTTGAGGTTATCGCAGTCTCACCAGTGAGTATCTTCAGTTTATTATCAGCGTTATCAATGAATACCTCATCCCCAATGGAATAGCATGAGGAGTCCTCAACCTTAACCATGTAATCCCCATGAGTGGCGAATGTGATACAACCATTGGCTTCATCGATTCTCACGCATATACCAACATACTCCTTCCAGGTACCAGTGGTCTTCACACTACATATGCAATCAGTGGTGTCAGCTTCAGTGCTAGGGACCCATTTCGAATCCTCACGATGATATACCTTACCGGTCATATATACTGGAGCTCCAATGACGAAATCGGTGATGGTGTTAACCGATGACTCGATTGGGGAGTAGTGGGTGATGGTTGTGTTGGATGTGCACCGTAAATAGCAGCCTTGAATGTTGCTAAATACCCTCGGGACATGATTTGTCTTGAATATAGTTGTCTAGCATTTAATAATTCCTGAGTAGTTGTCCAGGGATATCCACCTATTGGGAAGCTATATGTAAGTGGACCTTGATGTTATATCAACAGTGCCTTCATAATATAGTGGGAATTTGAAATTGTCGAAATACACAGTCCTCTGATGTAATACTATTACTATGTTATGGGGATTTCCATCTGTATCACGGAATAACACCCTTATTTCACAACATAGTGCATATTCACTTACTATGTATTCCAGTTTAATCACATTATCTACAAGTTTTAGATAACGAATTGATATTTCCGAGGACCCCTCCTCAATTGGACTGCAATCAATGGCACACCTTTTTATTAGCTGCTCATCTGTAACAGCACTCGACTTCAATGCATACTTCTCATCAGCCTGGGCACTGGTATAATATGGTGTCAAGTCAACTGGTGCTGGGATATCTGTTGTGAGTGCATACTTGGTCATATCTGGTAAGTCCTGGGTTTTTGCATAGGCATTACCGTCTACGTCACATGCATTCATAACACAAACTTTTGATCGAGTAATCTCCAATGCAGTTATTTCATTGTATTTGATGGTCGCTGTATCACTGTTTGCATCAATATCAAAATCTAACCATCGCTCCTTCGAACTATCCAGTTGATTGCCAATGCTAAATATTCTCCTATTTCGAGAATGATTTGGTTTCATGACCATGAGAGGTGCATCACTACTTGTCTGATTTGCTCCACCCAATGTCAGGATGTTGTTTGGGTCTTTGATATAAACCTCTCCACCGATATCAGTGAAATACTCTTTTGGTATATCTGTTTTGAGAGCATACTCACTTAAGTTCGCAAGCTTCGCGTACTCGGTCATATCTGGTAAGTCCTGGGTTTTAGCAAATGGTTCCAAAGCAGTACTCAGTGTAGATCCATTAACCAAATCTGTTGGTATATCTGTTGAGAGTGCATACTTGGTCATATCTGGCAAGTCTTGGGTCTTCGCATACTCACCTAAGTTCGCAAGCTTTGCGTACTCATCAAGATTAATAAAATCCAATGTTTTAGTTACTGCCATGGATGATAATATATATGATGCTTGTGCTGATAGTGGTGTATCATCGTTCATCAATTTCTGTTGAACTTCTTCTGCTGGTTCTTCATTTGGATTCAATTGCAACTCACTATTTTTGAGAACTGTGGGTACCTCAGGGATATCCGTTTTGAGAGCGTACTCACTTAAGTTCGCAAGCTTCGCATACTTCCCATTAGCCACATCCTTGGTCTCATACTTATCTAATTCATATGCGAGCTCATCTTCATCGACGAACTTCTCATCGGCCTGACCACTAGTATAATATGGTGTCAAGTCAACTGGTTCTGGGATATCCGCTTTGAGAGCATACTCACTTAAGTTTGCAAGCTTCGCGTACTCGGTCATATCTGGTAAGTCCTGGGTCTTAGCATACTCACTTAAGTCCTGGGTCTTAGCATACGGTTCCAAAGCAGTACTCAATGAATCACTCGTAACGATGTTCTCAGGGACCTCAGGTATTTCAGTAGATAGCGCACAGTTTTTGGCGATGTAATCACGTAATTCCCCAATGGCACCATCTACATCTTCACTAGATGCGTACTTCAGCATCTCCGTATTGAAATCCTCGGTTTTCACATAGTCGAATAGCTGGGTTTGCAAAGCGTATGACTCAAGGTCCTTGGCTAAGGCATATTTTTCGAGTTGCTCACCAACTGTACTCGTAATGAGTTCCTTGATTTGCTCCTGGTTGGAACCAGTTATATTTGAGCCATTGGACCCATTATGACACATGCATGCATACTTCTTAATATATTCAATCAATAGCTCGTCGATAGTGGCCCCTTTTATAGAAAATCCACTCTGTTCTATGCTGAACATTTTCTATAAAATAAAGGTATGAGTACCAGTATTGAGGAACCCTTTGAGGAAGAGGAGGAGGAGGCAGAACTAGAACCAATTCCTGAAATCTCATATCCGCGTGCAGATAGGATTGATAGTGATATGAGTGTGCTGAGATCAAAAGGTATACTCCCCGATGGCATCATTAATGTATTACCCAAATACTATCGCATTGCGGATGACCCTGAGAAATATTCACCACGTGAACTTAGCAACCCCGAGATTAAAGAGGTCCGGGATATGGTTGATGATATCATACGTAACTTGGATTCAATCTTGGACAAGCGATCGCTTTTCGTAGAGTCTCCAGAGGCAAAGACTGAGGTAGCTAATATACAAAAATATATTCCTAAGATTATGAGCTATGAGTTTATCGAAGCTGACTATAGAAAAGATGCTGATAATGAGAATGCGGATAAAAACATTTTTTCTACACCTAAAGTACTCATGAGTCATAAATCTTCAAAGAAAGTATTAGCAACACCATCAGCAGGCAATGATGATGATCAAGCACTGGATACCGAAGAAATCGATGATTTAGAAACCAGTGGCACTGACGATGATAATAACGATGATAATAACGATGATAATAACAATGATAATAACGATGAAGATTCTCAAATTCCATATGATTATGTTAGGACACCTGCTAGAAAACATCTTAAACATGGAATTAAATTCAACCCTGATATACAAGATTCGGCATTCAAACCAAAATCCAAATTTACTAAAACCAATGAATATAACTATGTTATGAAAGAGGTTGAACCATCAAGTGTTACCTTAGGTAGACGTAATGGCAAAAACTATGAAAATGTCAAAGGACGTTTAGGTGAATTCGGCAATCTATCACTCGCAGGTGATTCAACAGCTTTCAAGAAGAACTTCCTAGATATGATTATAAATGGCAATTTCCGGGTTAAATACATTCCATTAGCTGCAGCACGTGATACTGCAAAGGAATATTGTTTGAACCACCTTGATGAAAATGGAGTTCCCAATTACAGATTATTACCACCTAATTCTTATGACCCATTAGGAAATGAGATTACAGACCTCAATGGTGACCAGGTTGATGATATCATATTGGTGGATAAACGTGGAATTCCAGCTATTGTCAACGGATACAAATTAGTCCATGCATCTCCTTATAAGAAGGTTTGGAAAACAATTTGCAATTCAAAAGCTAAGCGTAAAGCAACTCCATTCAACGTTTGGCTCAAGCAGCAATTTGATAAGAATATTAACAAAGTTGATTGGAATACTGGTGAATATCAATTGACCAAATCTAATCAATTATTGGCTCTAGAAAAGGCATATGGTGGCTCCGGTCTTGGAAAGGCACATATTAGCAAGCGCTTATCACCTAACAGCTATTGGGCATCTCTGTTCTCGCACATATGGAATACGTTCTGGGATCAAAAGAAATTTTATAATTGGCTCGAACTCAAGAAATTGACCAATTTTCTAGCAGTATGCAATACCATATATATTTACTACTTTGACCTTCCTATGAAAAATGCTATTGAGAAAAATAAATTTGATAGTAAATCATTATCATACCCAGCTTGGTCAAATTGGAAGCGTACACATAAGCAAGATTATATGAAAGCAGTTGGTCCCAATATCGATAAATGGGTTAAAATCATTGCCAAAATAGTTAACTTACAAACTGGTGTTCGAAATAAAAATCAACCACCTAGGGAAATGCTTGGAATGCTAGCACTGGTAGAGGAAGTTGTATTTAAATGGGGATTTGGAATGGATTTCAAGACTGGGCTTGTAAAACAAACTGATGAGCAAGGCCATCAAACACCCCCATTTTATGCACAACTGATTACATTCATACAAGAGGAGGAGCCTGAAGAATTGAATAGAGCTCGCAAATCATTTATTGAAAACATCGATAATATAATTGAACTTAGATTATATGGAGCAGATAGTGGATACGTTGCTATGAAATCCAAAAATAAGGCAGCTAGGGATTCTAAGAAAAATGATGCGGACCGATTTAATGTTGTATTTAATAAACAAAAATAAGCATATATTATTGCATATATTATTGCTTGAATCGGTCAAAGAAATTCTTGCGTTTTTGGCTACGTTTGGATATTATTTTTGCATTGCGTTTATGCTTGCGAGGTGGCTCAGGTTCAGGTTCACGTTCAGGCTCCTCCTCCTCATATTGAGAACTTAGCTCCTGCTCACTATATTCAGGAAGTGTTCCATACTCACGACTACTCTCATACTCAAATGTGGTGTCCATGGTATTCCCCTTGAATTGTGGTGTGAATTTCTCCCGATATGGTTTAAATGATTTACCAAATTTCACAGACTGCGATGTCTTCACTGAACTGGAATGCTTTCTAGATGAAGTACGAAGTACCTTCTGCTCAGGTGTTCTAGTATTGGAGTTATCTTGTGATTCCTGCTCACGAGTCCTGTCTCTAAGTCCATTACGATACAGACTGTGCTGTCTACGTGAACTACTTCGTGGAGCATAATCATCATCAACATTTGATTCACTAGAATACTCATCATCGCTCCTAGTGTCGAGCCTCTGCGAGTAACCACTCTGCGAGTCATATGTACTTCTAGGATTGAGAGTTTGAGCGTCACCCTGATATTTTTGATATTTATATGACTGCTTGCGTCGTATATCAGTCATCGCACGTTTCCCAACTCGATATTCTTGGAGTGAACCATTTGTTTTTCGAGCAACAACGGACTTCGTACCTGGTCTCTTATCGGTAGACATATATACACCACTTGGACTAATTTTATTTTGATTTCTCACCTGATAATCCCTATACTCAGCTTCATGCGGGTCATATGTATTTTGTTCATTATCACTACTCTCACTAGCCTCATCCGTGTAATCATTACATATAAGTTTTTGTCGAGGGTGATATGATGTGTGTTCATGATACCAATCCTTAGTTTTTTTCTCAAATGGGGCAGTCCCATTATTAACCAAAATATTTTTACTAGGTGGAGACTTACTAAAAACTTCATCGCTTGAGAATGAAAATTGAATGGGTTTTGGACGACTATCTTGTTGAGCTGTCTGGTTTGACGGGTATAAAGGATCTTGTTCAAAACAATATATTTCTGGTAGAAGCAAATGATTTGAATAAACCGCTATCTCAAACCCTATAACATAATCACCAGGTCTTTTAGTTGTGTTTGCAAGAACAGTTTCCTTGAAAATATTTCTGTGATAGGCGATATACGATTTTGGATAAAGTTTATGATTATTGGGTCCTCGAACTAGTATCATACAAAAGTCATTCGCTGATGGCACATATCTAGATTCCCATATATATGTAGGAACTTTTTCATGTGATGTCATTGTGAATGTAGCTCCATTTTTATCAATCGTGTAGTCATGAACGACTGGTGGTGGAACTAAATCACGTGGGAAATATAATTTAGTAGATTTATCGACATCAAGGTATACCGCTGATAAATATTTTGAATATTTTAATTCACGATATTGACCTGGTTTCAATGTATAAACCTCAAAGTAGTCATCATTCATTTACCCAAAAATAAACTCATTTAGAGGCTTATTCGGTAACCCAAGCAGGAAGCAATTTCATTGCCGAGCGCTAGCGAACTGCATTCTATATTCAATATATTAGCAAGCATGATAGCACGAATGCATCAGGTTTTATCTCATTGCCATACAGGTCTGTGAACCATATTTTGAAATCCCGCTTGGTCCTGTTGAGCATCTCATATTTGCGATACTTAGTTTGCCGCCTGTTGGCTAACATTATGAAGTGGTCGCAGTATGGGTCGAATTCAACAATGTCTGAGTGTACCATTAAATCACCGATTATGGTCTTATTTACGATAGCCCCTACATACTGCACTACGATGTATTTCTTGTTGCGACTATATATGAAATCCTCAGGTAATGTAAATTCGGTGGTTTGCGTATGAAAATAGCGTTTGGGCATTTATTAGACAGCAAAGTACTGCTTATAGTCTTCACCCAATGATTCATAATTGGGTGCCACGAATCGGGTGTACATGATGGGGATTGTTATAGTAGCTCGCTCATCATCAGTCATTGGCGTTCGACCAGTTTTGGTTTTGATATACGGCACATAGAACGCAGTTCCTGCTTGCTTATCAGCATTCAACTGGAATCTACGATATGGGTTCAGCAATTTGCATTCGACGTTCCCATTATGGTATCTTATGAATTCAGCAATCTCATTGAACACACGCCTCTGCTTCTCATGCTTCTTCTCAGTTTTGGATGTATCGTAATGGATCAATATGATATTACCCTTGTGATAGCTCAGTAGACCATCCATTTGCATATTATTTTTGATTCGACGTAGCCTCCGTTGGCAATCCCTGATGTATCTCCATTCCAAATCAGGGTTGTGCTGCATTTGATTGGGTGTATAGTATATCCACTTAGGCTCTTTAGCCAGATACTGGTCATAATACTCATCATCTCGATAATTGGGATTGGGCATTCGTAGAGAACGATGCGGTGTGTTGTTATAGTAGTGGACCATCTGTTGCATCAGGAAAGGGTCTCCAATTCGACGATTATCTAAACCGAATGCATTGCGGAGTGTCCTAATGGTTGCATCAACGATTTTGTGAGAGTTGCTATGTTTGGATTTATTAACGATCAGTGCATTTTTATTGAATAGCACATTTTTAGTGCCATTGGCTATTTCCCTATTTTCATCAGTTTGATTTGCCACATCAAGCACTTTTAGTAGATTATTTTCACCATCACATTTGATGGTATTAAATTTGAAGTCATCATATTTATCGAGAATGATTTTGGCGTATGCATCCTTAATGGTATCAGCTAGTTTGTCCTTAAGCGGTTCCACAATTAGATATCGCGTGTTGACATTCACCATGATGAGGTAAATGGTTTCATGGGGTACCAATTTATAACCAGGAGGTATTCCATGTTCCTTCGTAGTGTACTTCACAAACATCAAATCGACCTCCCAGCAGCCAGGTTCAAATGAGAAATCCGGTTTTGAATAAGAATTACATGGTTTCAATTTGAAGTCCTTAACGAATGGTTCATGATGATACTCGGGGTTGACGATAAACAGTGATGGGTCCAATTTTGATATTTTAGATTTGAATGGGTACTTGAGCAATGACTTGTACTCATTATCGAATATCTTGAATGATTTCTTGTTATCAGACATCCCCTGTGGGACTGAGAGCTTGTGCATCATTTAATGTGCAAAAATAATGGTCTCAATCGGGAGTATGGAATACATCCTAGCAATATTGCGACCCTGGGAATTTAATGGTTATCGCTTGATAATTCAGCTAACTCATTCTCGAGTTTGGCAACCTTTTCCTTCAAACTATTAATATCTTCAATCAGTGATTCACGAACGGCAAGACCATTGCTGCCCAGCATGCCACCTTTGATGTTATTGAGATGACCCTTATACAAATAGCACTTCTCCTTGAGATCATGCTTGATGCGCTTCAACTCTGGAATCTCTTTCTTGTATTCACTCAATTCAGTCATTTAGATACGAAAAAAAGTGTTTTTTCAAGATTAAATGTCTTATGAGGAACGCCGTGTATTAAAAGATTCTAATGGGCTTACGTATTTCAATCACCTGGAACGCCACATGCGAAATATGCGAACCATGAGTTGTACCAAACCTACAATCCAAAAATATGAAGATAAGGGGTGTATTATACATGACCCAGTTATTAAATCAACATCATCAGCGATACACCACTCGCTCAATCACCAGGTAGTCCCAAATAATTCAAAAATTTAATGTCTTAGGAGGTTGTTCACAGCATCAGTACATTCATTCACAGTATTGGTGAGCTGATTTATTTTTGTAGTGATCATGCCAATGGTGTTCTCCAAAGTGGTAATCCGTTTGGAATACGAATCTAATGATGACTGCAATACATTTATGTCAGCTCGAATGTTTGCAAATTGGATCTCCACGAGGTTATCGTTATCGGCTTGCTTAGAGATTTTCTTGAGAAACACATTATTGGAGCCATCCTTGCCGGTGCGTTTGGTAATCCTGTACTCACACTCAGGGGTGATAATTTTGTAGGTTTTATTGAGATAATTGGTGGTCTTCTCATTGAACATATCCTTGTACTTCTGGTAGAACAGGTCGAACTCCTCTACTGAGTTGAACGTACGCTGCTCCAGCTTATTATCGTTTATGACCTTAATATCGCATTGGGCTAAATGTTTCACATTATCTGTATTCATTTCAAAACAGGCAAAAATAAATTCATATGTATGTGGATATTTGGTGATGATTAAACTTTATCCAATATGGATTTACCTATTTCACCAGCCTTACCAACCGTTCCCAAACCTCTATCAATTGTATCAAGTAGTCCACCTGCACCAGGTATCAATCCTGCAATTGGTTTGACCCTATCAATGATTTGTCTACCAACATTGACAACTGTAGGTAGCTTATCAACAACTCTCTGCGCGACATTCCTGAGTGTAGATCCCACTTTGCGGAATCCATCTTTTATCTTCCTGAAGATACCAATGCCCATTTGGTATATAAAAAAATGTGATTTCCTGGTTTTTTCCAAGGTACAAATGAAATATAGGAACGAAAGAGCTCACAACTTGATGTACGAGGCTGGTAATGTTATGGAGACATTCCAGAAGATGAGAAACATTATTAATACCAATGATGGTACCAGAAGCTTCTCATTTAGAACTGTTGATTGCCATGACCAACCAGCACCATTCCATCAAGGTCAGTACTCACAGATTTCATTAACGCACCCCGACCACTTTATTAGTGATGTTGATAAAGGTTTCCTCACATTCCACATCAAACTTGATTTGCAATTGAACACCGATACTGCTAAATTACAATTGATTGAAGATCCTGATAACCTCTACAAATTGTTTGTGGGATTCAAGTCCTCGAACCAATTATTCGACAGGCTGGAGATTCTCCATAACAATGTCAATGTTGGATATCAGCAAAATGAATGCATTCGTGAGGGCTTCCTATACTCAGTTTTGAAACCAGAAACCGAGAAGAAACGCCGCAGATTCGTTCACAGCTTATGGGAGAATGTTTCAAATTATAGTCAAACTCATGCAGGTGTTTATGTTAATCTCAATGATTTCAAAGCCAATGGGAAGACCACTACTGAATTCGATTTGAATATACCATTTGATGACTTGCTTGCATTGCAGGCATTCGATTTATTCCCCAATGGAATCATTGGTGATTTATCTATTAGATTCCAAGTCAGTCCAGCAGGTCTTGTATGGGCAGTTATTGATCCATATACGGTTGCTGAAGCGAAGGCATTCTTGGAAGATGATGATCATATTACAATGAAGCAGTTGGAGCAATTGCGTGAGATCAAGGCTCGTGGTAAACTCAAGAGGCAATTTACGCAAATTGGTAATGAAGCACTTATACCAGGGGTATTCGATAATACAATCAAATTTAAGTACAATATTTGTGCCGAACATGGAACTCCAGTTAATGATACACCAATTGAAATCACTTTCGAATTTACAGATGAGGAATATGAGAAATTCGGTATTAAGAAGACTATGAATTTAAAGGAGATTGCACGCCATAATCCCGATTACAAAGGTACTATTGAAGACTATATGACAATTGAAATCGTTGAAGAGAATAATGAACTTAAATATGAATCGCAACCGGCAACTCTCACCGTTAACCGAATGACTATCACTTTATGTAAATCCAACATGCAAGGATATGGTGTTTGTGAAGCCACTCGTGCGGGTATCGAATCCATATTACGTGAAGGACTGATAATTCCATCCCAAAAGGTAGATTATCATGCATTCCCAATTGCTGCTGCATCCAATGGAATCAAATCTACATTGAATATCCCATTAATAAATGTCACAAGCATGTCATTATTGTTCCCCAAGCATCACAACGATTTGACCGTATTTGAGAATCCCGTTTACCAAAATTGTTATTTGAATATTGGTGGTAAGAACTTCCCAGATGAGAATGTTAGTACCATTGGTGCTAGATTCTTCGAGAGTCAACTAACAGCTGGCGATTTGGATAGCATCACACTCCAATGTACTAAGGAATTTGAGGATAGCTTCACTATGCCCAAGAATGATGTTGATGGAAATAGATATAAGAATACATTGAGTGATGCCACATCATTTGTATTCAATGTCCAAACTGAGAGAGCATCTGCTGGATACTGTTATGATGGCTTAGATGGTGGCAAAGGTAATATCCAAATTCAAGTCAATGGTCAACCAATATTCACTGGCAATAATGATACATATTATAATATTATTGAACCAAGTGGAGCTGTTGTTAGACCACCACCTGTCCAACTCTGTTTATGCAGAGACACATACTTTAAGCTCTCACTCGATGGTCTTGAATATGTTGATGATGAATCACCAGCTGGCTCACAAGTTGACCCAGAAATGACTTAAGAAATATAGCAATTGGGGTAAAAATATTTTTGTGCTTTGGAAATGACTCTCCATAAGGCTAGAATTCTATCAAGTGAAAATGATGCTAGTGTTAAACAGGAGCAGAATGTGAATATTAAGATTGCTGCGAATAGACCTCCACCTGTACAACCAGTATCATACCCTCAAGTCCCACAGATGCAACCTCAAGTGCAACCTCAAATGGGATATACTGAAGGTTATCCTCAAACTGGCACCCAGGATGCAAATTTTACTACAGCCTCGACAACTGGTCCATATCCATCAGTTGCTCTAATAAACAATCCTCCTCTAGAACGTTCATTAGAACTTGACGGTGAGGATTTGGATACCAAAAATAAATTCCTCGAGATATTGCTGAGTATCTATGAAACGAATCCATTGAGGATGAACAACTATCTTGTGTGCCATAGCAACACATTGATGGAGCTCATTAAAATACTCACTAAGGCTGACAAGGTTGAGTTGGTTATAAATGAGGACAGTGGGTGTACGGGCTGTGTTTCAAATTCGAAGTACATGAAGATTGATAAGATATTGGTATCCAAAAATGGGGTATCCAATGAATTGAAATATGGATATAACCATGTATGGACCGAGCTCATAAGACACTCGATATCACTCAAAATTTGTATTTAAATTTTCATAAATGTCACTTGCAAGCGAGATCATCATGAATATATTATTAGGGTTGATACTAGCGACCAACATAATTGAACTACTAATATTGGTATCGTTTACTGCAGAGGATGAACCACCTGAGTTGACCGATGAGCTGAGACGCACATTATACGCCTGAAAAGCTTTATTTTTGATTAAATGTTGTATTATAAACGCCTGCAGCCAACTCTTTTTGATTATACATCTATCGAATTATCAGACAGTTCCAGTGGAGAGCCAATAGATTTTGACACATTTGAGCAGGAACTGCGTTCTATGTTCCAGAAGCAGCAACCGGTTTCCAAGAGGTTTGATGTTGATGAAGCTATGAGTGAGGCCTATTCCAAAAATAGGGATAAAATCACGAATGCATCCATAAGACCAATCGCTAACGGAATATATGCTTGGTACAATACTTTGAACATACTGGTAGCTTCTCAAGGCAAAGGTAAGAGTCACACAGTTATTCGTGATATCATTCAAATGAGTAGACTCAAAAATAACCCATTTCATATGATAGTCTATGTGAGCAAAAATGGTATTATAAATGATTCCACATTTGAATCTCAACGTGAACTCATCAACTTGCCCATTGAGGTTGTCGCTGATAGTAATGCTGAACGGTATTTGAAGGAACTCGATTTATGGAAAGAGTTGTATAACAAATATAGCTCAGTTGGGAAGATTATTGTCGATGAACAGAAGTTGCAGCAAATGTTTGAGTTCCTTCATATCAACAAACTTGGGAAACCCAATGTACCACTCAATACGATAATCCTTTGTGAGGATTTCATTAAGAGTAAGCTGTTGAAATCATCATACTTCACAAACTATATTACACAGTTGCGCCATAAGAATTCAATCGTTTACATCAATATCCAGTTCTTCAAAGGTGTGCCAACTGATTACAAAAATAATTGTACATCATTCTTCATATTCAATGGGTTCTCGCGACAGAAACTCAATTACATATATCAGCAGGTGAGCATACCTTGTGAATTCGAAGAGTTGTGGCAAAAATATAGAACCTTATCTGGACATGATTTCATATTGGTGAACACTGTTGAACACGATATGCAAGTTATATATAGTAAGATTTAGACAAAATCAATATCAGGGTCTGCTTCCAATACCAAATCTTGATGTTGACCAATGAATACATCAGGTTCCACAATATTGTATTTTTCACGTAATTTACCAATGAGATCCTTGGTGTTTATATTGGTTTTCTCAATCGAATAGTTGTAATACGGGCATTCCTTGAATTCATGTTTTTCGGTATTCCCATTTACGAAGAACTCATGCATGTTGATACTCAATTTACGTCTACTGTTGGATGTCAAATATATGTTCTCAAGGTTCATCTCCTTGAGCTTATCTGGGTAGAATCTAATGGTTTCAGTATTAGTCTGTAGTGATACATATAGGACCCTCGCAAGGTAAAGCGATTTCTTCAAACTGAATGGGAACTTGTCACATAATATTGCGAAATTACATTTTGAGAATTCATCAGGCTTTGATGATAGGGATATCAATGTGTTGATGTATTCGTAGACCTTGAAATGGGTTGTGGATGATTCCATTTGGTGGTGATAAAAAAATCAATATTCAAATTTAAAAATAGGTTTATTTTTGGGGTCGATGCGAATGCATAAATGCAAAAATAGTTAGGGGCCTTCTAAACTAGGGCAATAGTGGCGGTCATAAGTGAACATCTATATAGTCCCATGATGCTGATCAATTATTCCTAGTTATGAGTATCAGTTAGTATCACGATTAGTGTCAATTCAAAAATAGTTAGATGGCCTTCTAAATTAGGGCAGTAATGGCGGTCATAAGTGGTCATAAGTGAACATCAATGTGACCCCATGATGCTGATCAATTATTCCTAGTTATGAGTATCAGTTAGTGTCAATTCAAAAATAGTTAGATGGCCTTCTAAATTAGGGCAGTAATGGCGGTCATAAGTGAATTTCTATCTGGTTGTCATCCGGAACACTCATCACTACTGAGGACCAAAAAAATAATTGTATTACCTTCACTTCACATGGTGATTATCTTGTAAAAGTTGATGATTCATCTTGTTATGGTATTGGAGATGAAGTATTTATTGATAATGAAGACAATAAATTGAAGATTCTCAGTGGTGAAACTGCAATAACATCAAAGATTAAACGTATGACTGTGGGGGTTATCACTGCAATAATAGATGATAAAACGCTTGCTGTATTCAAATCATAGATTTAAATAGAGCATGCGCATATTCAAATACTGAGCATAGTAATTATTTTACAAGACATGTATGCAGAAAGATTAATATTCAATTTATCGTGAACAAGCTTTTGAAGGAATTCATTTCTTGTAGCAGATGGTTGATCCAAGATGAGTTGTTTATTTTCATTTGCAAATGCTAATACTTTATTACGTTGTTCATCATTGAGATTCTTTGATTTATTTAATGGGAATGAACGGTTTGTTCGTCTATGGATGACTTTCCTAGGCTCTGCTACACAGTCACAAGCTTTAGCTTTGGTATTACTTTGCAAGTCAATTGTATGTTCTTCTAACGAATTCTCTTCACCACTTTGTGGTTCACTATTAGACGAACTGTCTTTTTTTTGTTCAGTATGTACCCATAATTTTAATGTATACAAATCAGCTATTATATCATCGATTTTTCTTATTATTTCGTTTGTCATTTGTTAAGAATAAAAAAATAACTATTTAGTTATAATTAATAAAATAATTATTCGCTGTTAAGCCACTAACAAAAGGTGCGCATGATTGATTTGGTAAAACAATCATCTTTGTATGACATCCTGTGAGAGCATTCTTGTTTACCGTTATTTTACTCATTTTATTGTTTTGCATCTGAAGATTTATATTCTTACCAAGCTTAATTGATTGATTATCAATAATAGATTTGTAATCGGAAGACACAATATGATTCTTCTTTAAAGATACACCTTTTAGTTTCAATGCTTTTGTTTGTCCATTATTGTTAAATATAGTATAGCATTTAGGAGCAAGAGCTATCATGTTTTCACCATATTTTTCAATGGCACATCCCAATATCTTTTTTTCGTCTTGAATAGTGTTGATTGATGGGTTAGGCATGAATTTATATACATTCTTGTCGTAGAACTCTTTGTTTTTAATAACGTAATCAAATAATTGTTCAGGGCCTTCATTTGGGTTCCCAGCAACTGCAAAATATGCTGAATCAGTATCACCCTCTATAAAATGTAGTCTATCCATATCAAAACAATTATTCATAAAATCATAATAAAATGTGAGATACCAAAACTTTGCGTTATCAAGAGTCCACAATGATTCTTGAATGCATGTATTGCAATGATATGATTTGGGTGATTGTTGAATTAAAAATGTATTATCACTTAATTGTGCCCCACCCATATAAGTTTGAGAGATGATATATTGATAAGCTTTATTTGCATCACATATCTTGACTTTACTGAATTTCTCAGAGTTCATCCCATCATATCCATATGAACCGTTCATAGATATTTTATAGAATTTCTCATTACCCTTTGTTTTTCCTGAGATAATATCCTGACGTTTTTGCATAAAAGTGCTAACAAATTCATTAAATCCTGTATGAGCTTCATATTGTGAAACAGATTTAACATCATCAATAATCAATCCGTGGTCTAACAGAAACCAGAGATAATAATTTGAGAAAATCATGTATTCATCATGAGTATCAAGAAGCATTGTAAGCTTGCGTTCTTCCATATCTGTAGAAGTTAATTTATTTGTTTTCATGTAATTGTACATATAAGTGCCAATTGTTGATTCATCGTTTTTGATATTGATATTGCGAAACACAGGAGGTAAATTGATAAAATAGTTTATTTTTGAGGTGGGACATTTTAGTTTAACTTCAGCGTAGAACAAATATGATGGTTTATTTGAGAATCTTGATGAGTTTGTTATGATATCGAGGCATCTCTTTTTTGAAGCTTTATCTTTAGCATCAATTCGTCTAATAAATGCTCCAGGCATATACATTATACCTCCATGATACTTATTAAATTCATGTTTACAAGATGAGAATGATGATGGATACAAAGAATTAAAATCGATACCAACAACATGAGATTGAACATTAGAAGTATCATATGACAAAACTCCTTTATTGTCAATATAGCGAAATTTATTAATATGAGTCTCATCTTTAATGTTTACTCGATGCATTACATTAGAGAGTCCTCCTGTGATAGCATTTCTTATTGAATAATATTCACGTTCATCGTTGATGAGTGTTGGTAAATGATGTAATTTACAATATTTTTTTAATTGGATTCTTAGAGCTGTTATTTTAGGGTCATCACGTTTACGAAGTTTATTACATTCAGCACATGCTAATAAGCAGTTATCAATTTGGTGACCTTTATTATTGTCAATTCTATCTAATGTAGGCTTATTTTGATAAGTAAAATGTTCATGACATAAATGGCATTTCCCTTTATTTGGGTCGTCATACATTTTCATAAAAGCTTCGAAATCATTTTCTGACACACATTTTGTTAAATCTCGTTGTGGTTTTTTAGGGTTTAATCTATTGTATTTCTCATCTTGATTATAATAACTATCACATTTATATTGCCACCATTTCTTGCTTGGTTTGAATGTATTGTATTTATTTGTAATCCCAATGTTGTTTCTCGGATTAAAATCTTTATAAGCCAAAGCATATTTGATGCACGAAGCATTCTTTGATAATGAGAGATTTGAAAGTAAATCAACGTTGTATTGAGCATTGAGTGCTATTAAATTATCAATAGGTTTAATCATCATTTCAACATCATTATCATTGTATGCTAATAGGTAGTCCCATCGTGTTGCAAAACGTTTTGAATCTTCAAGATAAGCATCATATTCTTCTTTAGTAAGAGGATTCTTTTGATTGAGATAGCTATAAAAATCATCATATGAAAATGGTTCTGATTTTGATAATACTTCATTGTAGTTCTTATCGTTGATTGCTTCATAAGGAAACACACCTTTTTCACTATTATTGTTGCCAAAATCTTCGCCAAATTGCTTTAATGTACCTCCTGCAACAAATGATTGAGCATCTATGAATCTCAATTTAGTTGGATGATTATCTGATGTGAGAATGAATTGTTTTAATGAAGATAGGGTTCCTATTATTGAATTTGATTCGACTTTCCAGCTCACTTCGCTCCCTAGGCCCGTAGGGCTTAAGAAAGAATAATTGAAATATTGTTTAAAGAGATTGCTGTCAAAACGTGATGAGTTAAACCCTAATACAGTAATTACATTCATATTTTTGTTAATAGAGGTGTCTGGTAAGAATGAGTCATAATATGATATCTTATCTGCATAGACTTTCATTGATTGCTCGAACAACCATTTTATCCATTGTGGTATGAACTCTTGAGAGTCTCTTAATGAGAAATTCTTTGTTGTCAAGCCGTTTGATGATTTCACACAAGATGAAACTGACAACGGAATTAACCTTGAATTTATTGTTGTTGAATCAGAGATTGATTTATTTATTGATTGCTCCATTGTTTCGAAATCATATGTTATATAATATATTTCTGGTTTCCATTGAAGATTGTATGCTAAACAGTATTCATAAACAGGGTTATTCAATATATGAGGACAATAAGGTAAAGCTTCTTTAACTGGTATGAAGTTCTTTTTAAATACACCATCACAGTGTTTAACATGAGAATCAAACCTGTTAAAATTCTTTGAACCATAATGAATATATGAATTACATTTAGGGCAAATATGTATTTGTGTAAGCTTTTCAGGATTCTTGATGTACATTATATGGATGATTTGATTTTGAGTGAAAAGTAATGCAGAATATGTTGTAAATGTTTTATCGAAAAACCACTGCTCTGATAAATCATAATATTGCTCAGAATCTGTCTTGTGAAACTCATATATGTTAACATTAATGTGATTCTTTTGTGCTAAATCTTTCATCTGCTCCATTGAAACACCTTCGAATTCATTAAGTATTTTCTTACCTTCATTTGGAATCTTTGTGTTGTATATAATATTATGTTCTTTAAGAAGTAGTTTCTTAGCGATTTTGGTTCGTTCTTTAGTTTTATATTTTTTGGTATTTGCTAGTTCTTCATTTAAACATACAGCTAAGAATCTGAAGAAACATAGTTTATCATCTTCATTATCAGCAATAATGAAATCATTTTTGATGAATTCGATTGGTAAATCCTTTATGCGACCAGTTATCTTTCTCATTCTTGAAACTGTGAAAGCTATTGAACCAACTAATATAAGTTTTGTGCTTGATGATTCTGTTTCATAAGAGTGAAGAACTGATTCGATATATAATTTCACTATTTCAAGGTCTTCAAGTTTACTGATGATGATGGGGACCATTGATTGATAGTTCTTCCAAATAATATCTTTAGCTTTATAATCGTATTTCTCTTCTAATGATTCAAAATCATAAGTGTATGTTTCGAAGACTCCTGATAGTTGAAAATGAACCTTAAATGGTTTCAGCTCTTTCTTGTATACATTGTGAAGACACTCAAAGATATTATCTAATGATGCAATTTGATTGAAATAATATGTTGTTATCGGCTTGCCACTGTCTTTGCGTTGTATAGTATTTTCAGATGGATATTTATTATAGTGATTCCATTCATTTACAGCTCTATCGAAATCATGTGGCTCGTTAATCATAAGGAAATCACTATGTTTTGATGTGAAATTGTGTGCGCATTTATCAAGATATTCATATATTTCTTCATTCTCTGGAAAGTAATACTTTTGATGGTTTTTGATTAATGGAGCATCTGGGATGATTAATCTCTCAGTCTTCTGTAAAACTGGATGTTTTTGTTCTTTGATTAATTGTATTGCATCATCAACTGCTTCATAAGCCCTATTAATAGCTTCTTTTATCTCGAATTCTCTCTCGATTTGTTGTTGTTTTGTGTTGAAATAGCGTTCATCTTCTTCATTAATATCTTCTTCAAAGTAATCATCACGTTTGAGTATATCTTGGTAGTGCTGTTCATGTGAATCATCCAATATTCGTTTAAGTTTATGCACATGTATAATGAAACTATCTATTTCTTCTGCATTTGGTAAATCATTTTTAATAAATCTGTGGGCATTACGATTATTAAGCCAATCACATAATACTTCTACGTTTTTCCTTCTATTCCAAGCTTCTGTTTTAGCAGTTGTTGTAATTGGTAGATTTGCATTGAAAATTGTGTTAATACTTTTGATTAATTCAACAATATCATCATTACTAATATTTTTAAGTGATCGGTAATCGTATCGCATTTGGGTGGAAATAAAAAATTAATTTTTGATAATCGATGGATTTAAATTTTATGGCTGTCAATTGGAGGCTCAAATTATTCGACTCCAAAAAAGTGCTAGAAATCATTGAGTTTCATAGTTGGGGCTCACAGTGTTGTAGACAGTGAGCTAGAAAACCTTGAGTTCTGAAAATGGGGTTAAAAATAAGGAAAATCGCATGAAACCCTTGAGCGACTAACATGGAGTAGACCGTCAGATGTGATTTATTATCTGACCCCCAATACGCACATACTACACTACTTGCGCATACTAATTTGAAAACGTTAATAGCATTTTTGAAAAAAAGTGGATATAAAAATGTTATCAAGTCACCAATCTCAAAAATTGTGTTGAAAATTGACGATATCAATGATTATTATCCAGTCAAATTTGTAATTCAATCTTCCCCTTACGCTCTCGCTCATAAAAACGTTGATGCTGTAATTAGAACTCTTAGAAATGCTTTTGGAATGGATAATCGAAGAATTGCTGATTATAATCTCATGAGACAAATGGTGAACTTCTATAATAACACTCCTCACAATTCATTGAAATTTCGAAATTATGATTATAATGAAGATGAATTATCTGAATATCAAGGTTCTGGTTTAGTTCCTCCAACTAAATGGATTTATTATTCTCCAGTTCATGTTCAAAATAATGTTGATTTGGAATGGAGGTATATTCGAATGATGAAAATGAAATTGAGAAAGATAAATGAAAAACAGAAGTTGAAAGGCTTGCTTAATTACAAACGTGGAAACATTATTTTGATACATCTTGATAAAGGTAAGACTCAAAAAAAGCATGAAAAAAGGAGAAGAGTTTTCAATGAAATAGCTGAGTTCATTTGTTATCAAAACGGAAATGTTAAATGTAGATTGTTAAATCCATATCTCACATTTGATAAGACAAAGGATGGTTTAGTCCCATATGAGAAATCAGAGAAAGGTAGAATTGCCAAAACTGATGATGAGAAAGCAATTATTGAAGTCCCAATAATTTACACGAAATATGTTTGTGATTCTATCGAAGACTTGAACGATGATTATAAACAGTATTTCATATTAAATGTTGACAAATGAGATAAAAAAAGATGTTTACTCAATGAAGCAACCAATTACTAAGCGTTATTTCCATACACAAGATTCTGAATTTGTTCTTCCAAGTGAATTCGTTACAAGTCGAAATAAGAAATATATTGTTGTACAGTATGTTGGAGCAATTGTTAAAGATACTCTTGTTGGAGATTTAATGGTACACTCTGATATTGTACAACAAGATGGTTATTGTGATTGTTTCATTATGTTGGCAAACAGACGTCAAACTAAATATCGAAAATATGAATTCCTTGGTCATGAACGTAATTTTAAAATTTGGTTCACAGATTTATATGGGAACTCAATTGAACCATCTGCTTTTGTAATGAGTTGCCTATTAATCTTTTAAATAGGTTTTTTTGTTTGCCAGGCACCAAACATTTCATGCCCAACAGTCCTTTGGACATCTCACAAGCTCGAGCTCGCAGAGCGAGATGGCGCTTCGACCTTCGGTCTCAGGCAATCCTTCGGATTGACTTCGCGACAACGTAGTTGTTGAATAGCCATTTAGGCCTTATTATTTTTGTTCCAAATGAAAAATGATACGTAAAACAAAGGATAAAAATAAAGAAGTATTAACAGCAGAACAAGAATCTAATTTAATTGATAAGGATGCAATTATTCTAGATAGAACTCACACATTATATTCATATATTGATAAAAAAGATAAGAAAGTTTACTTCTATTTGAGTAGTAATTATCAAGATTTATTTGTTTTTATGGAAGGTGATAATATATTGTTAAATTTACCTAAGAAAGTTGATATGAATACAAAAATGAACATCTTAGATAATAAACGTCCTTATTTAAAAAGAAAATTTGTCATTTCTATTGAAATTGGTTCCAAAATTGGAAATACAGATATTAAATTTGTTGAAAGATGGTTTGATGAACTAAATAAATCATATATTGTATTAATGGAAGATTGTGGATATAAATATGCTATTAAAGAAACAAATAATTTCTGTTTTGAATTAGATTCCGAAGGAGATGTAAATAGAAAAATCAAACCACTTCCGTTGCACATATTTCTTTGTTTCAAACCTGAAACTTTTATGAATGAATGGAATCGTGTTGAATTACGAAATTTGGATGAGGAAGCTGATTTAAAAAAATTTAAATATGAATTTCAAAATTGGCATTACCATTTTCCTGTTATTAATGTATTTAAATCTAATTATGTAAGTCCATTATTAAAAGTCCATTTTAATGAAACTCCTGAAAGCCTTGAACCATTAATGGATATTTCAGAAAATGATAATGATGGTAAATATGAAACAAGTAATGTCGATATCAATAATAAATATGATTATGATGAAATAAGACCTAAAAAAATAAATCCTCCAGTTCCATCTATGTTACGGGATTTGGAAACCGAGCAAAGCTCTACCGAAAATGAGAGTACGACTACAATGAAACCAGGTGTTGAGACATTACCGAGCTCTATTTTCAGCAATGTATCGACCTCAAATACATGGATGAAACCTCAAAGCTCTGTACAACAAAATCCTAATAACTTTAGTCCAATGAATTACTTTCAACCAACAACATTTAATATTCCAACAGGTACTAATTTTAATTTTAATGCAGAGCCAAAAAAATCATCTTTAACTAGTGAAACAAATAATGCAACCAATGGAAACTTACCAAAGATTAATGAGAGTAAGTCAGAAAACAAACCAAAAACACATATATCAACTTTCAGATTACCAAAAAATAAAACAGATTAAATATTTTTTTATGCTTCATTTTCATCTTCAGATTCATCGGATTCAACTTTAACATTAGCTAGTTTTTCATCAGTTCTTGATTTAATATATGTTTTGTCGCGATAATTATCATACATTGATTTATACAAATTTTTAACTTCAATGTAATTTCCGCCAACTTTCGAATTAATATGTTTATCAATATTTGAACCAAATTGTTCTCGTAAATGTTTCTTTTCTTCTTTAGTTGCTTTATTTTCTAATATTTTCTGTGCTAATTGTGTAAATCGTTTTTTCTTTTTTTCTGTATATCCAAGTCCAACTTTAGCTATTAGTTTAATTGTTTGGGATAATATTTCTCCTAATCGTTCTGATATTTCAGCTTCACCATTTATTTCACCGCCAATTGGGATAATACTTTTCATATTATTATTATAATCTTCTTGAATCTTAAGACCTAATTCAGAATTTACTGCTTTTGAGTGTACTTTTTTATATTTAACCCATTCATTCCAATCATTGCATTCATGTGTTTTCATTGCTTGCAATTCATATTGTAAAATAAATACAGCGGTACATGTTTTTAAGTAACTGAATAAACACTTCAATGGTTCCAAAAATTGATAATCTACACTTTCTCCATCAATTACAACTTCTCCTCCAAACATATTATAGAGTGCTAATTGCCATATTTTTGAAAAGATTGAACTCCATAATCCTCTTGCATTAAGTTTGGTGCTGACTTTGGGTTTAGATAAGCCAACCTCCTGATAAGCATTAACTGCTTTAATGAAATCTCCATCATATTTAACATCGATTTTACCAGCATCCCATTGTTTTTGTTTATAATTCCATGTTTTAGTAGTACCAGTAAGATTTTTCATCCATACTTCAAATGAATCATCTGTTTTACCAGCAATGCGTTCGGTTTGCCATAATTTCTTATAGGGGTCTGCTTTAACAAGACGGAAACCATTAATTATAACAGGTTTACCACGAGTGTCAACAATAACGATGTCCTCTACTTTGTCGCCATTTAAGTCACAAATTGGATTACCAAGAGGGTCTTTAGTGTCTCTCCTTGCAGGAATTAATCGATATAATGGATATCCATTTTTATCAAATTTCTTCTTACAATAGGCTTCTGCGCCATCTCTTGTAGCACATTTTGGAGAGAATTTAATACGATAATTACCATTAATAAGAATATCAAATAATTCCCCTCGGAATTTACTAACATCAATACTTTGTTTATTTTCGAAAATGTATAAGTCATTTAAACGTTTTTGTGAAGCTTCAAATGTTTTACCAGCACGTTTACCAGTTGGGACAGACTGCATATAATTGCTTTTGAATTCATCAGTATCGATTGGAGATACACCTTCTGGTGCTGCAATATCAACATTAAATAAATCATCGTAGTTTTCAGAACTAACTACGGGTTTTTTAGATGGTGATTTAAATACAGGCTTTGACATTGATTTAGGAATGGAAAAATATTCATTATCAACATTATTATCGTCAGAACTTTGTGAATCACTATTCATGTTAAATAATATTTCTCGGTCACCATTTTCTTTAATATACTTTATTAATTGTTTGAGCTTCTTTTTGTTTTTAGGTTCAGTTGTTTCTTCAAATATGTTTGTTTCACGTATTGCATCATGTAATTGTAATACAAGTTTTTTTACTCTGATGTCAGAATCATCTTTGGGATTTATAGCTCGATTATAATAATCATAAAGGTTTTCAGCATTAAAATCATCGTTTAATAACCCAAATTTCTTAAGTTGATTAGCATCAATTGTAGAAGATTTATTGTAAGCATCTGATAATTGTTGACCTTCTTGATTAGTTTCTGCTATCTTTTTCATTGTTTCAATATTGGTTTTTCTTCTAATATTCTCAAATTGCAATAGGTTATTTATATTATCTGATACATCATTGTTTTTATGTGAGTCTATATTATTTGTCAATGATTTGACAAGTGATTGAATCTGTGCGGTATCTTTTTTATTGAATACTGAATACTTCTCTGAATCATCAGCAATACGATAAAATAATTGTAAAGCATTAATATGATTACTATCAAGTATAACTAAATCATTAAGTGATTCAATATCTTTATTAATTCGATTTCTGAAATAATGGTCTGCTAAATCGGGCTCCTCCTCCTCTTCAACTTGTGGAATGGAAATAGGTTTTTCTTCCTCTGCTTGTCGGAGGTCGCATTGCGCCCGAGACCTCCGGTCGAGGCTGCGAGTGCCCGCAGCTTTATTTTTCAGATAGTTGGTTAAATCAATAAAGTAATTCGCTTTTGAATCAAGTATTTTAGCTAATTCATTTTTTTGTCTTGAAGTTCCTTTAGGCTTTGCGTTATATTTATCAAGCATATCTTTTAAATTTGTTTTTACATCTTTGACATAGTTACGAGGATTCTTAAGATACTCAATAATATTACCAATAATTGTTGTTATTTGTGTTAACTTACTATTTTGGAACATGAATATGAGCATATCTTGATAGTCCCCTTTTTTTACTTCGTTTAGTATGAAATCTTCGTTTATGTTTGTTATCATTTATTATTCCCAAAATGTTCACGATAGAACAAGCGGGTACTATAAAAAAAGTAAATACAATTGATGAATTGATAATAGAATATATCAAGAAATATGCTTGTACACATTTGTGTCCGGGAACCAATGGTTCCTGCCAATGCAATAACGGAAATAATTTAGGGTCAAGCTTGAATACTGAGGAATTGAAAGAATTATTAAAACCATATGCGAAAACAACTGATTTATTCGATTATTTGAAAACAGAGGAATTCAATAAAGAATTATTAAAGTATGCTAGTAGTGAAGAAATTGAAAACGCTGTTAATACATTACGTGATTACGTTGTTAACAACTTTGCATTATCAACTGACATACCTGAGGTACCTACAGATTTGGTTAATGAATCTGCTTTGACAACTGCTTTGGAACCATATGCAAAGCTTACGAACTTAAGTGAGTACACGAAGACTCAGGACTTACCAGATATGACATTGTATGCAAAAAAAGAAGACATTCCAGAACCTGTTGATTTGACAAATTATACTTTGACAACAGATATGACCCTTGCTATTGAGCAAGTGAAAAGCGATATCCCAGAGATTATTGAGGGGCAAACAACTATTCAATTCAAAATCGTCAATAATACAATTCCTGATTTAGATTACAACACATATCATGTACTGATTGAGCAATATGGGTTGGATATTGTATCATCAGACAGTTACTATACGGCCCATTATGTTCACGCAGACTATTCGTACAATGACGATGATGATAATCAACCCTCTCAGATACTGCGTATCGACGGAAGTAATTCTGGTCTTTGGATACTGTATCAAAGCCATGAATTAATCAATCCAGGAACTGGTGATACACCGGAAATATTATCATGTTCAATA
Source organism: Tritrichomonas musculus (assembly GCA_039105265.1). Classification (NCBI taxonomy): domain Eukaryota; phylum Parabasalia; order Tritrichomonadida; family Tritrichomonadidae; genus Tritrichomonas; species Tritrichomonas musculus. Next base: position 2,884,069 of record JAPFFF010000017.1, on the reverse strand, counting down.
ACCAAAACTGTCGAACCAACAGACAAAAACGCTTATTCAGCTAGATATGTGTCGAACACTTATGCATTGAAGACAGATATACCAGAACCAGTTGATTTGACACCGTATTATACTAGTGCACAAGCTGATGAGAAGTTTGTTGATGAAGATGAATTGGCTTATGAATTAGATAAATATGAGACCAAGGATGTGGCTGATGGGAAATATGCTTTGAAAAGTGAAATCCCTGAGGTACCCACAGATTTGGTTAATGAATCTGCATTGAGTACCGCACTATATGGCACTGAATTGAATATTGCATATCCTGCAAATTTATATGACGGTGCATATATTACCCCTAAGCTACCAAATGCTGGAGTTCATTTGGTATTTGATGTTAATTGGGGAGATAATCAAGATGATGATATTATGCATATTGATGTAATATTTAAACCAAATGGCTCTACTAACACTTTTGATTGCTTGGACAGATATGATAGCAATGGTAAACGCATTGATAGAATAATATGGCGTCATGATGATGGACAAATTGTATATGTATCGTATATTGCAGCACATAGAAATAATAATCCTATAGCATATAATTTCATTAGAGCACAAATTGAATCACCATTTATCAAAGACTCGAATGTTGTTGATGAAAGTCCAGAACGATTCACAATTCAATGTATACAGAATGATAGTGGTTGTGCAATCCCAGATGAATATATAAGAAGAGTATTGACAACTAAAAATATAATCGTAAAGTTCAAACGAAATGCTGAAGAATCAACATATGAAGAAGCTGAATATACTTATTCTGGACGAAAGGGTGCAAATCTCATATACAAATCAGTAAGTAGTGAGTCAAGCGAATTGATAGATATTCGTGTAGCTACACGTATTGTTTCATTGAGAGTTGAGGATGATACACTAACCAATATTTATGATGCAACTATCACATTAATCAGCAACCAACCTGTGAATGATGATATGATTACTTCGGTGAAATATGTGAATGATAACTTTGCACTGAAGTCAAACGTCATAACAGAAGAACAACTAATAAAAAAATGTGCTATTGATTGCGGACCGATTACAGAGGGCGGTGAAATATCAATTCATTATCTAAAACTTGAAGATAAGGTAATTAAACTGGAATACATAGTAGGTGATTATGCGCTATGTTTGGAAATAAGAATATTATTCTATGATACAACTGGAAATCCTCATAACATTGTTCTTGTATTACATCAAAGAACTGTGTATTTCGACAATTTCAAATTCCCATTCTATTATGAAGACACTGTTGATATAACATCAGGAAGACCCCTGACATATAATTTCCCAATAGGCGGATATTCTTGGACAACTATTCAGGAATTATTAGATGCTAAACAAATATATTCAAGATGCATCATGTCCCGAGGTTATTTAGCAAAATATAAGGGTGTGATGTAAGTAGTAATGGTCTGTGCGGGATGACCATCTAATAATTTTACTCGTACCTTGCCCAGCATACCTTGCAAGCCAACAAGCTCAGGTATAAAAAATCAGGTAAGTAGTGATAGTGGACCGTCTGGGCAGGGGATAAAAAATGACCCCCTCGTCATAGGGTTTACAGACCCCAAACCTCAGCCCCATGACTCAAAAAATCGCCACTTTTTCAAAATTAGCCTCCCATTTCATTCAAAAATCGGGTAGACACTTTTGAATCTTCATCTTTGAATTTACATCTTTGAACTTGTTTAGTAGTATATATCAGTCGGTTTCCGTCGGGCTAAAGCCCACCGTCAACACGACTAATGAACAAAAATAATATGAACTCATTTAATGATTACCATCAATTGATGTTTCATTTATTAGACAATTCATTTAATTCATTCTCAAGCTGATGAACTTTATTTTTGAGGCTGTTGATGTCTTCAATAAGAGACTCACGAACGGCAAGACCGTCAGAGCCAAGCATTCCCGATTTGATATTGTTGAGATATTGTTTGTAATCATAACACTTTTCTTTCAATCCTCGTTTGATACGTTTTAATTCAGGAATTTCTTTCTTGTATTCTGTTAGTTCACTCATTTAATAACAATTAAATGTCTGTTATTAATCAAATGAGAACCGTTCATGATGATAAACACAAAAACTATTTTGATAGATTACAATTAACGATGCAAAAGAATAGAACAAAAATAAACTCAGCTCCGACAGTGAAATGTTATAATGAAAAAGGTAATGTATTTCATGAACCACAGCCAAAAACGACTAAATCATTAAATCATCATGATTCACTTAATCATTCTGTGGTTGTCAGGAGCAACAACATTTAATACATATTCATTAATGACTTTTGATTGCTGATCAACAACATTTGAAAGCTTATTGATATGTTCTTCAAGTATTTTATTTTTATCGATGAGCTGTTTAATGATGATATCAACGTGAATCAACTTACTGTCAAACAAATCGCGAAGTTCATCAGTTTTGGAAGATATAACATCAACTGTTTCTCTCAGAATAATAATATCAGCGGTGATATTGTCATTCTCAAGTGTTTTAGTGATTGTATTCCCGACTTTCTTCAAATAAATGTCTCCGTCACATCGTTTTCCTTCTTTGCAATTACGTTTTGTGATTTTGTATTCATTTCCGTCGTTAGTGATGATTTTATAAATCTTGTTCAAATAGTTTGTCGTTTGTGATTTCATTTGATCAATATTTTTATGACAGAACAAATCGAATTCTTCAAGTGATTTAAATACTTTAACTTCATTTCTGTTTTCATTTATTATTTTAACTTCATTGATGTTTTCATTCATTTGAGTTTATGATAAAACGTTTATAGATATCATTAAACTTTATCTAATATTGACTTTCCGACCGTTCCAACTCGGCCTGCCATACTTAAACCTGTATCAATAGTGTCAATAACTTGACCGACGCCTGGAATGAATTTCGTTATCGGTTTAACTTTATCGATAATCTGTTTTCCGACATCAACGACTTTAGGGATGTTATCAACAATCTTTGTTGCTACGTCTTTGATTTTGTTTCCGAACTTCTTGAAACCGTTCTTTATCTTATTGAATATGCCTATACCCATTTTAAAGAGTAAATAAAAGAGATAATATATTGATTCTTTTTATTAAATCATAAATGTTATATCGTAATGAGAGATCACATAACCATCAAATCGAAACAGGAAATGTATTGCATGCATTTGAAGAGATGCGTCACATGATTAACGTTAATGACGGAACACGTTCATTTTCATTCAGAACTGTTGACTGTCATGATCAGCCCGCACCGTTTACAGCAGGTCAATACTCACAAATCAGTTTAACTCATCCTGATCATTTCATAAGTGATGTTGACAAAGGATTTCTGACATTTCATGTCAAACTAGATTTACAGTTGAATACCGATCTTGATAAATTGCGAACCATTGAAGACCCTCAACACTTCTACAAACTGTTTGTCGGTTTCAAATCATCAAATCAGTTGTTCGATCGTTTAGAGATTCTACATAATAATGTTAATGTCGGATATCAACAGAATGAATGTGTTCGTGAAGGTTTCTTATATTCTGCACTTAAACCAGAAACAGAAAAGAAAAGACGTAGATTCGTTCATTCTTTATGGGAAAATGTAAGTCAATATTCACAAACAATGGCAGGAACGTATGTAAATCTGATGAATTTCAAAGAGAACGGAAGAGCACAAGTTGAATTTGATTTAAACCTTCCGTTTGATGACTTACTAGCATTACAGGCATTTGATCTGTTCCCTAACGGAATCATCGGTGATTTATCAATTCGTTTTCAAGTCAGCCCCGCCGGTCTTGTTTGGGCTGTTATTGATCCGTATGTAGTTGCTGAAACAAAAGCATTTCTCGAAGATGATGAATCTGTTTCTGCTGAATCATTAGATAAACTTCGTGATTTAAAGGTTCGCGGTAAACTTAAACGTCAATTCACACAAATCGGTAATGAAGCAACCATTCCTTCCGTGTTTGATCAAACACTTACAATCAAATATCAAAGAATACATGCAGGTAATCCTGTTGAGGAAGATGAAACACCAAAAGAAGTTGTATTTCATTACACAACTGATGATTATGAGAAGTTTCATGTGAAAGAGTCTGATGTTAATAAAGGAACGTTTGCAGAAATGATTGCATCAGCTAATCCCGATGCTCCGTTAGCTCCTGGCGATGTTGTTAAAATCTTAGAAACAAAACATAAAGACATTGAATATTCAAACGGTGTTGCAACATTGACCTGCAATCAAATGACAATCACTCTTTGCAAATCAAACATGCAGGGCTACGGTGTTTGTGAAGCAACACGTCAAGGAATTGAAAACATTTTACGTGAAGGCTTAGTAATTCCTTCACAGAAGGTTGATTATCATGCATTTCCGATTGCTGCCGCCGCAAACGGAATCAAATCAACATTGAACATACCTTTGATTAACGTTACAACGATATCGGTTCTGTTTCCAAAGCATCATAATGATTTGACTGTATTTGAAAACCCTGTTTATCAAAACTGTTATTTGAACATAGGCGGTAAGAACTTCCCTGACGAGAACGTAGATACCATCGGTGCAAGATTCTTTGAAAATCAATTGACTGCCGGTGATTTAGACGCAATTACACTTCAATGTACAAAGGAATTTGAAGATTCATTTACTATGCCAAAGAACGACTCACGAGGTAATCGATACAAAAACACTTTGTCTGATGCAACATCATTTGTATTCAATATTCAAACTGAAAGATCATCTGCAGGTTATTGTTATGACGGACTTGATGGAGGTTTTGGTAATGTTCAAATTCAAATCAACGGTCAACCAATTCACACAGGTGTGAACGATACATATTATAATGTAAATGAAGAAGGTACAGTTCATCCACCCCCCTGTCAGTTATGTTTGTGCCGTGATACATACTTTAAATTATCTCTCGAAGGTTTAGAATACGTTGATGATGAAACGCCAAAAGGTTCGCAAGCTAATGAATAAATAAACTGATTTCGATTGAAGGTTAAAATTACCCCTTTCTATATCTCTTTTTATTTTTGTGATTCTTTGACTGTTTCCGTTCACGGGCGGCATTTGAAGGCTTTATTTTTGCGATCAAAATGAATGAATACATCGAAGACATAGCGAGTGCACGCAGCTACAAAGAATCAATTAATTATCCTTTCAAATCTAAATACAAGTACATCAAAGACACAAACATTAAAACTGAGCCCTATATTAAGGATTTCCGATTGAAAACAGTAAAGAAACTATCAAAACCTGACTTCTCATTTGAGCCTCATTGTTGGGAAATGGATATAATGTTTGCATTAAACAAAGCTTATCTCGTCCTAATCAATGTAAACACGAAATACTTAATTGTTGAACCGATTGCGGACAGAACTGAGTTAACTATAATCAAAGTAATTGATAAACTAGTTAATAAAAGGAATATCAGAATCGAAACAATTAAATGTGATGGTGAACAGGCTTTTATATCAAATGCATTCAAAAGTTATTGCAACGGAGACGAAAGATACCAATCAAACAAACCGTCAATTAAATTCAAAGCCCCTAACAAAATAAAGTTAATCATTGATGATTCACCTTTCACGAACGCACATAAATGTGTTGATGCAGTAATCAGAACTTTACGAAACGCCTTCGGTCAATCACAACAACGAATGACAAACAATGTATTGATACAACAAACGGTTAAATGGTACAATAACACACCTCATTCATCTCTTCGTTTATTGAATCCTTTATACACATCATTTGATGAAGAAACTGATGAATACCTTGACAAACGACAATCAAAATACATTTATCTAACACCTCAACAGATGCAAGACGACCGCGACTTTGAATGGCAGTACATAAGAGCCAAATCAATGCAATTGAAAGAGATTCAACAAAAACAACGATTTAAAGGTCTTCTGTCATATAAACCCAAAAATATAATACTCATTCACACCGATTACGCGAAAACAGAAAAGAAACATGAAAAGCGAAGAAGAGTGTTCAATGAACTTGCTGAATTCATTTGTTATGAATCAGGAAACGTTAAATGTAAACTATTAAATCCTTTGCGTCAAACTAACAAAACACTGAAGAATAAAACAATAATAACAGTTCCAATCATGTACACAAAATATGTTTGTTCATCAATAGATGCTTTGAATGATGATTATAAAATATTCTTTTTGACTTATAAAACGCAAAATGAAAGCTAAACAAGCAATCACAAAACGATACTATCACACACAAACAAAAGATTTTAATCTTCCTGATGATTTCGTTTATAGTCGCAACAAGAAGTACATTGTTGTTCAGTATTGCGGGGCTGTTGTCAATCAACATATTGTCGGTGATTTAATGGTTCATTCAGATATAGTTGAATTCATGCCTTTCTGCGACCATTTCATAATGCTTGCTAACAGAAGACAAACCAAATACCGTAAATATGAGTGTCTGAACAACACAAAGAAAGAATACAGGTTATGGTTCACAGACATGAAAGGAAACGTTATTGAACCTGAATCATTTATATTCAGTTGTTTATTAATTTATTGAAGTATCAAAGAATATGTTTAATAATCTCGGTAATTTGTTTAAAACAAAGGAACAAATCGAGAGAGAAGAACGAGAGAAAGCGATACGTATACAAAGACAGAAAGTCCGTGAACGGGCACGTGATATAAGAAATAAAGCATATGAAGTACAACATATTGGAAATGCAAATGCACAATTATATCAAACACAAGCAAATGTATTGAGGACTCAATTACCACCGAGAACTAATTTACTGGATTACCAAAGACAAACAAATAATTTGGTATTAAATGAACAACAGGAACATAATGATTTTCGTTTGAAAAGAAAGCTGCAAGATTATCAATACATTAATCGAAATCAACATATTGATGATGTTCAAGAGGAATACCAGAAGACGAAACAAACGTGTTTCGGAAATCAACCACCACCACAAATGAATCAATTTAATCAACCGCCACAGACATCAACATACTCAATACCTGTTATCAATTCACCTCCACAAACACCAAAAATAAATAAACATATTCAATTTGCTGACGCGACTACATCACCGTATCTGAAGGATTTCGGGACATCTCCCTACAAATCACCCCCACAAACAAATAAGTTTGCTAATGCTGCAACATCTCCTTTCAAATCACCACAAAATGAAGAAGTATCATTTGCAAATGCGAAAGTTTATCATGTATCTTCTTCATCTGACGACGATAATGATAACCCGCCAATAAAGTACGGATGGATTGCTTTCAGTGATGATGAATCACCTCAACCGTATTCAATAAGAAAAACATTTTCATCTTCATCTGATTCATTACTTTCTGATTCATCTTCCGATACATTCCCTAACGGATCACCAAAAAATAAAAAACAAAGTAGCCCAAAGGGTAAACACAGTAAAAAACAAACGAATTCACAACCGTTTCCAATACATAATGATTCTTTAAATACTGCGGGCAGTGACTCAACGAGAAGGAGGAGAAGAAGAAGACCGTCATAAAAATAAAATCATCATTTTGCAAAAGAGGTTCAAGGTAGCTTCATCAAATAATCATTAATTTATTTTTATTTATTCAGGTACTTTGATATCATATCCTTCTGCTGCTGATAGTCTCTCAAGCTTTTGTTTAGACATTTGAATCTTATATTCAATATATCCGCAACCCTTACCGTAAACTGTATCAATCCAGACGGCGATATTATTATTTGAAACATCCTTTAACGTTTGAATATCTGTCGGGCTAGCAACATTGATGTAAGCTATTGTTTCATTAACATCAGTACCTGCGGGTGCAACTTTCTGAATTAAGTAATTAATGTTTTCGATAATGGTCTTAAACTCAGGATTCCAGTTATTAATATCTCTAGACCATTTACCTGTTTCGAAGACGATTGTCTTTTTAGATTTGTTTATGAAATCTTGTATGAGAGCAATACATTTCTTGTTATAATCAGATTTTTGTGTTTTCCTGTAATTCATCCATTCAACGTAATTCATTGGCTTCAAATTATGTTCTGTTTCAATTGCTTTCTTAACGGGATTATCAAAGTGATATACAAATAATGCATTTGATATAGTAAGATAATTAACAACTTTTGATAACGGATGTATTTCACTGAATATCTCCCAATAAACCTTCCATATCTTAGAAAAGAGACTACTCCAGAATGAATTTGGTGATGCTCTGGTGCTGACTCTTGGTTTTCCTAATCTCAAATCAGAATAGTATTGAATGTACGGAGCGAGTCGTGTTTTGCTTGAGTCTTGAAGAATATATTTACCTGTATTCCAATCAATCTTGTCTTTGCTTTTCTCAAACATTTCATCAAGCCAGACATTAAACGGTAATTTCTTTCGTTCTTCTGGTGTAGTAACCATTGTTTTCCAAACCTTCTTGTAAGGAGAAGCAAATACAAGCTTGTATCCGTTAATGATTTGTGGAACACCTCGTTTATCAACTAATATAATATCATCAACTTTATCACCGTTCAGGTCTGTTATTTCAATCTCTCCTGACGGGTCTTTAGCGTTAGTAGGAAGTAATCTGTATTTTGGTTTTCCGTCCGGGTCAAGATGTGTGTGACAATAAACTTTTGCCTGGTCTCGTGTAGCGGCTGAAGGAATGTATTTAACTCTGTAATTTCCGTTAATGATTATATCAAGGAAGTTTTGTTTGTAAAATGAGCTGTTTTGTGTGTGTGATTGAATATCTAAGTTCCCGAATTTACCGATATTGCTAAGAACTGTCGGAGCATCTCTGTTTTCACGTTTACCTGTTGTTTTGATTTCTTGTTTGTATTGTTGCAATAATCGTTGAATTTCTTCTTCAGATGTTGGTGACTCAAATTCTGCTCCTTTCTTAAAACGTGATTCATCGAAAGAATTAAGCTTACCGAACTTAACTTTTTTGGCAGGTCTCTTTACACGTTCATTGTACTGTTGAAACGTTTCATTAAGTTCTGTTTCATCATCCTCGTTAGCAATAAATGTTGTATCATCATTCATTTTATTACTCGAAAAATTATTATTATTATTGTTTGTTATTGGTTTGATTGATGGTGGTTTGATTGGTTGTATGACATCAGAGCCTTTGATAGGTTTTCTATTAATGATTGTGTCAAACACTCTGAAGAATGATGATAAGCCTGTAATTGATTTTCGTTCATTGGTTATATCAATGTTTCTCTTCATCATGTCTCTGATAGTTTCTAGTGTTTGATGTAATGCATCAACGTTTTCTTTCGCTTGTTCATCAAGTTTGTTTTGTGGTTTCTTTGCTGCTTCATAACATCTTGGAAGTACTTTGATCCAGGGCTGGTTATAGCCTAATTGCTCAAGCAATTCTATATCATCATCTACCTGATCGTAAGGAGACAGCAACAAGGATGATAGGTTATCTTCTTCTTCTTCTTCTGGTTCCGGGAAGTTGAATGATATTGACGGAAGGGAATCTTCTTGCTCTAAAAAACTTGTATTCAGTAATTCATCAGAATCACTCGGAGTTATGCGTTTTCTTCTCGGAGTTCTTCGTTTACTGCTGTCAGGTGTTGGTTCATGTATGCTGGTTCTCTTTCTTCTTCCTTTGGTGGTTTGTGGTGTTTGACTCTTTCTCGGTGGTTTGATGGGTGATGAACGAAAACCGTCAGAACTATAATTTAAATCATCGTTGACAACAATATTGAAGTAATTGATAATTGTATCAAGACTTTTTTTATCTGTTGTGTACTCTCTTAAACTAAGGAATTGATTACCTTTACTTTTAATTCCTGCATTGATTTTGTTCATCAATGAAACAAATCGTCGAAACTTAACTTTCATTTCACGAATCTTTCCGACACTTCTTCCTGTATATTCATTGTTTTGTATTTGATACAACAAATTAATTAAATCATTGGGGTGTTCTAGTTTGTATGTACTGAGAAACGTTTTCTTAAAATAATCTATCGGGTCCTCTAGTTCTTCATCATCATCATCAGGTTTAGATACCTCACTATCAAATACAGAATCATCATCAATATTACCACTTAAATCTAATTCAAAGCTATCAGATGAATTATTTTTATCTTGTTTTGACATTGTTTAGTTTCTAATAAATTGATGTTTACGATCGAGCAGAGCGGTCACGTAACAAAAACAAATACTATTGACGGACTAATTAACGAATACATTAAAAGATATGTCGATAATTATGTTATCAAAGGTGATTCATCGAACGGTCACGGAATCACAGAGGAACAATTGAATGAAGCTGTTAACGGATTGCGTGATTATGTCATCAACAATTACGCTTTATCAACTGATATACCTGATGACTTGATTAATGAAGAATCGTTGACGACAAAAATAAATGAAGCACTGAAAGGATATGCACTGAAGACAGATATTCCTGAACCTGTTGACTTAACAGCGTATTATACAAGCGCACAAGCTGATGAGAAGTTTGTTGATGAAGATGAATTGGCTTATGAATTAGATAAGTATGTTTTATCAGATGACGTTGAAAATAAATTAGCTGAATTGAAAAATGACCTCGGAAACTGTTTAACGAAAGATAATTTATACAGTGATTCTAGTAAAATTGATGGATTTAATAACTTGAGATTTGAAACAGGCACTGTCAGTCATAATCTTACAAAAGACTCAGAATTTCTTACGAAAGCTCGTGATTTAGGTATATATATCTATTTCGAAAAAACGAGTGATTATACTGACGGATATTATGTGTTTTCGCGTGAAACTGATGCTTGTGTTGAATATAAATTATCTGGTACTGCAAAAAATGTAAACTACAAAGGAATTTGTATCTATTACGCAACCAGTTCAGACAATTATGATCACTTTATAAGTAATAGCAGTAGCTGGGCACCTCCGACTGATATTACAGAGTTCTATGTAATGGATAACTCATCAATCCCGACCATAGATTATACAAATAAAAAATATGTCAGCAAAGATGACCTAAGCACTCAATTAAATGTATATGCATTGAAGACAGATATTCCGGAAGTACTCAAAAATAATGAACTACAATTGAATCCGAATGAAGAACCAACAGAAGAAGTTCAACAGAAATTGATGAATGATGATAAACCGCTATCAGCACAAGCATCATATATATTATCATCTATGGCAGTAACTAAAGTAAAAGATTTGATTAATATTGATGAATATGCAAAGCTTACAAACTTAAGCGAGTATCGTAAAATGAATGATTTAAGTATAACAAAGTTAACTCAACTTGAAATTGATAGAAGTATAGAAGAAAACGGTATTTGTGATCATGTTTATGAAAAATGTTTCATCAAATTTAGATATAATGATATTGAATATGATTATGTATTCACAACAGGCAATTTTAGTTCACTAGGATATTGGTGTGATAACTTCATTAATGTTGAAGGTACTGAATACAGTTTGTTTTGGAAGTATGATGGTACATTACTATTAGAAAATTCAACAACATATTGTAAAGGCCCGATGGTTTATATTATATCAATTTTGTATGAAGACGGAACGGATGAAATAGCATTGAAGACAGATATTCCTGAACCTGTTGACTTAACAGCGTATTATACTAGTTCACAAGCTGATGAGAAGTTTGTTGATGAGGATGAATTGGCTTATGAATTAGATAAGTATGAAACGAAAACAGTTGCTGAAGATAAATACGCATTGAAATCTGATATTCCGCTTGTTGTTCAATCTGATGAAACTGAATGTGATGCAACAGCAGCTGTTCCATCATTAGATTATGTTGTAAATACATATCAGACAATATTTGAAAGTAATCTAATTGATAAAAAAGCTAATTTACTTGAAAAACAACTAACAGCTATTGATAACAAATTCTCAAATTATGCATTGAAAAGTGAAACAGATACAAAATTAACTCAATTGGATAATTATTATGATAGTCTTGTTGAACAATTGGATTCAACTTATTATGATAAGGTAGATTGTGATGAAAAATTTGTATTGAAGTCAAATGTTTTAACAGAAGAACAACTAATAAAAAAATGTGCTATTGATTGCGGTACATTTACGGAGGGTGCTGATATATCAATTCATCTTCTAAAAATTATAAATAACACAATTCAACTGGAATACGTAGTCGGAAATAATGCAGAAAGAAATGAAATAAGGATATTATTTTATGATACAGCCGCAAATCCCCATAACATAGTAATATTATTATATCAAAGAACTATATATTTTGATAATTTTCAATATTCAGCGTATTATGAAGAAATTCTTGATTTATCATCAGGAAGACCACTTACATATCGTGTCCCGATGGCTGGATATAATTGGACAACTACTCAAGAATTATTAGATGCTAGACAAATATATTCAAGACAAATCATGGTACCAGGATATTTAGCAAAATATAAGGCTGCTATTTACGGTGCACAATCAAACACAACAATCACACATTACTCGCCGATTGAATCATCAATGAACTCTGTTAATGATTTCGTTATAGGTTCTCCTGTGTATATGACAGGTAAGGTTTACAAACATGTCGGTGATGAATGGAAACCATCAACAGCTGATGATACAACTGATTGTATTTGTAGTGTCAAGACTTCAGGAACATGGAAAGAATATGTCGGTATTTGTGTTAGAATTGATGAACAAAATAAATGTATCACATTCGCAAGTCATGGTGATTATCTTCTGAAAGTTAATGATTCATCATGTTATTCAATCGGTGATGAAGTGTTTATCGATAATGAAGACAATAAGCTGAAAGTTCTTTCAGGAGAGACAGCAATAACATCAAAAATAAAACGAATGACTGTCGGAATCATTACAAGCATCATTGATGAAAGAACATTAGCTGTATTCAAAGAGTAAATCAATTGATTTTCATTCATGAACGGCATTTTAGCCTTTTATTTTGATTTCAATTGAAGGTTAAAAATATCTCTTTTTATATCCCTTTTTATTTTTCATTTTGATTTTTTATTTTTTATAAAATGACCGTCATTCAAACAAATCAAAACAATGAAAGCTCTTCAATCGTTGAGACCTCATCAGTCAAATCATTTAATCCAAATCAACTAATGATTGAACAAGCAAACAGACTTCTTAATTTGTTCCTCAGTGATAAACAAATCAGAAATAATATCATCGAGAAATCTGCAAAAGAAGACATTGAAAGGCTGTTTGATTTGATTGAAGGTAATCGTTCAAAGTATGTGTTAAAGATTCAGCGATACAGTGATTTAATGGATAATGTATTTAACGCATTCAAAGCCATACCGTCCATTAATGACCTTCATTCATCAAAACCAGTGATTCCGCTCTTTGAAGAAATAAAGAAAGAACGTACAGATACTGTTGAGATAAAGAAATTCATCAGAAAATGTAACTTTGAATTCATGGGTTATCATTGTAATCATTCAACAATAGATGAAAAGTGTGATAAGATATATAAAAACATTACTGACGTATATAAAAGCGCTGAGTACGGGGTTTATAAAAGATTTGTATCAAAATGTGTATCTATCATGAGATGTATTTGCATTAACGATGACGCTGAGAGTTATGTTATGACTGAAGAAGATAAGGAAATGATGAGATGCGGATGTTATACGCCGCCAGACACATATGAGGTTTGGATGCTACGAATTGACCCGTCATTGATTCAAGACGTCATTGATAACATTATTCAATTGAACGGAAAGATAGCTGAATGTAATTCAAAATCAGTCAAAACATGTTCAAAATGTGAAGCCATTAAACGAAAGTATGAGTATTGTGTTCGCGAGCTACAAGATATGAGAGATGATTTGAAAGAACAAACAAAAGCTGATGAAGAATACAAAGAACAACCAGCTGAGAACAAATATAATATTGATTCATTTATGACAAAGAACTACCCGACCATGGAGCGATTCACACTATCTGACGTCCAAAAGAAGTATAAAACATCATTCGGATTGTTTGTGAAGCAAGATGAACTGGCATCAATGATTGAAAAAACAGGTAGATTCAATATAACGTCGTCAAAGAACGTCAAATATGTTAACAGAAAGTGAAAATGAAAAGGGATATAAAAAGAGATATTTTTAACCTTCAATCGAAATCGAAATAATGACCTGTATTTTAGGTATCAGTCATCAAAATCATTCAATGATTATTATTTTTAGTGTTTCAATCGAATGAAACCAATGATAACAAAAATAAAACATATTAATGCATCATTTAAATCAAATCATGTTGATGTTTAAATCGATTGATATATACACCGACTGGTTTATTTTCAACATCACGAAGTAAAACAAATTCATTACCTGATTTATTTGTATTGATATGAAGAATTTTATAAATATTATCAGTAATCTTTGCATAAAAAATGTCTTCATTATTAGTATCATCATGATAATAATAATACGTGTTTTCTTCAAACTCTCTTCTTTCTGTCTTTGTTTCATAGAAATCGATAATCATTGCATCATCAGGTATATCATCAACAAACTCATATTTTATACTTAGATGTGATGATTTATTTCTACAATTAACAGATGACGAGACATAACGAAGATTTGACAAATGATAATCACTCCTATCATGATTGATATGGTCGACTTGTGGCAGATTATCAGGATTTTCAATGAATTGCCTTGCTACAAGAATATGTTTATAATATATTTTGTTATTTAGGCTTACACACGGATAAACATTTTGTCTGTATTCACCTTCAGCTAATATTCGTCCTGTTTTCTTCTTTCTGATGTTATAAGGGAAAGTTGTTTGAATTTCATAATCACTTTCAAAACCTTTCAAAGGTTCAAATTCGGCTTCATTTTCAGTTTCAATTTGTGTCTGCCCGGTTGGTTGACTCATTTATAACAAAAATAAAAAAATGATTTTTTAAAATAAAATCATCAAATTAATTGTTTAATGGTTTTCAATGAAATAGCTTGATGCATTCATTCCGTAAATGTAGGGACAACAACATTGATTTGATAACACTAACATTTTTGTATGAGCTGCTGTTAAAGAATTTTTGATAACAGTTATCTTACTCATCAGTTGTGAATTCATTTGAAGGTTTATATTTTTGCCTTTCATTATTGATTGCTTATCAATGACATCTTTATAATCACTTGATTTGATGTTGTTCTTCTTCAATGAAACACCTTTGAGTTTAAGTGATATTGTTTTGTCATCACTCCAAATCGTATAACATTTAGCGCATAAAGCAACTTGATTTGCTCCGAACTTTTCTACACAACAACCGAGAATCTTTTTCTCATCATATACATCATTGATTGCAGGATTTGGCATAAATGAATAAATGTGTTTATCATAAAATGTTTTGTCTTTGATGACGTAATCAAACAGCTGATTAATCGGTTTATTCATATTTCCTGCGATTGACATGTACAGGCTGTCTGTATCGACCGAGTTGAAATGAATTTTATTCATGTCAATGCATTTGTAAAGAAAGTCATAAAGAAAAGTCAAATACCAATATTTCGCATTGTCTAATGTCCAGAATGATTCCTGAAGACATGTATTACATTTGAATGAATGAGGTTGTGATTGTATCAAATAACAATCATTTGACAATTTACATCCATTGCGATAAGTATCGGATGCAATCAATTGAAAGGCTTTATTTTTATCAACAATTCTGACTTTATTGAAGTTCTCTGAATTCATTCCGTCATATCCGTAAGATCCGTTCATACTAATCTTGTAAAACTTTTCGTTACAAACTTCGTTTGCAAGGCTGCCGTTAGCAGCTTTACCTTTTGTCTTTCCTGACAATATATCCTGACGCTTCTTCATAAACTCGCAAACAAATTGATTAAAACCGTCATGAGCTTCATATAAACTTAAGCTCTTAATGTCATCAACAATAAGTCCGTGGTCGATTAAAAACCATAAATAATAATTCGAGAACGTCATAAATGTACCGCATGTATCAAGCAACATTGTCAGCTTTCTTGTTTCTTTATCGGCTGAATTCAGTTTATTGTCTTTCATATATTGGTACATATAGCTTCCTATCGTTTGTTCATCATTCATTATATTGATGTTTCTAAACACAGGGGGAAAGTTAATCAAATCATTAATTTTATTCTTCGGGCATCTCAATTTGACTTCAGCTTTGAATATAAACTCAGGGTTAGCATTAAAACGCTTCTTTGATTGAATGATATTCATTGCAGCATTAAATACCTTTTCATTCTTGTTTCCATCTTCATCATAAACATCAAATCGTTTTATAAATGAACCAGGCATGTACATGATTCCTCCGTGATAAGGATTGAATGAATGTTTTACTGAACTGAATGATGAAGGATATAATGAATTGAAATCAATACCAGCAACGTGTGAAACTATGTTTGAAGTGTCATAGCTAATGATTCTGTCATTAACGGCATCATATTTGAGTTTATTGATTAATGTTTGACCTCTGATGTTCACTCGATGAAGTACATTTGATAAACCTCCCGTTATATTCTCTCTCAAGTTGTAGTATTCTTTTTCATCAGTTATGAGTGTCGGAAGGTGATGGAGCTTACAGAATTTCTTCAATTGTATTTTGGTTCTTGTTATCTTATCATCATCACGTTGTCTTAAACGATTACATTCAGCACAAGCCAACAAACAGTTATCAATCTGATGTCCTTTGTTGTTATCTATTCGGTCAAGTGTCGGCTTGTTGTTGTAAGTAAAGTGTTCACCACATAAATGACATTTACCTGTTTCATTTGATTCATACAATTTCATGAAAGCATCAAAATCTTTTTCACTAACACATTTTGATATATCGCGTTGGTTTTCTTTCGTCCTCCGTTCGTCGGAGGCAGCGAGTGTTCGCAGCTTCTGGTTATGTTTTTCATCTTGCTTTCGATAGTTATCACATTTATTTAACCACCATTTCATTGACGGCTTAAATGTATTTGATTTATTGATGGTTTCATAGTCGTTCTTAGGATTGAAATCTTTATAAGCGAGAGCATATTTGATACATGAAGCATTCTTTGACAATGAAAGATTACTTATCAAATCAACTTTATATTCAGCATTCATTTGAATAAGATTATCAATCGGTTTAATCATCATTTCAACATCATTGTCATTGTATGATAACAAATAATCCCAACGTGTTGCAAACCTCTTTGAATCATTCAAATACTCTTCATAATCAGCTTTCGTTAATGGGTTCTTTTGATTGAGATAACTGTAGAAGTCTTCATATTTGAACGGTTCACTCTTTGACAACACTTCATTATAATTATCACTGTTGATTGCTTCATAAGGAAATACACCTTTCGAACTGTTAGATATACCTCCGCAAGCGAAGCTTGAGTCAACGGAGTTGCCAAAATCGATTCCAAACTGTTTGAGCGTACCTCCGGCAACAAATGCTTGTGCGTCAATGAACCTCAATCGAATAGGGTACTTTGATGATTTCAATATGAATTGTTTCAGTGATGAAGCAGTTCCAATCATTCCGCTATCGATAGACCAATGATTTTTAATCAATTGCTCTTTGAATAAGTTTGAATCAAATCGTGATGAATTAAAACCGAATACTGTTATTGTTTTCAATGATGTATCTATTTTATTGAGTTCTTCTTCCGATTTATCTTTAATAAAGCTCTTCAAATGATTCAACTTATCAACATACACATCACAGCCAACAACAAATAACCAGTCAATCCATTTGGCAATGAATTCATTTGTTCTTATATCAAAGTTCTTTGTTATCAAACCTTTATCAAGTTTCACACATGATGAAACACTCAAAGGAATCAATCGAGAATTGATAACTGATTTATCACTGACTTTCTTTTCAATCTTTTGCTCCATTGTTTCAAAATCATAAGTGATATAATGCTTTGTTGGCTTCCATTCAAGTTCATATGAAAGACAATACAAATAAACAGGATTGTTTAAGATATGTGGACAATATGGTAAAGCTTCTCGTGAAGGAATGAAATCCTTTTTGAATCTTCCGTCACATTTCTTGACATGGTTATTGAATCTATCCATATGTTCATGTCCTTTGTGAATATATGAACCGCATTGCGGGCATATATGAATGTTTGTTAATGCTTCAGCGTTGATGATGTACATGATATGAAGTATCTTATCTTTTGAATACAACAGAGCTGAAAACGTTTTTGTTTCATCATCGACGTTATGCCATTGATCCTGTAAATCATAAATATGTTTCTCTTTGTCATATTCATAAATGTTGACATTAATGTTATGCTTCTTCGCTGATTCTTTCATTTCTTCAATCGTGATTCCTTTGAATGAGTTTATTAATTGTTTTGCTGCTTTTGAAGGCTTCTTTGTATAACTCAAACCGTGTTCATCACATAATATTTTCTTTGCTGCTGCTGTTCGGTCTGAGATTGTGAACGGTCTTTTCATTAATTCTTTATTCAAACAGCAAGCAAGGAAACGATACCAACACAAACAATCATCGACGTTATCAATAATGATATATTTATTTTTAATGAATTCTTTTGGTAAATCATCAATCTTACCTGTTATCTTAACAACTCGTGAGATTGTAAATGAAACACTCCAAACGATACATAATTTGATGTTTGAAGTAGTGGTTTCATATTCATGTATTTTTGATTCAACATACAGTTTAACTTTGTCAATATCTTTATTCTCTCTGACTATTATCGGAATTGATGATTTATAGTTTTTCCATTTGATTTCACTTGCTTCATATGTATATCTTTCACTTTCATTCTTTGGCGGAATCTCAAATATGCCTGTCAATTGAAAATATATTTTGAACGGTTTCACTTCTTGTTTAAATACAGTTTCAGTCAAATATTCATTGATGTCTTCAATTGATGAAACTCCGTTATTGTAATATATTTTAATCGGTTCTTTACTGTCTTCATCTAATCGTTCAACCTTTTCACTATCGTTCGGGAACTGATCAATGAAATGACTGCAAGCTTCTACTGCTTCATCAAAGTTCTCAGGTTCATTGATTATGAAATATGAATTATGTTTTGAATGAACACCTTTATAGCTAAACTTTTTGAGATATTCAATTAATTCAGCATTTTCATTGTTAAATCTGATGTCTTCATATCGTTGAGGCTGTTTGTTTGTCTTTGGCGGTAATGGTCTCAATAATATATTTTCAGATTTGATTAATTGAAGGGCTTTGTTTAGAGCATCATGAGCTATTTTAATGTTGTTCTCGATTTGTTTTTGTTTTTGTTGTTGTTCATCATCTTGTTCTTCTTCATATTGTTCCTCTTCCTCCTCCTCTTCTTCTGGTTCTTCTGCTTCTCTTTTCATTCTTTTAACGAAATCTGATATTGATATGTCATTGATTCTATCACCTTCATGTTCTCTAAAACCGAATGAATTCAGATAGTTTTCTAAGATTGATTTGAAGTGTTTAACATCATAATCACTAGGTTTAGATGTTGATAAGCGAGGTTTTAATTGAAGTTCATTATTGATATACCTGATTTGTTCAATAACAAATGATTTGGTATCTTTTTGATAGTAATAACGAGAACTCATTTATGATATAATTAAAAAATCAAATTATTTGAATTTTGAAAAAATGTTAAATCAAAAAAATAAAAAAATAATTAGAGTTTTTTATTTCATTGAAATGACAGAATTAAGAGAGATAATGAAGCATGTTGAAGAAATACATCATTTGTTAACAATATTAATTGCTAAATCAGATGATAATGAAGGTTCATTTGACAATGACAATAATGATTCATCAGATGAAGAGAATCAAATAAAAGATGATAAACCAAAACGAGCTTTATTCAATTCATCAAAGTTCTTGAACGCTCATGACCGTGAATTAGTTATACAGTTCCTTGATGATGAACGAATGAAAGAAATAATGAAACTACCACAACATAAACAAGCATCATTTGCAAAACAATTGATTCAAAAGCATTTAAATATAAATATAACATCATACATGATTAACAGGATTCTCACATTCAAAAGGCAAAAGACGCATGACAATGAAGATGACAATGATAATAAAAAGAGCTATTAAAAGGGTTAATTTTAACCTTCAATTGAAATCAAATAAATGACTTATATTTTAGGTATCAGTCATCAAAAATCATTTTGAAGTTTTATTTTTGGTTTAAATGAATAGTGCTATTAATGGTTTGAGTTGTGATACATCATCTTTACACGCTCAGTTTAGAAGGGTAAAGGATAAGATATTTGATAAATGTATGAATTCTGAAGATGACGCATTAAACGGAACTTTTGATAAGATGATTCACATACTGTCGATATATAAACAGCTATTTAATGATATTGAATCAATCAAAATACAATTAAGAACCATTGATGAACGTATTAAATCAGCTGAACAAATGACTTTATAAATGAATCATTGAATGACTCATCATTAATGTTGTTTTATTTTTATTCAAATGTCTTTAAACCGTGCACGTATTCTTTCCAGTGAGAACGATGCATCAGTTAAGCAGGAACAATCAACCAGTATTAATATAAACATCAAACCAAAGCAACCACAACCAGTTGAATATCCATCAGTTCAACCATTACCACAATCATCTCAAGCCACAAATTTTACTATACCTCAGATGAATGGAGTATATCAATCACAGCTTCCAACAAACAACGTTTCCCTAGAAAGAGGTATAAGTGATATAGAAGCTGATATAACAGAACTTGAAACCAAAAACAAATTTCTTGAGATATTGTTGTCAATCTATGAAACAAACCCAATAAAAGTCAATGATTTATTAATTTGTCATTCAAATACATTAATGGAGCTCATCAAATTACTAACACAAGCAGATAAAGTTGAATTGATTGTCAATGATGATTGTTCGTGTAATGGTTGTGTTTCTCGTTCCAAATATCTTTTAATTGATAGGATATTGGTGTACAAAAATAATGAATCAAATGACTTGAAATACAAATATAATAGCATTTATACCGAACTCATTAGACACAACATTTCATTAAAAACATGTATTTAAAAACTAATAAATGATATATGAAATATTAGTGGTTTCATTATTAACAGGTTTATTTTTAGTGAAGATTGTTGAAGTATCTTTAATGATACCAGACAAGGAACCAGAACTCAGTGAAGAGATAAGAACAAAAATGTATTCATGAAGAGCTTTAACGAAAACTAAAGAAATGAAAGGTTTCATGAAACCGACGCACTTTAATTATAAAGAGATTTTATTCTCTGATAGCTCTGATTATGATGATGACCGAATGAGTTTTGCATTCGAATATGAATCATTCAAGCCAACAGTTAATGAAAAGACATTTAATATTGATGATGAGATGAACAAAGCTTATCAACGCAATGAATCAAAAATAAAGAATGAATCAATCAGACCGATCGCGAAAGGAATCTATGCACAATACAATTCATTGAACATACTTGTCGGAAATCAAGGAAGAGGAAAGAGCCATGTCGTTTTAAGAGATATCATTCAAATGTCAAGATTAAAGAACTCTGACTTTCATTTAATCGTTTATATATCTAAGAGCGGAACAATCAATGACGCTACATTTATTGCTCAACGTGAATTGATACAACTTCCGATCAAAGTTATTAGTGATTCAAACGCTGAAGAATATCTTAAACAACTTGATTTATATAAAGAGCTATATGATAAATATTGTTCGACCCCAAAAATAGTAATCAATGAAAAGACCTTAAACGATATGTTTGAGTTTCTTCATATCAATAAGTTAGGTCAACCAAATGAACCATTAAACACAATCATTCTTTGTGAAGATGCAAGCCGTTCATTAATTTTAAAGACTGATTACTTTACAAATTATGTTTCACAGCTCAGACATAAACATTCAATCGTTTACATTAATATTCAGTTCTTCAAAGCAATCAAAACTGAATATAAACATAACGCGACATCATTCTTTATCTTTAGTGGTTATTCACGACAGAAACTCGGCTACATATATCATCAAGTTCCGATTCCGATTGAGTTTGAACATTTATGGCAAAAATATAAAGACTTATCAGGTCATCAATTCGTGTTAGTCAATACAAGAACAAATACAATTGAGATTCATTAATCTAATACAATTTGTTGTTGAACACCTACAAACAGACGAGGCGTATTGATATTATATTTTTGTCTCATCTGTTCGATGAGTTCCTTTGTTTTCTTATCATTAACTTTCCTGATACTGTAATTATAATACTTGTAATCTTTAAATGATTGTTCTTCATTTGAGCCTTCAGCGAAGAACTCAAGTGAATTCGTTGATATTCTTCTTCTGACATTTGATGTTAATGTTATATATTCGAGCCCGAGGTCGACTATCTTGTCGTGATAGAATCGTTTGAATTCATTCTCTTTGTTCTTCAATGATATGTACAACACTTTAGCTTTATATGCAGCCTTTCCACAAGGTATTGGATACCTATCACACAGAATTGAGAAATCACATTGTTTGAACTTCTCTGATTCATCCAACATATCAATAAGTGAATTGATGTAATCATAAACCTTTGGTGTACTTGACATATCTTTATCATGAAATTAAAAAACAAAAAACAAAAATAAAAACGTCATTGAAGACACTTCAGATATCTTTTTAATAAATGAGTTCTTCAAGTTCAGCAATTAATTCAGCAGGTCCGTTGAATTTCTTTAGTTGTTCAATAAAGTGATTTATCTCTTTTAGTACTCCGTCAACAACATCATCATTATCGTAGAGGTATTTTAATGCAGGTCTCCAACCTTTTAGCTTTTTGTTGATTCTATTAATGAGGGTGCTTAATGTTTCGGCTTGGTTTGACATTTTATAAATTGCTGATAAAAAAATAAAAAATTTTTGAAAGTTCTATTTTTTGAGTTGTGTTATTTTTGGGAGTTTGTCAATTTATTCAAAATTTGTCTATGCCATTTTGTGAAAGTTTCGAGGGCTAATTTTGAAAAAGTGGCGATTTTTTGAGTCATGGGGCTGAGGTTTGGGGTCTGTAAACCCTATGACGAGGGGGTCATTTTTTATCCCCTGCCCAGACGGTCCACTATCACTACTCAGGTATGTGTACTTGTTATTGTTTTTACCCGTGTTTCCATTACTAACCTATACATTTGAATAATTTTCTGGAACCCTTTATCAACTCATTATGTTTTGATAGGATAACTAAGTTTTTACAATTTTTCAAAAATTATATTTTTTAAAAATTTTTTTATTTTTTATTTCCACTACATATAATGGAAGCCTTTGCTAATTATGCTGCTAAACAACTCCGTACATATAAAACACCTATGTACGACCTTTTTGCTGACATTTGTGATAAAGTCATTGATGGTGACCGTGATGCTATTGATGTTGTTGAACCCTTTATTATAGACGCACAAATGGATATATTCAGAGAACAGAATCACTTATACATATCTTTTCATGATGAAAATGCTGCTTTTCGTGAGTATGGAGAAATATTTGATTACTATATTGATGAGCTTACTGGTGATTACGATGATTATGGTATACCATATCACTTTCCAAAGAAGTTTTACGATGAGGTATGGGAATTCTTCCAATACACTGATGAGGGCAAGAAATGCATGAATGAATTCAATCCAAACACTGATAAGATTCAGGAAATTTAATTAAAAAAGCAATTATTATTTTTGTATTTATTTTTTATTCACATTTCACAAAACATGAAAGCACCAAAGGTCTATGATTATATAAACACCCTCATATCTGTATTACCGGAGCCAGAAAAGTATCGTAATTATGATTTCTCAATATTATGTGAAAAGTTTCCTCTAATGATGAATACAAACAGTTTTCGTGCAAAAGTATTGTACATAAGTCTTAAGAACACTATTAGTGAAACTATGACGATTTATCCTGATAAGATCACAGAAATAGGATTAGAGAACATAACAATTACCACAAACTTACGAAGAAGGCTTTCGATGAAGACACAAGAATTCTTCATAAATGGTAATACAGAACCACAAGAATACAAAGGAAATGATTATTATAATTACAGTTTAGAGAGAACAAGTATGTCTACAAGAAACAAAATTAAAGAACTAAGACAAAAATATAATGTACCTGAACCAGAATTATTTGTAGGAAAGCATCAAGATTTAATTATATAAAGCTAATATTACTTGTACGAACATTGATCAAAATAAAGTCATGATTCCTCATCTTCATGTAATAATGCCATAATTCTTCAAATTCAACTGGCATTGGAACTTGTTGATAAATATATTGCATCTTTTGGCGAGAGAACCCAGAGAAGATGAAGAAAGTTGTTGCATTATTTTTGTAGTCAGTTGGTATTGACTTGAAGAATTGTACATTTATGTAAACTATTGAATGTTTATGACGAAGTTGTGTAATGTAGTTGGTAAAATATGATGATTTCAATAACTTACTCCTAACAAAGTCTTCGCAAAGAATGATAGTGTTCAATGGCTGATTTGGTTTACCGAGTTTGTTAATACGCAGGAACTCAAACATTTGTTGAAGTTTGTCATTATCTATTGTTATTCGTGGAGCTGTACTATACCGATCATACAATTCTTTCCACAAATCAAGTTCTTTCAAATATTTTTCAGCATTAGCATCAGAAACAACATGAATAGGTAATTGAATCAATTCTTGCTGTGCTTCAAAAGTAGAGTCATTAATACTACCATTCTTGCTGATATAAACTATTAAATGAAAGCTGTTTTCTTTAGGTAAACGAGATATTTGAATGATGTCACGTAGCATTACATGTGTCTTTCCTTTACCTTGAGGACCAACCAGAATATTGAGAGAATTATACCATGAATAGATATCAACAGCAATTGGCCGTATTGATTCAGACATTATTTTTCCTTCATTACGTTTATATGCAGCAGACATAGCAGCATCAATATTAAAAGGCTGTGGCATCATTATTACATCATCTTCATAATCACTAGAATCAGAATGATAATAGAATTGTGTTGGTTTCATTTCATTCTCATCAGAATTGTATTACTTATGAGTATATTCTTGCTCTCATTTCTTCAGTGAGCTTTGGTTCATATTCATAAGTAAATCCAATAATTATTACACTTAGTTCGACAACAATAACACTTAATAGTAACTCAATTATCATTTTAGTGCTGTGAAAACAAAAATATAGATCTGCTTTTTAGATACACATTTTAGTTGAAATTCCGTATCTTACCAACTGACTATAAATATCATTAAAACATATTTTTAAATCTAATGCTTTATCATCTTTGGTAACTAATATTCGTTGTATTTTCATGTACTTTGTATTTGATAAGCAACCTGTACAACCTTCTTCTTCATCTATGACCAGCTCGACTTTGTCAGCTCTTGTTAAAATTTTTATTAGTTCCATCAGTGAATTACTATGACAAACAAGATAGTTGTTAACTCTAAGGGGATTAAGTTCATAAATGTTTAACAATGTTTCAAGGAATTTGTTTTTGATTTCCATGTTCTCAAGTTCGTTTGTAAGAAGACTTATTTGTGGTTGTAATGGAGATTGAACACTCTCCCCAACTGGAGTAAAATTTATGTTTCTTTCTTGAGGTTGTACACTTGCGTAAGTCTGTAAAGGAGGAACATTAGGGTACTGTGGTGGTTTTATTTTTATATTCACATTAGTGTTTTGTTCTTGTTTACAACTACTATCGTTTTCACTTGATAAGATTCTTGCTCTATGCAATACGTTTGACATTTCAATGTGATTAAAACATCTATTGTTCATTATTGGTTAGTTCTCTTAGTTCAGTTTCAAGTTTGGCTACTTTTTCTTTCAATGAATTGATGTCTTCTATAAGGCTTTCTCTAATGGCTAATCCATTTGAACCCAACATTCCTGTTTTTACATTATTAAGATGCTGCTTGGTTTCATACACTCTTTCTTTCAATGATCGCTTTATTTGCTTCAATTGAGGTATTTCCTTCTTATATTCGTTCAAATCTGTCATTTACTTACTATTAAAATGAGTAATTATGAACAAAGGAGAACCTTACATGATGACAAACATCAAAATCATTTTGACAAACAGAGACTCAAACAACAAAAAGAAAGGACAAGAATTAATTCACAGCCAACGGTTAAGAAGTATGAGGAGAAAGGTAATATTAATCATGAACCACCAGCAAAAACAACAAAGCCACTGAATTATCATTTGCTTACACTAAACCATTCAACAATTTCGATGAACAATTTCTAAAAATAACACCAAAAGTGATGGAGTTAGAAACATCCACTTTTTTACACCTCATTTATTTTTCATAATTTTTATTTAATATTTACACAAAATACAAATGACAGAAATATCAGAATTTGTTACACTTGTCAATCATGAGGACTATGAAATATTGACAACATATCCACATGCCATTAGAAGAAAGAATGATCATCGTGTATGTAGTGAAACATTAAGAAAAAGTGATGGGTATTTAATAGTAACTCTTAATGGAAAAATATATCAGAAGCATAGTCTTATTGCTTCACAATTTATCGAAAATCTTGATAACCTTCCTTTTGTTGACCATATTAATCATGATAGAACTGATAATAGAATAGAGAACATTGAGGTGGTGTTCACGTTCTGATAACAACTTCAATAGAACATCTAATAGAGGAGTTCAATACGAATTTGTTGATGATATACCTGATGAAGCAATAAAGGTTTTGTTTTATGAAACTCGTACAGAGCACCATGAATTTGAAGAAAACAAGTATTATTACTATCATGATGACAAAATGATGAAGACATATTTTACAGCAAAATGACTGATAAGCTCTATAGGATCATGCACATAAACATCAACTAAAAGTAATAATAAGTTTGTTTCCATGAGATGATAATAATAAACGTGTAAGTGTATATATCAATCGTTTCAAGCACCAGCATTCATTAGATTAAAAAGGTTATTGATATTTTTTGTGTCTAATTTCTGAAAATAACACCAAAAGTGATGGAGTTAGAAACATCCACTTTTTTACACCTCATTTATTTTTCATAATTTTTTAATTTGATTTTACATAAATA
Organism: Tritrichomonas musculus; assembly: GCA_039105265.1. Lineage (NCBI taxonomy): Eukaryota > Parabasalia > Tritrichomonadida > Tritrichomonadidae > Tritrichomonas > Tritrichomonas musculus. Next base: position 2,856,951 of record JAPFFF010000017.1, on the reverse strand, counting down.
TGCTTACCCAAACCAATCAACCAGAACAAGGCTTTAATACTTGTGACTACCTTGTCAACCTAATACCTAATGCTGTTGCTAGTGTTAATGGATGTGTTGAAAAGCACTACGATATACATGGGAACCCTATTGAGCCTCTTGTCAAAGTTAGTTGCGAAAAGGAATTAAGTACGAAGAGAAGAATCATGCATGATTTGTTGAATAACGATTATGATCCATCCTTCTATGATGTGAAGAACGAGCACAACAACAAATATATTAAAGATGTCTTTACAATGATATCGAGTTTACCAAAATTAGATGCAATCTCTCAGACAAAACCTATTGAATCAACGTTTGACGAGATACCAGTTAGACAAACCGATAGTGCAGAGATCAAGAAGTTCCTAAGAAAGTTGAATGTACAATTCATTGGCTATTATTGCGATCATACTACTGTTGATGAGAAATGTGATAAGGTTGTAATGAATACGAGTGATCTCTTAGAAAGTGAACCGTTTGAAGAATATAAGCAATTTATAGAACGTTATGCTAGTTGTATATATGATGTGTTCGTCTATTATTGGTATGATATGGAGAACAATAATACCCAGCGCAGCGAGATTAATGAACTACATGTCGAATATAGCACGTTAATGAAGATGCGACTCTGTATAAACAAGCTGAATACCAGAATCTATACCATTAATTCACAGTCCAATAAACGTTGTGCACGATGCGAAGCCAAACAGAAACTCTATGAGTATACACTTCGTGAAGTTGAAAGAATGAGAACAGAGCAAGAGGAACTAGACAGACAATTTGACGAAACTGATTATGATATGGCCAAGTTTATGCAAAACAATTACCCAAACATTGATAGGTTCTTGTTAAAGGATGTTCAACAAAGATATATTAAAGAATTCGGACAAAAACTTACCTTTGCGCAATTAACAGAGAGACTTGAAGAAACTGGTAAATGGAAGGTAACAAAGACACGTAATGTATATCATGTAAATAGACAATGAGGTGTAAAAAAGTGGATGTTTCTAACTCCATCACTTTAACCAAAACCTCATCAATATTTTTGTAGTTCATTAATTACTTTAACAACAGCATTTACAGCATTCTTTATTTCCTCTATTTTTGCTTTCATACTTGCAATATCAGCTTTGACAGACTCGATAGCGATTTCCCATAAAGGTTGTTCATCGTCTTTCTGAACAGTTACTTTCTTCAAACACACTTCACCACCTTTAATTTTACCGTCAACTTTGTTACAATTTTTCTTAGTGATTCTATAGACACTTCCATCAGGTACTTCAATCTTGTAAAGCTTATTCAAGAGTTGTGTAGTTTGTTTCTCCATTTCTTCTTTGTGATCACGATAGTAAGCATCGAACTCAATAATAGATTTAAAAGATTTTGTTTCTTCTTGTACTTCATTAATTACTTTCATTGCCTTTTAATCCTCACCAAAAATAGTTATAAGCCTTTATTTTACTTCATCTATGATTGACTTACCGATATTAAGCCCTTTGTCAATGGTATTTACAAATCCATTCACTCCTGGTATATACTCTAAAGCGGGCTTAACTTTGTCAAAAATCTCCTTTACTTTAGGAAGAGCTTTTATAGCCTTTACTGCTAAACCTTTTATTTTTCCACCAACACTCTTCACTGCATTTTTCAGTTTCTTCCAAATTCCTGCTGCCATGTGTTTTCTTCTTCAGTAAATAATTTGTTTTATTAACTGTTAAATGTTATATCGCAACGAAAGAGCACATAATTACAAAATAGAAGCAGGTAATGTACTTGATACTTTCAATCAGATGAGATCAATGATAAATAAAAATGATGGTACACGCTCATTCTCATTCAGAACTGTTGACTGTCATGACCAACCAGCCCCATTTCATCAAGGCCAATATAGTCAAATTTCTCTTACACACCCTGATCATTTCATTAGTGATGTTGATAAAGGATTCCTTACCTTCCATGTCAAACTTGATTTACAGCTCAATACTGACCTCAGCAAACTCCAACAGATTGATGATCCAAACAATTTCTATAAGCTCTTTGTTGGACTCAAATCTTCTAACCAATTGTTTGATAGATTGGAAATTCTTCATAATAATGTCAATGTTGGATATCAACAAAATGAATGCGTACGAGAAGGTTTCCTCTATTCTGCTGTGAAACCAGAAACAGAAAAGAAGCGAAGAAGATTTGTTCACAGTCTCTGGGAAAATGTAGCTTCATACTCACAAACAGTAGCAGGAACATATGTCAATCTCAACAATTTCAAAGAAAATGGTAAAACTTCTGTTGATTTCGATCTTAATGTTCCTTTTGATGATCTTCTTGCACTGCAGGCATTTGATCTCTTCCCTAATGGCATCATTGGTGATCTCTCTATAAGATTCCAAGTAACTCCAGCAGGTTTGGTTTGGGCAGCTATAGATCCTTACACTGTTGCAGAGACAAAAGCTTTCCTCGAAGATAATGAAAGTGTGAGCACAGAGGAACTTGAGAAACTTAAACAAATTACGGTTCACGGTCATCTCAAACATCAATTTACACAAATTGGAAATGAAGCAGTGATTCCTGGTCCTGGCAAAGAACCTTCTCCTTCTCCAGACCCTGATCCTTCACCTTCACCTTCTCCTGATCCTGATCCTACCCCTACTCCTGTCAAGTATAAGATTCAATATAGAATAGGAGAGCAATGGGATAATGATGATGGAAGTACTGGTTACACTGATATTCTTACAGATTTGGAATTCTATTTCAGCTATACTACAGAGGAATTTGCTGAGTTTGGTCTTCAACCTTCTGCTAGTGATGAAGAAATTTGTGTTCACAATCCTGCTGTAACACTACCACCATTAAATCATGCTGACAAAAATGGACGTTATTACGCATGGCAAATTGTAAAGACCCCTGTTGTTAGTGCTCATCAAACATTACAAGCTTTGCACGAAGCTAAAGCTCAAGTACTGAAAGAAACTTATTCCTCACAGCCTGCTACCCTCACTGTAAACAGAATGACAATTACGTTATGCAAGTCCAATATGCAAGGTTTTGGAGTTTGTGAAGCTACAAGGCACGGTATAGAAGAAATACTGTCAAAGGGTGTTATAATTCCATCACAGAAAGTAGATTATCATTCATTTCCAATAGCACCAGCAGCAAACGGTATCAAGTCTACTCTCAATATTCCTCTTATAAATGTTACTACACTTTCTATCATGTTTCCTAAACATCATAATGATCTTACAGTTTTTGAGAATCCTGTTTATTCAAATTGCTATCTAAATATTGGTGGTAAGAATTTTCCTGATGAAAATGTTTCTACAATTGGAGCAAGGTTCTTTGAAAATCAACTTACTGCAGGAGACCTTGATGCGATTACTCTTCAATGCACAAAGGAGTTCGAAGACAGTATGACAATGCCTAAGAATGATGCTAATGGTGTTCGCTACAATAATACTCTTAGTGATGCCAGTAGTTTTGTCTTCAATATTCAAGCTGAAAGATCTTCTGCAGGTTATTGCTTCGACGGAATTGACGGAGGTTTTGGCAACGTACAGATTCAAGTACAAGGACAACCCATTTATTCTGGTGCAAATGACACTTACTATAATGTTATCGAACCTTCTGGAAATATTGTCCATCCATGTCCAACACAATTATGGTTGACAAGAGATTCTTACTTCTTAATGAATCTCGATGGACTTGTTTATGTTGATGATCAAAGTCCTGAAGGTAGTCAAGTAGAGTAAGTAATCTTCTTTCTTTTTTTGTTTCCGTCAACCTAATTTAACTATTGCTTTCATCATAAATGCTTGCTTACCCATTTAGTAGTAAGTACAAGTTTTTTGAATTCAAGAACGTTCCTAGGGAGCCTTATGTACCAGACTATAAACTAAAAGCTTGTAAACAATATATGAAGCCAAATTTCAGTAACGAACCTGGTTGTTGGGAAGCTGATCTAATGTTTGTGAAGAACACTATCTATCTTGTTTTGATAAACGTTAATACTAGATTCTTAATAGTTGAGCCAATAGAGAGTAAAGAAACAAGAGTATTATCAATAAAGATAACAGATATTATAGTTAATTATGATGTTGATATCTTTACTATTAAATGTGATGGTGAAAAAGGATTGCAAGCAGTACAAAATGATATAATTGTACTTCGTACCAACGATGATGGAATTGTATTTGTTCCAGCAATTCACAATATTGTTCGCGAAAGTGGAATGAGGGGTAAAGAAAAAATATTAAATGAAATAATTAATAAACATAACACCAATGTACTAAAAACAATATTGTCAGAATACAATGATGAGATTGATGTAAATACTATTAAATCATGGTCAGTATACAGAATCAAATTTGTAGTAAACTCTTCTCCATATGCACTAGCCCATAAAACAGTTGATTCAGTTATAAGAACTTTACGTAATGCTTTTGGTACAAAAATAGCAAACAATAATTATATGCAACAGATGGTTAATTATTACAATAATACTCCGCATAATTCACTACGAGTAAGAAACTATAATTATGAAAGTGATAGTAAATATATTTATTATACTCCTGCCCAAATGCAAAACGATATTGACCTTGAATGGAAATATATAAGAATGATGAGAAGCAAATTACAAAGTATACACAAAAAACAACAACATAAAGGTCTATTAACATACAAGAAAGGAAATATAATTCTTGTTCATGTTGATTATGGTAAGACTAAAAAGAAATTTGATAAACGACGAAGAGTGTTTAATGAGATAGCTGAATTCTTAGCGTACTCTAATGGTAATGTTATATGTAAACTTCAAAATGGGAATCTGATACAAGTACCTATTGCGTACACAAAGAAAATTGCAAATAGCTATGATGAACTAAATAAAGATTATAAACTGTACTTTGGTATGTAATAAATGACTAAACTATACTTCCATACGCAAGATAAAGAATTTCAGCTTCCTCTAGAATTTGTGAGCAGTAGGAACAAAAGATATATTGTCGTTCAGTATGTAGGTGCAATAGTGAAAGATACGCTTGTTGGCGATTTGATGGTGCACAGTGATATCGTTCAGCAATATGGTTACTGCGATCAATTTATAATGCTAGCCAATAGAAGACAAACCAAATATAGAAAGTATTTGTTTCTTGGACATGAACGAAACTATAAAATCTGGTTCACTGACCTTTACGGAAATGTTATTGAACCTTCTGCATTCATACTTAGTTGTCTTCTTATTTATTAATAAATGACTGTCAGACCTGGAAAAGAAATTGTATGCGATGATGTTAACTATTCAACTCTTGCTGTAAGCACCAAAGGATATGTAATATATGCCTTTCCAATGAAATATGAATTGCCAAAAATGTGTTTGAGCAAAGGACAAGCTGTAATAGATAGCTATCCGTGCTATTATATCAAACTTGAAAAAGACTATTTTCCAACTATAATACTTGTCATACGTTTTATTTGTGGAAGAGAGGTTGTTGTTCTAATGAAGGATAGAGATATAGATTATAGTAAAGCAAGAATATTATATGCTTTTGATCTTGAAGCCTTCAAACCAAAGTTCGCAGAAATAAAAGTTGTAAGCAAATTAACAGAATCAAGTGAGTTCATATATCCTTTCAAACTTGATCCTGATTGTGACGATGATATTAAAGAAAAGTATGTAAGCCAACTTTCACAAAAAGTCGATCAAATTCACCCAGAAATCAAACCAGAAAATTATTCTCAACGACATTGGTATAATTTTTGCTGTTACCAGGATAATAGAGCCCGTACACAAGAACCTCCTACCTTTCCTTGTTTATCTCCTCAAGAAAGAGCAGAACTTAAAGAAAAACGAAGATTAGAGAAAGAAGAACAAGAAAAACAAATGAAAAAGGCTGAACAAAGGAAAAAGAAAAAAGAAGCTGAATATCATAAAAAGAGACAAGAAGAAATAAGAAGAATCAATGAAGCACCGAAGCTTGATATTCAAACAGGAAAAATAATATATAACAAACCTTTTGATCTTGTTGGAGAAGGTAGGTACAAAGCTATAATATATAAGAGGCAGAATGCTAATGTGAATACAAATTTACATGACTTTCCAACAGAAAAAACAGAACTTGATATTGATCCTAATGAATCATTAATATTTGACAATCATCCTTATCAACAGAGGCCAGCATTAAAGTATCAAGCACGTTCAACTCAAGAAGTACCAAAACCTCCGAAACCACCAGTACCGAAGAAGACAGTTGGTGCAAAGAGAAAAGAAATTATACCAAAATCTACAAAGCTTGTCAGAGATAGAATAAGACGAGCACATAATGAAAAGCGCTATGATTATTCCAGTGATAGTGATAGTGATAGTGAGCCTATGGAAATTCAATATGGATATCTTGTTATGAATGATGAACCACCTCCACCAAAACAACAACAACCTCCACCAAAACAACAACAACAACCACCACCAAAACCAAAACCCCAACAACAACCTCCACCAAAACCCCAACAAATTTTCCCACCGAGGCCGCCAGCAATGAGAATTGTAAAAGCTGATGAACCTAAAAGAAGACAAACCAAAAATAAAAAAGTTCTATCTCCATCAGGACTTGACGATTCTATTATAAATATTTAAGCTTCATCCTCATCATCTTCATCACTTGTAAGTGCATCTACGGTTTTGATATCATAGAGATAAGCATCATTCTTACGTTCTATTTGTTGTTGCTTGTATTGTTCTTTATAAGCTGCATATTTACTACCACTACCATAAAGTTTATCCACAATAGCTGTCAAACGTTTTGTATAATAAGCTTTGTTCTCTTTAAGTTCTTTTGGTGTTGCAGACAGAACTTGTTCTTGTATAAGTTCTTGTATAGCTTCTCGTCCAGGCTTCTCTCCTAACATGAGTATTTCTGCGAAAACTAATAGGAACAATCTTTCTATAAGCTTAATGAAAGAAATATGAACTTTATTATCACTCTTGTCAAAGCTCTCTACTTTAATTTCACCCGTCTTGATATCTATGATAGGATCTATGTAATCTGTTCCTATTTTTACAACTTTTGGTCCTGCTCTTTCGTTATAAGCTGCTTTGTGATCTCGTTTGTAGTTTGCCCAAGCAGGGTATGTTAGAAGTTTACCTCCGAAATCTTTTGTTTCTATCTCTCTCTTGACACTAAGATCAACAACAATAATATACATAGCATTTGAAACTCCTAAATAGTTAAGAAGTCTTATTACAGATTTGTATTCTGGATACGCTACTTCCCAAAAGAACTTCCAAAGATAAGAGAAAATAGATGCCCAATACGAACTAGGAGACAATCTTTTGCTTATTCTTGGCTTTCCTAAGCCCAATTTTGTATAATGATCTGTATACTTTTGCATTTCTTCTGTTTCTTTAAGTTTATATTCACCTTTGGCCCAATCAACACTGTCAATAGACTTTTGAAATTGTGCTGCTAGCCAAACATTAAATGGAGTTTCTTTTCTAGCTTCACGTGATTTGTATTTTGATTTCCATACTTTCTTATACGGACTAGCACGAACAATCTTATAGCCATTAACGATTCTTGGTACTCCACGTTTATCTACAAGAACAATATCATCAACTAGGTCTCCGTTCAAATCTGTAATGGCAACACCGTTAGGATCTTTTGCGTTTGGTGGAAGAAGCCTGTAGCGAGGTTGTCCAGAATCGTCAACATGATTATAAGCATATTCTTGTGCTAAATCTCGTGTGGCTGCATTCGGTATGTACTTGATACGGAAATTACCGTTGATGATGATGTCTAATAATTGTTGATTGTAAAAGGAAATGTCTCCTTCACCTGACAATTTGGCTATTTTGAAAGACTTTTTAAGTTTATCAGGTATATCTTTAGCATCTCTATTTTTTCTTTTACCAATAGTTCTTGTAGGTTTCTTAAACAAATCTTCTGTAAAGTCCTTGTCGGGCATATAAGTGTTTTCATGAGTAAATTCACCATACGGTTTGAATCTTTTAGCAGCGCTATCAGCAAAGGTTACTTCTTGATCTTCTAATGTTCTTCTTTCTTTACGTGGAGCTCTGTACGTTGCTAAAGATGTATTAAGATCATTAACTTCATCATCTTCAATTTCTCCATCACTATTAACAGTAACTTCTTCTCTTGACATTGTTTTATGATCGAATAAATATTCATTTTCATTGTCATCGCTATTCATATTGTAAAGAATTTCTCGATCTCCATTCTCAGAAATATACTTTAATAATTGTTTCAGTTGCTTTTTGTTTTTGGGTTCTGTAGTTTCATCAAAAATGTTTGTCTCACGAATAGCATTATGCAACTGTAGAACAAGTTTTCTTACTCTGGTATCAGAATCGTCTTTTGGCGAGCAAGCACGATTGTAATAATTATACAGATTTTCTTCTGTGAAATCGTCATTCAACAAACCAAATTTACGAAGCTGTGCAGCATCTACAGCAGAAGAACTTTTATATATTTGTAACAACCTTTCTTTTTCTTCTTTACTCATGTTTGGAGTACATGGTGAATCAGCAATCTTACTCATTGTTTCTATATTGGTTTGCCTTCTTTGATTTTCGAATTTCATCAAAGCCTCAACATCTGATATAATTTTGTCAGAGTTTCTATTATAAGAATCAATGTTCTTCGTCAAAGATTCTACAAGAGACCTAATTTGCTTTGTATCTTTTTTGTTGAAGATAGGGTATTTTTCAGGGTCATCAGCAATTCTGTAGTATAAAAGAAGTGAATCTGATACATCTTTTTTTAGTTCAATTATCTCAGTAAGTGTGTTCAAATCATCATTATATCTGTTTCTATAATAATGTTGATCTGCTTCCGGTTCCTCCTCTTCTTCTAAATAGCTTTCTGGCTTTGGTGGTGATACTAGTAAAGGAATAGTTACAGTTTGTTTCTTAATCTTATCATCTAGTTTATTAAAGTCTTTTGTACCATCAATCAACATATTTGTTAATTTTTCTTTTTGTTTTGGTGTATTTTGTTTGGCTATCATAAAGGAATTTTTCAGTTCTTCAAGTCTATTGATTATATCACTTCGATATTTTTTTGGGTTATCAAGACATTCAATGATATTCCATATAATGTCTTGGTCAATATTTGCTTGTTCATACATATATAGCAACATTCTACGGTAATTCATATCTTTTATTTGTTCTCTTATCATTTTTTTGAATTCTGTTCTGTCAGCTCGCTTAGTAAACATTTATTATATTATAAATGTTCACAATAGAGCAAGCAGGTAGCATCAAGAAAGTGAATACTATAGACGAACTTATCATTGATTATATAAGAAAGTATTCATGTCAAGGTGGTTTGCAAGGAGTGAATACTGAAGAAATCAAAAAAATGCTGGAGCCGTATGCACTTTTGACAGACTTATTTGAATTTCTTAAGACTGAAGAATTTAATAAAGAAATAATGAAATATGTATCAAATGAGGAACTTGAGAATGAATATCGTAAGAAAAATGATCTTACTTATGAAAATACAACACTCTTAACTACGACTGCAGCAGATGAAAGATATAACAGAAAAGATGATATTCCTACTGTAGTAAATTCACAGCAGTATGATGAAAGTTCTACCACTAATGATGTTGCTGTACCTACTGTAAAATTAGTAGAAGAACTAACAAAAGATAATTTGTTTAAGTATGATGCAGAAAAGAATGAAATTGTGATGACAAACACAGATAATAATAAATATGTGTCTTTAGAATCACATTATGGTAGACCTGCTTTGAAGATTATAAATTATGATTCTTCTTATAATGAAGCTAGTTTTGGAGCTACACCCTGTGGTTTTTTAATAAGTGATATAAATGATAATATTATTCTTCATTACGATAAAGATGACAAACAAACTTTATTAGCAAATCCCTGTAATCTTGAGGATCAGAAACCTTTTCTTACAGAAGTCACTGTAAATGACCTATATAACAGGAAAGATTGCACTCTAGCTATAAAGGCTGTGTTTGAAGATGGGATTTCTACCTCATTCACTATTACACATAATGTAAGCATAAATGACAAAGAAGTATATGTAAAAATAGAAGATACATCTGACTATGTAGCAAATTATGTAGCTTATGAGAGTGATAAAGTTGGTTATATCAAGTGTAATGTAGATAATGAAACTACAATATTGTTTGTAAAAGCTGTAACAGAAAATGTTTTTACTTATGGAGATTATACTTATGATGTTAGTAATGGTAGAATCACTACTCTAGAAACAGTAGCGAAGTTAACAAAGTTTGTTCCAAGTATAGTATACAATGGTAAGGTTGTTAAGTTTAGTAAAATTCAGCTTAACGCTAATTGTCCTTCAAGTATCTCTGTTGCTACTGATTTCAATGGTAGAGATATAACTTCTTTGTATTCATTCGGAAATTGTTCTAAAACCGTAATTCATATTGATTTCACAAACTTTGATATTTCTAATGTTACAATTTGCTCAGATTTTGCAAATAAGTGTAATAACCTAGAGACTATAAAATTTGATAAGAGATATAGTAATAATTTATGTAAGTATTTCGATTGGATGTTTATAGAATGTCGTAAACTAAAGGAAGTTGATTTATCTATGTTCTATTCGAGGAATGTGGAAAAGATTGGAAGTATATTTATGGCCTGTACAGTTTTAGAAGTTATAGATATTTCAAATTTAATCATAACAGCCATGTCTCAGTCGTATGAAAGTATGTTTTATAATTGTCGTAACCTAAAAATATTGTATATACATGATAGCATGTATGATCTTATTTCTTACGCTTTTGAGTACCGTATTAACGTAAAATTAGTGAAATCAACTTATAAAGGCAGAGAGTGTTATATTCCAGAAAATTATCTTGAAGAAGTACGTAATAATGATATTCCTACTGTAGTAAATTCACAACAATATGATGAAAGTTCTACCACTAATGATGTTGCTGTGCCTACTGTAAAATTAGTAGAGAATATAATAAAGTCCAATATCAAAGAAGATTTGTTTGCGTATGATGAAGTAAATAATTCTATAGTAATGGCGAACACCGATAATAGTAAACATGTGTCTTTAGAATCAAATTATGGAGATCCAGCTTTGAAGATTATAAATTATGGTTCTTCTTATAATGAAGTTAATTTTGGTCTCACACATAGCACTTTTATAATTTCTGATGATTCTAATAAAGATTTCTTTAGATATGATAAATATGATAAGAAAACTTATCTTCAAAATCCATGTAATATTAATTTCGAACCTCTACTTACAGATGCTGCTGCAAATGAAAAATATGTGGCAAAAAATAGTTTGTTAGAAATATCTTGTCCAGCAAGTAATATAGCTAAATTTTATAGTTCTGTTGATGCTAATGTTATTACTTCAGTTAGTTTTGGATATAATGATACTTATAATACTGATTTTGAATATCAATCTTCAAAAGTTGCTAATACTGGTGAATTGTATATATATGTTGACGGTTATAAATTTCAATCTTTTAAAATGTTTGGCACTGCAAGAAATACAATAATTGACTCTAATCTTTTAGTTAACGGTACAATTACATCAAACGGCTCAAATACAATTACCCATTATGCTCCAATCGAGTCATCAATGAACTCTATTAATGATTTCGTTATTGGAGCTCCAGTATATATGACTGGTAAGGTTTATAAACATGATGGTGATACTTGGGTACTTTCAACTGTGAATGATACTACAGATTGTATTTGCTCAGTGAAAACACAAGGAACATGGAAAGAGTATATAGGAATTTGCACAAAAATAGATACCAAGAATAATTCAGTAACATTCGCTTCCCATGGTGATTACCTTAGAGAATATAGGGACCGGCTGAGCAGGTGATAAAAAAGGGGTATCAAAAGGGGTAGGGTTAAAATACATATTTTAAGTTGACGGTAGACACTTTTGAATTTACATCTTTGAACTTGTTTAGTAGTATATATCAGTCGGTTTCCGTCAGGCTAAAGCCCGCCGTCAACACGACTAATGACCAAAAATAACACAACTCAAAAAATCGAACTTTCAAAAATTTTTTATTTTTTTATCAGCAATTTATAATGTCAAACCAAGCCGAACAATTAAATGACATTCATTAAATGACTACGATAATGATGATATCATAGATGAAGTACTAAAAGAGATAAATCACTTTATTAAACAACTAAAGAAATTCAACGGTACTGAACAATTAATTGCTGAACTTGAAGAACTCATTTATTAAAAAGATATCTGAAGTGTCTTCAATGACGTTTTTATTTTTGTTTTTTGTTTTTTAATTTCACTCTAAAGATATGTCAACACCAAAAGTTTATGATTACATTAATTCACTTATTGAAATGTTGGATGAATCAGAGAAGTTTAAACAATGTGATTTCTCAATTCTGTGTGATAGATATCCAATACCTTGTGGAAAGGCTGCATATAAAGCTAAAGTGTTGTACATATCATTGAAGAACAAAGAGAATGAATTCAAACGATTATATTATGATAAGATTGTTGAACTCGGGAGAGAATATATAACACTTACATCAAATGTCAGAAGAAGAATATCAACGAATTCACTTGAGTTCTTCGCTGAAGGCTCAAATGAAGAACAATCATTTAAAGATTACAAGTATTATAATTACAGTATCAGGAAAGTTAATGATAAGAAAACAAAGGAACTCATCGAACAGATGAGACAAAAATATAATATCAATACGCCTCGTCTGTTTGTAGGTGTTCAACAACAAATTGTATTAGATTAATGAATCTCAATTGTGTTTGTTCTCGTATTGACCAACACGAATTGATGACCTGATAAGTCTTTATATTTTTGCCATAAATGTTCAAACTCAATCGGAATCGGAACTTGATGATATACATAACTCAACTTTTGACGAGAATAACCACTAAAGATAAAGAATGATGTCGCGTTATTCTTGTAATCAGTTTTGATTGCTTTGAAGAACTGAATATTAATATATACGATTGAGTGTTTATGTCGAAGTTGTGAAACATAATTTGTAAAGTAATCAGTCTTTAAAATTAATGAACGGCTCGCATCTTCACAAAGAATGATTGTGTTTAACGGTTTATTCGGTTTACCTAGCTTATCGATATGAAGAAACTCAAACATATCGTTTAAGGTCTTTTCATTTTGCTTCGCAAAAGGTGACTCCGTCCCTTTTATTACTATTTTTGGAGTCGAACAATATTTATCATACAATTCTTTATATAAATCAAGTTGTTTAAGATATTCTTCAGCGTTTGAATCACTAATGACTTTGATCGGAAGTTGTATCAATTCACGTTGAGCAATAAATGTAGCATCATTGATTGTTCCGCTCTTAGATATATAAACGATTAAATGAAAGTCAGAGTTCTTTAATCTTGACATTTGAATGATATCTCTTAAAACGACATGGCTCTTTCCTCTTCCTTGATTTCCGACAAGTATGTTCAATGAATTGTAATGTGCATAGATTCCTTTCGCGATCGGTCTGATTGATTCATTCTTTATTTTTGATTCATTGCGTTGATAAGCTTTGTTCATCTCATCATCAATGTTAAATGTCTTTTCATTAACTGTCGGCTTGAATGATTCATATTCAAATGCAAAACTCATTCGGTCATCATCATAATCAGAGCTATCAGAGAATAAAATCTCTTTATAATTAAAGTGCGTCGGTTTCATGAAACCTTTCATTTCTTTAGTTTTCGTTAAAGCTCTTCATGAATACATTTTTGTTCTTATCTCTTCACTGAGTTCTGGTTCTTTGTCAGGCATCATTAATGATACTTCAACAATCTTCACTAAAAATAAACCTGTTAATAATGAAACAACTAATATTTCATATATCATTTATTAGTTTTTAAATACATGTTTTTAATGAAATGTTGTGTCTAATGAGTTCGGTATAAATGCTATTATATTTGTATTTCAAGTCATTTGATTCATTATTTTTGTACACCAATATCCTATCAATCAAAAGATATTTGGAACGAGAAACACAACCATTACACGCACAATCATCATTGACAATCAATTCAACTTTATCTGCTTGTGTTAGTAATTTGATGAGTTCCATTAATGTATTTGAATGACAAATCAATAAATCATTGACTTTTATCGGATTTGTTTCATAGATTGATAACAATATCTCAAGGAATTTGTTTCTGGCTTCAAGTTCTGTTATATCAGCACCTATATCACTTATACCTCTTTCTAGTGAAACGTTGTTTGTTGGAAGCTGTGATTGATATACTCCACTCATCTGAGGTATAGTAAAATTTGTGGCTTGAGATGTTTGTGGTAATGGTTGAACTGATGGATATTCAACTGGTTGTGGTTGCTTTGGTTTGATGTTTATATTAATACTGGTTGATTGTTCCTGCTTAACTGATGCATCGTTTTCTGATGATAGAATACGTGCTTTATTCATATTTAAGTTATTCGTTTTAGGTAAAAATAAAACAACATTAATGATGAGCCATTCAATGATTCATTTATAAAGTCATTTGTTCAGCTGATTTAATACGTTCATCAATGGTTCTTAATTGTATCTTAATTGATTCAATATCATTAAATAGCTGTTTATATATCGACAGTATGTGAATCATCTTATCAAAAGTTCCGTTTAATGCGTCATCTTCAGAATTCATACATTTATCAAATATCTTATCCTTTACCCTTCTAAACTGAGCGTGTAAAGATGATGTATCACAACTCAAACCATTAATGGCACTATTCATTTAAACCAAAAATAAAACTTCAAAATGATTTTTGATGACTGATACCTAAAATATAAGTCATTTATTTGATTTCAATTGAAGGTTAAAATTACCCCTTTTAATAGCTCTTTTTATTATCATTGTCATCTTCATTGTCATGCGTCTTTTGCCTTTTGAATGTGAGAATCCTGTTAATCATGTATGATGTTATATTTATATTTAAATGCTTTTGAATCAATTGTTTTGCAAATGATGCTTGTTTATGTTGTGGTAGTTTCATTATTTCTTTCATTCGTTCATCATCAAGGAACTGTATAACTAATTCACGGTCATGAGCGTTCAAGAACTTTGATGAATTGAATAAAGCTCGTTTTGGTTTATCATCTTTTATTTGATTCTCTTCATCTGATGAATCATTATTGTCATTGTCAAATGAACCTTCATTATCATCTGATTTAGCAATTAATATTGTTAACAAATGATGTATTTCTTCAATGTGTTTTATTATTTCTCTTAACTCAGACATTTCAATGAAATAAAAAACTCTAATTATTTTTTTATTTTTTGATTTAACATTTTTTCAAAATTCAAATAATTTGATTTTTTAATTATATCATAAATGAGTTCTCGTTATTACTATCAAAAAGATACCAAATCATTTGTTATTGAACAAATCAGGTATATCAATAATGAACTTCAATTAAAACCTCGCTTATCAACATCTAAACCTTCTGACTATGATGTTAAACATTTCAAGTCAATCTTAGAAAACTATCTAACTTCATTCGGTTTTAGAGAACATGAAGGTGATAGAATCAATGATACAACAATATTAGCTTTCGTCAACAGAATGAAAAGAGAAGCAGAAGAACCAGAAGAAGAGGAGGAGGAAGAGGAACAATTTGAAGAAGAAGAACAAAATGATGAACAAAAACTAAAACAAAAACAAATCGAGGCCAATATTAAAATAGCTCATGATGCTCTAAACAAAGCCCTTCAATTAATTAAATCTGAAAATATATTATTAAGACCATTACCGCCAAAGACAAACAAACAGCCTCAACGATATGAAGACATTCGATTTAACAATGAAAATGCTGAATTAATTGAATATCTCAAAAAGTTTAGCTATAAAGGTGTTCATTCAAAACATAATTCATATTTCATAATCAATGAACCTGAGAACTTTGATGAAGCAGTAGAAGCTTGCAGTCATTTTATTGATCAGTTCCCGAACGATAGTGAAAAGGTTGAACGATTAGATGAAGACAGTAAAGAACCGATTAAAATATATTACAAAAACGGTGTATCATCAATTGAAAGCATTAATGAATATTTGACTGAAACTGTATTTAAACAAGAAGTGAAACCGTTCAAAATATATTTTCAATTGACAGGCATATTTGAGATTCCGCCAAAGAATGAAAGTGAAAGATATACATATGAAGCAAGTGAAATCAAATGGAAAAACTATAAATCATCAATTCCGATAATAGTCAGAGAGAATAAAGATATTGATAAAGTTAAACTGTATGTTGAATCAAAAATACATGAATATGAAACCACTGCTTCAAACATCAAATTATGTATCGTTTGGAGTGTTTCATTTACAATCTCACGAGTTGTTAAGATAACAGGAAAGATTGATGATTTACCAAAAGAATTCATTAAAAATAAATATATCATTATTGATAACGTTGATGATTGTTTGTGTTGGTATCGTTTCCTTGCTTGCTGTTTGAATAAAGAATTAATGAAAAGACCGTTCACAATCTCCAACAGAACAGCAGCAGCAAAGAAAATATTATGTGATGAACACGGTTTGAGTTATACAAAGAAACCTACAAAAGCAGCAAAACAATTAATAAACTCATTCAAAGGTATCACGATTGAAGAAATGAAAGAATCAGCGAAGAAGCATAACATTAATGTCAACATCTATGAATACAACCAAACTGAAACAGATAAAAAAGGCTTTTTCGATTTACAAGACCAATGGCATAACACAGACGAATCAAACAAAACGTTTTCAGCTCTGTTGTATTCAAAGGATAAGATACTTCACATCATGTACATCATTGATGCTGAAGCATTAACAAACATTCATATATGCCCGCAATGTGGTTCATACATTCATAAAGGACATGAACACATGGATAGATTCAACAGACATGTAGATAAATGTGAGAAGCTAGGAGGTAAATTCAAAAAGGATTTCATTCCTTCACGAGAAGCTTTACCATATTGTCCACACATTTTAAACAATCCTGTTTATTTGTATTGTCTTTCATATGAACTTGAATGGAAGCCAACAAAGCATTATATCACTTATGATTTTGAAACAATGGAGCAAAAGATTGAAAAGAAAGTCAGTGATAAATCAGTTATCAATTCTCGATTGATTCCTTTGAGTGTTTCATCATGTGTGAAACTTGATAAAGGTTTGATAACAAAGAACTTTGATATACGAACAAA
The DNA here is from genome assembly GCA_039105265.1 of Tritrichomonas musculus. NCBI lineage: Eukaryota > Parabasalia > Tritrichomonadida > Tritrichomonadidae > Tritrichomonas > Tritrichomonas musculus. Next base: position 2,839,720 of record JAPFFF010000017.1, on the reverse strand, counting down.
TGAATTCATAGCTAATTGGATTGACTGGTTATTTGTTGTTGGCTGTGATGTGTATGCTGATAAATTGAATCATTTAAAATCATTCATTAAAGATAAATCGGAAGAAGAACTCAATAAAATAGATACATCATTGAAAACGATAACAGTGTTCGGTTTTAATTCATCACGATTTGATTCAAACTTATTCAAAGAGCAATTGATTAAAAATCATTGGTCTATCGATAGCGGAATGATTGGAACAGCTACATCACTGAAACAATTCATATTGAAATCATCAAAGTACCCTATTCGATTACGATTCATTGACGCACAAGCATTTGTTGCCGGAGGAACACTCAAACAGTTTGGAATCGATTTCGGAGGTATATCTAACAGTTCGAAAGGTGTCTTTCCTTATGAAGCAATCAACAGTGATAATTATAATGAAGTGTTATCAAAGAGTGAACCATTCAAATATGAAGACTTCTACAGTTATCTCAATCAAAAGAATCCATTAACAAAAGCTGATTATGAAGAGTATTTGATTGATTCAAAGAGGTTTGCAACACGTTGGGATTATTTGTTATCATACAATGACAATGATGTTGAAATGATGATTAAACCTATTGACAACCTTATTCAAATGAATGCTGAATATAAAGTTGATTTGATTAGCAATCTTTCGTTATCAAAGAATGCTTCATGTATCAAATATGCTCTTGCTTACAAAGATTTCAACCCGAAGAACGACTATGAAACCATAAACAAGATGAATACATTTAAGCCAACAATGAAATGGTGGTTAAATAAATGTGATAATTATCGAAAGCAAGACATGAAACATAATTTTTGCTCACAAAAAGGCGATTCATCGCTTCAAACGAACCAAAATCAACGAGATATTTCAAAATGTGTTAGTGAAAAGGATTTCGAAGCATTCATGAAATTGTATGAATCAAATGAAACAGGTAAATGTCATTTATGTGGTGAACACTTTACTTACAACAACAAACCGACACTTGACAGAATAGATAACAACAAAGGACATCAGATTGATAACTGTTTACTTGCTTGTGCTGAATGTAATCGTTTGAGACAAAGAGATGATGATAAGATAACAAGAACCAAAATACAATTGAAGAAATTCTGCAAGCTCCATCACCTCCCTACACTCATAACTGATGAAAAAGAATACTACAACTTGAGAGAGAACATAACGGGAGGATTATCAAATGTACTTCATCGAGTGAACATTAGAGGTCAAACATTAATCAATAAACTCAAATATGATGTCGTTAATGACAGAATCATTAGCTATGACACTTCAAACATAGTCTCACATGTAGCGGGAATTGATTTCAATTCATTGTATCCTTCATCATTCAGTTCAGTAAAACATTCATTTAATCCTTATCACGGAGGAATCATGTACATGCCTGGTTCATTTATAAAACGATTTGATGTTTATGATGAAGATGGAAACAAGAATGAAAAGGTTCTTAATACTGCAATGAATATCATTCAATCAAAGAAGCGATTTGATGCAAACCCTGAGTTTATATTCAAAGCTGAAGTCAAATTGAGATGTCCGAAAAATAAAATTAATGATTTGATTAATTTCCCTCCTGTGTTTAGAAACATCAATATAATGAATGATGAACAAACGATAGGAAGTTATATGTACAAATACATGAAAGACAATAAACTGAATTCAGTCGATAAAGAAACAAGAAAGCTGACAATGTTGCTTGATACATGCGGAACTTTTATGACGTTCTCGAATTATTATTTATGGTTTTTAATTGATCACGGACTTATCATTGATGACATTAAGAGCTTAAGTTTATATGAAGCTCATGACGGTTTTAATCAATTTGTTTGCGAGTTTATGAAGAAGCGTCAAGATATATTGTCAGGAAAAGCTGCTAACGGCAGCCTTGCAAACGAAGTTTGTAACGAAAAGTTCTATAAGATTAGCATGAACGGATCTTACGGTTATGACGGAATGAATTCAGAGAACTTCAACAAAGTCAGAATTGTTGATAAAAATAAAGCCTTTCAATTGATTGCATCCGATACTTATCGCAATGGTTGTAAATTGTCAAATGATTGTTATTTGATACAATCACAACCTCATTCATTCAAATGTAATACATGTCTTCAGGAATCATTCTGGACATTAGACAATGCGAAATACTGGTATTTGACTTTCCTTTATGACTTTCTTTACAAATGTATTGACATGAATAAGATTCATTTTAACTCGGTCGATACAGACAGCCTGTACATGTCAATTGCAGGAAATATGAATGTTCCGTTAGACCAGTTGTTTGATTACGTCATCAAAGACAAAACATTTTATGATAAACACATTTATAGCTTTATGCCAAACCCTGCAATCAATGATGTATATGATGAGAAAAAGATTCTCGGTTGTTGTGTAGAAAAGTTCGGAGCAAGTCAGGTTGCTTTATGCGCTAAATGTTATACGATTTGGAGTGATGACAAAACAATTTCATTAAAGCTCAAAGGTATATCATTGAAGAAGAACAACATCAAATCAAGTGATTACAAAAATGTCATTGATAAGCAATCAGTAATGAAAGGAAAGAATATAAACCTTCAATTAAATTCACAACTGATGAGTAAAATAACTGTTATCAAAAATGCTTTAACAGCAGCACATTCAAAAATGTTAGTGTTATCGAATCAGTGTTGTTGTCCCTACATTTACGGAATGAATGCATCAAGCTATTTCATTGAAAACCATTAAACAATTAATTTGATGATTTTATTTTAAAAAATCATTTTTTTTTTATTTTTGTTATAAATGAGTCAACCAACTGAACAAGCACAAATTGAAACTGAAAATGAAGCCGAATTTGAACCATTAAAAGGATTTGAAAATGATTATGAAATTCAAACAACTTTCCCTTATAACATCAGAAAGAAGAAAACAGGACGAATATTAGCTGAAGGTGAATACAGACAAAATGTTTATCCGTGTGTAAGCCTAAATAACAAAATATATTATAAACATATTCTTGTAGCAAAGCAATTTATAACTAATGATGACCCTGAACATAAAACTCAAGTCGATCATATCAGTCATGATAGGAGTGATTATCATTTATCAAATCTTCGATGGGTTTCACCGACAGAAAATCAACAAAATAAATCATCACATCTAAGTATTCAATATGAGTTTGTTGATGATATACCTGATGAAGCTATGATTATTGATTTCTATGAAACAAAGACAGAAAGAAGAGAGTTTGAAGAAAACAAGTATTATTATTACTTTGATGATACTAATAATGAAGACATTTTTTATGCAAAGATTACTGATAATATTTATAAAATTCTTCATATCAATACAAATAAATCAGGTAATGAATTTGTTTTACTTCGTGATGTTGAAAATAAACCAGTCGGTGTATATATCAATCGATTTAAACATCAACATGATTTGATTTAAATGATGCATAAATATGTTTTATTTTTGTTATCATTGGTTTCATTCGATTGAAACACTAAAAATAATAATAATCATTGAATGATTTTGATGACTGATCCCTAAAATACAGGTCATTATTTCGATTTCGATTGAAGGTTAAAAATATCTCTTTTTATATCCCTTTTCATTTTCACTTTCTGTTAACATATTTGACGTTCTTTGACGACGTTATATTGAATCTACCTGTTTTTTCAATCATTGATGCCAGTTCATCTTGCTTCACAAACAATCCGAATGATGTTTTATACTTCTTTTGGACGTCAGATAGTGTGAATCGCTCCATGGTCGGGTAGTTCTTTGTCATAAATGAATCAATATTATATTTGTTCTCAGCTGGTTGTTCTTTGTATTCTTCATCAGCTTTTGTTTGTTCTTTCAAATCATCTCTCATATCTTGTAGCTCGCGAACACAATATTCATACTTTCGTTTAATGGCTTCACATTTTGAACATGTTTTGACTGATTTTGAATTACATTCAGCTATCTTTCCGTTCAATTGAATAATGTTATCAATGACGTCTTGAATCAATGACGGGTCGATTCGTAGCATCCAAACCTCATATGTGTCTGGCGGCGTATAACATCCGCATCTCATCATTTCCTTATCTTCTTCAGTCATAACATAACTCTCAGCATCATCGTTAATGCAAATACATCTCATGATTGATACACATTTTGATACAAATCTTTTGTAAACCCCGTACTCAGCGCTTTTATATACGTCAGTAATGTTTTTATATATCTTATCGCACTTTTCATCTATTGTTGAATGATTGCAATGATAACCCATGAATTCAAAGTTACATTTTCTGATGAATTTCTTTATCTCAACATTGTCTGTATGTTCTTTCTTTATTTCTTCAAAGACCGGAATCACTGGTTTTGATGAATGAAGGTCATTGATGGCTGGTATGGCTTTGAATGCGTTAAATACATTATCCATTAAATCACTGTATCGTGGAATCTTTAACACATACTTTGAACGATTACCTTCAATCAAATCAAACAGCCTTTCAATGTCTTCTTTTGCAGATTTTGACAAAATATTATTTCTGATTTGTTTATCACTGAGGAACAAATTAAGAAGTCTGTTTGCTTGTTCAATCATTAGTTGATTTGGATTGAATGATTTGACTGATGAGGTCTCAACAACTGAAGAGCTTTCATTGTTTTGATTTGTTTGAATGACGGTCATTTTATAAAAAATAAAAAATCAAAATGAAAAATAAAAAGGGATATAAAAAGAGATATTTTTAACCTTCAATTGAAATCAAAAATGCTGCCCGTGAACGGAAACAGTCAAAGAATCATGAAAATAAAAAGGGATATAAAAAGAGCTATTTTTAACCTTCAATCGAAAACGAAATAAAAGGCTAAAATGCCGTTCATGAATGAATTTCAATTGATTTACTCTTTGAATACAGATAATGTTCTTTCATCAATGATGCTTGTGATGATTCCGACAGTCATACGTTTTATTTTTGATGTTATCGCTGTCTCACCACTAAGAACTTTCAGCTTATTGTCTTCATTATCGATAAACACCTCATCCCCGATTGAATAACATGATGAATCATTAACTTTGCAAATGTAATCGCCATGACTTGCGAATGTGATACATTTATTTTTGTCATCGATTCTCACACATATACCGACATATTCTTTCCATGTTCCTGAAGTCTTGACACTACAAATACAATCAGTTGTATCATCTGCTGTTGAAGGTATCCATTCATCACCGACATGTTTGTAAACCTTACCTGTCATATACACAGGAGAACCAACAACGAAATCATTAACAGAGTTCATTGATGATTCAATCGGTGAGTAATGTGTGATTGTCGTGTTTGATTGCGTACCGTAAATAGCAGCCTTGAATTTTGCTAAATATCCTGGTACCATGATTTGTCTTGAATATATTTGTCTAGCATCTAATAATTCTTGAGTAGTTGTCCAATTATATCCAGCCATCGGGACACGATATGTAAGTGGTCTTCCTGATGATAAATCAAGAATTTCTTCATAATACGCTGAATATTGAAAATTATCAAAATATATAGTTCTTTGATATAATAATATTACTATGTTATGGGGATTTGCGGCTGTATCATAAAATAATATCCTTATTTCATTTCTTTCTGCATTATTTCCGACTACGTATTCCAGTTGAATTGTGTTATTTATAATTTTTAGAAGATGAATTGATATATCAGCACCCTCCGTAAATGTACCGCAATCAATAGCACATTTTTTTATTAGTTGTTCTTCTGTTAAAACATTTGACTTCAATACAAATTTTTCATCACAATCTACCTTATCATAATAAGTTGAATCCAATTGTTCAACAAGACTATCATAATAATTATCCAATTGAGTTAATTTTGTATCTGTTTCACTTTTCAATGCATAATTTGAGAATTTGTTATCAATAGCTGTTAGTTGTTTTTCAAGTAAATTAGCTTTTTTATCAATTAGATTACTTTCAAATATTGTCTGATATGTATTTACAACATAATCTAATGATGGAACAGCTGCTGTTGCATCACATTCAGTTTCATCAGATTGAACAACAAGCGGAATCTCACTTTTCAAAGCATATTTACCTTCAGCAACTGTTTTCGTTTCATACTTATCTAATTCATAAGCCAATTCATCCTCATCAACAAACTTCTCATCAGCTTGTGAACTAGTATAATACGCTGTTAAGTCAACAGGTTCAGGAATATCTGTCTTCAATGCTATTTCATCCGTTCCGTCTTCATACAAAATTGATATAATATAAACCATCGGGCCTTTACAATATGTTGTTGAATTTTCTAATAGTAATGTACCATCATACTTCCAAAACAAACTGTATTCAGTACCTTCAACATTAATGAAGTTATCACACCAATATCCTAGTGAACTAAAATTGCCTGTTGTGAATACATAATCATATTCAATATCATTATATCTAAATTTGATGAAACATTTTTCATAAACATGATCACAAATACCGTTTTCTTCTATACTTCTATCAATTTCAAGTTGAGTTAACTTTGTTATACTTAAATCATTCATTTTACGATACTCGCTTAAGTTTGTAAGCTTTGCATATTCATCAATATTAATCAAATCTTTTACTTTAGTTACTGCCATAGATGATAATATATATGATGCTTGTGCTGATAGCGGTTTATCATCATTCATCAATTTCTGTTGAACTTCTTCTGTTGGTTCTTCATTCGGATTCAATTGTAGTTCATTATTTTTGAGTACTTCCGGAATATCTGTCTTCAATGCATATACATTTAATTGAGTGCTTAGGTCATCTTTGCTGACATATTTTTTATTTGTATAATCTATGGTCGGGATTGATGAGTTATCCATTACATAGAACTCTGTAATATCAGTCGGAGGTGCCCAGCTACTGCTATTACTTATAAAGTGATCATAATTGTCTGAACTGGTTGCGTAATAGATACAAATTCCTTTGTAGTTTACATTTTTTGCAGTACCAGATAATTTATATTCAACACAAGCATCAGTTTCACGCGAAAACACATAATATCCGTCAGTATAATCACTCGTTTTTTCGAAATAGATATATATACCTAAATCACGAGCTTTCGTAAGAAATTCTGAGTCTTTTGTAAGATTATGACTGACAGTGCCTGTTTCAAATCTCAAGTTATTAAATCCATCAATTTTACTAGAATCACTGTATAAATTATCTTTCGTTAAACAGTTTCCGAGGTCATTTTTCAATTCAGCTAATTTATTTTCAACGTCATCTGATAAAACATACTTATCTAATTCATAAGCCAATTCATCTTCATCAACAAACTTCTCATCAGCTTGTGCGCTTGTATAATACGCTGTTAAGTCAACAGGTTCAGGAATATCTGTCTTCAGTGCATATCCTTTCAGTGCTTCATTTATTTTTGTCGTCAACGATTCTTCATTAATCAAGTCATCAGGTATATCAGTTGATAAAGCGTAATTGTTGATGACATAATCACGCAATCCGTTAACAGCTTCATTCAATTGTTCCTCTGTGATTCCGTGACCGTTCGATGAATCACCTTTGATAACATAATTATCGACATATCTTTTGATGTATTCGTTAATTAGTCCGTCAATAGTATTTGTTTTTGTTACGTGACCGCTCTGCTCGATCGTAAACATCAATTTATTAGAAACTAAACAATGTCAAAACAAGATAAAAATAATTCATCTGATAGCTTTGAATTAGATTTAAGTGGTAATATTGATGATGATTCTGTATTTGACAGTGAGGTATCTAAACCTGATGATGATGATGATGAAGAACTAGAGGACCCGATAGATTATTTTAAGAAAACGTTTCTCAGTACATACAAACTAGAACACCCCGATGAATTAATTAATTTGTTGTATTTGATACAAAACAATGAATATACAGGAAGAAGTGTCGGAAAGATTCGTGAAATGAAAGTTAAGTTTCGACGATTTGTTTCATTGATGAACAAAATCAATGCAGGAATTAAAAGTAAAGGTAATCAATTCCTTAGTTTAAGAGAGTACACAACAGATAAAAAAAGTCTTGATACAATCATCAATTACTTTAATATTGTTGTCAACGATGATTTAAATTATAGCTCTGATGGTTTTCGTTCATCACCCATCAAACCTCCGCGAAAGAGTCAAACACCACAAACCACCAAAGGAAGAAGAAAGAGAACCAGCATACATGAACCAACACCTGACAGCAGTAAACGAAGAACTCCGAGAAGAAAACGCATAACTCCGAGTGATTCTGATGAATTACTGAATACAAGTTTTTTAGAGCAAGAAGATTCCCTTCCGTCAATATCATTCAACTTCCCGGAACCAGAAGAAGAAGAAGAAGATAACCTATCATCCTTGTTGCTGTCTCCTTACGATCAGGTAGATGATGACATTGAATTGCTCAAGCAATTAGGCTATAATCAACCCTGGATCAAAGTACTTCCAAGATGTTATGAAGCAGCAAAGAAACCACAAAACAAACTTGATGAACAAGCGAAAGAAAACGTTGATGCATTACATCAAACACTAGAAACTATCAGAGATAATATGAAGAGAAACATTGATATAACCAATGAACGAAAATCAATTACAGGCTTATCATCATTCTTCAGAGTGTTTGACACAATCATTAATAGAAAACCTATCAAAGGCTCTGATGTCATACAACCAATCAAACCACCATCAATCAAACCAATAACAAACAATAATAATAATAATTTTTCGAGTAATAAAATGAATGATGATACAACATTTATTGCTAACGAGGATGATGAAACAGAACTTAATGAAACGTTTCAACAGTACAATGAACGTGTAAAGAGACCTGCCAAAAAAGTTAAGTTCGGTAAGCTTAATTCTTTCGATGAATCACGTTTTAAGAAAGGAGCAGAATTTGAGTCACCAACATCTGAAGAAGAAATTCAACGATTATTGCAACAATACAAACAAGAAATCAAAACAACAGGTAAACGTGAAAACAGAGATGCTCCGACAGTTCTTAGCAATATCGGTAAATTCGGGAACTTAGATATTCAATCACACACACAAAACAGCTCATTTTACAAACAAAACTTCCTTGATATAATCATTAACGGAAATTACAGAGTTAAATACATTCCTTCAGCCGCTACACGAGACCAGGCAAAAGTTTATTGTCACACACATCTTGACCCGGACGGAAAACCAAAATACAGATTACTTCCTACTAACGCTAAAGACCCGTCAGGAGAGATTGAAATAACAGACCTGAACGGTGATAAAGTTGATGATATTATATTAGTTGATAAACGAGGTGTTCCACAAATCATTAACGGATACAAGCTTGTATTTGCTTCTCCTTACAAGAAGGTTTGGAAAACAATGGTTACTACACCAGAAGCACGAAAGAAATTACCGTTTAATGTCTGGCTTGATGAAATGTTTGAGAAAAGCAAAGACAAGATTGATTGGAATACAGGTAAATATATTCTTCAAGACTCAAGCAAAACACGACTCGCTCCGTACATTCAATACTATTCTGATTTGAGATTAGGAAAACCAAGAGTCAGCACCAGAGCATCACCAAATTCATTCTGGAGTAGTCTCTTTTCTAAGATATGGAAGGTTTATTGGGAGATATTCAGTGAAATACATCCGTTATCAAAAGTTGTTAATTATCTTACTATATCAAATGCATTATTTGTATATCACTTTGATAATCCCGTTAAGAAAGCAATTGAAACAGAACATAATTTGAAGCCGATGAATTACGTTGAATGGATGAATTACAGGAAAACACAAAAATCTGATTATAACAAGAAATGTATTGCTCTCATACAAGATTTCATAAACAAATCTAAAAAGACAATCGTCTTCGAAACAGGTAAATGGTCTAGAGATATTAATAGCTGGAATCCTGAGTTTAAGACCATTATCGAAAACATTAATTACTTAATTCAGAAAGTTGCACCCGCAGGTACTGATGTTAATGAAACAATAGCTTACATCAATGTTGCTAGCCCGACAGATATTCAAACGTTAAAGGATGTTTCAAATAATAATATCGCCGTCTGGATTGATACAGTTTACGGTAAGGGTTGCGGATATATTGAATATAAGATTCAAATGTCTAAACAAAAGCTTGAGAGACTATCAGCAGCAGAAGGATATGATATCAAAGTACCTGAATAAATAAAAATAAATTAATGATTATTTGATGAAGCTACCTTGAACCTCTTTTGCAAAATGATGATTTTATTTTTATGACGGTCTTCTTCTTCTCCTCCTTCTCGTTGAGTCACTGCCCGCAGTATTTAAAGAATCATTATGTATTGGAAACGGTTGTGAATTCGTTTGTTTTTTACTGTGTTTACCCTTTGAATCACTTTGTTTTTTATTTTTTGGTGATCCGTTAGGGAATGTATCGGAAGATGAATCAGAAAGTAATGAATCAGATGAAGATGAAAATGTTTTTCTTATTGAATACGGTTGAGGTGATTCATCATCACTGAAAGCAATCCATCCGTACTTTATTGGCGGGTTATCATTATCGTCGTCAGATGAAGAAGATACATGATAAACTTTTGCATTTGCAAATGATACATCTTCATTTTGTGGTGATTTGAAAGGAGATGTCGCAGCATTAGCAAACTTATTTGTTTGTGGGGGTGATTTGTAGGGAGATGTCCCGAAATCCTTCAGATACGGTGATGTAGTCGCGTCAGCAAATTGAATATGTTTATTTATTTTTGGTGTTTGTGGATGTGAATTGATAACAGGTATTGAGTATGTTGATGTCTGTGGCGGTTGATTAAATTGATTCATTTGTGGCGGTGGTTGATTTCCGAAACACGTTTGTTTCGTCTTCTGGTATTCCTCTTGAACATCATCAATATGTTGATTTCGATTAATGTATTGATAATCTTGCAGCTTTCTTTTCAAACGAAAATCATTATGTTCCTGTTGTTCATTTAATACCAAATTATTTGTTTGTCTTTGGTAATCCAGTAAATTAGTTCTCGGTGGTAATTGAGTCCTCAATACATTAGCTTGTGTTTGATATAATTGTGCATTTGCATTTCCAATCTGTTGTACTTCATATGCTTTATTTCTTATATCACGTGCCCGTTCACGGACTTTCTGTCTTTGTATACGTATCGCTTTCTCTCGTTCTTCTCTCTCGATTTGTTCCTTTGTTTTAAACAAATTACCGAGATTATTAAACATATTCTTTGATACTTCAATAAATTAATAAACAACTGAATATAAATGATTCAGGTTCAATAACGTTTCCTTTCATGTCTGTGAACCATAACCTGTATTCTTTCTTTGTGTTGTTCAGACACTCATATTTTCTGTATTTGGTTTGTCTTCTGTTAGCAAGCATTATGAAATGGTCGCAGAAAGGCATGAATTCAACTATATCTGAATGAACCATCAAATCACCGACAATATGTTGATTGACAACAGCACCACAATACTGAACAACAATGTACTTCTTGTTGCGACTATAAACGAAATCATCAGGAAGATTAAAATCTTTTGATTGTGTGTGATAGTATCGTTTTGTGATTGGTTGTTTAGCTTTCATTTTGCGTTTTATAAGTCAAAAAGAATATTTTATAATCATCATTCAAAGCATCTATTGACGAACAAACATATTTTGTGTACATGATTGGAACTGTTATTATTGTTTTATTCTTCAGTGTTTTGTTAGTTTGACGTAAAGGATTTAATAGTTTACATTTAACGTTTCCTGATTCATAACAAATGAATTCAGCAAGTTCATTGAACACTCTTCTTCGCTTTTCATGTTTCTTTTCTGTTTTCGCGTAATCGGTGTGAATGAGTATTATATTTTTGGGTTTATATGACAGAAGACCTTTAAATCGTTGTTTTTGTTGAATCTCTTTCAATTGCATTGATTTGGCTCTTATGTACTGCCATTCAAAGTCGCGGTCGTCTTGCATCTGTTGAGGTGTAAGATAAATGTATTTTGATTGTCGTTTGTCAAGGTATTCATCAGTTTCTTCATCAAATGATGTGTATAAAGGATTCAATAAGCGAAGAGATGAATGAGGTGTGTTATTGTACCATTTAACCGTTTGTTGCATCAATACATTGTTTGTCATTCGTTGTTGTGATTGACCGAAGGCGTTTCGTAAAGTTCTGATTACTGCATCAACACATTTATGTGCGTTCGTGAAAGGTGAATCATCAATGATTAACTTTATTTTGTTCGGGGCTTTGAATTTAATTGACGGTTTGTTTGATTGGTATCTTTCGTCTCCGTTGCAATAACTTTTGAATGCATTTGATATAAAAGCCTGTTCACCATCACATTTAATTGTTTCGATTCTGATATTCCTTTTATTAACTAGTTTATCAATTACTTTGATTATAGTTAACTCAGTTCTGTCCGCAATCGGTTCAACAATTAAGTATTTCGTGTTTACATTGATTAGGACGAGATAAGCTTTGTTTAATGCAAACATTATATCCATTTCCCAACAATGAGGCTCAAATGAGAAGTCAGGTTTTGATAGTTTCTTTACTGTTTTCAATCGGAAATCCTTAATATAGGGCTCAGTTTTAATGTTTGTGTCTTTGATGTACTTGTATTTAGATTTGAAAGGATAATTAATTGATTCTTTGTAGCTGCGTGCACTCGCTATGTCTTCGATGTATTCATTCATTTTGATCGCAAAAATAAAGCCTTCAAATGCCGCCCGTGAACGGAAACAGTCAAAGAATCACAAAAATAAAAAGAGCTATAGAAAGGGGTAATTTTAACCTTCAATCGAAATCAGTTTATTTATTCATTAGCTTGCGAACCTTTTGGCGTTTCATCATCAACGTATTCTAAACCTTCGAGAGATAATTTAAAGTATGTATCACGGCACAAACATAACTGACAGGGGGGTGGATGAACTGTACCTTCTTCATTTACATTATAATATGTATCGTTCACACCTGTGTGAATTGGTTGACCGTTGATTTGAATTTGAACATTACCAAAACCTCCGTCTAAACCATCATAACAATAACCTGCAGATGATCTTTCAGTTTGAATATTGAATACAAATGATGTTGCATCAGACAAAGTGTTTTTGTATCGATTACCTCGTGCGTCGTTCTTTGGCATAGTAAATGAATCTTCAAATTCCTTTGTACATTGAAGTGTAATTGCGTCTAAATCACCGGCAGTCAATTGATTTTCAAAGAATCTTGCACCGATGGTATCTACGTTCTCGTCAGGGAAGTTCTTACCGCCTATGTTCAAATAACAGTTTTGATAAACAGGGTTTTCAAATACAGTCAGATCATTATGATGCTTTGGAAACAGAACCGACATTGTTGTAACGTTAATCAAAGGTATGTTCAATGTTGATTTGATTCCGTTTGCGGCGGCAGCAATCGGAAATGCATGATAATCAACCTTCTGTGAAGGAATGATTAAACCTTGTCTCAAAATGTTTTCAATTCCTTGACGTGTTGCTTCACAAACACCGTAGCCCTGCATGTTTGATTTGCAAAGAGTGATTGTCATTTGATTGCAGGTCAATGTTGCAACACCGTTTGAATATTCAATGTCTTTATGTTTTGTTTCTAAGATTTTAACAACATCGCCAGGAGCTAACGGAGCATCGGGATTTGCCGATGCAATCATTTCTGCAAACGTTCCTTTATTAACATCAGACTCTTTCACATGAAACTTCTCATAATCATCAATTGTGTAATGAAATACAACTTCTTTTGGTGTTTCATCTTCATCAACAGGATTACCTGCATGTATTCTTTGATATTTGATTGTAAGTGTTTGATCAAACACGGAAGGAATGGTTGCTTCATTACCGATTTGTGTGAATTGACGTTTAAGTTTACCGCGAACCTTTAAATCACGAAGTTTATCTAATGATTCAGCAGAAACAGATTCATCATCTTCGAGAAATGCTTTTGTTTCAGCAACTACATAAGGATCAATAACAGCCCAAACAAGACCTGCGGGGCTGACTTGAAAACGAATTGATAAATCACCGATGATTCCGTTAGGGAATAAATCAAATGCCTGTAATGCTAGTAAGTCATCAAACGGAAGGTTTAAATCAAATTCAACTTGTGCTCTTCCGTTCTCTTTGAAATTCATCAGATTTACATACGTTCCTGCCATTGTTTGTGAATATTGACTTACATTTTCCCATAAAGAATGAACGAATCTACGTCTTTTCTTTTCTGTTTCTGGTTTAAGTGCAGAATATAAGAAACCTTCACGAACACATTCATTCTGTTGATATCCGACATTAACATTATTATGTAGAATCTCTAAACGATCGAACAACTGATTTGATGATTTGAAACCGACAAACAGTTTGTAGAAGTGTTGAGGGTCTTCAATGGTTCGCAATTTATCAAGATCGGTATTCAACTGTAAATCTAGTTTGACATGAAATGTCAGAAATCCTTTGTCAACATCACTTATGAAATGATCAGGATGAGTTAAACTGATTTGTGAGTATTGACCTGCTGTAAACGGTGCGGGCTGATCATGACAGTCAACAGTTCTGAATGAAAATGAACGTGTTCCGTCATTAACGTTAATCATATGACGCATCTCTTCAAATGCATGCAATACATTTCCTGTTTCGATTTGATGGTTATGTGATCTCTCATTACGATATAACATTTATGATTTAATAAAAAGAATCAATATATTATCTCTTTTATTTACTCTTTAAATGGGTATAGGCATATTCAATAAGATAAAGAACGGTTTCAAGAAGTTCGGAAACAAAATCAAAGACGTAGCAACAAAGATTGTTGATAACATTCCTAAAGTCGTTGATGTCGGAAAACAGATTATCGATAAAGTTAAACCGATAACGAAATTCATTCCAGGCGTCGGTCAAGTTATTGACACTATTGATACAGGTTTAAGTATGGCAGGTCGAGTTGGAACGGTCGGAAAGTCAATATTAGATAAAGTTTAATGATATCTATAAACGTTTTATCATAAACTCAAATGAATGAAAACATCAATGAAGTTAAAATAATAAATGAAAACAGAAATGAAGTTAAAGTATTTAAATCACTTGAAGAATTCGATTTGTTCTGTCATAAAAATATTGATCAAATGAAATCACAAACGACAAACTATTTGAACAAGATTTATAAAATCATCACTAACGACGGAAATGAATACAAAATCACAAAACGTAATTGCAAAGAAGGAAAACGATGTGACGGAGACATTTATTTGAAGAAAGTCGGGAATACAATCACTAAAACACTTGAGAATGACAATATCACCGCTGATATTATTATTCTGAGAGAAACAGTTGATGCGATATCTTCCAAAACTGATGAACTTCGCGATTTGTTTGACAGTAAGTTGATTCACGTTGATATCATCATTAAACAGCTCATCGATAAAAATAAAATACTTGAAGAACATATCAATAAGCTTTCAAATGTTGTTGATCAGCAATCAAAAGTCATTAATGAATATGTATTAAATGTTGTTGCTCCTGACAACCACAGAATGATTAAGTGAATCATGATGATTTAATGATTTAGTCGTTTTTGGCTGTGGTTCATGAAATACATTACCTTTTTCATTATAACATTTTACTGTAGGGGCTGAGTTTATTTTTGTTCTATTCTTTTGCATCGTTAATTGTAATCTATCAAAATAGTTTTTGTGTTTATCATCATGAACGGTTCTCATTTGATTAATAACAGACATTTAATTGTTATTAAATGAGTGAACTAACAGAATACAAGAAAGAAATTCCTGAATTAAAACGTATCAAACGAGGATTGAAAGAAAAGTGTTATGATTACAAACAATATCTCAACAATATCAAATCGGGAATGCTTGGCTCTGACGGTCTTGCCGTTCGTGAGTCTCTTATTGAAGACATCAACAGCCTCAAAAATAAAGTTCATCAGCTTGAAAATGAATTAAATGAATTGTCTAATAAATGAGTTCTTCAAGTTCAGCAATTAATTGTTCAGTACCGTTGAATTTCTTTAGTTGTTTAATAAAGTGATTTATCTCTTTTAGTACTTCATCTATGATATCATCATTATCGTAGTCATTTAATGAATGTCATTTAATTGTTCGGCTTGGTTTGACATTATAAATTGCTGATAAAAAAATAAAAAATTTTTGAAAGTTCGATTTTTTGAGTTGTGTTATTTTTGGTCATTAGTCGTGTTGACGGCGGGCTTTAGCCTGACGGAAACCGACTGATATATACTACTAAACAAGTTCAAAGATGTAAATTCAAAAGTGTCTACCGTCAACTTAAAATATGTATTTTAACCCTACCCCTTTTGATACCCCTTTTTTATCACCTGCTCAGCCGGTCCCTATATTCTCTTACCTTGTGCGTGTCACAGATTCATCATGTTATTGTACAGGTGACGAAGTTTTTATAGATGATGACAATAAACTAAAGATTCTTGCTGGTGCTGTTGCAGTAACTGCAAAAATAAGAAGGATGACAGTAGGAATTATTACTAGTATCATAAACACAAATATGCTTGCAGTTTTTAAGGCATAATTTTGTTAACTAGTTTGTTAGTCATATAAATTGAAAGATTGATGTTATATTTTTCTTTGAGTTCTCGTCTGACATATGAGATTTGTTTGTGCTTTGGTAGCTTTGTTATTTCATTTTTGTTATCTTCATTTTGTATATACTCCATAACTTGTTTTCTTTGTTCATCATTCATATTTTTGCTTTTGTTGAATGGAGCTGTTCTCTGTTTAGTTATTTTTGGTTTGTCTAATAAGCGATTTAATAACTGCTTGATTTCTAATAACTCTTTTATTATTTCTTGTTCGTTTGACATTACTGTTTAAAATAAAAATAAAAAACAAAAAACAAAAATAAGAATGAATTTTTTAATAAGAATAATCTTTTGCAGTGAGTCCAGTAATGAAAGGTAAACAAGCTTGATTCTCTAGTACAATCATTTTTGTGTGTGAACCAGTTAAAGCATTTTTGTTAACAGTAACCTTTGACATAATATTGTTCTTCATTTGTAAGTTAATGTTCTTACCAACTTTAATAGATTTTTCCATCAAAACTTCTTTATAATCATTACGTACAATATTGTTCTTCTTCAATGATACTCCTTTTAATTTCATAGCTTTTACTGTTTCATCATTATTCCATATTGTGTAGCATTTGGGAGCAAGTGCTATCATATGGTCTCCTACTTTCTCTATTGCACACCCCAAAAGTTTCTTTTCATCAGCAATATCATGAAGTTGTGGATTGGGAAAGAACTTATAAACATGCTTGCACCAAAATGATTCATCTTTGATAATATTGTTGAACAACTGTGATGGGGTTTCATCTTTGTTACCTGAAATGGCAAAGTAAGCAGAATCGGTGTCTCCTTCTATAAAATGAAGTCTATTCATATCCAAGCACCTATTCATAAAATCATAGTAGAAGGTACAGTACCAGAATTTAGCATTATCTAATGTCCAAAATGATTCTTGTAAGCAGGTAGTGCAATGATAAGTTTTTGGTTGTTGTTGAATAATAAAGAGATCATCATTTAATTGAGCACCATTCACGTACGTTTGTGAAATAATATACTGATAAGCTTTGTTAGTATCACATATTTTTACTTTACAAAACTTCTCAGTGTTCATTCCATCGTAACCATACGAACCATTCATACTAATCTTGTAAAACTTTTCATTACCATTTGACTTCCCAGCAATAATATCTTGTCGTTTCTTCATGAAAGTAGTAACAAATTCACGAAATCCTGTATGTGCTTCATAAATTGAGACACTCTTTACATCCTCTAGCACTAAGCCATGATCAAGTAAGAACCATAAATAGTAATTGCTAAATGTCATATATTCTCCATAAGTGTCAAGTAACATAGTAAGTTTGCGTTCTTCTTTATCTAATGAGGCTAGTTTATGCTCTTGAAGATAAGAGTACATATAACTTCCTATTACTGATTCCTCATTTTTGATGTTGATGTTTCTGAAGACTGGAGGAAAATTAATGAAGTAATTGATCTTGCTTGCTGGACATACTAACTTTACTTTTGCTATGAATAAGTGTTTTGGATTTGGTTGGAATCTTGTTTTGCTAGTTATAATGTCTATTGCCTTTTGTTTTGATTGGTTGTCTTTAACATCTATTCTGCGTACGAAACTACCTGGCATGTACATAATTCCACCATGATATTTATTGAAATCATGTTTTGTAGAAGAAAACGATGAAGGGTACAAACTATTAAAATCAACTCCAACAACATGTGTCATTATATTTGGAGTGTCGTACGAAAGAACTTTATTATTGATTGCATCGTACCTAAACTTATTAATATGTGTTTCACCTTTAATATTATATCTGTGCTGTACGTTTGATAGTCCTCCTGTTATATTATTTCGTAAACTATAATATTCTTGTTCATCGTTAATGAGAGTAGGTAAATGATTTAGTTTACAAAACTTCTTCAACTGAATTCTTAATGAGGTTATTTTTGGGTCATCACGTTTACGGAGCTTATTACATTCTACACAAGCGAGTTTGCAATTGCTCAATTCATGTCCAATATCGTTATCAATTCTATCAAGTGTTGGTTTGTTTACGTTTGTAAAATGTTCCTTACATAAATGGCAACAACCATTATTGTACATTTTCATAAATTCATCAAAATCAGAAACTGATATACATTTGTCAAGATTTCGCATGTTATTACTATGGGTTTGATTATATTTTTGATCTTGCTTGTAATAACAGTCACATTTATATTTCCACCATTTGATTGTTGGTTTGAAGGAATTTTCTTTGTTAATTATGTCGTATTCAGTGGTCGGATCAAAATCTTTATAAGCAAGAGCGTACTTGATACATGCTGAACACTTTGATAATGATAAGTTTGATATCATGTCTACATTATATTCAGCGTTCATAGCAATAAGATTGTCAATTGGCTTAATCATCATTTCTACATCATTATCATTATAAGCTAGTAAGTAATCCCATCTATTTTTGTAGTTCTTGCAATCATTTACATATTCTGCATAATCTTCCTTAGATAATGGGTTTCGTTGGTTCAAATAACTATAGAAGTCATCATAAGCAAATGGTTATGTTGAAGATAAAACTTCATTGTAATTATCACTATTGAGGGCCTCATACGGAAAGACTCCCTTGTTACTGTTGGTTTCACCTCCAAAGTCAACACCAAATTGCTTTAATGTTCCACCAGCAACAAAAGCTTGAGCATCTATAAAACGAAGTTTGGTTGGATATTTAGTTGAAGTAAGTACGAATTGTTTTAGTGATGATAATGTTCCAATGATGCTATTTGATTCAATTTTCCAATGAGAGGCATTAAGATATTGTTTGAATAGATTACTATCAAATCTTGAAGAATTGAAACCAAATACCGTTATGGTAGTTATACTGTTGTCTATCTTTTCAGGTACACATGAGTATTGTTGTTTGTCTTTGTATACAATTAATGATTGTTCAAAAAGCCAATCAAACCATAATGGAATGAAATCTTTGTTATCCTGTAAACTAAAATGCTTTGTTGTTAAGCCAGAAGCAGACTTTACGCATGAGGAAACTGATAACGGTAAGAGCCGTGAATTGATAATAGTTGATTTACTGGCTTCTGTATTTACAACTTGATCCATTGTTTCAAAGTCATATGTTATGTAATAGATATTCAGTTTCCATGGTAGTCCATGTGCAAGACAATACTCATAGACAGGATTGTTTAAAATATGTGGACAATATGGTAAAGCTTCCTTGGCTGGTACAAATTGTTTCTTATACTTACAATCACAATGTTTGACATGATCATCGAAACGTTTGATATTGCTATGCCCGTAATGAACATAAGAATTGCATTTTGGGCAAACATGAATTGCAGTAAGTTTTTCAGCATCTTTGATAAACATAATATGAACAGTAAGGTCTTTGGTAAATAATAAGGCTGAATAAGTTGTGTAATCTTTGTTGAAATACCATTGTTCCTGTAAGTCATATTGTTTGTCATTGTTGTATTCATATATGTTTATATTGATTTTATGTTTTTCGGCTAATTCTTTCATCTCCTCCATTGTTACTCCTTGAAAATTGTCCAATAAACGTTGTGCATGCTTTGGTATTTTTGTTGTATAAGTTATTCCATATTCCTCAAGTAGCAGTTTCTTGGCACGTTTAGTACGATGTTTGATGTCGTATTTGGTTGTATTAGTCAATTCAGGAAACAAACAACAAGCAAGAAATCGGTACCAACATAAATTATCATCTTCATCATCAACAATTATATAATTATTACTCTTCTTGAATATTTCTGGAAGATCTTTGATACGACCTGTAACCTTACGCATTCTCGATATCGTAAAGGATATTGAGTGTACAATTGTTAGTTTATTGTTTGATGAAGTTGTTTCATAGCTGTTTAGCACAGTTTCTATATACATTTTGCATTCATCAAGGTTGCGTTCATCTTTTACTATAATTGGTATGGCAGATTTGTAGTTTTGCCATCTGATCTCTCTAGCCTCATAATCATATTTTTCTTCATAAGTTTCAAAGTCAAAGGTACTTGTTTCAAAGACTCCAGAAAGTTGAAAGTGTATTTTAAATGGTTTTAGTTCACTTTGGTAAACATGAAGCAAGGCATCATATTTTAACAACATCCCCCGGAGTCAATGGAGCATCGGGATTTGCCGATGCAATCATTTCTGCAAACGTTCCTTTATTAACATCAGACTCTTTCACATGAAACTTCTCATAATCATCAGTTGTGTAATGAAATACAACTTCTTTTGGTGTTTCATCTTCCTCAACAGGATTACCGGCATGTATTCTTTGATATTTGATTGTAAGTGTTTGATCAAACACGGAAGGAATGGTTGCTTCATTACCGATTTGTGTGAATTGACGTTTAAGTTTACCGCGAACCTTTAAATCACGAAGTTTATCTAATGATTCAGCAGAAACAGATTCATCATCTTCGAGAAATGCTTTTGTTTCAGCAACTACATACGGATCAATAACAGCCCAAACAAGACCTGCGGGGCTAACTTGAAAACGAATTGATAAATCACCGATGATTCCGTTAGGGAATAAATCAAATGCCTGTAATGCTAGTAAGTCATCAAACGGAAGGTTTAAATCAAATTCAACTTGTGCTCTTCCGTTCTCTTTGAAATTCATCAGATTTACATACGTTCCTGCCATTGTTTGTGAATATTGACTTACATTTTCCCATAAAGAATGAACGAATCTACGTCTTTTCTTTTCTGTTTCTGGTTTAAGTGCAGAATATAAGAAACCTTCACGAACACATTCATTCTGTTGATATCCGACATTAACATTATTATGTAGAATCTCTAAACGATCGAACAACTGATTTGATGATTTGAAACCGACAAACAGTTTGTAGAAGTGTTGAGGGTCTTCAATGGTTCGCAATTTATCAAGATCGGTATTCAACTGTAAATCTAGTTTGACATGAAATGTTAGAAATCCTTTGTCAACATCACTTATGAAATGATCAGGATGAGTTAAACTGATTTGTGAGTATTGACCTGCTGTAAACGGTGCGGGCTGATCATGACAGTCAACAGTTCTGAATGAAAATGAACGTGTTCCGTCATTAACGTTAATCATATGACGCATCTCTTCAAATGCATGCAATACATTTCCTGTTTCGATTTGATGGTTATGTGATCTCTCATTACGATATAACATTTATGATTTAATAAAAAGAATCAATATATTATCTCTTTTATTTACTCTTTAAATGGGTATAGGCATATTCAATAAGATAAAGAACGGTTTCAAGAAGTTCGGAAACAAAATCAAAGACGTAGCAACAAAGATTGTTGATAACATTCCTAAAGTCGTTGATGTCGGAAAACAGATTATCGATAAAGTTAAACCGATAACGAAATTCATTCCAGGCGTCGGTCAAGTTATTGACACTATTGATACAGGTTTAAGTACGGTAGGTCGAGTTGGAACGGTCGGAAAGTCAATATTAGATAAAGTTTAATGATATCTATAAACGTTTTATCATAAACTCAAATGAATGAAAACATCAATGAAGTTAAAATAATAAATGAAGACAGAAATGAAGTTAAAGTATTTAAATCACTTGAAGAATTCGATTTGTTCTGTCATAAAAATATTGATCAAATGAAATCACAAACGACAAACTATTTGAACAAGATTTATAAAATCATCACTAATGACGGAAATGAATACAAAATCACAAAACGTAATTGCAAAGAAGGAAAACGATGTGACGGAGACATTTATTTGAAGAAAGTCGGGAATACAATCACTAAAACACTTGAGAATGACAATATCACCGCTGATATTATTATTCTGAGAGAAACAGTTGATGTTATATCTTCCAAAACTGATGAACTTCGCGATTTGTTTGACAGTAAGTTGATTCACGTTGATATCATCATTAAACAGCTCATCGATAAAAATAAAATACTTGAAGAACATATAAATAAGCTTTCAAATGTTGTTGACCAACAATCAAAAGTCATTAATGAATACTTTTTAAATGTTGTTGCTCCTGACAACCACAGAATGATTAAGTGAATCATGATGATTTAATGATTTAGTCGTTTTTGGCTGTGGTTCATGAAATACATTACCTTTTTCATTATAACATTTCACTGTCGGAGCTGAGTTTATTTTTGTTCTATTCTTTTGCATCGTTAATTGTAATCTATCAAAATAGTTTTTGTGTTTATCATCATGAACGGTTCTCATTTGATTAATAACAGACATTTAATTGTTATTAAATGAGTGAACTAACAGAATACAAGAAAGAAATACCGGAATTAAAACGTATCAAACGAAACTTGAAAGAAAAGTGTTATGATTACAAACAATATCTCAACAATATCAAATCGGGAATGCTTGGCTCTGACGGTCTCGCCGTTCGTGAGTCTCTTATAGAAGACATCAACAGCCTCAAAAATAAAGTTCATCAGCTTGAGAATGAATTAAATGAATTGTCTAATAAATGAGTTCTTCAAGTTCAGCTATTAATTCAGCAGGACCGTTGAATTTCTTTAGTTGTTTAATAAAGTGATTTATCTCTTTTAGTACTTCATCTATGATATCATCATTATCGTAGAGGTATTTTAATGCCGGAATCCATCCTTTTAGCTTTTTATTGATTCTATTAATGAGGGTGCTTAATGTTTCGGCTTGGTTTGACATTTTATAAATTGCTGATAAAAAAATAAAAAATTTTTGAAAGTTCGATTTTTTGAGTTGTGTTATTTTTGTTCATTAGTCGTGTTGACGGCGGGCTTCACCTGACGGAAACCGACTGATATATACTACTAAACAAGTTCAAAGATGAAGATTCAAAAGTGTCTACCGTCAACTTAAAATATGTATTTTAACCCTACCCCTTTTGATACCCCTTTTTTATCACCCCTCCAAAAATAAAACATTAATAAAACAATTCATTTATTTGTTATTTGTGTTTCCCTTACGAATTGGTATTTTACGAAATCTTTTATTCGGATGATTAAAGAAGTCATTGATAGAAGCTAACATTACACGTTCAGGTTCATTTCTTCTATAAAATCGTACGAATTCAAAAATCATCATGTCTTTAGGATATGTATATATCTCACAATCATATTCATTAAAGAATTCATCAAATTGTTCTTTGGTGGCTTTATAATTACAACACTTCAAGGCAAATTCCTTGTCATTATTGATTTTCGTCAAGAATTCTTTAACTGACTTATCCCACATATTCAAGCGTTTCTTTGGTG
Organism: Tritrichomonas musculus; assembly: GCA_039105265.1. Classification (NCBI taxonomy): domain Eukaryota; phylum Parabasalia; order Tritrichomonadida; family Tritrichomonadidae; genus Tritrichomonas; species Tritrichomonas musculus. Next base: position 2,815,892 of record JAPFFF010000017.1, on the reverse strand, counting down.
TGTAAAATACGCGAACTCCGTCATCAACATAATACATGACTTTCATTAATGATAAAAAATTAAATTAAAAAATCAAAGATATGTATTTTAACCCTACCCCTTTTGATACCCCTTTTTTATCCCCTGTCGAGCCGGTCTATAGTACTCTCTGAGGGCCTCATACGGAAAGACTCCCTTGTTACTATTGGTTTCACCTCCAAAGTCAACACCAAATTGCTTTAATGTTCCACCGGCAACAAAAGCTTGAGCATCTATAAAACGAAGTTTGGTTGGATATTTAGTTGAAGTAAGTACGAATTGTTTTAGTGATGATAATGTTCCAATGATGCTATTTGATTCAATTTTCCAATGAGAGGCATTAAGATATTGTTTGAATAGATTACTATCAAATCTTGAAGAATTGAAACCAAATACCGTTATGGTAGTTATACTGTTGTCTATCTTTTCAGGTACACATGAGTATTGTTGTTTGTCTTTGTATACAATTAATGATTGTTCAAAAAGCCAATCAAGCCATAATGGAATGAAATCTTTGTTATCCTGTAAACTAAAATGCTTTGTTGTTAAGCCAGAAGCGGACTTTACGCATGAGGAAACTGATAACGGTAAGAGCCGTGAATTGATAATAGTTGATTTACTGGCTTCTGTATTTACAACTTGATCCATTGTTTCAAAGTCATATGTTATGTAATAGATATTCGGTTTCCATGGTAATCCGTGTGCAAGACAATACTCATAGACTGGATTGTTTAAAATATGTGGACAATATGGTAAAGCTTCCTTGGCTGGTACAAATTGTTTCTTATACTTACCATCACAATGTTTGACATGATCATCGAAACGTTTGATATTACTATGCCCGTAATGAACATAAGAATTGCATTTTGGACAAACATGAATTGCAGTAAGTTTTTCAGCATCTTTGATAAACATAATATGAACAGTAAGGTCTTTGGTAAATAATAAGGCTGAATAAGTTGTGTAATCTTTGTTGAAATACCATTGTTCCTGTAAGTCATATTGTTTGTCATTGTTGTATTCATATATGTTTATGTTGATTTTATGTTTTTCGGCTAATTCTTTCATTTCCTCCATTGTTACTCCTTGAAAATTGTCCAATATTGTTTGTGCATGCTTTGGTATTTTTGTTGTATAAGTTATTCCATATTCCTCAAGTAGCAGTTTCTTGGCACGTTTAGTACGATGTTTGATGTCGTATTTGGTTGTATTAGTCAATTCAGGAAACAAACAACAAGCAAGAAATCGATACCAACATAAATTATCATCTTCATCATCAACAATTATATAATTATTACTCTTCTTGAATATTTCTGGAAGATCTTTGATACGACCTGTAACCTTACGCATTCTCGATATCGTAAAGGATATTGAGTGTACAATTGTTAGTTTATTGTTTGAAGAAGTTGTTTCATAGCTGTTTAGCACAGTTTCTATATACATTTTGCATTCATCAAGGTTTCGTTCATCTTTTACTATAATTGGTATGGCAGATTTGTAGTTTTGCCATCTGATCTCTCTAGCCTCATAATCATATTTTTCTTCATAAGTTTCAAAGTCAAAGGTACTTGTTTCAAAGACTCCTGAAAGTTGAAAGTGTATTTTAAATGGTTTTAGTTCACTTTGGTAAACATGAAGCAAGGCATCATATATGTTTGCTAGAGATGATATTTCATTGAAATAATATGTAACAATAGGTTTACCATGATCATTACGTTCTTTAACCAAAGCTTCTGGGTAGTCATATGCTTGCAAAGCTGCTACTGCTCTATCGAAATCATTTGGAAAATTAACTATTAGAAAATCATTATGCTTACTAGTGAATTGTTGACCATTTTTCTTAAGGTACTCGTACAGTTCTTCGTTTTCTGGTTCATTTACTTCGGGTGTATTAATTATTGTTGTTATTCGTTGTTGGTTTTGTTTGATAACTTCATCAATGTAATTATTAATGGTAATTTCATCAATAACATCTGTAGGAGCTAATTCATCAGGCTTAATATCACCAAGAAGAATATTGTAAGCATTATTGTCGTTGAAATATTTACATAGCCTTGTAATATTTATATTGTTGTCTTGGTCAATAATAATATTAGCATTTAATTTAGTGTTCAGAATCGCAATGAATTTGGTTATTGTTTCTGTATCCAAATTGAATAATGTTTCTGGTATTAAATTTGTCATTTGGCGTTTGGTTCGTTTTGTATAAGAATAAAATTAAAATATTTAAAATATTTAAAATACAAAAATAATAATTGCTTTTTTAATTAAATTTCCTGAATCTTATCAGTGTTTGGATTGAATTCATTCATGCATTTCTTGCCCTCATCAGTGTATTGGAAGAATTCCCATACCTCATCGTAAAACTTCTTTGGAAAGTGATATGGTATACCATAATCATCGTAATCACCAGTAAGCTCATCAATATAGTAATCAAATATTTCTCCATACTCACGAAAAGCAGCATTTTCATCATGAAAAGATATGTATAAGTGATTCTGTTCTCTGAATATATCCATTTGTGCGTCTATAATAAAGGGTTCAACAACATCAATAGCATCACGGTCACCATCAATGACTTTATCACAAATGTCAGCAAAAAGGTCGTACATAGGTGTTTTATATGTACGGAGTTGTTTAGCAGCATAATTAGCAAAGGCTTCCATTATATGTAGTGGAAATAAAAAATAAAAAAATTTTTAAAAAATATAATTTTTGAAAAATTGTAAAAACTTAGTTATCCTATCAAAACATAATGAGTTGATAAAGGGTTCCAGAAAATTATTCAAATGTATAGGTTAGTAATGGAAACACGGGTAAAAACAATAACAAGTACACATACCTGATTTTTTATACCTGAGCTTGTTGGCTTGCAAGGTATGCTGGGCAAGGTACGAGTAAAATTATTAGATGGTCATCCCGCACAGACCATTACTACTGATGTACGGTACATCAAACACAACCATCACTCATTACTCGCCGATTGAATCATCAATGAACTCTGTTAGTGATTTCGTTGTTGGTTCTCCTGTGTATATGACAGGTAAGGTTTACAAACATGTTGGTGATGAATGGAAACCATCAACAGCAGATGATACAACTGATTGTATTTGTAGTGTCAAAACATCAGGAACATGGAAGGAGTATGTCGGTATATGTGTGAGAATCGATGACAAAAATAAATGTATCACATTTAGTTCACATGGTGATTATCTTTTGAAAGTTAATGATTCTTCATGTTATTCAATCGGGGATGAAGTGTTTATAGATAATGAAGACAATAAGTTGAAAGTTCTTTCAGGAGAGACAGCAATAACATCAAAAATAAAACGCATGACTGTCGGAATCATAACTGCAATAATAGATAATAAAACACTTGCATGCTTTAAGGCATAAATAGTATAAAAAAAATTTTTTTAGCTTAATTGTTGGATGAGATTATTTGAATCAGCTTTCCCGTCATGTATAACGATAAATTGATATTTAATTGTTCACGAATTAGATTCTGAAGGAATTGAATTCGATTTGACCTTGGTTGGTTCATAATTGTTTCTTTATGGTCAGAAGCAAATTGAAGAACTTGGTCTCTCTGTTCATCATTAAGGAATTTGGATTTGTTTAATGGAAATGAACGATTTGTTCTTCTTCGTATAGGATTTAATTCATTTGATTGTTCAGTTGATTCAGTTGATTCAGTTGATGGTTCGACACTTTGTGCCTCGGCATAGCCTCGGGCAACTTCGTTGACCTCAAATTCAGTTGGTTGTTCAATTTGTGTTTCATTTGATATATTATTTAATTGTTCGAATTCGGTTTTCAAAGCAAGTAATTCAGAAATGATATGGTCGATGCGTTGTTGCATTTTTAAATAAGATAAAAAAAAAACAAATTCTTAATTTAAAATTTTATAACTTGTTCTCAGGTTTATTCTGGAGCCCTTATTTAATTTTTAAATCCCGAATTAACTTTGAAATAAATTTTAAAATGAGTGTTTAGCGCTTTATGACAGGCCTTGTTCTACAACAGATTATGAAGGCTAATTAAAATTTAAACCCTGTGGATAAGTTTTTCGTTAATTTTTAAAATGAGGTTTTGAGCTTGGTTCCTGGTATTGGGAGACCTAGAAAAATTATTCGACCACCAATACGAACATACATATACTACTAAGAACTGAACACACAATATCCGTTAACGAATTACAAATTCACATCAAGAAACGGTGTGCTGTCAATTGATTCAACAAAGGCTTTGAATAATAAAGTTTCATTTGAACAACAACAAACAGACTTCAATAACGAAATTGATGAATTCAAATCATCACAAAGGATTATCAATAATCAAATCCTCGAAAGGTTGATGAATCTTGAACGCAAAAATAAAATCCTGACCAATGCATTGAACCAACAAGCAAATGTCATTAATCAAATTGTTTCAGTGATTAATGGACCATAATATATGTCTTTAGCTGATAAACCATTGATGAAGGGCAAACATGATTGGTTTGGTAGGACAATCATCTTTGTGTGTTTTCCTGTCAAAGCATTCTTGGAAACAGTTATCTTAGACATTTTATTTTTAATCATTTGGAGGTTTACATTCTTGCAGCGTTTGATGATTCCTTCATCAATAACTTCTTTGTAATCTGATGATTTGATATTATTTTTCTTTAAAGATACACCTTTTAATTTTAATGACTTTGTTAAACCGTTTTTATTGAACAAGCTATAACATTTAGGGCATAAAGCGATTTGACATTAGTAGTGAAGGGTGTTCCGAATCGGGGTCAGATAAATCCCCACTTAAAACGCTTTAAAAGGCCCCTTTTTGGCCCCCTTCCAAATATCAAAGATAGCATACACCCACAGCACCATATTTTGAACCCGCATTTGACCCCACATTCGGACCCATATTCGGGGGCCACATAGAGTTCCCCATTTTGTGCCCATAGTGAACCCACCCCAAAACGCTTATAAAACGCTCATATTCGGGCCCATACAAATTCCGAAAATAGGCCGCATATGGCACACTTATGGACCACTTATGGACCACCTATGGGACCACCTATGGAACAGACCGATGGAGCAACGGAACTTCGTTCCTTAGGCATTTCATGCCGAAGCTAATGGAACGTTCCGATGGCGACACAGACCGATGGGACAGACCATAACAGCCAAAAATATTCCATATTTGGGGACTCAGATGATTTTGGGAAAACCTATTTTTATATTTGAATATTGATTTTTTATCGCATCCCAAATGGAAGCCACTCCAAGCTACTCCAATGTCTACGAATACATCAACACACTAGTAGCCCTATTGCCAAAGCCTGATGAATTTGCACAATGCAATTTCGCGATATTATGTGACAAGTTCCCATTCAACTTGAAGAACTCATTGTACCTCGCGAGGGTCCTATATGTATCACTCCAGAATGGTACTGAAACCATTAGATTCTACCCTAATAAGCTCAAGGAGAACCTCGAATTTGTCAAATTGACATCCAATAGTAGACGCAAATTGAGTGTCAACATGCAGGAGTTCTTCGTAAATGGGAATACCGAAAAGCACGAATACAAGGAATGTCCGTATTACAACTACTTGATTGAGAGAACCAATATAAATACCAAGGATCTCATTGCCAAATTACGTGAAAAATACGATATTGCAGAACCTGATGTATTCATCGGCAAGCATCAGGATTTGGTATTGGATGCTGACCCAGAGTTTGCCTAAACCTTTGAGTACACCACTTGCATATCATGTTCAACCGTGTTCACCAATATGAAATCATGTCCAGATAAGGTTCTATATTTTTGCCACAACTCCTCGAACTCACACGGTATGCTCACCTGCTGATATATGTAATTGAGTTTCTGTCGTGAGAACCCATTGAATATGAAGAATGATGTGCAGTTATTTTTGTAATCGGTTGGCACACCCTTGAAGAACTGGATATTGATGTATACGATTGAGTTCTTATGACGCAACTGGGTGATATAGTTTGTGAAGTATGCTGACTTCAACAGCTTGCTCTTAATGAAGTCCTCGCACAGGATTATGGTGTTGAGTGGTGCATTGGGTTTCCCGAGTTTGCTGATATGGAGGAACTCAAACATCTGCTGCAGCTTGGAATTATCTATTACACTCTTCCCAACCGAGCTATATTTGTTATACAACTCCTTCCATAGATCAAGCTCCTTCAAATACCGTTCAGCATTACTATCAGCGACGACCTCAATGGGCAGGTTGATGAGCTCGCGTTGAGATTCAAATGTGGAATCATTTATAATACCGTTCTTACTCACATACACGATCAGGTGGAACGGATTCTGCGAATCCTCAGGGGTTCCCCCAAACCTCCCATTATTGAGTCTACTCATTTGAATGATATCGCGAATTACTGTATGGCTCTTGCCTTTGCCTTGTGATGCCACCAGTATGTTCAAAGTATTGTACCACGCATAGATCCCATTAGCGATTGGCCTTATGGATGCATTCGTGATTTTATCCCTATTCTTGGAATAGGCCTCACTCATAGCCGCATCAACATCGAAGATGCGGGTGGGAGTGAAACTCCCATTAACATCGAATCTCTTGGATACCGGTTGCTGCTTCTGGTACCTATCGAATGTATCAAAATCAATTGGATCTTCACTGGAACTGTCTGATAATTCAATAGATGTATAGTCGAAAAGGGTTGGTTGTAGGCGCTTGTAATATAACATTTAATCAAAAATAAAGCTTTTACGCATATAGTGTGCGCCTCAGCTCATCAGTCAGCTCAGGTGGTTCATCTTCAGCTGTAAGAGATACCAGTAATAGCAGTTCAACTACATTGGTCACCAATATCAATCCCAATAGTATATTCATAATGATTTCACTTGCGCTGGACATTTATGCAAATTTAAATACAAATTTTGAGTGATATCGAGTGTCTTATGAGCTCGGTCCATACATGGTTATATCCATATTTCAACTCATTGGATACCCCGTTTTTGGACACCAATATCTTATCGATTTTCATGTACTTGGAGTTTGAAACACAACCAGTGCACCCACTATCCTCATTGATGACCAGCTCAACCTTGTCAGCCTTAGTGAGTATCTTAATGAGCTCCATCAGCGTATTGCTATGACACACGAGATAGTTGTTCATCCTCAGTGGATTGGTCTCATAGATATTCAGCAATATCTCGAGGAATTTATTTTTGGTACCCAAGTCGTCAGTGTCGGGGTCTAATGAACGATCGGTTGGAGGACTGTTTATTGGAGCAACTGATGGATATGGACCAGTTGTTGAGGCTGTAGTAAAATTTGCATCCTGTGTGCCAGTTTGAGTATATACACCTTCGGGGTTTAGACCTTTAGTGTATCCCATTTGGGGTTGCATCTGTGGGACTTGAGGGTATGATACCGGTTGTACAGGTGGAGGTCTATTCGCGGCGATCTTAATATTCACATTCTGCTCTTGCTTAACACTCGCATCATTCTCACTTGATAGAATTCTAGCCTTATGGAGAGACATTTCCAAAGTGCAAAAATATTTTTACCACTAATGCCATATTTCTTATGCCATTTCTGGATCAACTTGTGAGCCAGCTGGTGATTCATCATCGATATATTCAAGGCCATCGAGTGAGAGCTTGAAGTAGGTGTCTCTGCATAAACAGAGTTGGACAGGTGGTGGTCTAACAATGGCTCCACTTGGTTCGATAATCTTGTAATATGTATCATTATCACCAGTGAATATTGGTTGGCCATTGACTTGAATTTGGATATTGCCTTTTCCACCATCTAAGCCATCATAACAGTATCCAGCAGATGCACGTTCAGTTTGGACATTGAATACAAATGATGTGGCATCACTCAATGTATTTCGATATCGGACACCATTTTCATCGTTCTTGGGCATGGTGAAGCTATCTTCGAATTCCTTTGAACATTGGAGTGTGATACCATCGAGATCTCCAGCTGTTAATTGGCTTTCGAAGAATCTGGCGCCAATGGTACTGACATTCTCATCTGGGAAGTTCTTACCACCAATATTCAAAAAGCAGTTTTGGTAAACCGGATTCTCAAATACAGTCAAATCATTGTGGTGCTTGGGGAACAACAATGACATGCTTGTGACATTGATTAATGGGATATTCAATGTAGACTTGATTCCGTTAGCGGCAGCTAGTAGTGATAGTGTATCAATAATCGGGGTCAGATAGAATCCACTTAAAACGCCCATAAATGGCCCATTTTTGGGCCCATATTCGGGTTAAAATTCAAAATCCACATATGGGACCCATACCGCATACTACCCCAAAACGCCCATAAAACGCCCATATTCGGGCCCATACAAATTCCGAAAATAGGCCGCATATGGCCCACCTATGGGACACCTATGGGACCACCTATGGGACTACCTATGGAGCAGACCGATGGCGACACAGACCGATGGGACAGACCATAACAGACAAAAATATCCCATATTCGGGGACTCAGATGATTTTGGGAAAACCTATTTTTATATTTGAATATTGATTTTTTATCGCATCCCAAATGGAAGCCACTCCAAGCTACTCCAATGTCTACGAATACATCAACACACTAGTAGCCATATCGCCAAAGCCCGATGGATTTGCAAAATGCAATTTCGCGATATTATGTGACAAGTTCCCATTCAACTTGAAGAACTCATTGTACCTCGCGAAGGTCCTATATGTATCACTCCAGAATGATACTGAAACCATTAGATTCTACCCTAATAAGCTCAAGGAGATGGGCCTCGAATTTGTCAAATTGTCATCCAATAGTAGACGCAAATTGAGTGTCAACATGCAGGAGTTCTTCGTAAATGGGAATACCGAAAAGCACGAATACAAGGAATGTCCGTATTACAACTACTCGATTGAGAGAACCAATATAAATACCAAGGATCTCATTGCCAAATTACGTGAAAAATACGATATTGCAGAACCTGATGTATTCATCGGCAAGCATCAGGATTTGGTATTGGATGCTGACCCAGAGTTTGCCTAAACCTTTGAGTACACCACTTGCATATCATGTTCAACCGTGTTCACCAATATGAAATCATGTCCAGATAAGGTTCTATATTTTTGCCACAACTCCTCGAACTCACACGGTATGCTCACCTGCTGATATATGTAATTGAGTTTCTGTCGTGAGAACCCATTGAATATGAAGAATGATGTGCAGTTATTTTTGTAATCGGTTGGCACACCCTTGAAGAACTGGATATTGATGTATACGATTGAGTTCTTATGACGCAACTGGGTGATATAGTTTGTGAAGTATGCTGATTTCAACAGCTTGCTCTTAATGAAGTCCTCGCACAGGATTATGGTGTTGAGTGGTACATTGGGTTTCCCGAGTTTGTTGATATGGAGGAACTCAAACATCTGTTGCAGCTTGGACTCATCGAGAGTAACCTTCCCAACCGAGCTATATTTGTTATACAACTCCTTCCATAGATCAAGCTCCTTCAAATACCGTTCAGCATTACTATCAGCAACGACCTCAATAGGCAAGTTGATGAGCTCGCGTTGAGATTCAAATGTGGAATCATTTATAATACCGTTCTTACTCACATAAACGATCATATGAAAACCCCCGTTATTGAGTCTACTCATTTGAATGATATCGCGAATTACTGTATGGCTCTTGCCTTTGCCTTGTGATGCCACCAGTATGTTCAAAGTATTGTACCACGCATAGATCCCATTAGCGATTGGCCTTATGGATGCATTCGTGATTTTATCCCTATTCTTGGAATAGGCCTCACTCATAGCCGCGTCAACATCGAATCTCTGGGAAACCGGTTGCTGCCTCTGGTACCTATCGAATGTATCAAGATCAATTGGATCTTCACTGGAACTGTCTGATAATTCAATAGATGTATAGTCGAAAAGGGTTGGTTGTAGGCGCTTGTAATATAACATTTAATCAAAAATAAAGCTTTTACGCATATAGTGTGCGCCTCAGCTCATCAGTCAGCTCAGGTGGTTCATCTTCAGCTGTAAGAGATACCAGTAATAGCAGTTCAACTACATTGGTCACCAATATCAACCCCAATAGTATATTCATAATGATTTCACTAGCGCTGGACATTTATGCAAATTTAAATACAAATTTTGAGTGATATCGAGTGTCTTATGAGCTCGGTCCATACATGGTTATATCCATATTTCAACTCATTGGATACCCCGTTTTTGGACACCAATATCTTATCGATTTTCATGTACTTGGAGTTTGAAACACAACCAGTGCACCCACTGTCCTCATTGATGACCAGCTCAACCTTGTCAGCCTTAGTGAGTATCTTAATGAGCTCCATCAGCGTATTGCTATGACACACGAGATAGTTGTTCATCCTCAGTGGATTGGTCTCATAGATATTCAGCAATATCTCGAGGAATTTATTTTTGGTACCCAAGTCGTCAGTGTCGGGGTCTAATGAACGATCGGTCGGTGGACTGTTTATTGGAGCAACTGATGGATATGGACCAGTTGTCGAGGCTGTAGTAAAATTTGCATCCTGTGTGCCATTTTGCGTGTATACCCCTTCGGGGTTTAGTCCTTTAGTGTATCCCATTTGGGGTTGTATCTGTGGGACTTGAGGGTAAGTAGTGATGAGTGTTCCGAATCGGGGTCAGATAAATCCCCACTTAAAACGCTTTAAAAGGCCCCTTTTTGGCCCCCTTCCAAATATCAAAGATAGCATACACCCACAGCACCATATTTTGAACCCGCATTTGACCCCACATTCGGACCCATATTCGGGGGCCACATAGAGTTCCCCATTTTGTGCCCATAGTGAACCCACCCCAAAACGCTTATAAAACGCTTATATTCGGGCCCATACAAATTCCGAAAATAGGCCGCATATGGCACACTTATGGCCCACCTATAGCCAACATATTGGACCACATATGGAACAACGGAACTTCGTTCCTAAGGCATTTCATGCCGAAGCTAATGGAACAACGGAACTTCGTTCCTGAGGTCAACAAAGTTGTCCGAGGCTCCGCCGAGGCATTTCATGCCGAAGCTAATGGAACAACGGAACTTCGTTCCTGAGGCATTTCATGCCGAAGCTGATGGGACCACCTATGGACTACCTATGGCCCACTTATGGAACAACGGAACTTCGTTCCTAAGGCATTTCATGCCGAAGCTGATGGAGCAACCCATACAATTTCCAAAAATAACGCGATTCTCGAATCAATCCAATTTTTTATCCAGTTAGAAATGAATTCAACAACTACTGCCATGCCACAACTCTCCAATGTCGAAGCTAATGGTGTCAAACTCGATTACCTCGAACACGTCATCCTCAAGAAATACCCCCAATGGAAATCCCTTGCATTCGACTACCACAACGACGATGATTTCATGGACGATCTCATTGACACAATATCGAATTTTGAAACCGACTTGGAATCCCTTCGAGCCAAAATCATAGATGGTGATAGCTATGATCGCAAGAAACTCGATTTGAGCCGTATCAAGATGCTATTGAAAATACTCGAATTCTCATATGAATTTGCTTGAGCATTTATGTATTCGCATTTATATTTTTGGACTCAACTTCATATGATGTAATAACTAGCTGGTTCGCAATGCAACTCAATTTTTTATCGAAATCCAAATGGAATCAACTGGGTCAAACACACCAATGGCAGCTGTTATCGAACCAATCGATGATGAGTATGAATACATCCAGTATAATGAGAAGCTCCGTTTGGTACATTCCATTAAGGATGATATGTACCAGATGCAATCGATTCTAAATGCATGTAATTCCAAGAAGCAGGCTTATCGATGGAGGCAACTCACTGAAACCAATGAAATACTCGATGAATTATCGGCACAGCAAAATTGCTGTCCCGAGGATTTGGTGCAAAATCGAGTAAATATTGGTAATTCCCATTTGCAAGGTATATACATTCACCGACTACTGGTCAATGATGTTGCATGCTGGGCAAGTCGAAAGTATGCCATATATATCGCTAGTAGTATATGTATGTGCGTATTGGGGGTCAGATAATTTTGAAGCATTTTCGCGGTTCCCCCTTATTGGTTTCTCCGGCCGTTTCGTCATTTTTGGGCCACCACATTGAACTCTAGGATTTCTAGCTCATTGTCTACAACACTGTGAACCCCAACTATGAAACTCAAGGATTTGTAGCACTTTTTGGAATCAAATAATTTCAGCCCCAGAATCACCAAAGAGCAAATCAAATATTTTTTTAAATTTTTATTTTCACTACAAATGAGCACTCAACTGAAAGTCTATGAGTATATCAATTCTTTCATTTCATTATTGGAAACACCAGAAGATTTCAAGCACTGCGATTTCACATTGCTTTGCGATAAATATCCTATCAATTCTGGGAAATCAAATTATCTTGCGAAAGTGTTATACATTTCACTATAAACACCTGATAAAACAATTAGATTCTACCCTGATAAAATCAAAGAAATGGGTTTCGAATATGTTGTTTTAACATCAAATGCGAGACGAAGAATCAATATCAATTCACCAGAATTCTTTGTAAACGGTAATACAGAAAAACAAGTATTTAAGGAGCATCCTTTTTATAACTACTCTATTGAGCGAATTAATAAAGCAAACAAAGAAATTCTATTAAAGCTGAGAGAGAAATATGATATACCTGAACCAACAATCTTTAAGGGTACTCATCAAAATATTGTATTAGACTAAAAATAATTATTTTTTTATTCTTAACAAATGACAAACGAAATAATAAGAAAAATCGATGATATGATAGCTGATTTGTATACATTAAAATTATGGGTGCATACTGAACAAAAAAAAGACAGTTCGTCTAACAGTGAGCCGGAAGAGAATTCTTTAGAAGAACCTCAAAGTGAAAGTAGTATACCACCTCCAACAAGTGAAGGACCAATAGCAGAGCCTAGAAAAGTCATCCATAGACGTACAAATCGTTCATTTCCATTAAATAAATCAAAGAATCTCAATGATGAACAACGTAATAAAGTACTAGCATTTGCAAATGAAAATAAACAACTCATCTTGGATCAACCATCTGCTACAAGAAATGAATTCCTTCAAAAGCTTGTTCACGATAAATTGAATGTTAATCTTTCTGCATACATGTCTGGTAAGATAATTACTATGCTCAGTTTTTAAATACAGCAAGTGTTTTATCATCTATTATTGCAGTGATAACCCCCACAGTCATACGTTTAATCTTTGATGTTATCGCAGTTTCACCACTGAGAATCTTCAATTTATTGTCTTCATTATCAATAAATACTTCATCTCCAATACCATAACAAGATGAATCATCAACTTTTACAAGATAATCACCATGTGAAGTGAAGGTAATACAATTATTTTTTTGGTCAATTCTAACACAAATACCAACATATTCTTTCCATGAACCAGTAGTTTTGACACTGCAAATACAATCTGTAGTATCATTCACAGTTGAAGGCATCCACGTATCACCATCATGTTTATAAACCTTACCAGTCATATATACTGGAGCTCCAATAACGAAATCATTTATTGAATTTACAGATGACTCGATTGGGGAGTAGTGGGTGATGGTTGTGTTGGATGTACCATACATTACACTCCTATATTTTGCTAAATATTCTCGGGAGATGATTTGTCTTGAATATATTTGTTTTGCATCTAATAATTCCTGAGTAGTTGTCCAGGGATATCCACCTATTGGGAAGTTATATGTAAGTGGACTTGATGATGTTATATCAACAGTGTCTTCATAATATAGTGGGAATTTGAAATTGTCGAAATACACAGTCCTTTGATGTAATACCATTACTATGTTATGGGGATTTCCATCTGTATCATAGAATAATACCCTTATTTCAAAACATAATGCATATTCACCTACTATGTATTCCAGTTTAATCACCTTATCTACAAGTTTTAGATAACGAATTGATATATCCGAAGCCCCCTCCGTAATTGGACTGCAATCAATTGCACATTTTTTTATTAGTTGTTCTTCTGTAACAGCATTCGACTTCACTTGGTCAATAGCAATGGCCAATTCTGTTTTCTGAGCAAAATTATCTTGGAGAAATGCAAGATTAACAACACAGTTTAAGTTTGTTTCATCATAATCTTCATTTGCAATATAACAACTTATTACGTTGATTTTATGTTGATTATCTAAATCATAAACTACTCCACAACTTGTAATCATTTCTAATGTTAATGTTATATTTTGAACGCCATTATTTAAAACATAATCATTATTATCAATACTTGATATAGTGAATATTCCTTGATATTTAATATTTTCATCAGTTTTATCATATCCATCAAATAACATTCCATATTTTTTCCATTTTTCAAAATATTGACTTGCATTAGTATAAAGAACCGAAAGAGTATTAATACTATTAGCTTCATCAAAAGTTAATTCTAATTCTTGATTGAAAGTAATTTTTTTATCAATTATTTCTGGAATCTCACTTTTCAATGCATACTTACCTTCTGCAACTGTTTTCGTTTCATACTTATCTAATTCATAAGCCAATTCATCTTCATCAACAAACTTCTCATCAGCTTGTGCACTAGTATAATACGGTGTCAAATCAATTGGTTCTGGTAATTGACTCTTTAATGCTAATTCATCATTTGTTTCTATTGTAGCTGATGTTATTGAAACTAAAAACAGAGAATTTGCAATGTTATTATCTCGTCCATATATAGCACCTGAATACTCTTCCCAAACAAAATAACTATGAAGTTCATCATGATATAACATTTGAAATCTGTAATCAGGTTCATATTTATCAATGATTTGATCAGGTTCAAATATAAAATCAAACTTATTATTGGTAGAAAGTATATTATTATTAAAATCAATTACATCATATGTACCTATTAAATGAGCTCCTGTATGAAACGGCACATGAGCAGTATCATAATTGTATAAATCTTTATCAAACACAAAACGTTTTATTGTTATAGGTAAATCTTTTGTGATAACATTGTTAGTACTTAAATCATTCATTTTACGATACTCGCTTAAGTTCGTAAGCTTTGCATATTCATCAAGATTAATCAAATCCATTGCTTTATTTACTGCCATGGATAATAATATATATGATGCTTGTGCTGATAGTGGTTTATCATCATTCAACAATTTCTGTTGAACTTCTTCTGTTGGTTCTTCATTCGGATTCAATTGTAGTTCATTATTTTTGAGAACTGTGGGTATCTCAGGAATGTCTTCTTTTTTTACATACAATGTCATATCTGGCAAGTCCTGAGTCTTCGCATATGGTTCCAAAGTAGTTGTCAAAGCAGATTCATTAACCAAATCTGTAGGTACCTCAGGTATGTCAGTTGATAATGCAAAATTGTTAACAATGTAATCACGCAATGTATTAACAGCGTTTTGACAAGCTAAAGCTTGGGCCTTGCTTTGCAAGTCAATTTCTTCACTACTAGCATACTTTAATAATTCTTTATTGAATTCCTCTGTTTTCAAATAATCGAATAAATCAGTTGTTTTCGCATAAGACTGTAAGTCCTGGGTTTTCACATACTCGCTTAAGCTCGTAAGCTTTGCATACTCATCAAGATTCGTAAGCTTCGCATATGGTTCCAATAATTCTTTCAATTCCTCAGTATTTAAGCTTGACCCCAAATTATTTCCGTTATTACATTGACACCCACATGAAGTGGCATATTGTTTTATGTATTCTATTATTAATTCATCTATTGTATTTACCCTTTTGATACTACCTGCTTGCTCTATCGTAAACATTTTGAACATAATAAATGATGTCAGATGTGGATGAACAATTAATAATGAATGAAGTGAAAAAGAAAGATTATCAAGATATGCTCATATTTATGTTCCAAAATAGTGAATCAGAGCAAATAAAAACAGTAATACACAATATTATTGGGTGTCTTAAGAATCCTCGTAACTATATCAAAGACGTGAAAGAAAAGCTAAAAGAGATGCTAAACAAATATAAAGCAAATCCCAAAGGAAGTAAAAGACAAAAAGCAACTTTAGCTAAAATACTTGATTCAAAAGTGGATTACTTTCTTGATATATCTGGCTTACTAAAAGATAAAGAAAAGCCTGTTATTCCACAAATTGAAGAAGAGGAAGAACCTGACTTGGAAGGCCACTATTTTAGAAACAGAATTAATAAAGACATTGAATCACTTAGAAATTTAGTTGTACTTGATAGTAATCATATTAATGCTTTACGCTTATTTTATTGTATTGCTGATGACTCAAAAAGGTATCCGTTATTTAATAAAAAAGATACTACACAGATTCGATTACTTGTCATATCATTGACTGAAAACATAGATTCATATAAAAACAATAAGATACCAGATGACATAAATAACCTAATGCAATTTGAGAAACAAAGAAGACAAACCAATATTGAAACAATGAGAAAGTTAGCTGAATCTAATCAAGAAGGTCAGCAATTATTAGATGCTTACAATAAATCTTCTACAATTGATGCTAAACAACTAGAAAGGTTTGGCTTATTAAATGAAGAGTTTACTGCTGAAAACCTTTATGGTTACTATAATAGGTCTATAAATCCTAAAGATGACTCCGATGTTAGAGTTAAGAATATCGCATTACAATTACATGATGCAATAAGAGAAACAAACATATTTGAAGAAACAAATGAACCTAAAAACAAAAAGCAACTCAAACAATTAATAAAGTACCTTAATGAAAATGGAGATAGAGAAATATTTTATAACATGAATAGTGATATAGAAGAGGAAGCTGCGGAGGAAGAGAAAGACCCAATCGCAAGCTTTGCTTACAAATCTTTATCCGACTATAAAACAATGTCGAAGCGTGTTTTTAGCACACCAACCAAAGAATATCTTAGAAGAAACAAACCAATTGAAGCTGAAGATGATCACACCAACTTTTCAGAACTATTGAACCCAAATATTGAAGCGACAAGAGGACCTGAAGTAAATGTTGAAGAATTCTTAAATGAATATATGAAGTCTGTCCCAACTGGTAAACGTGCTGGTAAAACATTTGAAGCATCACAAAAACGTATGAGCGACCTGTACATTTTCGAAAACAAACAAAGTATTGATGTTAGTAAATATCGAGGGGAATTATTTGATATTCTTATTAACGGTAATTACCGTATTAAATTCAGCCCAGTAGTATATGGGTGTTGACAACGTGGGGTGAGATAACCAAACTACTGCAAGGTGGCAACCGTTAATCTAAACATCCATTATCAAACTCCTGCATTTACCCAACTACCTTGTTGTTGTTGAAGAACCATGTTGTTGTTGAAGAACCATGTTGTTGTTGAAGAACCATGTTGTTGTTGAAAAACCTTGTTGTTGTTGAAGAACCATGTTGTTGAAGAACCATGTTGTTGTTGTTGAAGAACCATGTTGTTGAAGAACCATGTTGTTGTTGAAAAACCATGTTGTTGTTGAAGAACCATGTTGTTGTTGAAAAATCTTGTTGTTGAAAAACCTTGTTGTTGTTGAAGAACCATGTTGTTGAAGAACCATGTTGTTGTTGTTGAAGAACCATGTTGTTGAAGAACCATGTTGTTGTTGAAAAACCTTGTTGTTGTTGAAGAACCATGTTGTTGAAAAATCTTGTTGTTGAAGAACCATGTTGTTGTTGAAAATCTTGTTGTTATTGTTGAATATCTTGTTGATGACTCATGTGATACCTTTTATTTAGTGTGATACCTTTTTTCTCATGTGATACCTTTTTCCTCATGTGATACTTATTTCCTCATGTGATACCTTTTTCCTCATGTGATACCTTTTTCCTCATGTGATACCTTTTATCTCATGTGATACCTTTTTTCTCATGTGATACCTATTTCCTCACATGATACCTCTCATTAAATTCATTCTTTAATTGAAACATTAAATATTTTTTATTTTTGTTTTTTAATTTCATGATAAAGTTATGTCAACACCAAAGGTTTATGATTACATCAATTCATTGATTGATATGCTGGATGAAACAGAGAAGTTTAAACAATGTGATTTCTCAATATTGTGTGATAGATATCCAATACCAAGTGGAAAGGCTACATATAAAGCTAAAGTGATGTACATATCATTGAAGAACAAAGAGAATGAATTCAAACGATTCTATCATGATAAGATTGTTGAACTCGGTCTTGAATACATAACACTTACATCAAATGTTAGAAGAAGGATATCAACAACATCCATTGAATTCTTCGTTGAAGGTTCAAGTGAAGAACAATCATTCAAAGAATATAAGTATTATAATTACAGCATAAGGAAAGCAACAGATAAGAAAACAAAGGAATTGATTGAACAAATGAGACAAAAATATAATATCAATACACCACAGCTGTTTGTTGGCGTTCAACAACAAATTGTATTAGATTAATGAATCTCAATTGTGTTTGTTCTCGTATTGACCAACACGAATTGATGACCTGATAAGTCTTTATATTTTTGCCATAAATGTTCAAACTCAATTGGCATTGGAACTTGATGATATACATAACTCAACTTTTGACGAGAATAACCACTAAAGATAAAGAATGATGTTGCATTATTCTTGTAATCTGTTTTGATTGCTTTGAAGAACTGAATATTAATATATACGATTGAGTGTTTATGTCGAAGTTGTGAAACATAATTAGTAAAGTAATCAGTCTTTAAAATTAATGAACGACTTGCATCTTCACATAAAATGATTGTGTTTAATGGTTCATTTGGTTTACCTAGCTTATTGATATGAAGAAACTCAAACATATCATTTAACTTCTTTTCATCGATTACTATTTTTGGAGTTGAACTATATTTATCATATAGCTCTTTATATAAATCAAGTTGTTTAAGATATTCTTCAGCGTTTGAATCACTAATGACTTTGATTGGTAGTTGTATCAATTCACGTTGAGCAATAAATGTTGCATCATTGATTGTACCGCTCTTAGATATATAAACGATTAAATGAAAGTTGGTGTTCTTTAATCTTGACATTTGAATGATATCTCTTAAAACAACATGGCTCTTTCCTCTTCCTTGATTTCCGACAAGTATGTTCAATGAATTGTAATGTGCATAGATACCGTTTGCGATTGGTCTGATTGATTCGTTTTTTATTTTTGATTCATTGCGTTGATAGGCTTTGTTCATCTCATCATCGATATTAAATGTCTTTTCATTAACTGTTGGCTTGAATGATTCATATTCAAATGCAAAACTCATTTGGTCATCATCATAATCAGAGCTATTAGAAAATAAAATCTCTTTATAATTAAAGTGCGTCGGTTTCATGAAACGTTTCATTTCTTTAGTTTTCGTTAAAGCTCTTCATGAATACATTTTTGTTCTTATCTCTTCGCTGAGTTCTGGTTCCTTGTCTGGTATCATTAATGATACTTCAACAATCTTCACTAAAAATAAACCTGTCAGTAATGAAACAACTAATATTTCATATATCATTTATTAGTCTTTAAATTGTTAACTTTAATGATATACCATATTTGATGAACTGTGAATAAATATTATTATAACAATACTTGAATTCTTCTGTTTTATTGTCCTTTGTTATCAATATCTTTGATATCTTCATTAATTCTTTATCATTTGATGAAATACAACCGCATGAAGCTTCACATTCATCAATAACGAGTTCAACTTTATCTGCTTGAGTTAATAGTTTAATCATATTCATCAACAAATCACTTTTACAAATAAGATATGAATTAATTCTCAACGGATTATTCTCATACATTTCAATAATCATTTCAAGGAATTTATTTTTGATTTCGAGCTCATCAAGTTCATTTCCTAAGTCTATTATTCCACGGTCTCGAATAAGATTGTTTGTTTGAGGTATTGATTGAGATGTTCCACTCATCTGTGGTATAGTAAAATTTGTGGCTTGAGATGATTGAGGTAATGGTTGAACTGATGGATATTCAACTGGTTGTGGTTGCTTTGGTTTGATGTTTATATTAATACTGGTCGTTTGCTTCTGCTTAACTGATGCATCACTTTCTGATGATAGAATTCGAGCTTTATTCATTTTAAAGTTATTCGTTTTAAACAAAAATAAAACAACATCAATGATGAGTCATTCAATGATTCAATTATAAAGTCATTTGTTCAGCTGATTTGATACGTTCATCAATAGCCCTCAATTGTATCTTAATTGATTCAATATCATTAAATAGTTGTTTATATATCGACAATATGTGAATCATCTTATCAAACTTTCCGTTTAATGCATCATCTTCAGAATTCATGCATTCATTGAATATCTTGTCTTTAACTATTCGAAACTGAGCGTGTAAAGCTGAAGAATCACAACTCAAACCATTAATTGCACTATTCATTTAAACCAAAAATAAAACTTCAAATGATTCAATGAATTCAAATCAATTGTGGTCTTCTTTGATTGTTATTGTTATTATTGTTATTGTTATTGTTATCATTGTCATCATCATCATTTTGCTTCGCAAAAGGGGACTTTGTCCCTTCATTGTCATGAGTCTGTTGCCTTTTGAATGTGAGAATCTTGTTAACCATGTACGTTGATATATCTATGTTTAAATGCTTTTTGATTAATAGTTTTGTGTATGATGCTTGTTTATGTGCTGGCAACTTATTAATTTCATTCATTCGTTCTTCATCAAGTAATTGCATGACTAATTCGCGTTCATGAGCGTTCAAGAACTTTGATGAATTGAATAAGGAGCGCTTTGGTTTATCACTTTTTGGTGTTATATCATTCAATAAACTATTTTGTTTAGAGAAATGGGGCAGATTTTCTTCATCTGATGATGAATCATTATTGTCATTGTCAAATGAAACATCATTCACAAGGTTCCTGAAAGCTTCATGGTCATCTGATTTAGCAATCAATATCGTTAACAAATGACGGATTGCATCAACATGTTTCAATATCTCTATTAATTCTGTCATTTCAATGAAATAAAAAACCTGAATTATTTTTATTTTTTTTTTGATTTAACATTTTTTCAAATTTCAAATAATTTGATTTTTTAATTATATCATAAATGAGTTCGCGTTATTACTATCAAAAAGATACCAAATCATTTGTTATTGAACAAATCAGGTATATCAATAATGAACTTCAATTAAAACCTCGTTTGTCAACATCTAAACCTTCTGATTATGATGTAAAACATTTCAAGTCAATCTTAGAAAATTATCTAACTTCATTCGGTTTTAGAGAACATGAAGGCGATAGAATCAATGATACAACAATATTAGATTTCGTTAATAGAATGAAGAAAGAAGCAGAAGAACAAGAAGAAGAAGAGGAGGAGGAAGAGGAACAACATGAAGAAGAGGATGAACATGAAGAAGAACAAGATGATGAACAAAAACTAAAACAGCAGCAAATTGAATCCAACATCAAAATTGCTCATGATGCACTCAACAATGCATTGCAATTAATCAAATCACAAAATGTTTTATTGAGACCATTACCACCAAAGACAAACAAACAACCTCAACGATATGAAGACATTCGATTCAACAATGAAAACACTGAATTAATTGAATATCTCAAAAAGTTTGGCTATAAAGGTGTTCATTCAAAACATGACTCATATTTCATAATCAATGAACCTGAGAACTTTGATGAAGCAGTTGAAGCATGCAGTCATTTTATTGACCAATTCCCAAATGATAATGAAAAGGTTGAACGATTAGATGAAGACAGCAAAGAACCAATCAAAATATATTACAAGAACGGAGTTTCATCAATTGAAGACATCAATGAATATTTGACTGAAACAGTATTTAAACAAGAAGTGAAACCGTTCAAAATATATTTTCAATTGACTGGTATATTTGAGATACCTCCAAAGAATGAAAACGAAAGATATACATATGAAGCAAGTGAAATCAAATGGAAGAATTATAAATCATCAGTACCGATAATCGTTAGAGAGAATAAAGATATTGATAAAGTTAAACTGTATATTGAATCAAAGATTCATGAATATGAAACCACTGCTTCAAACATCAAATTGTGTATCGTTTGGTCTGTTTCATTTACAATCTCTCGTGTCGTTAAGATAACAGGTAAGATTGATGGATTACCAGAAGAGTTCATTAAAAATAAATATATCATTATGGATAACGTTGATGATTGTTTATGTTGGTATCGTTTCCTTGCTTGCTGTTTGAATAAGCAACTTATTGAAACACGAACATTTAAAATCTCCAACAGAACAGCAGCAGCAAAGAAAATATTATGTGAAGAACACGGAATAACTTATTCAACAAAACCTTCAAAAGCAGCAAATCAATTCATCAACACATTCAAAGGAATCACGATTGAAGAAATGAAAGAATCAGCCAAGAATCATAACATCAATGTCAACATCTATGAATATGACAAAGAGAAACATATTTATGATATTCAAGACCAATGTCACAACACTGATGAATCAAACAAAACATTTTCAGCTCTGTTGTATTCAAAAGATAAGATACTTCATATCATGTACATCATTGATGCTGAAGCATTAACAAACATTCATATATGTCCTCATTGTGGTTCATACATTCACAAAGGAAATAACAATATTGACAGATTCAACAGACATGTAGATAAATGTGATGGTAAATTCAAAAAGGATTTCATTCCTTCACGAGAAGCATTGCCGTACTGTCCACATATTTTAAACAATCCTGTTTATTTGTATTGTCTTTCATATGAACTTGAATGGAAGCCAACAAAGCACTATATCACTTATGATTTTGAAACAATGGAGCAAAAGATTGAAAAGAAAGTCAGTGATAAATCTGTTATCAATTCTCGATTGATTCCTTTGAGTGTTTCATCATGCGTGAAGCTTGATAAAGGTTTGATAACAAAGAACTTTGATATTCGAACAAATGACTTCATTGCCAAATGGATTGAATGGTTATTTGTTGTTGGATGTGATGTGTATGTTGATAAGTTGAACCATTTAAAATCATTCATTAAAGATAAATCAGAAGATGAACTCAATAAAATAGATACATCATTGAAAACAATAACAGTATTCGGTTTTAATTCATCACGATTTGATTCAAACTTATTCAAAGAGCAATTGATTAAAAATCATTGGTCTATCGATAGCGGAATGATTGGAACAGCTACATCATTAAAGCAATTTATATTGAAATCATCAAAGTATCCTATTCGATTACGATTCATTGACGCAAGAGAGTACTATAGACCGGCTGAGCAGGGGATAAAAAAGGGGTATCAAAAGGGGTAGGGTTAAAATACATATTTTTAAATTCAAAAATAACACAACTCAAAAAATCGAACTTTCAAAAATTTTTTATTTTTTTATCGGCAGTTTATAATGTCAAACCAAGCGGAACAATTAAATGACATTCATTAAATGACTACGATAATGATGATATCATAGATGAAGTACTAAAAGAGATAAATCACTTTATTAAACAGCTAAAGAAATTCAACGGTCCTGAACAATTAATAGCTGAACTTGAAGAACTCATTTATTAGACAATTCATTTAATTCATTCTCAAGCTGATGAACTTTATTTTTATTTTTTTAATTTCATGATAAAGATATGTCAACGCCAAAAGTTTATGATTACATTAATTCACTTATTGAAATGTTAGATGAATCAGAGAAGTTCAAACAATGTGATTTCTCAATATTGTGTGATAGATATCCAATACCTTGTGGAAAGGCTGCATATAAAGCTAAAGTGTTGTACATATCATTGAAGAACAAAGAGAATGAATTCAAACGATTATATCATGATGAGATTATTAAACTCGGGCTCGAATATATAACATTAACATCAAATGTTAGAAGAAGGATATCAACGAATTCACTTGAGTTCTTCGCTGAAGGTTCAAATGAAGAACAATCATTTAAAGATTACAAGTATTATAATTACAGTATCAGGAAAGTTAATGATAAGAAAACAAAGGAACTCATCGAACAGATGAGACAAAAATATAATATCAATACGCCTCGTCTGTTTGTTGGCGTTCAACAACAAATTGTATTAGATTAATGAATCTCAATTGTGTTTGTTCTCGTATTGACCAACACGAATTGATGACCTGATAAGTCTTTATATTTTTGCCATAAATGTTCAAACTCAATCGGAATCGGAACTTGATGATATACATAACTCAACTTTTGACGAGAATAACCACTAAAGATAAAGAATGATGTTGCATTATTCTTGTAATCTGTTTTGATTGCTTTGAAGAACTGAATATTAATGTAAACGATTGAATGTTTATGTCTGAGTTGTGAAACATAATTTGTAAAGTAATCAGTCTTTAAAATTAATGAACGGCTCGCATCTTCACAAAGAATGATAGTGTTTAGCGGTTTATTCGGTTGACCTAGCTTATCGATATGAAGAAACTCAAACATATCATTTAACTTCTTTTCATTTATTACTATTTTTGGGGTCGAACAATATTTATCATACAATTCTTTATATAAATCAAGTTGTTTAAGATATTCTTCAGCGCCTGAATCACTAATGACTTTGATCGGAAGTTGAATCAATTCACGTTGAGCAATAAATGTAGCGTCATTGATTGTTCCGCTCTTAGATATATAAACGATTAAATGAAAGTCGGAGTTCTTTAATCTTGACATTTGAATGATATCTCTTAAAACTACATGGCTCTTTCCTCTTCCTTGATTTCCGACAAGTATGTTCAATGAATTGTATTGTGCATAGATTCCTTTCGCGATCGGTCTGATTGATTCATTCTTTATTTTTGATTCATTGCGTTGATATGCTTTATTCATCTCGTCATCAATATTAAATGTTGTTTCATTAACAGTTGGCTTGAATGATTCATATTCAAATGCAAAACTCATTCGGTCATCATCATAATCAGAGCTATCAGAGAATAAAACCTCTTTATAATTAAAGTGCGTCGGTTTCATGAAACGTTTCATTTCTTTTAGTTTTCGTTAAAGCTCTTCATGAATACATTTTTGTTCTTATCTCTTCACTGAGTTCTGGTTCTTTGTCAGGAATCATTAATGATACTTCAACAATCTTCACTAAAAATAAACCTGTCAATAATGAAACAACTAATATTTCATATATCATTTATTAGTTTTTAAATACATGTTTTCAATGAAATGTTGTGTCTAATGAGTTCGGTATAAATACTATTATATTTGTATTTCAAGTCATTTGATTCATTATTTTTGTACACCAATATCCTATCAATTAAAAGATATTTGGAACGAGAAACGCAACCATTACACGCACAATCATCATTGACAATCAATTCAACTTTATCTGCTTGTGTTAGTAATTTGATGAGTTCCATTAATGTATTTGAATGACAAATTAATAAATCATTGACTTTTATTGGATTTGTTTCATAGATTGATAACAATATCTCAAGGAATTTGTTTCTGGCTTCAAGTTCTGTTATATCAGCTCCAATATCACTGATACCTCTTTCTAGGGAAACGTTGTTTGTTGGAAGCTGTGATTGATATACTCCATTCATCTGAGGTATAGTAAAATTTGTGGCTTGAGATGATTGTGGTAATGGTTGTACTGATGGATATTCAACTGGTTGTGGTTGCTTTGGTTTGATGTTTATATTAATACTGGTTGATTGTTCCTGCTTAACTGATGCATCGTTTTCTGATGATAGAATACGTGCTTTATTCATTTTAAAGTTATTCGTTTTAGGTAAAAATAAAACAACATTAATGATGAGCCATTCAATGATTCATTTATAAAGTCATTTGTTCAGCTGATTTAATACGTTCATCAATGGTTCTTAATTGTATTTTGATTGATTCAATATCATTAAATAGCTGTTTATATATCGACAGTATGTGAATCATCTTATCAAAAGTTCCGTTTAATGCGTCATCTTCAGAATTCATACATTTATCAAATATCTTATCCTTTACCCTTCTAAACTGAGCGTGTAAAGATGATGTATCGCAACTCAAACCATTAATGGCACTATTCATTTTAAACCAAAAATAAAACTTCAAAATGATTTTTGATGACTGATACCTAAAATATAAGTCATTTATTTGATTTCAATTGAAGGTTAAAATTACCCCTTTTAATAGCTCTTTTTATTATCATTGTCATTATCATTGTCATGCGTCTGTTGCCTTTTGAATGTGAGAATCCTGTTAATCATGTATGATGTTATATTTATATTTAAATGCTTTTGAATCAATTGTTTTGCAAATGATGCTTGTTTATGTTGTGGTAGTTTCATTATTTCTTTCATTCGTTCATCATCAAGGAACTGTATAACTAATTCACGGTCATGAGCGTTCAAGAACTTTGATGAATTGAATAAAGCTCGTTTTGGTTTATCATCTTTTATTTGATTCTCTTCATCTGATGAATCATTATTGTCATTGTCAAATGAACCTTCATTATCATCTGATTTAGCAATTAATATTGTTAACAAATGATGTATTTCTTCAACATGCTTCATTATCTCTCTTAATTCTGTCATTTCAATGAAATAAAAAAACTCTAATTATTTTTTTTATTTTTTGATTTAACATTTTTTCAAAATTCAAATAATTTGATTTTTTAATTATATCATAAATGAGTTCTCGTTATTACTATCAAAAAGATACCAAATCATTTGTTATTGAACAAATCAGGTATATCAATAATGAACTTCAATTAAAACCTCGTTTGTCAACATCTAAACCTAGTGATTATGATGTTAAACATTTCAAATCAATCTTAGAAAACTATCTGAATTCATTCGGTTTTAGAGAACATGAAGGTGATAGAATCAATGATACAACAATATTAGCTTTCGTTAACAGAATGAAGAAAGAAGCAGAAGAACCAGAAGAAGAGGAGGAGGAAGAGGAACAATTTGAAGAAGAAGAACAAGATGATGAACAACAACTAAAACAAAAACAAATCGAGGCCAACATTAAAATAGCTCATGATGCTCTAAACAAAGCTCTTCAATTAATTAAATCTGATAATATATTATTGAGACCATTACCACCAAAGACAAACAAACAGCCTCAACGATATGAAGACATTCGATTCAACAATGAAAATGCTGAATTAATTGAATACCTCAAAAAGTTTAGCTATAAAGGTGTTCATTCAAAACATGACTCATATTTCATAATCAATGAACCTGAGAACTTTGATGAAGCAGTAGAAGCTTGCAGTCATTTCATTGACCAATACCCAAACGATAGTGAAAAGGTTGAACGATTAGATGAAGACAGTAAAGAACCGATTAAAATATATTACAAAAACGGTGTATCATCAATTGAAAGCATTAATGAATATTTGACTGAAACAGTATTTAAACAAGAAGTGAAACCGTTCAAAATATATTTTCAATTGACAGGCATATTTGAGATTCCGCCAAAGAATGAAAGTGAAAGATATACATATGAGGCAAGTGAAATCAAATGGAAAAACTATAAATCATCAATTCCGATAATAGTCAGAGAGAGTAAAGATATTGACAAAGTTAAACTGTATGTTGAATCAAAAATACATGAATATGAAACCACTACTTCAAACATCAAATTATGTATCGTTTGGAGTGTTTCGTTTACAATCTCACGAGTTGTTAAGATAACAGGAAAGATTGATGATTTACCAAAAGAATTCATTAAAAATAAATATATCATTATTGATAACGTTGATGATTGTTTGTGTTGGTATCGATTTCTTGCTTGCTGTTTGAATAGAGAATTAATGAAAAGACCGTTCACAATCTCTGACAGAACAGCAGCAGCAAAGAAAATATTATGTAAAGACCACGGTTTGAGTTATACAAAGAAACCTACAAAAGCAGCAAAACAATTAATAAACTCATTCAAAGGTATCACGATTGAAGAAATGAAAGAATCAGCGAAGAAGCATAACATTAATGTCAACATCTATGAATATGACAAAGAGAAACATATTTATGATTTACAGGATCAATGGCATAACACAGACGAATCAAACAAAACGTTTTCAGCTCTGTTATATTCAAAGGATAAGATACTTCACATAATGTACATCATCAATGCTGAAGCATTAACAAACATTCATATATGCCCGCAATGCGGTTCATATATTCACAAAGGTCATGAACATATTGACAGATTCAACAGACATGTAGATAAATGTGAGAAGCTAGGAGGCAAATTCAAAAAGGATTTCATACCTTCACGAGAAGCTTTACCGTACTGCCCGCACATTTTAAACAATCCTGTTTATTTGTATTGTCTTTCATATGAACTTGAATGGAAGCCAACAATTCATTATATCACTTATGATTTTGAAACAATGGAGCAAAAGATTGAAAAGAAAGTCAGTAATAAATCAGTTATCAATTCTCGATTGATTCCTTTGAGTGTTTCATCATGTGTGAAACTTGATAAAGGTTTGATAACAAAGAACTTTGATATAAGAACAAATGAATTCATTGCCAAATGGATTGACTGGTTATTTGTTGTTGGCTGTGATGTGTATGTTGATAAATTGAATCATTTGAAGAGCTTTATTAAAGATAAATCAGAAGATGAACTCAATAAAATAGATACATCACTGCTAACGATAACAGTATTCGGTTTTAATTCATCACGATTTGATTCAAACTTATTCAAAGAGCAATTGATTAAAAATCATTGGTCTATCGATAGCGGAATGATTGGAACTGCTACATCACTGAAACAATTCATATTGAAATCATCAAAGTATCCCGTTCGATTACGATTCATTGATGCACAAGCATTTGTTGCCGGAGGTACGCTCAAACAGTTTGGAATCGATTTCGGAGGTATATCTAACAGTTCGAAAGGTGTATTTCCTTATGAAGCAATCAACAGTGATAATTATAATGAAGTGTTATCAAAGAGTGAACCATTCAAATATGAAGACTTCTACAGTTATCTCAATCAAAAGAATCCATTAACAAAAGCTGATTATGAAGAGTATTTGATTGATTCAAAGAGGTTTGCAACACGTTGGGATTATTTGTTATCATACAATGACAATGATGTTGAAATGATGATTAATCCTATTGACAACCTTATTCAAATGAATGCTGAATACAAAGTTGATTTGATTAGCAATCTTTCATTATCGAAGAACGCTTCATGCATCAAATATGCTCTTGCTTATAAAGATTTCAATCCGAAGAACGACTATGAAATCATCAATAAATCAAATACATTCAAACCATCAATGAAATGGTGGTTAAATAAATGTGATAACTATCGAAAGCAAGACATGAAACATAACCAGACGAAAGAAAATCAGCGAGATATATCAAAATGTGTTAGTGAAAAAGATTTTGATGCTTTCATGAAATTGTATGAATCAAATGAAACAGGTAAATGTCATTTATGTGGCGAACACTTCACATATGAAAACAAACCAACTCTTGACAGAATAGATAACAACAAAGGACATCAGATTGATAACTGTTTGTTGGCTTGCGCTGAATGTAATCGTTTGAGACAAAGAGATGATGACAAGATAACAAGAACCAAAATACAATTGAAGAAATTCTGCAAGCTCCATCACCTTCCGACACTCATAACTGATGAAAAAGAATACTACAATTTGAGAGAGAACATAACGGGAGGATTATCAAATGTACTTCATCGAGTGAACATCAGAGGTCAAACATTAATCAATAAACTCAAATATGATGCCGTTAATGACAGAATCATCAGCTATGACACTTCAAACATAGTCTCACATGTAGCGGGAATTGATTTCAATTCATTGTATCCCTCTTCATTCAGTTCAGTAAAACATTCATTTAATCCTTATCACGGAGGAATCATGTTCATGCCTGGTTCATTTATAAAACGATTTGATGTTTATGATGAACAAGGAAACAAGAATGAAAAGGTTCTTAATACTGCAATGAATATCATTCAATCAAAGAAGCGATTTGATGCAAACCCTGAGTTTATATTCAAAGCTGAAGTCAAATTGAGATGTCCGAAAAATAAAATCAATGATTTGATTAACTTTCCCCCTGTGTTTAGAAATATCAATATAATGAATGATGAACAAACGATAGGGAGTTATATGTACAAATACATGAAAGACAATAAACTGAATTCAGCCGATAAAGAAACAAGAAAGCTGACAATGTTGCTTGATACATGCGGTACTTTTATGACGTTCTCGAATTATTATTTATGGTTTTTAATTGATCACGGACTTATCATTGATGACATTAAGAGCTTAAGTTTATATGAAGCTCATGACGGATTCAATCAATTTGTTTGCGAGTTTATGAAGAAGCGTCAAGATATATTGTCGGGAAAGACAAAAGGTAATGAAAAGTTCTATAAGATTAGTATGAACGGTAGTTACGGATATGACGGTATGAATTCAGAGAACTTCAACAAAGTCAGAATTGTTGATAAAAATAAAGCCTTTCAATTGATTGCATCCGATACTTATCGCAATGGATGTAAATTGTCAAATGATTGTTATTTGATACAATCACAACCTCATTCATTCAAATGCACTACATGTCTTCAGGAATCATTCTGGACATTAGACAATGCGAAATATTGGTATTTGACTTTCCTTTATGACTTTCTATACAAATGCATTGACATGAATAAGATTCATTTTAACTCGGTCGATACAGACAGCCTTTACATGTCAATCGCTGGTGATATGAATAAACCGATTAATCAGCTGTTTGATTACGTCATCAAAGACAAAACATTTTATGACAAACACATTTATAGCTTTATGCCAAATCCTGCAATCAATGATGTATATGATGAGAAAAAGATTCTCGGTTGTTGTGTAGAAAAGTTCGGAGCAAATCAAGTTGCTTTATGCGCTAAATGTTATACGATATGGTCAGATGACAAAACAATTTCATTAAAGCTCAAAGGTGTTTCATTGAAGAAGAACAACATCAAATCAAGTGATTACAAAAATGTCATTGATAAGCAATCAGTAATGAAAGGAAAGAATATAAACCTTCAAATGAATTCACAACTGATGAGTAAAATAACTGTTATCAAAAATGCTTTAACAGCAGCACATTCAAAAATGTTAGTGTTATCGAATCAGTGTTGTTGTCCCTACATTTACGGAATGAATGCATCAAGCTATTTCATTGAAAACCATTAAACAATTAATTTGATGATTTTATTTTAAAAAATCATTTTTTTATTTTTGTTATAAATGAGTCAACCAACTGAACAAGCACAAATTGAAACTGAAAATGAAGCCGAATTTGAACCATTAAAAGGTTTTGAAAGTGATTATGAGATTCAAACAACTTTCCCTTATAACATCAAGAATAAGAAAACAGGAAAAATAATAGCTGAAGGTGAATACAGACAAAATGTTTATCCGTGTGTAAGCCTAAATAACAAAAAATATTATAAACATATTCTTGTAGCAAAGCAATTTATAACTAATGATGACCCTGAACATAAAACTCAAGTCGATCATATCAGTCATGATAGGAGTGATTATCATTTATCTAATCTTCGATGGGTTTCACCGACAGAAAATCAACAAAATAAATCATCACATCTAAGTATTCAATATGAGTTTGTTGATGATATACCTGATGAAGCTATGATTATTGATTTCTATGAAACAAAGACAGAAAGAAGAGAGTTTGAAGAAAACAAGTATTATTATTACTTTGATGAATCAAATAATGAAGACATTTTTTATGCAAAGATTACTGATAATATTTATAAAATTCTTCATATCAATACAAATAAATCAGGCAATGAATTTGTTTCACTTCGTGATGTTGAAAATAAACCAGTCGGTGTATATATCAATCGATTTAAACAGCAACATGATTTGATTTAAATGATGCATTAATATGTTTTATTTTTGTACTCCACTGAAGGTTAAAATTACCCCTTTTAATAGCTCTTTTTGTTATCATTGGTTTCATTCGATTGAAACACTAAAAATAATAATCATTGAATGATTTTGATGACTGATACCTAAAATATAGGTCATTATTTCGTTTTCGATTGAAGGTTAAAAATATCTCTTTTTATATCCCTTTTCATTTTCACTTTCTGTTAACATATTTGACGTTCTTTGACGACGTTATATTGAATCTACCTGTTTTTTCAATCATTGATGCCAGTTCATCTTGCTTCACAAACAATCCGAATGATGTTTTATACTTCTTTTGGACGTCAGATAGTGTGAATCGTTCCATGGTCGGGTAGTTCTTTGTCATAAATGAATCAATATTATATTTGTTCTCAGCTGGTTGTTCTTTGTATTCTTCATCAGCTTTTGTTTGTTCTTTCAAATCATCTCTCATATCTTGTAGCTCGCGAACACAATATTCATACTTTCGTTTAATGGCTTCACATTTTGAACATGTTTTGACTGATTTTGAATTACATTCAGCTATCTTTCCGTTCAATTGAATAATGTTATCAATGACGTCTTGAATCAATGACGGGTCGATTCGTAGCATCCAAACCTCATATGTGTCTGGCGGTGTATAACATCCGCATCTCATCATTTCCTTATCTTCTTCAGTCATAACATAACTCTCAGCATCATCGTTAATGCAAATACATCTCATGATAGATACACATTTTGATACAAATCGTTTGTAAACTCCGTACTCAGCGCTTTTATATACGTCAGTAATGTTTTTATATATCTTATCGCACTTTTCATCTATTGTTGAATGATTGCAATGATAACCCATGAATTCAAAGTTACATTTTCTGATGAATTTCTTTATCTCAACATTGTCTGTACGTTCTTTCTTTATTTCTTCAAAGACCGGAATCACTGGTTTTGATGAATGAAGGTCATTAATGGACGGTATGGCTTTGAATGCGTTAAATACATTATCCATTAAATCACTGTATCGCTGAATCTTTAACACATACTTTGAACGATTACCTTCAATCAAATCAAACAGTCGTTCAATGTCTTCTTTTGCAGATTTTGACAAAATATTATTTCTGATTTGTTTATCACTGAGGAACAAATTAAGAAGTCTGTTTGCTTGTTCAATCATTAGTTGATTTGGATTGAATGATTTGACTGATGAGGTCTCAACGATTGAAGAGCTTTCATTGTTTTGATTTGTTTGACTGACGGTCATTTTATAAAAAATAAAAAATCAAAATGAAAAATAAAAAGGGATATAAAAAGAGATATTTTTAACCTTCAATTGAAAACGAAATAAAAGGCTAAAATGCCGCCCATGAACGGAAAACAGTCAAAGAATCACAAAAATAAAAAGGGATATCAAAAGAGATATTTTTAACCTTCAATCGAAATCAAAATAAAAGGCTAAAATGCCGTTCATGAATGAATTTCAATTGATTTACTCTTTGAATACAGCTAATGTTCTTTCATCAATGATGCTTGTGATGATTCCGACAGTCATACGTTTTATTTTTGATGTTATCGCAGTTTCACCACTAAGAACTTTCAGTTTATTGTCTTCATTATCGATAAACACCTCATCCCCGATTGAATAACATGATGAATCATTGACTTTCACAAGATAATCACCATGACTTGCGAATGTTATACATTTATTTTGTTCATCGATTCTGACACATATACCGACATATTCTTTCCATGTTCCTGATGTCTTGACACTACAAATACAATCAGTTGTATCATCTGCTGTTGATGGTTTCCATTCATCACCAACATGTTTGTAAACCTTACCTGTCATATACACCGGAGAACCTATAACGAAATCACTAACAGAGTTCATTGATGATTCAATCGGCGAGTAATGTGTGATTGTATTTGAACCGTTTGATGTTATCTTGCCAGAAACATGTAAATTTGAATCAATTGTTGTATTTCTTACAGTACCAAACATGCTAAATGATTGAAATCTATGACCATCAACATATATAAATACTTCACCAGTATCAGCAGTTTTTGAAGACCTATACATAAAGACAGTATTATAAGTATCATTATACCCAAATCTAAATAAAGCAAGTGTATTAGAATCAATAGAACTAAAGAAACTTGCAATATTACTTTCGGTACTATTAATCGTTAATGACCCATCATTATTTTTTGATACATAACCCGACAAATCGACAGGTTCAGGAATTTCACTCTTCACTTGGTCAATAGCACGGGTCAATTCTGTTTTCAATGCAAAGTTATCATTCACATATTTCACAGATGAAATCATATCATCATTCACAGGTCGGCTGCGGATTAATGTGATAGATGCATCATAAATATTGGTTAGTGTATCATCCTCAGCTCTCAATGAAACGATATGGGTATTATAATTAATATTTATTAATTCATTGCTTGTTGATTTGTAAATCATATTCAAACTTTTATATAAATTGTATTCGTATTCAACTTCTTCATATGATGCATCATCAGCATTTCGTTTGAATTTGACGATAATATTTTTGGTTGTGAATACTCTTCTTATATCATCATCAGGAACTACACAACCACTTTCATTCTGTGTACATTGAATTGTGATTTGTTCTGGATTTTCATCAACAACATTTGCAGTTTTAATAAATGGTGATTCGATTTGTGCTTTAATGACGTTGATTAACCATTGAGTATTGCCGCTTGAATTACACAACATAAATTCGCCACGGTCATACCATACAATAGATAATCCATTATCTAACATCATTCTATACCCTCTCATATATTTTTCATAAGGCTTGAATATCAAATCAAAATGTTGAATATTGTTAATGTAATCCTTGTTAGAACCCCAATTAACATCAAATATCACATGTATATCGGTTTCTGGTAAGTATGGTTTTACAAATATATAATCACGAACGGGATTCGGATATTCAATATTCAATTCAGTTCCGTATAATGCAGTATTCAATGCAGATTCATTAACCAAATCATTTGGAATTGTTGGTATATCTGTTTTCAATGCATACTTATCTAATTCATAAGCTAATTCATCTTCATCAACAAACTTCTCATCAGCTTGTGCACTAGTATAATACGGTGTCAAGTCAACTGGTTCTGTTATATCCGTCTTCAATGCATAAGTATTCGACACATATCTAGCTGAATAAGCGTTTCTGTCTGTTGGTTCGATAGTTTTGGTAATTGAACACGATAAAACTTCCGGTGTATCGCCAGTTCCTGGATTGATTAATTCATGGCTGTGATACAAAAACCAAATACTTGAATCACTTCCTTCGATACGCATTATCTGAGAGGGTTGTTCGTCATCATTGTCATTGTACGAATAGTCTACATGAACATAATGACCCGTATAAAAACTGTTTGATGAAACAATATCCAACCCGTATTGCTCAATCAGTTCATGATATGTGTTGTAATCCAAATCAGGAATTGTATTATTGACGATTTCGAATTGAATCGTTGTTTGTCCCTCAATAATCTCTGGGATTTCACTCTTCATTGCATATTTTCCTTCTGCGACTGTTTTCGTTTCATACTTATCTAATTCATAAGCCAATTCATCCTCATCAACAAACTTCTCATCAGCTTGTGCACTAGTATAATACGGTGTCAAATCAATTGGTTCAGGTATATCACTCTTCAATGCTAATTCATCATTTGTTTCTGCTAATGTTATTGTTATCGGAAGGTATTGATATTTATCATAAATTGCTCCACTAACTTCATCCCACACTAATTCAAAATACTCACCTTCACTTTCAAATCCTTCAGCTTCATGTTGTTTAACGTTATATTCATCATCAGCATATAATTCATTTGTCTTGAATCTGATATCAAAATGGAATATATTACTACTATTGTCTACTTTATAACCAACCAAATGTGTTCCTTCTTTGAACGGTAAAACGTGAGATGTATCCATTCCGTTTTCTTCATATTCTTCTGGTACCGGACCTATATTAGGAAACATATATGTCTTGATTTCAATTGTGTATTCAGTTGATACATTCAAATTATCTCTCGTGATGTAATTCTTCAAATCATCTTTTGGAACATATCGTTCGGCACAATCATCCAAAGCCGATTGAAAACCTTCATTAACTGCTATACTTGTTAAACACATTGATGCTTGAGCTGATAATGGTTTATCATCTTCAGCCATCAATTTCTGAAACATTTCGTCCGGCAATAGTTCTTTTATGTTCAATTGTAGTTCATTATTTTTGAGTACTTCCGGAATATCTGTTTTCAATGCATAATTATTTGTTACGTAATTCATATTCGGTATACAATATTCATCATAAACTTCAAGCTTGTATGAATAACATACTGATTCTAGATCGACAACAAAGCTTTCATTATATCTGAATGCTCCGTCGTAATAGCAAAAGTATATAGAAAAAGTATTTTCACCTTTCTTGTAATGATAATATTCCGAGTCTTCACTATCATACAAATACTCTCCTGAAATATCTTCATTATTACAAGAACCTTTAACTATTAATGATGATTTCTTTAATATGTTGCATAAATCGCCGTCCAAATTTGTGATATAAGTTCGTTTATCCTCATCATTGGTTGTTCCGTTTACGAATTTTGTAGCGATTGATAATTCTTGAGTCAAATATTCGTTTGATAATATATCATCTCTTGAAACAAATTCTTTGAGAGTTTTTGTTGTTGCAATAGATACATCAGGAGTGTTGAGCCTGACAACAGAGACATTTTTCGGAGGTGCGAAAGAACCGCTCGGAACAACTCTATAATCATTATAGTCTATCATGAGATAAATTATTGATGATTTATTTGTTTCATGTACGAATCTGTAATAGGTTCCGTCGTATCTATCAAAGACATAATTTCCGGTATCATAATTTTCGCAATCAATATAAAATCCATAGCGAATGAGGTCTGATAATAGTTTATCACAATTTTGATTGAGAAATTGAGACAAATATGGACCATTGCTTTTAAAATCAATATTCTCTCCTCCGGCTTGTAACGGAATATCATTTATGATATTGTCTTTTGAAATATATTTACCTTCAGCGACTGTTTTCGTTTCATACTTATCTAATTCATAAGCCAATTCATCTTCATCAACAAACTTCTCATCAGCTTGTGCGCTTGTATAATACGCTGTCAAATCAACAGGTTCAGGAATTTCACTCTTCAATGCATATCCTTTTAATGCTTCATTTATTTTTGTCGTCAACGATTCTTCATTAATCAAGTCATCAGGTATATCAGTTGATAAAGCGTAATTGTTGATGACATAATCACGCAATCCGTTAACAGCTTCATTCAATTGTTCCTCTGTGATTCCGTGACCGTTCGATGAATCGCCTTTGATAACATAATTATCGACATATCTTTTAATGTATTCGTTAATTAGTCCGTCAATAGTATTTGTTTTTGTTACGTGACCGCTCTGCTCGATCGTAAACATCAATTTATTAGAAACTAAACAATGTCAAAACAAGATAAAAATAATTCATCTGATAGCTTTGAATTAGATTTAAGTGGTAATATTGATGATGATTCTGTATTTGACAGTGAGGTATCTAAACCTGATGATGATGATTATGAACTAGAGGACCCGATAGATTATTTTAAGAACACGTTTCTCAGTACATACAAACTAGAACACCCCAATGATTTAATTAATTTGTTGTATCAAATACAAAACAATGAATATACAGGAAGAAGTGTCGGAAAGATTCGTGAAATGAAAGTTAAGTTTCGACGATTTGTTTCATTGATGAACAAAATCAATGCAGGAATTAAAAGTAAAGGTAATCAATTCCTTAGTTTAAAAGAGTACACAACAGACAAAAAAAGTCTTGATACAATCATCAATTACTTTAATATTGTTGTCAACGATGATTTAAATTATAGCTCTGACGGTTTTCGTTCATCACCCATCAAACCTCCGCGAAAGATTCAAACACCACAAACCACCAAAGGAAGAAGAAAGAGAACCAGCATACATGAACCAACACCTGACAGCAGTAAACGAAGAACTCCGAGAAGAAAACGCATAACTCCGAGTGATTCTGATGAATTACTGAATACAAGTTTTTTAGAGCAAGAAGATTCCCTTCCGTCAATATCATTCAACTTCCCGGAACCAGAAGAAGAAGAAGAAGATAACCTATCATCCTTGTTGCTGTCTCCTTACGATCAGGTAGATGATGATATAGAATTGCTTGAGCAATTAGGCTATAACCAGCCATGGATCAAAGTACTACCAAGATGTTATGAAGCAGCAAAGAAACCACAAAACAAACTTGATGAACAAGCGAAAGAAAACGTTGATGCATTACATCAAACACTAGAAACTATTAGAGATAATATGAAGAGAAACATTGATATCGCCAGTGAACGAAAATCAATTACAGGCTTATCATCATTCTTCAGAGTGTTTGACACAATCATTAATAGAAAACCTATCAAAGGCTCTGATGTCATACAACCAATCAAACCACCATCAATCAAACCAATAACAAACAATAATAATAATAATTTTTCGAGTAATAAAATGGATGATGATACAACATTTATTGCTAACGAGGATGATGAAACAGAACTTAATGAAACGTTTCAACAGTACAATGAACGTGTAAAGAGACCTGCCAAAAAAGTTAAGTTCGGTAAGCTTAATACTTTCGATGAATCACGTTTTAAGAAAGGAGCAGAATTTGAGTCACCAACATCTGAAGAAGAAATTCAACGATTATTGCAACAATACAAACAAGAAATCAAAACAACAGGTAAACGTGAAAACAGAGATGCTCCGACAGTTCTTAGCAATATCGGTAAATTCGGGAACTTAGATATTCAATCACACACACAAAACAGCTCATTTTACAAACAAAACTTCCTTGATATAATCATTAACGGAAATTACAGGGTTAAATACATTCCTTCAGCCGCTACACGAGACCAGGCAAAAGTTTATTGTCACACACATCTTGACCCGGACGGAAAACCAAAATACAGATTACTTCCTACTAACGCTAAAGACCCGTCAGGAGAGATTGAAATAACAGACCTGAACGGTGATAAAGTTGATGATATTATATTAGTTGATAAACGAGGTGTTCCACAAATCATTAACGGATACAAGCTTGTATTTGCTTCTCCTTACAAGAAGGTTTGGAAAACAATGGTTACTACACCAGAAGCACGAAAGAAATTACCGTTTAATGTCTGGCTTGATGAAATGTTTGAGAAAAGCAAAGACAAAATCGATTGGAATACAGGTAAATATATTCTTCAAGACTCAAGCAAAACACGACTCGCTCCGTACATTCAATACTATTCTGATTTGAGATTAGGAAAACCAAGAGTCAGCACCAGAGCATCACCAAATTCATTCTGGAGTAGTCTCTTTTCTAAG
The DNA here is from genome assembly GCA_039105265.1 of Tritrichomonas musculus. Lineage (NCBI taxonomy): Eukaryota > Parabasalia > Tritrichomonadida > Tritrichomonadidae > Tritrichomonas > Tritrichomonas musculus. The sequence goes on along the minus strand of JAPFFF010000017.1, from coordinate 2,776,503 downwards.
ATATGGAAGGTTTATTGGGAGATATTCAGTGAAATACATCCGTTATCAAAAGTTGTTAATTATCTTACTATATCAAATGCATTATTTGTATATCACTTTGATAATCCCGTTAAGAAAGCAATTGAAACAGAACATAATTTGAAGCCGATGAATTACGTTGAATGGATGAATTACAGGAAAACACAAAAATCTGATTATAACAAGAAATGTATTACTCTCATACAAGATTTCATAAACAAATCTAAAAAGACAATCGTCTTCGAAACCGGTAAATGGTCTAGAGATATTAATAACTGGAATCCTGAGTTTAAGACCATTATCGAAAACATTAATTACTTAATTCAGAAAGTTGCACCCGCAGGTACTGATGTTAATGAAACAATAGCTTACATCAATGTTGCTAGCCCGACAGATATTCAAACGTTAAAGGAGGTTTCAAATAATAATATTGCCGTCTGGATTGATACAGTTTACGGTAAGGGTTGCGGATATATTGAATATAAGATTCAAATGTCTAAACAAAAGCTTGAGAGACTATCAGCAGCAGAAGGATATGATATCAAAGTACCTGAATAAATAAAAATAAATTAATGATTATTTGATGATTTTATTTTTATGACGGTCTTCTTCTTCTCCTCCTTCTCGTTGAGTCACTGCCCGCAGTATTTAAAGAATCATTATGTATTGGAAACGGTTGTGAATTCGTTTGTTTTTTACTGTGTTTACCCTTTGAATCACTTTGTTTTTTATTTTTTGGTGAACCATTAGGGAATGTATCGGAAGATGAATCAGAAGGTAATGAATCAGATGAAGATGAAAATGTTTTTCTTATTGAATACGGTTGAGGTGATTCATCATCACTGAAAGCAATCCATCCGTACTTTATTGGCGGGTTATCATTATCGTCGTCAGATGAAGAAGATACATGATAAACTTTCGCATTTGCAAATGATACTTCTTCATTTTGTGGTGATTTGAAAGGAGATGTCGCAGCATTAGCAAACTTATTTGTTTGTGGGGGTGATTTGTAGGGAGATGTCCCGAAATCCTTCAGATACGGTGATGTAGTCGCGTCAGCAAATTGAATATGTTTATTTATTTTTGGTGTTTGTGGAGGTGAATTGATAACAGGTATTGAGTATGTTGATGTCTGTGGCGGTTGATTAAATTGATTCATTTGTGGTGGCGGTGGTGGTGGTTGATTTCCGAAACACGTTTGTTTCGTCTTCTGGTATTCCTCTTGAACATCATCAATATGTTGATTTCGATTAATGTATTGATAATCTTGCAGCTTTCTTTTCAAACGAAAATCATTATGTTCCTGTTGTTCATTTAATACCAAATTATTTGTTTGTCTTTGGTAATCCAGTAAATTAGTTCTCGGTGGTAATTGAGTCCTCAATACATTAGCTTGTGTTTGATATAATTGTGCATTTGCATTTCCAATCTGTTGTACTTCATATGCTTTATTTCTTATATCACGTGCCCGTTCACGGACTTTCTGTCTTTGTATACGTATCGCTTTCTCTCGTTCTTCTCTCTCGATTTGTTCCTTTGTTTTAAACAAATTACCGAGATTATTAAACATATTCTTTGATACTTCAATAAATTAATAAGCAACTGAATATAAATGATTCAGGTTCAATAACGTTTCCTTTCATGTCTGTGAACCATAACCTGTATTCTTTCTTTGTGTTGTTCAGACACTCATATTTTCGATATTTCGTTTGTCTTCTGTTAGCAAGCATTATGAAATGGTCGCAGAAAGGCATGAATTCAACTATATCTGAATGAACCATCAAATCACCGACAATATGTTGATTGACAACAGCACCACAATACTGGGCGACAATGTACTTCTTGTTGCGACTATAAACGAAGTCATCAGGAAGAATAAAATCTTTTGTTTGTGTGTGATAGTATCGTTTTGTGATTGCTTGTTTAGCTTTCATTTTGCGTTTTATAAGTCAAAAAGAATATTTTATAATCATCATTCAAAGCATCTATTGATGAACAAACATATTTTGTGTACATGATAGGAACTGTTATTATTGTTTTATTCTTCAGTGTTTTGTTAGTTTGACGTAAAGGATTTAATAGTTTACATTTAACGTTTCCGGACTCATAACAAATGAATTCAGCAAGTTCATTGAACACTCTTCTTCGCTTTTCATGTTTCTTTTCTGTTTTTCCGTAATCGGTATGAATGAGTATTATATTTTTGGGTTTATATGACAGAAGACCTTTAAATCGTTGTTTTTGTTGAATCTCTTTCAATTGCATTGATTTGGCTCTTATGTATTGCCATTCAAAGTCGCGGTCGTCTTGCATCTGTTGAGGTGTAAGATAAATGTATTTTGATTGCCGTTTGTCAAGGTATTCATCAGTTTCTTCATCAAATGACGTGTATAAAGGATTCAATAAACGAAGAGATGAATGAGGTGTGTTATTGTACCATTTAACCGTTTGTTGTATCAATACATTGTTTGTCATTCGTTGTTGTGACTGACCGAAGGCGTTTCGTAAAGTTCTGATTACTGCATCAACACATTTATGTGCATTCGTGAAAGGTGAATCATCAATGATTAACTTTATTTTGTTTGGGGCTTTGAATTTAATTGACGGTTTGTTTGATTGGTATCTTTCGTCTCCGTTGCAATAACTTTTGAATGCATTTGATATAAAAGCCTGTTCACCATCACATTTAATTGTTTCGATTCTGATATTCCTTTTATTAACTAGTTTATCAATTACTTTGATTATAGTTAACTCAGTTCTGTCCGCAATCGGTTCAACAATTAAGTATTTCGTGTTTACATTGATTAGGACGAGATAAGCTTTGTTTAATGCAAACATTATATCCATTTCCCAACAATGAGGCTCAAATGAGAAGTCAGGTTTTGATAGTTTCTTTACTGTTTTCAATCGGAAATCCTTAATATAGGGCTCAGTTTTAATGTTTGTGTCTTTGATGTACTTGTATTTAGATTTGAAAGGATAATTAATTGATTCTTTGTAGCTGCGTGCACTCGCTATGTCTTCGATGTATTCATTCATTTTGATCGCAAAAATAAAAGACTAAAATGAAGCCTTTTTGTTTTGATCCTTCAAATGCCGTCCCATGAACGGAAACAGTCAAAGAATCACAAAAATAAAAAGAGCTATAGAAAGGGGTAATTTTAACCTTCAATCGAAATCAGTTTATTTATTCATTAGCTTGCGAACCTTTTGGCGTTTCATCATCAACGTATTCTAAACCTTCGAGAGATAATTTAAAGTATGTATCACGGCACAAACATAACTGACAGGGGGGTGGATGAACTGTACCTTCTTCATTTACATTATAATATGTATCGTTCACACCTGTGTGAATTGGTTGACCGTTGATTTGAATTTGAACATTACCAAAACCTCCATCAAGTCCGTCATAACAATAACCTGCAGATGATCTTTCAGTTTGAATATTGAATACAAATGATGTTGCATCAGACAAAGTGTTTTTGTATCGATTACCTCGTGAGTCGTTCTTTGGCATAGTAAATGAATCTTCAAATTCCTTTGTACATTGAAGTGTAATTGCGTCTAAATCACCGGCAGTCAATTGATTTTCAAAGAATCTTGCACCGATGGTATCTACGTTCTCGTCAGGGAAGTTCTTACCGCCTATGTTCAAATAACAGTTTTGATAAACAGGGTTTTCAAATACAGTCAGATCATTATGATGCTTTGGAAACAGAACCGATATCGTTGTAACGTTAATCAAAGGTATGTTCAATGTTGATTTGATTCCGTTTGCGGCGGCAGCAATCGGAAATGCATGATAATCAACCTTCTGTGAAGGAATGATTAAACCTTGTCTCAAAATGTTTTCAATACCTTGACGTGTTGCTTCACAAACACCGTAGCCCTGCATGTTTGATTTGCAAAGAGTGATTGTCATTTGATTGCAGGTCAATGTTGCAACACCGTTTGAATATTCAATGTCTTTATGTTTTGTTTCTAAGATTTTAACAACATCCCCCGGAGCCAACGGAGCATCGGGATTATTTGATGCTATCATTTCTGCAAACGATCCTTTATTAACATCAGACTCTTTCACATGAAACTTCTCATAATCATCAGTTGTGTAATGAAATACAACTTCTTTTGGTGTTTCATCTTCCTCAACAGGATTACCGGCATGTATTCTTTGATATTTGATTGTAAGTGTTTGATCAAACACGGAAGGAATGGTTGCTTCATTACCGATTTGTGTGAATTGACGTTTAAGTTTACCGCGAACCTTTAAATCACGAAGTTTATCTAATGATTCAGCAGAAACAGATTCATCATCTTCGAGAAATGCTTTTGTTTCAGCAACTACATACGGATCAATAACAGCCCAAACAAGACCGGCGGGGCTGACTTGAAAACGAATTGATAAATCACCGATGATTCCGTTAGGGAACAGATCAAATGCCTGTAATGCTAGTAAGTCATCAAACGGAAGGTTTAAATCAAATTCAACTTGTGCTCTTCCGTTCTCTTTGAAATTCATCAGATTTACATACGTTCCTGCCATTGTTTGTGAATATTGACTTACATTTTCCCATAAAGAATGAACGAATCTACGTCTTTTCTTTTCTGTTTCTGGTTTAAGTGCAGAATATAAGAAACCTTCACGAACACATTCATTCTGTTGATATCCGACATTAACATTATTATGTAGAATCTCTAAACGATCGAACAACTGATTTGATGATTTGAAGCCGACAAACAGTTTGTAGAAGTGTTGAGGGTCAGAGAATATAGGGACCGGCTGAGCAGGTGATAAAAAAGGGGTATCAAAAGGGGTAGGGTTAAAATACATATTTTAAGTTGACGGTAGACACTTTTGAATTTACATCTTTGAACTTGTTTAGTAGTATATATCAGTCGGTTTCCGTCAGGCTAAAGCCCGCCGTCAACACGACTAATGAACAAAAATAACACAACTCAAAAAATCGAACTTTCAAAAATTTTTTATTTTTTTATCAGCAATTTATAATGTCAAACCGAGCGGAACAATTAAATGACATTCATTAAATGACTACGATAATGATGATATCATAGATGAAGTACTAAAAGAGATAAATCACTTTATTAAACAGCTAAAGAAATTCAACGGTCCTGCTGAATTAATTGCTGAACTTGAAGAACTCATTTATTAGACAATTCATTTAATTCATTCTCAAGCTGATGAACTTTATTTTTGTTTTTTAATTTCATGATAAAGATATGTCAACACCAAAAGTTTATGATTACATTAATTCACTTATTGAAATGTTGGATGAATCAGAGAAGTTTAAACAATGTGATTTCTCAATTCTGTGTGATAGATATCCAATACCTTGTGGAAAGGCTGCATATAAAGCTAAAGTGTTGTACATATCATTGAAGAACAAAGAGAATGAATTCAAACGATTATATTATGATAAGATTGTTGAACTCGGGCTCGAATATATAACACTTACATCAAATGTCAGAAGAAGAATATCAACGAATTCACTTGAGTTCTTCGCTGAAGGCTCAAATGAAGAACAATCATTTAAAGATTACAAGTATTATAATTACAGTATCAGGAAAGTTAATGATAAGAAAACAAAGGAACTCATCGAACAGATGAGACAAAAATATAATATCAATACACCTCAGCTGTTTGTAGGTGTTCAACAACAGCTCATATTAGATTAATGAAATTCAATTGTATTTGTTCTCGTATTGACTAACACGAATTGATGACCTGATAAGTCTTTATATTTTTGCCATAAATGTTCAAACTCAATCGGCATCGGAACTTGATGATATACATAACTTAGCTTTTGCCTTGAATAACCACTAAAGATAAAGAATGATGTTGCGTTATTCTTGTATTCAGTTTTGATTGCTTTGAAGAACTGAATATTAATGTAAACGATTGAATGTTTATGTCTGAGCTGTGAAACATAATTTGTAAAGTAATCAGTCTTTAAAATTAATGAACGGCTCGCATCTTCACAAAGAATGATTGTGTTTAACGGTTTATTCGGTTTACCTAGCTTATCGATATGAAGAAACTCAAACATATCGTTTAAGGTCTTTTCATTTTGCTTCGCAAAAGGTGACTCCGTCCCTTTTATTACTATTTTTGGAGTCGAACAATATTTATCATACAATTCTTTATATAAATCAAGTTGTTTAAGATATTCTTCAGCGTTTGAATCACTAATGACTTTGATCGGAAGTTGAATCAATTCACGTTGAGCAATAAATGTAGCATCATTGATTGTTCCGCTCTTAGATATATAAACGATTAAATGAAAGTCAGAGTTCTTTAATCTTGACATTTGAATGATATCTCTTAAAACGACATGGCTCTTTCCTCTTCCTTGATTTCCGACAAGTATGTTCAATGAATTGTAATGTGCATAGATTCCTTTCGCGATCGGTCTGATTGATTCATTCTTTATTTTTGATTCATTGCGTTGATAAGCTTTGTTCATCTCATCATCAATGTTAAATGTCTTTTCATTAACTGTCGGCTTGAATGATTCATATTCAAATGCAAAACTCATTCGGTCATCATCATAATCAGAGCTATCAGAGAATAAAATCTCTTTATAATTAAAGTGCGTCGGTTTCATGAAACCTTTCATTTCTTTAGTTTTCGTTAAAGCTCTTCATGAATACATTTTTGTTCTTATCTCTTCACTGAGTTCTGGTTCTTTGTCAGGCATCATTAATGATACTTCAACAATCTTCACTAAAAATAAACCTGTTAATAATGAAACAACTAATATTTCATATATCATTTATTAGTTTTTAAATACATGTTTTTAATGAAATGTTGTGTCTAATGAGTTCGGTATAAATGCTATTATATTTGTATTTCAAGTCATTTGATTCATTATTTTTGTACACCAATATCCTATCAATCAAAAGATATTTGGAACGAGAAACACAACCATTACACGCACAATCATCATTGACAATCAATTCAACTTTATCTGCTTGTGTTAGTAATTTGATGAGTTCCATTAATGTATTTGAATGACAAATCAATAAATCATTGACTTTTATCGGATTTGTTTCATAGATTGATAACAATATCTCAAGGAATTTGTTTCTGGCTTCAAGTTCTGTTATATCAGCACCTATATCACTTATACCTCTTTCTAGTGAAACGTTGTTTGTTGGAAGCTGTGATTGATATACTCCACTCATCTGAGGTATAGTAAAATTTGTGGCTTGAGATGTTTGTGGTAATGGTTGAACTGATGGATATTCAACTGGTTGTGGTTGCTTTGGTTTGATGTTTATATTAATACTGGTTGATTGTTCCTGCTTAACTGATGCATCGTTTTCTGATGATAGAATACGTGCTTTATTCATATTTAAGTTATTCGTTTTAGGTAAAAATAAAACAACATTAATGATGAGCCATTCAATGATTCATTTATAAAGTCATTTGTTCAGCTGATTTAATACGTTCATCAATGGTTCTTAATTGTATCTTAATTGATTCAATATCATTAAATAGCTGTTTATATATCGACAGTATGTGAATCATCTTATCAAAAGTTCCGTTTAATGCGTCATCTTCAGAATTCATACATTTATCAAATATCTTATCCTTTACCCTTCTAAACTGAGCGTGTAAAGATGATGTATCACAACTCAAACCATTAATGGCACTATTCATTTAAACCAAAAATAAAACTTCAAAATGATTTTTGATGACTGATACCTAAAATATAAGTCATTTATTTGATTTCAATTGAAGGTTAAAATTACCCCTTTTAATAGCTCTTTTTATTATCATTGTCATCTTCATTGTCATGCGTCTTTTGCCTTTTGAATGTGAGAATCCTGTTAATCATGTATGATGTTATATTTATATTTAAATGCTTTTGAATCAATTGTTTTGCAAATGATGCTTGTTTATGTTGTGGTAGTTTCATTATTTCTTTCATTCGTTCATCATCAAGGAACTGTATAACTAATTCACGGTCATGAGCGTTCAAGAACTTTGATGAATTGAATAAAGCTCGTTTTGGTTTATCATCTTTTATTTGATTCTCTTCATCTGATGAATCATTATTGTCATTGTCAAATGAACCTTCATTATCATCTGATTTAGCAATTAATATTGTTAACAAATGATGTATTTCTTCAATGTGTTTTATTATTTCTCTTAACTCAGACATTTCAATGAAATAAAAAACTCTAATTATTTTTTTATTTTTTGATTTAACATTTTTTCAAAATTCAAATAATTTGATTTTTTAATTATATCATAAATGAGTTCTCGTTATTACTATCAAAAAGATACCAAATCATTTGTTATTGAACAAATCAGGTATATCAATAATGAACTTCAATTAAAACCTCGCTTATCAACATCTAAACCTTCTGACTATGATGTTAAACATTTCAAGTCAATCTTAGAAAACTATCTAACTTCATTCGGTTTTAGAGAACATGAAGGTGATAGAATCAATGATACAACAATATTAGCTTTCGTCAACAGAATGAAAAGAGAAGCAGAAGAACCAGAAGAAGAGGAGGAGGAAGAGGAACAATTTGAAGAAGAAGAACAAAATGATGAACAAAAACTAAAACAAAAACAAATCGAGGCCAATATTAAAATAGCTCATGATGCTCTAAACAAAGCCCTTCAATTAATTAAATCTGAAAATATATTATTAAGACCATTACCGCCAAAGACAAACAAACAGCCTCAACGATATGAAGACATTCGATTTAACAATGAAAATGCTGAATTAATTGAATATCTCAAAAAGTTTAGCTATAAAGGTGTTCATTCAAAACATAATTCATATTTCATAATCAATGAACCTGAGAACTTTGATGAAGCAGTAGAAGCTTGCAGTCATTTTATTGATCAGTTCCCGAACGATAGTGAAAAGGTTGAACGATTAGATGAAGACAGTAAAGAACCGATTAAAATATATTACAAAAACGGTGTATCATCAATTGAAAGCATTAATGAATATTTGACTGAAACTGTATTTAAACAAGAAGTGAAACCGTTCAAAATATATTTTCAATTGACAGGCATATTTGAGATTCCGCCAAAGAATGAAAGTGAAAGATATACATATGAAGCAAGTGAAATCAAATGGAAAAACTATAAATCATCAATTCCGATAATAGTCAGAGAGAATAAAGATATTGATAAAGTTAAACTGTATGTTGAATCAAAAATACATGAATATGAAACCACTGCTTCAAACATCAAATTATGTATCGTTTGGAGTGTTTCATTTACAATCTCACGAGTTGTTAAGATAACAGGAAAGATTGATGATTTACCAAAAGAATTCATTAAAAATAAATATATCATTATTGATAACGTTGATGATTGTTTGTGTTGGTATCGTTTCCTTGCTTGCTGTTTGAATAAAGAATTAATGAAAAGACCGTTCACAATCTCCAACAGAACAGCAGCAGCAAAGAAAATATTATGTGATGAACACGGTTTGAGTTATACAAAGAAACCTACAAAAGCAGCAAAACAATTAATAAACTCATTCAAAGGTATCACGATTGAAGAAATGAAAGAATCAGCGAAGAAGCATAACATTAATGTCAACATCTATGAATACAACCAAACTGAAACAGATAAAAAAGGCTTTTTCGATTTACAAGACCAATGGCATAACACAGACGAATCAAACAAAACGTTTTCAGCTCTGTTGTATTCAAAGGATAAGATACTTCACATCATGTACATCATTGATGCTGAAGCATTAACAAACATTCATATATGCCCGCAATGTGGTTCATACATTCATAAAGGACATGAACACATGGATAGATTCAACAGACATGTAGATAAATGTGAGAAGCTAGGAGGTAAATTCAAAAAGGATTTCATTCCTTCACGAGAAGCTTTACCATATTGTCCACACATTTTAAACAATCCTGTTTATTTGTATTGTCTTTCATATGAACTTGAATGGAAGCCAACAAAGCATTATATCACTTATGATTTTGAAACAATGGAGCAAAAGATTGAAAAGAAAGTCAGTGATAAATCAGTTATCAATTCTCGATTGATTCCTTTGAGTGTTTCATCATGTGTGAAACTTGATAAAGGTTTGATAACAAAGAACTTTGATATACGAACAAATGAATTCATAGCTAATTGGATTGACTGGTTATTTGTTGTTGGCTGTGATGTGTATGCTGATAAATTGAATCATTTAAAATCATTCATTAAAGATAAATCGGAAGAAGAACTCAATAAAATAGATACATCATTGAAAACGATAACAGTGTTCGGTTTTAATTCATCACGATTTGATTCAAACTTATTCAAAGAGCAATTGATTAAAAATCATTGGTCTATCGATAGCGGAATGATTGGAACAGCTACATCACTGAAACAATTCATATTGAAATCATCAAAGTACCCTATTCGATTACGATTCATTGACGCACAAGCATTTGTTGCCGGAGGAACACTCAAACAGTTTGGAATCGATTTCGGAGGTATATCTAACAGTTCGAAAGGTGTCTTTCCTTATGAAGCAATCAACAGTGATAATTATAATGAAGTGTTATCAAAGAGTGAACCATTCAAATATGAAGACTTCTACAGTTATCTCAATCAAAAGAATCCATTAACAAAAGCTGATTATGAAGAGTATTTGATTGATTCAAAGAGGTTTGCAACACGTTGGGATTATTTGTTATCATACAATGACAATGATGTTGAAATGATGATTAAACCTATTGACAACCTTATTCAAATGAATGCTGAATATAAAGTTGATTTGATTAGCAATCTTTCGTTATCAAAGAATGCTTCATGTATCAAATATGCTCTTGCTTACAAAGATTTCAACCCGAAGAACGACTATGAAACCATAAACAAGATGAATACATTTAAGCCAACAATGAAATGGTGGTTAAATAAATGTGATAATTATCGAAAGCAAGACATGAAACATAATTTTTGCTCACAAAAAGGCGATTCATCGCTTCAAACGAACCAAAATCAACGAGATATTTCAAAATGTGTTAGTGAAAAGGATTTCGAAGCATTCATGAAATTGTATGAATCAAATGAAACAGGTAAATGTCATTTATGTGGTGAACACTTTACTTACAACAACAAACCGACACTTGACAGAATAGATAACAACAAAGGACATCAGATTGATAACTGTTTACTTGCTTGTGCTGAATGTAATCGTTTGAGACAAAGAGATGATGATAAGATAACAAGAACCAAAATACAATTGAAGAAATTCTGCAAGCTCCATCACCTCCCTACACTCATAACTGATGAAAAAGAATACTACAACTTGAGAGAGAACATAACGGGAGGATTATCAAATGTACTTCATCGAGTGAACATTAGAGGTCAAACATTAATCAATAAACTCAAATATGATGTCGTTAATGACAGAATCATTAGCTATGACACTTCAAACATAGTCTCACATGTAGCGGGAATTGATTTCAATTCATTGTATCCTTCATCATTCAGTTCAGTAAAACATTCATTTAATCCTTATCACGGAGGAATCATGTACATGCCTGGTTCATTTATAAAACGATTTGATGTTTATGATGAAGATGGAAACAAGAATGAAAAGGTTCTTAATACTGCAATGAATATCATTCAATCAAAGAAGCGATTTGATGCAAACCCTGAGTTTATATTCAAAGCTGAAGTCAAATTGAGATGTCCGAAAAATAAAATTAATGATTTGATTAATTTCCCTCCTGTGTTTAGAAACATCAATATAATGAATGATGAACAAACGATAGGAAGTTATATGTACAAATACATGAAAGACAATAAACTGAATTCAGTCGATAAAGAAACAAGAAAGCTGACAATGTTGCTTGATACATGCGGAACTTTTATGACGTTCTCGAATTATTATTTATGGTTTTTAATTGATCACGGACTTATCATTGATGACATTAAGAGCTTAAGTTTATATGAAGCTCATGACGGTTTTAATCAATTTGTTTGCGAGTTTATGAAGAAGCGTCAAGATATATTGTCAGGAAAAGCTGCTAACGGCAGCCTTGCAAACGAAGTTTGTAACGAAAAGTTCTATAAGATTAGCATGAACGGATCTTACGGTTATGACGGAATGAATTCAGAGAACTTCAACAAAGTCAGAATTGTTGATAAAAATAAAGCCTTTCAATTGATTGCATCCGATACTTATCGCAATGGTTGTAAATTGTCAAATGATTGTTATTTGATACAATCACAACCTCATTCATTCAAATGTAATACATGTCTTCAGGAATCATTCTGGACATTAGACAATGCGAAATACTGGTATTTGACTTTCCTTTATGACTTTCTTTACAAATGTATTGACATGAATAAGATTCATTTTAACTCGGTCGATACAGACAGCCTGTACATGTCAATTGCAGGAAATATGAATGTTCCGTTAGACCAGTTGTTTGATTACGTCATCAAAGACAAAACATTTTATGATAAACACATTTATAGCTTTATGCCAAACCCTGCAATCAATGATGTATATGATGAGAAAAAGATTCTCGGTTGTTGTGTAGAAAAGTTCGGAGCAAGTCAGGTTGCTTTATGCGCTAAATGTTATACGATTTGGAGTGATGACAAAACAATTTCATTAAAGCTCAAAGGTATATCATTGAAGAAGAACAACATCAAATCAAGTGATTACAAAAATGTCATTGATAAGCAATCAGTAATGAAAGGAAAGAATATAAACCTTCAATTAAATTCACAACTGATGAGTAAAATAACTGTTATCAAAAATGCTTTAACAGCAGCACATTCAAAAATGTTAGTGTTATCGAATCAGTGTTGTTGTCCCTACATTTACGGAATGAATGCATCAAGCTATTTCATTGAAAACCATTAAACAATTAATTTGATGATTTTATTTTAAAAAATCATTTTTTTTTATTTTTGTTATAAATGAGTCAACCAACTGAACAAGCACAAATTGAAACTGAAAATGAAGCCAAATTTGAACCATTAAAAGGATTTGAAAATGATTATGAAATTCAAACAACTTTCCCTTATAACATCAGAAAGAAGAAAACAGGACGAATATTAGCTGAAGGTGAATACAGACAAAATGTTTATCCGTGTGTAAGCCTAAATAACAAAATATATTATAAACATATTCTTGTAGCAAAGCAATTTATAACTAATGATGACCCTGAACATAAAACTCAAGTCGATCATATCAGTCATGATAGGAGTGATTATCATTTATCAAATCTTCGATGGGTTTCACCGACAGAAAATCAACAAAATAAATCATCACATCTAAGTATTCAATATGAGTTTGTTGATGATATACCTGATGAAGCTATGATTATTGATTTCTATGAAACAAAGACAGAAAGAAGAGAGTTTGAAGAAAACAAGTATTATTATTACTTTGATGATACTAATAATGAAGACATTTTTTATGCAAAGATTACTGATAATATTTATAAAATTCTTCATATCAATACAAATAAATCAGGTAATGAATTTGTTTTACTTCGTGATGTTGAAAATAAACCAGTCGGTGTATATATCAATCGATTTAAACATCAACATGATTTGATTTAAATGATGCATAAATATGTTTTATTTTTGTTATCATTGGTTTCATTCGATTGAAACACTAAAAATAATAATAATCATTGAATGATTTTGATGACTGATCCCTAAAATACAGGTCATTATTTCGATTTCGATTGAAGGTTAAAAATATCTCTTTTTATATCCCTTTTCATTTTCACTTTCTGTTAACATATTTGACGTTCTTTGACGACGTTATATTGAATCTACCTGTTTTTTCAATCATTGATGCCAGTTCATCTTGCTTCACAAACAATCCGAATGATGTTTTATACTTCTTTTGGACGTCAGATAGTGTGAATCGCTCCATGGTCGGGTAGTTCTTTGTCATAAATGAATCAATATTATATTTGTTCTCAGCTGGTTGTTCTTTGTATTCTTCATCAGCTTTTGTTTGTTCTTTCAAATCATCTCTCATATCTTGTAGCTCGCGAACACAATATTCATACTTTCGTTTAATGGCTTCACATTTTGAACATGTTTTGACTGATTTTGAATTACATTCAGCTATCTTTCCGTTCAATTGAATAATGTTATCAATGACGTCTTGAATCAATGACGGGTCGATTCGTAGCATCCAAACCTCATATGTGTCTGGCGGCGTATAACATCCGCATCTCATCATTTCCTTATCTTCTTCAGTCATAACATAACTCTCAGCATCATCGTTAATGCAAATACATCTCATGATTGATACACATTTTGATACAAATCTTTTGTAAACCCCGTACTCAGCGCTTTTATATACGTCAGTAATGTTTTTATATATCTTATCGCACTTTTCATCTATTGTTGAATGATTGCAATGATAACCCATGAATTCAAAGTTACATTTTCTGATGAATTTCTTTATCTCAACATTGTCTGTATGTTCTTTCTTTATTTCTTCAAAGACCGGAATCACTGGTTTTGATGAATGAAGGTCATTGATGGCTGGTATGGCTTTGAATGCGTTAAATACATTATCCATTAAATCACTGTATCGTGGAATCTTTAACACATACTTTGAACGATTACCTTCAATCAAATCAAACAGCCTTTCAATGTCTTCTTTTGCAGATTTTGACAAAATATTATTTCTGATTTGTTTATCACTGAGGAACAAATTAAGAAGTCTGTTTGCTTGTTCAATCATTAGTTGATTTGGATTGAATGATTTGACTGATGAGGTCTCAACAACTGAAGAGCTTTCATTGTTTTGATTTGTTTGAATGACGGTCATTTTATAAAAAATAAAAAATCAAAATGAAAAATAAAAAGGGATATAAAAAGAGATATTTTTAACCTTCAATTGAAATCAAAAATGCTGCCCGTGAACGGAAACAGTCAAAGAATCATGAAAATAAAAAGGGATATAAAAAGAGCTATTTTTAACCTTCAATCGAAAACGAAATAAAAGGCTAAAATGCCGTTCATGAATGAATTTCAATTGATTTACTCTTTGAATACAGATAATGTTCTTTCATCAATGATGCTTGTGATGATTCCGACAGTCATACGTTTTATTTTTGATGTTATCGCTGTCTCACCACTAAGAACTTTCAGCTTATTGTCTTCATTATCGATAAACACCTCATCCCCGATTGAATAACATGATGAATCATTAACTTTGCAAATGTAATCGCCATGACTTGCGAATGTGATACATTTATTTTTGTCATCGATTCTCACACATATACCGACATATTCTTTCCATGTTCCTGAAGTCTTGACACTACAAATACAATCAGTTGTATCATCTGCTGTTGAAGGTATCCATTCATCACCGACATGTTTGTAAACCTTACCTGTCATATACACAGGAGAACCAACAACGAAATCATTAACAGAGTTCATTGATGATTCAATCGGTGAGTAATGTGTGATTGTCGTGTTTGATTGCGTACCGTAAATAGCAGCCTTGAATTTTGCTAAATATCCTGGTACCATGATTTGTCTTGAATATATTTGTCTAGCATCTAATAATTCTTGAGTAGTTGTCCAATTATATCCAGCCATCGGGACACGATATGTAAGTGGTCTTCCTGATGATAAATCAAGAATTTCTTCATAATACGCTGAATATTGAAAATTATCAAAATATATAGTTCTTTGATATAATAATATTACTATGTTATGGGGATTTGCGGCTGTATCATAAAATAATATCCTTATTTCATTTCTTTCTGCATTATTTCCGACTACGTATTCCAGTTGAATTGTGTTATTTATAATTTTTAGAAGATGAATTGATATATCAGCACCCTCCGTAAATGTACCGCAATCAATAGCACATTTTTTTATTAGTTGTTCTTCTGTTAAAACATTTGACTTCAATACAAATTTTTCATCACAATCTACCTTATCATAATAAGTTGAATCCAATTGTTCAACAAGACTATCATAATAATTATCCAATTGAGTTAATTTTGTATCTGTTTCACTTTTCAATGCATAATTTGAGAATTTGTTATCAATAGCTGTTAGTTGTTTTTCAAGTAAATTAGCTTTTTTATCAATTAGATTACTTTCAAATATTGTCTGATATGTATTTACAACATAATCTAATGATGGAACAGCTGCTGTTGCATCACATTCAGTTTCATCAGATTGAACAACAAGCGGAATCTCACTTTTCAAAGCATATTTACCTTCAGCAACTGTTTTCGTTTCATACTTATCTAATTCATAAGCCAATTCATCCTCATCAACAAACTTCTCATCAGCTTGTGAACTAGTATAATACGCTGTTAAGTCAACAGGTTCAGGAATATCTGTCTTCAATGCTATTTCATCCGTTCCGTCTTCATACAAAATTGATATAATATAAACCATCGGGCCTTTACAATATGTTGTTGAATTTTCTAATAGTAATGTACCATCATACTTCCAAAACAAACTGTATTCAGTACCTTCAACATTAATGAAGTTATCACACCAATATCCTAGTGAACTAAAATTGCCTGTTGTGAATACATAATCATATTCAATATCATTATATCTAAATTTGATGAAACATTTTTCATAAACATGATCACAAATACCGTTTTCTTCTATACTTCTATCAATTTCAAGTTGAGTTAACTTTGTTATACTTAAATCATTCATTTTACGATACTCGCTTAAGTTTGTAAGCTTTGCATATTCATCAATATTAATCAAATCTTTTACTTTAGTTACTGCCATAGATGATAATATATATGATGCTTGTGCTGATAGCGGTTTATCATCATTCATCAATTTCTGTTGAACTTCTTCTGTTGGTTCTTCATTCGGATTCAATTGTAGTTCATTATTTTTGAGTACTTCCGGAATATCTGTCTTCAATGCATATACATTTAATTGAGTGCTTAGGTCATCTTTGCTGACATATTTTTTATTTGTATAATCTATGGTCGGGATTGATGAGTTATCCATTACATAGAACTCTGTAATATCAGTCGGAGGTGCCCAGCTACTGCTATTACTTATAAAGTGATCATAATTGTCTGAACTGGTTGCGTAATAGATACAAATTCCTTTGTAGTTTACATTTTTTGCAGTACCAGATAATTTATATTCAACACAAGCATCAGTTTCACGCGAAAACACATAATATCCGTCAGTATAATCACTCGTTTTTTCGAAATAGATATATATACCTAAATCACGAGCTTTCGTAAGAAATTCTGAGTCTTTTGTAAGATTATGACTGACAGTGCCTGTTTCAAATCTCAAGTTATTAAATCCATCAATTTTACTAGAATCACTGTATAAATTATCTTTCGTTAAACAGTTTCCGAGGTCATTTTTCAATTCAGCTAATTTATTTTCAACGTCATCTGATAAAACATACTTATCTAATTCATAAGCCAATTCATCTTCATCAACAAACTTCTCATCAGCTTGTGCGCTTGTATAATACGCTGTTAAGTCAACAGGTTCAGGAATATCTGTCTTCAGTGCATATCCTTTCAGTGCTTCATTTATTTTTGTCGTCAACGATTCTTCATTAATCAAGTCATCAGGTATATCAGTTGATAAAGCGTAATTGTTGATGACATAATCACGCAATCCGTTAACAGCTTCATTCAATTGTTCCTCTGTGATTCCGTGACCGTTCGATGAATCACCTTTGATAACATAATTATCGACATATCTTTTGATGTATTCGTTAATTAGTCCGTCAATAGTATTTGTTTTTGTTACGTGACCGCTCTGCTCGATCGTAAACATCAATTTATTAGAAACTAAACAATGTCAAAACAAGATAAAAATAATTCATCTGATAGCTTTGAATTAGATTTAAGTGGTAATATTGATGATGATTCTGTATTTGACAGTGAGGTATCTAAACCTGATGATGATGATGATGAAGAACTAGAGGACCCGATAGATTATTTTAAGAAAACGTTTCTCAGTACATACAAACTAGAACACCCCGATGAATTAATTAATTTGTTGTATTTGATACAAAACAATGAATATACAGGAAGAAGTGTCGGAAAGATTCGTGAAATGAAAGTTAAGTTTCGACGATTTGTTTCATTGATGAACAAAATCAATGCAGGAATTAAAAGTAAAGGTAATCAATTCCTTAGTTTAAGAGAGTACACAACAGATAAAAAAAGTCTTGATACAATCATCAATTACTTTAATATTGTTGTCAACGATGATTTAAATTATAGCTCTGATGGTTTTCGTTCATCACCCATCAAACCTCCGCGAAAGAGTCAAACACCACAAACCACCAAAGGAAGAAGAAAGAGAACCAGCATACATGAACCAACACCTGACAGCAGTAAACGAAGAACTCCGAGAAGAAAACGCATAACTCCGAGTGATTCTGATGAATTACTGAATACAAGTTTTTTAGAGCAAGAAGATTCCCTTCCGTCAATATCATTCAACTTCCCGGAACCAGAAGAAGAAGAAGAAGATAACCTATCATCCTTGTTGCTGTCTCCTTACGATCAGGTAGATGATGACATTGAATTGCTCAAGCAATTAGGCTATAATCAACCCTGGATCAAAGTACTTCCAAGATGTTATGAAGCAGCAAAGAAACCACAAAACAAACTTGATGAACAAGCGAAAGAAAACGTTGATGCATTACATCAAACACTAGAAACTATCAGAGATAATATGAAGAGAAACATTGATATAACCAATGAACGAAAATCAATTACAGGCTTATCATCATTCTTCAGAGTGTTTGACACAATCATTAATAGAAAACCTATCAAAGGCTCTGATGTCATACAACCAATCAAACCACCATCAATCAAACCAATAACAAACAATAATAATAATAATTTTTCGAGTAATAAAATGAATGATGATACAACATTTATTGCTAACGAGGATGATGAAACAGAACTTAATGAAACGTTTCAACAGTACAATGAACGTGTAAAGAGACCTGCCAAAAAAGTTAAGTTCGGTAAGCTTAATTCTTTCGATGAATCACGTTTTAAGAAAGGAGCAGAATTTGAGTCACCAACATCTGAAGAAGAAATTCAACGATTATTGCAACAATACAAACAAGAAATCAAAACAACAGGTAAACGTGAAAACAGAGATGCTCCGACAGTTCTTAGCAATATCGGTAAATTCGGGAACTTAGATATTCAATCACACACACAAAACAGCTCATTTTACAAACAAAACTTCCTTGATATAATCATTAACGGAAATTACAGAGTTAAATACATTCCTTCAGCCGCTACACGAGACCAGGCAAAAGTTTATTGTCACACACATCTTGACCCGGACGGAAAACCAAAATACAGATTACTTCCTACTAACGCTAAAGACCCGTCAGGAGAGATTGAAATAACAGACCTGAACGGTGATAAAGTTGATGATATTATATTAGTTGATAAACGAGGTGTTCCACAAATCATTAACGGATACAAGCTTGTATTTGCTTCTCCTTACAAGAAGGTTTGGAAAACAATGGTTACTACACCAGAAGCACGAAAGAAATTACCGTTTAATGTCTGGCTTGATGAAATGTTTGAGAAAAGCAAAGACAAGATTGATTGGAATACAGGTAAATATATTCTTCAAGACTCAAGCAAAACACGACTCGCTCCGTACATTCAATACTATTCTGATTTGAGATTAGGAAAACCAAGAGTCAGCACCAGAGCATCACCAAATTCATTCTGGAGTAGTCTCTTTTCTAAGATATGGAAGGTTTATTGGGAGATATTCAGTGAAATACATCCGTTATCAAAAGTTGTTAATTATCTTACTATATCAAATGCATTATTTGTATATCACTTTGATAATCCCGTTAAGAAAGCAATTGAAACAGAACATAATTTGAAGCCGATGAATTACGTTGAATGGATGAATTACAGGAAAACACAAAAATCTGATTATAACAAGAAATGTATTGCTCTCATACAAGATTTCATAAACAAATCTAAAAAGACAATCGTCTTCGAAACAGGTAAATGGTCTAGAGATATTAATAGCTGGAATCCTGAGTTTAAGACCATTATCGAAAACATTAATTACTTAATTCAGAAAGTTGCACCCGCAGGTACTGATGTTAATGAAACAATAGCTTACATCAATGTTGCTAGCCCGACAGATATTCAAACGTTAAAGGAGGTTTCAAATAATAATATTGCCGTCTGGATTGATACAGTTTACGGTAAGGGTTGCGGATATATTGAATATAAGATTCAAATGTCTAAACAAAAGCTTGAGAGACTATCAGCAGCAGAAGGATATGATATCAAAGTACCTGAATAAATAAAAATAAATTAATGATTATTTGATGATTTTATTTTTATGACGGTCTTCTTCTCCTCCTTCTCGTTGAGTCACTGCCCGCAGTATTTAAAGAATCATTATGTATTGGAAACGGTTGTGAATTCGTTTGTTTTTTACTGTGTTTACCCTTTGAATCACTTTGTTTTTTATTTTTTGGTGATCCGTTAGGGAATGTATCGGAAGATGAATCAGAAAGTAATGAATCAGATGAAGATGAAAATGTTTTTCTTATTGAATACGGTTGAGGTGATTCATCATCACTGAAAGCAATCCATCCGTACTTTATTGGCGGGTTATCATTATCGTCGTCAGATGAAGAAGATACATGATAAACTTTTGCATTTGCAAATGATACATCTTCATTTTGTGGTGATTTGAAAGGAGATGTCGCAGCATTAGCAAACTTATTTGTTTGTGGGGGTGATTTGTAGGGAGATGTCCCGAAATCCTTCAGATACGGTGATGTAGTCGCGTCAGCAAATTGAATATGTTTATTTATTTTTGGTGTTTGTGGATGTGAATTGATAACAGGTATTGAGTATGTTGATGTCTGTGGCGGTTGATTAAATTGATTCATTTGTGGCGGTGGTTGATTTCCGAAACACGTTTGTTTCGTCTTCTGGTATTCCTCTTGAACATCATCAATATGTTGATTTCGATTAATGTATTGATAATCTTGCAGCTTTCTTTTCAAACGAAAATCATTATGTTCCTGTTGTTCATTTAATACCAAATTATTTGTTTGTCTTTGGTAATCCAGTAAATTAGTTCTCGGTGGTAATTGAGTCCTCAATACATTAGCTTGTGTTTGATATAATTGTGCATTTGCATTTCCAATCTGTTGTACTTCATATGCTTTATTTCTTATATCACGTGCCCGTTCACGGACTTTCTGTCTTTGTATACGTATCGCTTTCTCTCGTTCTTCTCTCTCGATTTGTTCCTTTGTTTTAAACAAATTACCGAGATTATTAAACATATTCTTTGATACTTCAATAAATTAATAAACAACTGAATATAAATGATTCAGGTTCAATAACGTTTCCTTTCATGTCTGTGAACCATAACCTGTATTCTTTCTTTGTGTTGTTCAGACACTCATATTTTCTGTATTTGGTTTGTCTTCTGTTAGCAAGCATTATGAAATGGTCGCAGAAAGGCATGAATTCAACTATATCTGAATGAACCATCAAATCACCGACAATATGTTGATTGACAACAGCACCACAATACTGAACAACAATGTACTTCTTGTTGCGACTATAAACGAAATCATCAGGAAGATTAAAATCTTTTGATTGTGTGTGATAGTATCGTTTTGTGATTGGTTGTTTAGCTTTCATTTTGCGTTTTATAAGTCAAAAAGAATATTTTATAATCATCATTCAAAGCATCTATTGACGAACAAACATATTTTGTGTACATGATTGGAACTGTTATTATTGTTTTATTCTTCAGTGTTTTGTTAGTTTGACGTAAAGGATTTAATAGTTTACATTTAACGTTTCCTGATTCATAACAAATGAATTCAGCAAGTTCATTGAACACTCTTCTTCGCTTTTCATGTTTCTTTTCTGTTTTCGCGTAATCGGTGTGAATGAGTATTATATTTTTGGGTTTATATGACAGAAGACCTTTAAATCGTTGTTTTTGTTGAATCTCTTTCAATTGCATTGATTTGGCTCTTATGTACTGCCATTCAAAGTCGCGGTCGTCTTGCATCTGTTGAGGTGTAAGATAAATGTATTTTGATTGTCGTTTGTCAAGGTATTCATCAGTTTCTTCATCAAATGATGTGTATAAAGGATTCAATAAGCGAAGAGATGAATGAGGTGTGTTATTGTACCATTTAACCGTTTGTTGCATCAATACATTGTTTGTCATTCGTTGTTGTGATTGACCGAAGGCGTTTCGTAAAGTTCTGATTACTGCATCAACACATTTATGTGCGTTCGTGAAAGGTGAATCATCAATGATTAACTTTATTTTGTTCGGGGCTTTGAATTTAATTGACGGTTTGTTTGATTGGTATCTTTCGTCTCCGTTGCAATAACTTTTGAATGCATTTGATATAAAAGCCTGTTCACCATCACATTTAATTGTTTCGATTCTGATATTCCTTTTATTAACTAGTTTATCAATTACTTTGATTATAGTTAACTCAGTTCTGTCCGCAATCGGTTCAACAATTAAGTATTTCGTGTTTACATTGATTAGGACGAGATAAGCTTTGTTTAATGCAAACATTATATCCATTTCCCAACAATGAGGCTCAAATGAGAAGTCAGGTTTTGATAGTTTCTTTACTGTTTTCAATCGGAAATCCTTAATATAGGGCTCAGTTTTAATGTTTGTGTCTTTGATGTACTTGTATTTAGATTTGAAAGGATAATTAATTGATTCTTTGTAGCTGCGTGCACTCGCTATGTCTTCGATGTATTCATTCATTTTGATCGCAAAAATAAAGCCTTCAAATGCCGCCCGTGAACGGAAACAGTCAAAGAATCACAAAAATAAAAAGAGCTATAGAAAGGGGTAATTTTAACCTTCAATCGAAATCAGTTTATTTATTCATTAGCTTGCGAACCTTTTGGCGTTTCATCATCAACGTATTCTAAACCTTCGAGAGATAATTTAAAGTATGTATCACGGCACAAACATAACTGACAGGGGGTGGATGAACTGTACCTTCTTCATTTACATTATAATATGTATCGTTCACACCTGTGTGAATTGGTTGACCGTTGATTTGAATTTGAACATTACCAAAACCTCCGTCTAAACCATCATAACAATAACCTGCAGATGATCTTTCAGTTTGAATATTGAATACAAATGATGTTGCATCAGACAAAGTGTTTTTGTATCGATTACCTCGTGCGTCGTTCTTTGGCATAGTAAATGAATCTTCAAATTCCTTTGTACATTGAAGTGTAATTGCGTCTAAATCACCGGCAGTCAATTGATTTTCAAAGAATCTTGCACCGATGGTATCTACGTTCTCGTCAGGGAAGTTCTTACCGCCTATGTTCAAATAACAGTTTTGATAAACAGGGTTTTCAAATACAGTCAGATCATTATGATGCTTTGGAAACAGAACCGACATTGTTGTAACGTTAATCAAAGGTATGTTCAATGTTGATTTGATTCCGTTTGCGGCGGCAGCAATCGGAAATGCATGATAATCAACCTTCTGTGAAGGAATGATTAAACCTTGTCTCAAAATGTTTTCAATTCCTTGACGTGTTGCTTCACAAACACCGTAGCCCTGCATGTTTGATTTGCAAAGAGTGATTGTCATTTGATTGCAGGTCAATGTTGCAACACCGTTTGAATATTCAATGTCTTTATGTTTTGTTTCTAAGATTTTAACAACATCGCCAGGAGCTAACGGAGCATCGGGATTTGCCGATGCAATCATTTCTGCAAACGTTCCTTTATTAACATCAGACTCTTTCACATGAAACTTCTCATAATCATCAATTGTGTAATGAAATACAACTTCTTTTGGTGTTTCATCTTCATCAACAGGATTACCTGCATGTATTCTTTGATATTTGATTGTAAGTGTTTGATCAAACACGGAAGGAATGGTTGCTTCATTACCGATTTGTGTGAATTGACGTTTAAGTTTACCGCGAACCTTTAAATCACGAAGTTTATCTAATGATTCAGCAGAAACAGATTCATCATCTTCGAGAAATGCTTTTGTTTCAGCAACTACATAAGGATCAATAACAGCCCAAACAAGACCTGCGGGGCTGACTTGAAAACGAATTGATAAATCACCGATGATTCCGTTAGGGAATAAATCAAATGCCTGTAATGCTAGTAAGTCATCAAACGGAAGGTTTAAATCAAATTCAACTTGTGCTCTTCCGTTCTCTTTGAAATTCATCAGATTTACATACGTTCCTGCCATTGTTTGTGAATATTGACTTACATTTTCCCATAAAGAATGAACGAATCTACGTCTTTTCTTTTCTGTTTCTGGTTTAAGTGCAGAATATAAGAAACCTTCACGAACACATTCATTCTGTTGATATCCGACATTAACATTATTATGTAGAATCTCTAAACGATCGAACAACTGATTTGATGATTTGAAACCGACAAACAGTTTGTAGAAGTGTTGAGGGTCTTCAATGGTTCGCAATTTATCAAGATCGGTATTCAACTGTAAATCTAGTTTGACATGAAATGTCAGAAATCCTTTGTCAACATCACTTATGAAATGATCAGGATGAGTTAAACTGATTTGTGAGTATTGACCTGCTGTAAACGGTGCGGGCTGATCATGACAGTCAACAGTTCTGAATGAAAATGAACGTGTTCCGTCATTAACGTTAATCATATGACGCATCTCTTCAAATGCATGCAATACATTTCCTGTTTCGATTTGATGGTTATGTGATCTCTCATTACGATATAACATTTATGATTTAATAAAAAGAATCAATATATTATCTCTTTTATTTACTCTTTAAATGGGTATAGGCATATTCAATAAGATAAAGAACGGTTTCAAGAAGTTCGGAAACAAAATCAAAGACGTAGCAACAAAGATTGTTGATAACATTCCTAAAGTCGTTGATGTCGGAAAACAGATTATCGATAAAGTTAAACCGATAACGAAATTCATTCCAGGCGTCGGTCAAGTTATTGACACTATTGATACAGGTTTAAGTATGGCAGGTCTAGTTGGAACGGTCGGAAAGTCAATATTAGATAAAGTTTAATGATATCTATAAACGTTTTATCATAAACTCAAATGAATGAAAACATCAATGAAGTTAAAATAATAAATGAAAACAGAAATGAAGTTAAAGTATTTAAATCACTTGAAGAATTCGATTTGTTCTGTCATAAAAATATTGATCAAATGAAATCACAAACGACAAACTATTTGAACAAGATTTATAAAATCATCACTAATGACGGAAATGAATACAAAATCACAAAACGTAATTGCAAAGAAGGAAAACGATGTGACGGAGACATTTATTTGAAGAAAGTCGGGAATACAATCACTAAAACACTTGAGAATGACAATATCACCGCTGATATTATTATTCTGAGAGAAACAGTTGATGCGATATCTTCCAAAACTGATGAACTTCGCGATTTGTTTGACAGTAAGTTGATTCACGTTAGTAGTGATGAGTGTTCCGGATGACAACCAGATAGAAATTCATTTATGACCGACACCACTGCCCTAATTTAGAAGGTCATCTTACTATTTTTGAATTGACACTAACTGATACTCATAACTAGGAATAAGTGGTCAGCATCATAGGGCCACATTGATGTTCACTTATGATCACTCATGACCGCCACTATTGCCCTAGTTTAGAAGGTCATCTAACTATTTTTGAATTGACCCTAACTGATACTCATAACTAGGAATAAGTGGTCAGCATCATGGGGTTATATAGATGTTCACTTATGACTGCCACTATTGCCCTAGTTTTGAAGGCCCCTAACTATTTTTGCATTTATGCATTCGCATTGACCCCAAAAATAAACCTATTTTTAAATTTGAATATTGATTTTTTTATCACCACCAAATGGAATCATCCACAACCCATTTCAAGGTCTACGAATACATCAACACATTGATATCCCTATCATCAAAGCCTGATGAATTCTCAAAATGTAATTTCGCAATATTATGTGACAAGTTCCCATTCAGTTTGAAGAAATCGCTTTACCTTGCGAGGGTCCTATAT
This sequence comes from Tritrichomonas musculus, assembly GCA_039105265.1. NCBI lineage: Eukaryota > Parabasalia > Tritrichomonadida > Tritrichomonadidae > Tritrichomonas > Tritrichomonas musculus. Next base: position 2,750,406 of record JAPFFF010000017.1, on the reverse strand, counting down.
GTATCACTACAGACTAATACTGAAACCATTAGATTCTACCCAGATAAGCTCAAGGAGATGAACCTTGAGAACATATATTTGACATCCAACAGTAGACGTAAATTGAGTATCAACATGCATGAGTTCTTCGTAAATGGGAATACCGAAAAACATGAATTCAAGGAATGCCCGTATTACAACTATTCGATTGAGAAAACCAATATAAACACCAAGGATCTCATTGGTAAATTACGTGAAAAATACAATATTGTGGAACCTGATGTATTCATTGGTCAACATCAAGATTTGGTATTGGAAGCAGACCCTGATATTGATTTTGTCTAAATCTTACTATATATAACTTGCATATCGTGTTCAACAGTGTTCACCAATATGAAATCATGTCCAGATAAGGTTCTATATTTTTGCCACAACTCTTCGAATTCACAAGGTATGCTCACCTGCTGATATATGTAATTGAGTTTCTGTCGCGAGAACCCATTGAATATGAAGAATGATGTACAATTATTTTTGTAATCAGTTGGCACACCTTTGAAGAACTGGATATTGATGTAAACGATTGAATTCTTATGGCGCAACTGTGTAATATAGTTTGTGAAGTATGATGATTTCAACAGCTTACTCTTAATGAAATCCTCACAAAGGATTATCGTATTGAGTGGTACATTGGGTTTCCCAAGTTTGTTGATATGAAGGAACTCAAACATTTGCTGCAACTTCTGTTCATCGACAATAATCTTCCCAACTGAGCTATATTTGTTATACAACTCTTTCCATAAATCGAGTTCCTTCAAGTATCGTTCGGCATTACTATCAGCGACAACCTCTATGGGTAAGTTGATGAGTTCACGTTGAGATTCAAATGTGGAATCATTTATAATACCATTTTTGCTCACATAGACTATCATATGAAATGGGTTATTTTTGAGTCTACTCATTTGAATGATATCACGAATAACTGTGTGACTCTTACCTTTGCCTTGAGAAGCTACCAGTATGTTCAAAGTATTGTACCAAGCATATATTCCGTTAGCGATTGGTCTTATGGATGCATTCGTGATTCTATCCCTATTCTTGGAATAGGCCTCACTCATAGCTTCATCAACATCAAACCTCTTGGAAACCGGTTGCTGCTTCTGGAACATAGAACGCAGTTCCTGCTCAAATGTGTCAAAATCTATTGGCTCTCCACTGGAACTGTCTGATAATTCGATAGATGTATAATCAAAAAGAGTTGGCTGCAGGCGTTTATAATACAACATTTAATCAAAAATAAAGCTTTTCAGGCGTATAATGTGCGTCTCAGCTCATCGGTCAACTCAGGTGGTTCATCCTCTGCAGTAAACGATACCAATATTAGTAGTTCAATTATGTTGGTCGCTAGTATCAACCCTAATAATATATTCATGATGATCTCGCTTGCAAGTGACATTTATGAAAATTTAAATACAAATTTTGAGTGATATCGAGTGTCTTATGAGCTCGGTCCATACATGGTTATATCCATATTTCAATTCATTGGATACCCCATTTTTGGATACCAATATCTTATCAATCTTCATGTACTTCGAGTTTGAAACACAGCCTGTACACCCACTATCCTCATTTATAACCAACTCAACCTTGTCAGCCTTAGTGAGTATTTTAATGAGCTCCATCAATGTGTTGCTATGGCACACAAGATAGTTGTTCATCCTCAATGGATTCGTTTCATAGATACTCAGCAATATCTCGAGGAATTTATTTTTGGTATCCAAATCCTCACCGTCAAGTTCTAATGAACGTTCTAGAGGAGGATTGTTTATTGGAGCAACTGATGGATATGCACCAGTTGTCGAGGGTGTAGTAAAATTTGCATTCTGGGTGCCATTTTGAGGATATCCCCCTTCAGTATATCCCATTTGAGGTTGCACTTGAGGTTGCATCTGTGGAACTTGAGGATAATCCCCTTCAGTATAAGCTACTGGTTGTACAGGTGGAGGTCTATTCGCAGCAATCTTAATATTCACATTCTGCTCCTGTTTAACACTAGCATCATTTTCACTTGATAGAATTCTAGCCTTATGGAGAGTCATTTCCAAAGCACAAAAATATTTTTACCCCAATTGCTATATTTCTTAAGTCATTTCTGGGTCAACTTGTGAGCCAGCTGGTGATTCATCATCAACATATTCAAGACCATCGAGTGAGAGCTTAAAGTATGTGTCTCTGCATAAACAGAGTTGGACAGGTGGTGGTCTAACAACAGCTCCACTTGGTTCAATAATATTATAATATGTATCATTATTGCCAGTGAATATTGGTTGACCATTGACTTGAATTTGGATATTACCTTTGCCACCATCTAAGCCATCATAACAGTATCCAGCAGATGCTCTCTCAGTTTGGACATTGAATACAAATGATGTGGCATCACTCAATGTATTCTTATATCTATTTCCATCAACATCATTCTTGGGCATAGTGAAGCTATCCTCAAATTCCTTAGTACATTGGAGTGTGATGCTATCCAAATCGCCAGCTGTTAGTTGACTCTCGAAGAATCTAGCACCAATGGTACTAACATTCTCATCTGGGAAGTTCTTACCACCAATATTCAAATAACAATTTTGGTAAACGGGATTCTCAAATACGGTCAAATCGTTGTGATGCTTGGGGAACAATAATGACATGCTTGTGACATTTATTAATGGGATATTCAATGTAGATTTGATTCCATTGGATGCAGCAGCAATTGGGAATGCATGATAATCTACCTTTTGGGATGGAATTATCAGTCCTTCACGTAATATGGATTCGATACCCGCACGAGTGGCTTCACAAACACCATATCCTTGCATGTTGGATTTACATAAAGTGATAGTCATTCGGTTAACGGTGAGAGTTGCCGGTTGCGATTCATATTTAAGTTCATTATTCTCTTCAACGATTTCAATTGTCATATAGTCTTCAATAGTACCTGTGTAATCGGGATTATGGCGTGCAATCTCCTTTAAATTCATAGTCTTCTTAATACCGAATTTCTCATATTCCTCATCTGTAAATTCGAAAGTGATTTCAATTGGTGTATCATTAACTGGAGTTCCATGTTCGGCACAAATATTGTACTTAAATTTGATTGTATTATCGAATACCCCTGGTATAAGTGCTTCATTACCAATTTGCGTAAATTGCCTCTTGAGTTTACCACGAGCCTTGATCTCACGCAATTGCTCCAACTGCTTCATTGTAATATGATCATCATCTTCCAAGAATGCCTTTGCTTCAGCAACCGTATATGGATCAATGACTGCCCATACAAGACCTGCTGGACTGACTTGGAATCTAATAGATAAATCACCAATGATTCCATTGGGGAATAAATCGAATGCCTGCAATGCAAGCAAGTCATCAAATGGTATATTCAAATCGAATTCAGTAGTGGTCTTCCCATTGGCTTTGAAATCATTGAGATTAACATAAACACCTGCATGAGTTTGACTATAATTTGAAACATTCTCCCATAAGCTGTGAACGAATCTGCGGCGTTTCTTCTCGGTTTCTGGTTTCAAAACTGAGTATAGGAAGCCCTCACGAATGCATTCATTTTGCTGATATCCAACATTGACATTGTTATGGAGAATCTCCAGCCTGTCGAATAATTGGTTCGAGGACTTGAATCCCACAAACAATTTGTAGAGGTTATCAGGATCTTCAATCAATTGTAATTTAGCAGTATCGGTGTTCAATTGCAAATCAAGTTTGATGTGGAATGTGAGGAAACCTTTATCAACATCACTAATAAAGTGGTCGGGGTGCGTTAATGAAATCTGTGAGTACTGACCTTGATGGAATGGTGCTGGTTGGTCATGGCAATCAACAGTTCTAAATGAGAAGCTTCTGGTACCATCATTGGTATTAATAATGTTTCTCATCTTCTGGAATGTCTCCATAACATTACCAGCCTCGTACATCAAGTTGTGAGCTCTTTCGTTCCTATATTTCATTTGTACCTTGGAAAAAACCAGGAAATCACATTTTTTTATATACCAAATGGGCATTGGTATCTTCAGGAAGATAAAAGATGGATTCCGCAAAGTGGGATCTACACTCAGGAATGTCGCGCAGAGAGTTGTTGATAAGCTACCTACAGTTGTCAATGTTGGTAGACAAATCATTGATAGGGTCAAACCAATTGCAGGATTGATACCTGGTGCAGGTGGACTACTTGATACAATTGATAGAGGTTTGGGAACGGTTGGTAAGGCTGGTGAAATAGGTAAATCCATATTGGATAAAGTTTAATCATCACCAAATATCCACATACATATGAATTTATTTTTGCCTGTTTTGAAATGAATACAGATAATGTGAAACATTTAGCCCAATGCGATATTAAGGTCATAAACGATAATAAGCTGGAGCAGCGTACGTTCAACTCAGTAGAGGAGTTCGACCTGTTCTACCAGAAGTACAAAGATATGTTCAATGAGAAGACCACCAATTATCTCAATAAAACCTACAAAATTATCACCCCTGAGTGTGAGTACAGGATTACCAAACGCACCGGCAAGGATGGCTCCAATAATGTGTTTCTCAAGAAAATCTCTAAGCAAGCCGATAACGATAACCTCGTGGAGATCCAATTTGCAAACATTCGAGCTGACATAAATGTATTGCAGTCATCATTAGATTCGTATTCCAAACGGATTACCACTTTGGAGAACACCATTGGCATGATCACTACAAAAATAAATCAGCTCACCAATACTGTGAATGAATGTACTGATGCTGTGAACAACCTCCTAAGACATTAAATTTTTGAATTATTTGGGACTACCTGGTGATTGAGCGAGTGGTGTATCGCTGATGATGTTGATTTAATAACTGGGTCATGTATAATACACCCCTTATCTTCATATTTTTGGATTGTAGGTTTGGTACAACTCATGGTTCGCATATTTCGCATGTGGCGTTCCAGGTGATTGAAATACGTAAGCCCATTAGAATCTTTTAATACACGGCGTTCCTCATAAGACATTTAATCTTGAAAAAACACTTTTTTTCGTATCTAAATGACTGAATTGAGTGAATACAAGAAAGAGATTCCAGAGTTGAAGCGCATCAAGCATGATCTCAAGGAGAAGTGCTATTTGTATAAGGGTCATCTCAATAACATCAAAGGTGGCATGCTGGGTAGCAATGGTCTTGCCGTTCGTGAATCACTGATTGAAGATATTAATAGTTTGAAGGAAAAGGTTGCCAAACTCGAGAATGAGTTAGCTGAATTATCAAGCGATAACCATTAAATTCCCAGGGTCGTAATATTGCTAGGATGTATTCCATACTCCCGATTGAGACCATTATTTTTGCACATTAAATGATGCACAAGCTCTCAGTCCCACAGGGGATGACTGATAACAAGAAATCATTCAAGATATTCGATAATGAGTACAAGTCATTGCTCAAGTACCCATTCAAATCTAAAATATCAAAATTGGACCCATCACTGTTTATCGTCAACCCCGAGTATCATCATGAACCATTCGTTAAGGACTTCAAATTGAAACCATGTAATTCTTATTCAAAACCGGATTTCTCATTTGAACCTGGCTGCTGGGAGGTCGATTTGATGTTTGTGAAGTACACTACGAAGGAACATGGAATACCTCCTGGTTATAAATTGGTACCCCATGAAACCATTTACCTCATCATGGTGAATGTCAACACGCGATATCTAATTGTGGAACCGCTTAAGGACAAACTAGCTGATACCATTAAGGATGCATACGCCAAAATCATTCTCGATAAATATGATGACTTCAAATTTAATACCATCAAATGTGATGGTGAAAATAATCTACTAAAAGTGCTTGATGTGGCAAATCAAACTGATGAAAATAGGGAAATAGCCAATGGCACTAAAAATGTGCTATTCAATAAAAATGCACTGATCGTTAATAAATCCAAACATAGCAACTCTCACAAAATCGTTGATGCAACCATTAGGACACTCCGCAATGCATTCGGTTTAGATAATCGTCGAATTGGAGACCCTTTCCTGATGCAACAGATGGTCCACTACTATAACAACACACCGCATCGTTCTCTACGAATGCCCAATCCCAATTATCGAGATGATGAGTATTATGACCAGTATCTGGCTAAAGAGCCTAAGTGGATATACTATACACCCAATCAAATGCAGCACAACCCTGATTTGGAATGGAGATACATCAGGGATTGCCAACGGAAGCTACGTCGAATCAAAAATAATATGCAAATGGATGGTCTACTGAGCTATCACAAGGGTAATATCATATTGATCCATTACGATACATCCAAAACTGAGAAGAAGCATGAGAAGCAGAGGCGTGTGTTCAATGAGATTGCTGAATTCATAAGATACCATAATGGGAACGTCGAATGCAAATTGCTGAACCCATATCGTAGATTCCAGTTGAATGCTGATAAGCAAGCAGGAACTGCGTTCTATGTGCCGTATATCAAAACCAAAACTGGTCGAACGCCAATGACTGATGATGAGCGAGCTACTATAACAATCCCCATCATGTACACCCGATTCGTGGCACCCAATTATGAATCATTGGGTGAAGACTATAAGCAGTACTTTGCTGTCTAATAAATGCCCAAACGCTATTTTCATACGCAAACCACCGAATTTACATTACCTGAGGATTTCATATATAGTCGCAACAAGAAATACATCGTAGTGCAGTATGTAGGGGCTATCGTAAATAAGACCATAATCGGTGATTTAATGGTACACTCAGACATTGTTGAATTCGACCCATACTGCGACCACTTCATAATGTTAGCCAACAGGCGGCAAACTAAGTATCGCAAATATGAGATGCTCAACAGGACCAAGCGGGATTTCAAAATATGGTTCACAGACCTGTATGGCAATGAGATAAAACCTGATGCATTCGTGCTATCATGCTTGCTAATATATTGAATATAGAATGCAGTTCGCTAGCGCTCGGCAATGAAATTGCTTCCTGCTTGGGTTACCGAATAAGCCTCTAAATGAGTTTATTTTTGGGTAAATGAATGATGACTACTTTGAGGTTTATACATTGAAACCAGGTCAATATCGTGAATTAAAATATTCAAAATATTTATCAGCGGTATACCTTGATGTCGATAAATCTACTAAATTATATTTCCCACGTGATTTAGTTCCACCACCAGTCGTTCATGACTACACGATTGATAAAAATGGAGCTACATTCACAATGACATCACATGAAAAAGTTCCTACATACATATGGGAATCTAGATATGTGCCATCAGCGAATGACTTTTGTATGATACTAGTTCGAGGACCCAATAATCATAAACTTTATCCAAAATCGTATATCGCCTATCACAGAAATATTTTCAAGGAAACTGTTCTTGCAAACACAACTAAAAGACCTGGTGATTATGTTATAGGGTTTGAGATAGCGGTTTATTCAAATCATTTGCTTCTACCAGAAATATATTGTTTTGAACAAGATCCTTTATACCCGTCAAACCAGACAGCTCAACAAGATAGTCGTCCAAAACCCATTCAATTTTCATTCTCAAGCGATGAAGTTTTTAGTAAGTCTCCACCTAGTAAAAATATTTTGGTTAATAATGGGACTGCCCCATTTGAGAAAAAAACTAAGGATTGGTATCATGAACACACATCATATCACCCTCGACAAAAACTTATATGTAATGATTACACGGATGAGGCTAGTGAGAGTAGTGATAATGAACAAAATACATATGACCCGCATGAAGCTGAGTATAGGGATTATCAGGTGAGAAATCAAAATAAAATTAGTCCAAGTGGTGTATATATGTCTACCGATAAGAGACCAGGTACGAAGTCCGTTGTTGCTCGAAAAACAAATGGTTCACTCCAAGAATATCGAGTTGGGAAACGTGCGATGACTGATATACGACGCAAGCAGTCATATAAATATCAAAAATATCAGGGTGACGCTCAAACTCTCAATCCTAGAAGTACATATGACTCGCAGAGTGGTTACTCGCAGAGGCTCGACACTAGGAGCGATGATGAGTATTCTAGTGAATCAAATGTTGATGATGATTATGCTCCACGAAGTAGTTCACGTAGACAGCACAGTCTGTATCGTAATGGACTTAGAGACAGGACTCGTGAGCAGGAATCACAAGATAACTCCAATACTAGAACACCTGAGCAGAAGGTACTTCGTACTTCATCTAGAAAGCATTCCAGTTCAGTGAAGACATCGCAGTCTGTGAAATTTGGTAAATCATTTAAACCATATCGGGAGAAATTCACACCACAATTCAAGGGGAATACCATGGACACCACATTTGAGTATGAGAGTAGTCGTGAGTATGGAACACTTCCTGAATATAGTGAGCAGGAGCTAAGTTCTCAATATGAGGAGGAGGAGCCTGAACGTGAACCTGAACCCCAACCACCTCGTAGGCATAAACGCAATGCAAAAATAATATCCAAACCCAGCCAAAAGCGTGAGAATTTCTTTGACCGATTCAAGCAATAGTATATACCTATTGTTGACCACCATATACGATTTCAAATCGACTTGCACTCGCTTTCCTAGCATCCCTAGCCTCCTTATTTTTGGCTTTCATCTCAAGGTATCCGCTTTTCGCTCCATAGAATTCATAGTCAATCAACTGGTTGATGTTGTCAATAAATGAATCACGAACTTCCTTCACCGCGATTGGAGAACTGGTATTTACGTATATAAGTAGATTTTCAAATGCTGCAGGTGTTCGCTTGCCTTGATCATCAGTTCGAGGTACGGTTCCCTCATCGAAAGTGGTATTAAATCCCCATAGGAATACTATTTGTTCAATCTGTTCTAGCATTTCGAGAATTTCATCAGGTATTTCCGCATCCTTTAGAGCACCAGTCTTGCGGTCAGCTACTTGGTCAATGAGTTTAATCCATTCCTCGATCATGGGACCAACTATCTGCATATACTCCGACTTATGAGTGCTCTTCCAATTGGACCAGCTTGGGTAGTTGAATGACTTGTCATTATGCCTTTGCTCTATAGTACTTTTCGCAGGGAGGTCGAAGTAGTAAATATATATGGCGTTGCATACGGCTAGGAAATTGGTCAACTTCTTGAGTTCGAGCCAATCTTGAAGTTTATCCTGGCCCCAGAATACATTCCATATATGCGAGAACAGGGATGCCCAATAGCTGTTAGGTGATAAGCGCTTGCTCATACGTGCCTTTCCAATACCGGATTCACCATATGCCTTTTCTAGAGTATTCAATGCCACGGATTTAGTCAATTTATATTCACCACGCTCCCAATCGACCTTGGTAATATCCTTATCGAATTGCTCCTTGAGCCATACATTGAATGGCTTGGCTTGACGCTTAGCCTTTGTATCACAAATGGTTTTCCAGGCCTTCTTATAGGGTGATGCATGAACTAATTTGTATCCGTTGACAATAGCTGGAATGCCGCGTTTATCAACCAATACGATATCATCAACCTTGTCACCATTGAGGTCTGTAATACGATTTCCTAATGGGTCGTTGGAATTGGTTGGTAATAATCTGTACTTGGGAACTCCAGTTTCATCGAGGTGGTTCATACAATACTCCTTTGCGGTATCACGTGCTGCAGCTGATGGAATGTACTTAACCCGGTAATTGCCGTTTATAATCATATCTAGGAAGTTCTTCTTGAAGGTTGATGAATCGCCTGTGAGTGAGAGATTGCCGAATTGGCCTAAACGACCTTTGACATTCTCATAGTCTTTGCCATTGCGTCTACCTACGGTAGCACTTGGTGGTTCAACCTCTTGCATAACATATTCATATGCATTATCTTCATTGAATCTGGATATTGGTTTGAATGGCGATTTTTGTATTTGTTGGGTGAATTTTAGATTAGGTTTACTAACGTGTTTGACAGGTGTCCTAATATATTCATATCGTGTTGGTCTATCGTTGTTGTTATCATCAACACCCGGTGCTTGGACATTACCATCATCATCATCATCATCGCTAACCTCTGCTGGTGGTGCTGCTGCTGGTGGTGGTGGTTGCTTTTTAGTATTTGGACGCTTTGGAGATTTATAGCTCATGAGTACTTTAGGTGTAAAAAAAATGTCATTATTTGCATACTCGCAATTGGCATCTCTTTGGACATCAGCTTGGGATTCCGATTCACCATCCACCTCCTCGAAAGGGGGTCCGATGGGTATACCGGTAATCACACCTTTATTGTATAGGAAATGTTTAGTATAGAACAGAGTGGATTTTCAATAAAAGCGGCCACTATCGACGAGTTACTGATTGAATACATCAAAAGGTATGCATGTATGTGCCATAATGGGTCCAATGGCTCGAATATAACTGGTCCCAACCAGGAGCAAATCAAGGAACTCATTACGAGTACAGTTGGTGAGCATCTCGAAAAATATGCATTAGCCAAGGACCTTGAGTCATATGCTTTGCAAACCCAGCTATTCGACTATGTGAAAACCGAGGATTTCAATACGGAGATGCTGAAGTATGCGCTATCTAAGGACTTGCAATCGTATGCCAGTAGTGAAGATGTGGAGAATGCCATTGGGGAATTACGTGATTACATCGTCAAAAACTGTGCACTATCTACTGAAATACCTGAGGTCCCTGAGAACATCGTTACGAGTGATTCATTGAGTACTGCTTTGGAACCATATGTGAAGACTCAGGACTTACCAGATATGTCCGAGTATGTGAAGACTCAGGACTTACCAGATATGACCAAGTATGCACTCGCTGAAGATATCCCGGAGATACCCACTGATTTGGTTAATGGATCTACACTGAGTACTGCATTGAGTACTGCTTTGGAACCGTATGCGAAGCTTGCGAACTTAAGTGAGTACGCGAAGACCCAGGACTTGCCAGATATGTCCGAGTATGTGAAGACCCAGGACCTCCCGGAGATACCCACAGATTTGGTTAATGGATCTACACTGAGTACAGCTTTGGAACCATATGCTTTGACAACAGATATGACCCATGCTATTGATCAAGTGAAGAGCGATATCCCAGAGATTATCGAGGGGCAAACAACAATTCAATTCACAATCGTCAATAATACAATCCCCGATTTGGATTACGACACATATCATACACTGATTGAGCAATATGGGTTGGATATTGTCTCATCAGACAGTTACTATACGGCCCATTATGTTCACGCAGACTATTCGTACAATGACGATGATGATAATCAACCCTCTCAGATACTGCATATCGACGGAAGTAGTTCTGGTCTATGGATACTGTATCACAGCCATGAATTAATCAATCCAGGAACTGGTGATACACCGGAAATACTATCATGTTCAATAACCAAAACTGTCGAACCAACCGACAAAAACGCTTATTCGGCGAGATATGTGTCGAACACTTATGCTCTCAAAACGGATATCCAGGAGATACCCACTGATTTGGTTAATGGATCTACACTGAGTACTGTGTTGGAACCATACGCGAAGACCCAGGACTTGCCAGATATGACCAAGTATGCACTCACAACAGATATCCCGGAGATACCCACCGATTTGGTTAATGGATCTACACTGAGTACTGCGTTGGAACCATACGTGAAGACTCAGGACTTACCAGATATGACCAAGTATGCACTCACAACAGATATACCAAAAGAGTATTTCACTGATATCAGTGGAGAGGTTTATATCAAAGACCCAAACAACATCCTGACATTGGGTGGAGCCAATCAGACATGTAGTGATGCACCTCTCATGGTCATGAAACCAAATCATTCTCGCAATACCAGAATATTTAGCATTGGCAATCAACTGGATAGTTCGAAGGAGAGATGGTTAGATTTCGATATTGATGCAAACAGTGATACAGCGACCATCAAATACAATGAAATAACTGCATTGGAGATTACTCGATCAAAAGTTTGTGTTATGAATGCATGTGATATAGACGGTCATGCCTATGCTAAAATCAATTCCAACACAACCATCACCCACTACTCCCCAATCGAGTCATCGGTTAACAGCATTACCGATTTCGTCATTGGAGCTCCAGTATATATGACCGGTAAGGTATATCATCGTGAGGATTCGAAATGGGTCCCTAGCACTGAAGCTGACACCACTGATTGCATATGTAGTGTGAAGACCACTGGTACCTGGAAGGAGTATGTTGGTATATGCGTGAGAATCGATGAAGCCAATGGTTGTATCACATTCGCCACTCATGGGGATTACATGGTTAAGGTTGAGGACTCCTCATGCTATTCCATTGGGGATGAGGTATTCATTGATAACGCTGATAATAAACTGAAGATACTCACTGGTGAGACCGCGATAACCTCAAAAATAAATCGTATGACCGTGGGTATCATAACTGGTATCATCAACGGATCCACATTAGCTGTATTCAAGGCCTAATGTAGGTCGCAGCAATTTTGCTGTCACCCAAATTTAGAGCATAATATAGTCCCCTGATGTGAGCCCATGGATGAATGGTGCACAGGATTGGTTCTCGAGGACAATCATTTTGGTGTGTGTCCCGGTGAGAGCATTCTTGTTTACCGTGATCTTGGACATCGTCATCTCACTGATTTTGCTCTGGATTTTGGTATTGCGAGTCATTTGCAGATTGATATTTTTGCCAACCTTCACACCACCATTGTCGATGATGTCCTTGTAATCATCACTTGTAATATGGTTTTTCTTGAGGGAGACCCCCTTGAGTTTGAGTGCCTTGGTTACAGCTCCACTATTAAATATGGTGTAGCACTTGGGGGCTAACGCAATCATATTCTCACCATATTTCTCAATGCAGAGACCCAGTATTTTCTTCTCATCAGCGATTGTATTTATATTGGGATTCGGCATGAACTTATATATGTTCTCATCATAGAATGCCCTATTCTTGATGATGTATTTGAACTCTTGATCGGACCCCTTGGATTCATCACCAGCAACCGCAAAATATGCACTATCGGTGTCTCCCTCTATGAAATGAAATCGTTCCACATCAAGGCACTTGTACATGAAATCGTATATGAATGTGAGATACCAGAATTTGGCATTATCTAGTGTCCAGAATGACTCCTGAAGGCAAGTCGTACATTTGAAGCTCTTTGGGTTCATTTGGAGTAGGTAGTTGTCATCACTCAATTTGATCCCACTAACATAGTTATCGTAGATGATATTCTGGAAGGTCTTATCACGTGAACATATTTTTATTTTAGAGAACTTCTCAGTGTTCATCCCATCGTATCCATATGAACCATTCATGCTAATCTTGTAGAACTTTTCATTGCCGGATACAGCTCCAGAAATGATATCCTGACGACGTTTCATGAACTCACTAACAAATGGGTTGAATCCACGATGAGCTTCGTATGTGGTGAGACTTTTGATATCTTCGATGACAAGCCCATGGTCGAGTAGGAACCAGAGATAATAATTTGAGAATGTTTGATAGGTACCCATCGTATCGACACACATAGTTAGCTTTCGTTCAGTTTTATCAGCGGATGGGAGTTTGTTGTGAGTCATGTAGTTGTGCATGTATGAACCAATGGTTGTTTCATCGTTCGTGATATCAAAATTGCGAAATACTGGTGGGAAATTGATGAAGTTATTGATTTTAGATACTGGGCATTTCAATATGACCTCCGCTTTGAACAAATATTTAGGATGCTTTCGTAAATTCCGGCTGTTGATGATATGCATACATGAGTTATAGGTTTTCATATTTTTGGTACCATTGTTATAAACATCGAATCTCTCCAACATGGAACCTGGCATATACATAACCCCTCCGTGATATGGATTGAAATCATGTTTGGTTGAACTGAATGCTGATGGGTATAAGCTATTGAAATCAACTCCAACAATGTGAGTCATAGTGTGAGGGGTATCATATGAGATTACCTTGTGGTCAACGGCGTTGTATCTAAAACGATTTATATTAGTGTGGCCCTTGATGTTGACACGGTGCATAACATTGGATAGACCTCCAGTGATGTTGTTCCGTAAGCTATAATATTCCTGTTCATCATTGATGAGTGTTGGGAGATGCATCATCTTACAATATTTCTTCAGTTGAATTCGTAGTTTGGTTATATTGGGGTCATCACGACTGCGAAGTTTGTTGCATTCTGCACAAGCGAGTTTACAGTTGCTGAGTTCGTGACCGATATCGTTATTGATTCTATCGAGGGTAGGCTTATTGGTCCACGTGAAGTGCTCACCACAGAGATGACACTTGCCAGTATCAGGATTGTTGTACATTTTCATGAATTCATCAAACTGCTCCTCGCAAACACATTTATCGAGGTTCCTGGGAGAGTCCTTATGAGATTGATTATATTTGACATCCTGATTATAGTAGTTCTCACATTTGAATCTCCACCATTTGAGATTTGGTTTGAATGTATTTATAGAATTCTGTATAGAGTATTCAGTGTTTGGGTCAAATTCCTTATAAGCGAGTGCATACTTGATACAGGATGCATTCTTGCTCAACGAGAGATTCGATATGAGGTCAACGTTGTACTGAGCATTGAGGACTATCAAATTGTCAATGGGTTTAATCATCATCTCAACATCGTTATCATTATACGCCAACAGGTAATCCCATCGGGTTTTATAATTTTTGGCATCCTCGAGATATAATTTGTAATCATCTTCAGTCAATGGATTCTTCTGGTTGAGATAACTGTAAAATGCTTCATACTCAAAGGGCTCCGTTCGTGAGAGAACCTCATTATAATTCTCAATGTTGATAGCTTCATAAGGAAACACTCCTTTACTGCTATTCTCGAGTCCACCAAAATCTACACCAAATTGTCGTAATGTACCTCCGGCAACGAATGATTGTGCATCGATGAATCTCAACTTGGTGTCATATTTTGAGGATTTCAATATGAACTGCTTCAATGATGATGTGGTACCGATGATACTGTTGGACTCGACACTCCACGAACAGTAATTGAGATACTGCTTGAATAGGTTACTATCGAATCTACTCGAATTGAACCCAAATACGGTAATCACATTCAGGTTTCTGTCGATTTTATTGAGAGTATCAATCGATTCATTAATAAAGGTTTTCATATATTGAACCTTATCGTGATACACCTGTTGAGATTGCTCAAACAACCACTCAATCCACTCAGTGATGAACTCAGTTGAATCTCTTAATGAGAAGTGTCGTGTGTTGCAACCAGATTGTGATTTGACACATGATGATACGCTAAGTGGAATCAATCGAGAGTTGATAGTTGTTGATGAACCAATAGAGTACGAAGTACCTTCTGTATTCACAGGTTGTTCAACAGTTTCGAAATCATAAGTGATGTAATATATGTTGGGTTTCCATTCGAGACCATATGCTAAACAATATTCATACACCGGATTGTTGAGTATATGTGGACAATATGGAAGTGGCTCACGATTAGGTATAAATTGTTTTCGAAATACTCCAGTACAGTTATCAACATGATTCTTGAAGCGATTCATATTGTGATGACCGTAATGTGCATATGAGCCACACTTTGGGCAGATATGGATGTTGGTCAACTTCTCAGCATCCTTGATATACATTATGTGAATGATTCGATTTTGAGTGAACAGTAATGCAGATTTCCTAAATGAATTGTCACGATTATATTTCCATTGGTCCTGAAGGTTATACACCTTGAGTTCTGCATTGTACTCATAGATGTCAACATTCAAATGATGCTTTTCAGCAGATGCCTTCATGGCTTCAATTGATGTACCCGGATAGTTGTTCAGGAAGTTGATTGCAGCTTGAGATGGCTTAGTTGAATACACTATATTGTGTTCCCCGCACAGAAGTTTCCTAGCTGCTTGTGTACGATGCTTAGTATAACAATGATATTTGGGGTTAACTAGATGATCATCGAGACATGCAGCAAGAAATCGATACCAACATAGATTGTCATCGACGTTGTCTGTGATAATGAATTTATTATTTTTGATTTCAGGAGGTAAATCCTTGATGGGACCACTAACCTTGACCATTCGAGATACTGTGAATGAAACTGTGCCTACGAGAATCAACTTGGTGCTCGATGTTGAGGTTTCATATGAGTGCAGTACTGATTCAATATAGTACTTCACGATATCAAGTGATTGCTCATCACGAACCACAATTGGGGTAGCAGATTTATAGTTATTCCAAGTGATTTCCCTAGCTGTATATTGGAATGTGTCAGTCTCAGCACTGGATGACTCAAATACACCCGAGAGTTGGAAATATATTTTGAATGGTTTCACCTCACGTTCATAAACTTGTTGCAAGCCATCATATATACTGTTCAATGAGGATATCGAGTTGAAGTAGTATATGTATATAGGCTCGAAGGTATCAATATCCGTGTGTTCATTGTAATCATTATCAGCATATTTGGCATATTTTTGCCAAGCCTCTACAGCCTTATCGTAGTCCTCAGGTAAGTTCACCATGAGGAAATCATTGTGTTTCGATTTGAATTCATGACCGAACTCGCCAAGGTACTCGAATATTTCATTATTTTCAGGATCTTTGGGGATACCATCAATATCAGTATTGTCATCAATAATATTTGCTAGTTTTGTAATTTTAGACCTATCTTGGAATATATCTTGTATTTCAGCTCTATCGAGATATTCGGGATAATATTTGTTGAAATATGAATATACCTTACGTTCATCATCTAATTGCTGTTGGAACTCATCTTGGGTATTCATATGTTGAAGTACATCAATGGGGTCATCAATCTTGTAATCATCTCTATTGAATTTACTGAAGTAATCGTTATCCAGTTTGTCATTCAATCTCTTTATATATGAAGGCTGCTCATCATACCGAATTGGTTTCTTATGAGTTGTCGGTGGTGGAAGTATTGGTGGATACTCATTTTCACGAATCAATCGTTGAGCTTCCTGCAAAGCATATTTTGCAACATCAATATTATGTTGTATTTGGCGTTCCCTATATACCTTACGTTCATCATCTAATTGCTGTTGGAACTTATCTTGGGTATTCATATGTTGAAGTACATCAATGGGTTCATTAATTTTGTAATCAGCTCTATTGAATTTATTGAAGTAATCATTATCATCTACAAGACGTTCAGCCCTCAGTTGTCCAAAGAATGTATCAAAATGAGATTCCTGGAGTATACCATTGGGATTGAAACCTGTGCGAGCTACAAATGAGTTATAATTTAGGTACTTCGTGAGTTTGCTCAGTTGAGCAACAAATGTAGTGTTGGTTGGGATGTTACCACCGAACTCATTGTTGATGATATTGATATAATTTTTGATAGTCCATGAAGGAATTGCACCAAAATTCTTATTCGAGATACAACTCATTTGCCCAAACGTAAAAATATAAAATTGTAATCGGTAAAAATATTGATTAAACATTATTTTTGAATTTTGGCTAGAAATCGATTGTATCAATCTCAACTTCGGGGGTTAGAGTCGTTTCACTAGGAGGAACATTTATAGTCATATGGGTGTTGAGTAGTTTTTGGGTCATATACATGGAGATACTTAAATTTAGGTTATCGAATATTAGTTTACGCAATAGGGATATACGTTTATGAGGTTCCACGTTGGATACTGCATCGATTACATCCTTTGATGAGACATATTGGATCAATCGGTCGTGATCCTTAATATCCAAAAACTTGCTTCGATTGAATATATGGGTTCGATTTAAGCGAGAATGGGGATGTTCAATAGATGATGTCTCAGGAGGTGAGTCACTTCGAACGAAATTCTTAGGCTGTACCGTTGTGCTTGGATTAGGAGATGGCTGTTTATGGTTCATACGTTTAATCAAATGCTTGACATCTTGGCACAAATCGGTGATACCATTTAAAATTTTTAATAGTATATCAGTGTCAATTTCCATTTATACAAAATAAAATATTATTTTAACAAATTTAGGTTGCTGGTGGAATGTGATTGGTAGTAAGAGAGGTTCTTTAGTATGACCTTCAGTACAACCTTCAGTACAACCTTTAGGATAACCTTTAGTATGACCTTTCGTAGTAAGTACCCCTAGCCTTCTAAACTAGGGCAATAGTGGCGGTCATAAGTGAACATCTATATAGTCCCATGATGCTGATCAATTATTCCTAGTTATGAGTATCAGTTAGTATCACAGTTAGTGTCAATTCAAAAATAGTTAGATGGCCTTCTAAATTAGGGCAGTAATGGCGGTCATAAGTGGTCATAAGTGAACATCAATGTGACCCCATGATGCTGATCAATTATTCCTAGTTATGAGTATCAGTTAGGGTCAATTCAAAAATAGTTAGATGGCCTTCTAAATTAGGGCAGTAATGGCGGTCATAAGTGAATTTCTATCTGGTTGTCATCCGGAACACTCATCACTACTCACGTTGATATCATCATTAAACAGCTCATCGATAAAAATAAAATACTTGAAGAACATATCAATAAGCTTTCAAATGTTGTTGATCAGCAATCAAAAGTCATTAATGAATATGTATTAAATGTTGTTGCTCCTGACAACCACAGAATGATTAAGTGAATCATGATGATTTAATGATTTAGTCGTTTTTGGCTGTGGTTCATGAAATACATTACCTTTTTCATTATAACATTTTACTGTAGGGGCTGAGTTTATTTTTGTTCTATTCTTTTGCATCGTTAATTGTAATCTATCAAAATAGTTTTTGTGTTTATCATCATGAACGGTTCTCATTTGATTAATAACAGACATTTAATTGTTATTAAATGAGTGAACTAACAGAATACAAGAAAGAAATTCCTGAATTAAAACGTATCAAACGAGGATTGAAAGAAAAGTGTTATGATTACAAACAATATCTCAACAATATCAAATCGGGAATGCTTGGCTCTGACGGTCTTGCCGTTCGTGAGTCTCTTATTGAAGACATCAACAGCCTCAAAAATAAAGTTCATCAGCTTGAAAATGAATTAAATGAATTGTCTAATAAATGAGTTCTTCAAGTTCAGCTATTAATTGTTCAGTACCGTTGAATTTCTTTAGTTGTTTAATAAAGTGATTTATCTCTTTTAGTACTTCATCTATGATATCATCATTATCGTAGTCATTTAATGAATGTCATTTAATTGTTCGGCTCGGTTTGACATTATAAATTGCTGATAAAAAAATAAAAAATTTTTGAAAGTTCGATTTTTTGAGTTGTGTTATTTTTGTTCATTAGTCGTGTTGACGGCGGGCTTTAGCCTGACGGAAACCGACTGATATATACTACTAAACAAGTTCAAAGATGTAAATTCAAAAGTGTCTACCGTCAACTTAAAATATGTATTTTAACCCTACCCCTTTTGATACCCCTTTTTTATCACCTGCTCAGCCGGTCCCTATATTCTCTAGGGTCTTCAATGGTTCGCAATTTATCAAGATCGGTATTCAACTGTAAATCTAGTTTGACATGAAATGTCAGAAATCCTTTGTCAACATCACTTATGAAATGGTCAGGATGTGTTAAACTGATTTGCGAATATTGACCGGCTGTAAACGGTGCGGGCTGATCATGACAGTCAACAGTTCTGAATGAAAATGAACGTGTTCCGTCATTAACGTTAATCATATGACGCATCTCTTCAAATGCATGCAATACATTTCCTGTTTCGATTTGATGGTTATGTGATCTCTCATTACGATATAACATTTATGATTTAATAAAAAGAATCAATATATTATCTCTTTTATTTACTCTTTAAAATGGGTATAGGCATATTCAATAAGATAAAGAACGGTTTCAAGAAGTTCGGAAACAAAATCAAAGATGTAGCAACAAAGATTGTTGATAACATCCCTAAAGTCGTTGATGTCGGAAAACAGATTATCGATAAAGTTAAACCGATAACGAAATTCATTCCAGGCGTCGGTCAAGTTATTGACACTATTGATACAGGTTTAAGTATGGCAGGACGAGTTGGAACGGTCGGAAAGTCAATATTAGATAAAGTTTAATGATATCTATAAACGTTTTATCATAAACTCAAATGAATGAAAACATCAATGAACTTAAAGTAATAAACGAAAACATAAATGAATCAAAAGTGTTTAAATCAATTGAAGAGTTCAATTTGTTCTATCAAAAGAATATTGATCAAATGAAATCACAAACGACAAACTATTTGAACAAGATTTATAAAATCATCACTAACGACGGAAATGAATACAAAATTACAAAACGTAATTGCAAAGACGGAAAACGATGTTCAGGAGACATTTATTTGAAGAAAGTCGGGAATACAATCACTAAAACACTTGAGAATGACAATATCACCGCTGATATTATTATTCTGAGAGAAACAGTTGATGCGATATCTTCCAAAACTGATGAACTTCGCGATTTGTTTGACAGTAAGTTGATTCACGTTGATATCATCATTAAACAGCTCATCGATAAAAATAAAATACTTGAAGAACATATCAATAAGCTTTCAAACGTTGTCGACCAGCAATCAAAAGTCATTAATGAATACTTTTTAAATGTTGTTGCTCCTGACAACCACAGAATGATTAAGTGAATCATGATGATTTAATGATTTAGTCGTTTTTGGCTGTGGTTCATGAAATACATTACCTTTTTCATTATAACATTTCACTGTAGGAGCTGAGTTTATTTTTGTTCTCTTCTTTTGCATCGTTAATTGTAATCTATCAAAATAGTTTTTGTGTTTATCATCATGAACGGTTCTCATTTGATTAATAACAGACATTTAATTGTTATTAAATGAGTGAACTAACAGAATACAAGAAAGAAATACCGGAATTAAAACGTATCAAACGAGGATTGAAAGAAAAGTGTTATGATTACAAACAATATCTCAACAATATCAAATCAGGAATGCTATGCTCTGACGGTCTCGCTGTTCGTGAGTCTCTTATAGAAGACATCAACAGCCTCAAAAATAAAGTTCATCAGCTTGAGAATGAATTAAATGAATTGTCTAATAAATGAGTTCTTCAAGTTCAGCTATTAATTGTTCAGGACCGTTGAATTTCTTTAGCTGTTTAATAAAGTGATTTATCTCTTTTAGTACTTCATCTATGATATCATCATTATCGTAGTCATTTAATGAATGTCATTTAATTGTTCCGCTTGGTTTGACATTATAAACTGCCGATAAAAAAATAAAAAATTTTTGAAAGTTCGATTTTTTGAGTTGTGTTATTTTTGAATTTAAAAATATGTATTTTAACCCTACCCCTTTTGATACCCCTTTTTTATCCCCTGCTCAGCCGGTCTATAGTACTCTCTGACGCACAAGCATTTGTTGCTGGAGGAACACTCAAACAGTTTGGAATTGATTTTGGTGGGATTTCTAACAGTTCGAAAGGTGTATTTCCTTATGAAGCAATCAACAATGAAAATTATAATGAAGTGTTGTCAAAGAGTGAACCATTCGCATATGAAGACTTTTACAGTTATCTCAATCAAAAGAATCCTTTAACACAATCCGATTATGAAGAGTATTTGATTGATTCAAAGAGGTTTGCAACACGTTGGGATTACTTGTTGTCATACAATGACAATGATGTTGAAATGATGATTAAACCGATTGACAACCTTATTCAAATGAATGCCGAATACAAAGTTGATTTGATAAGTAATCTTTCATTATCGAAGAACGCTTCATGCATCAAATATGCTCTTGCATATAAAGATTTCAATCCGAAGAACGACTATGAAATCATCAACAAATCAAATACATTCAAACCAACAATGAAATGGTGGTTAAATAAATGTGATAATTATCGAAAGCAAGACATGAAACATAATCAAACGAACCAAAATCAACGAGATATTTCAAAATGTGTTAGTGAAAAGGATTTTGATGCATTCATGAAATTGTATGAATCAAATGAAACAGGTAAATGTCATTTATGTGGTGAACACTTTACTTACAACAACAAACCGACACTTGACAGAATAGATAACAACAAAGGACATCAGATTGATAACTGTTTACTTGCTTGTGCTGAATGTAATCGTTTGAGACAAAGAGATGACGAAAAGATAACAAGAACAAAGATACAATTGAAGAAATTCTGTAAACTCCATCACCTCCCTACACTCATAACTGATGAAAAAGAATACTACAACTTGAGAGAGAACATAACAGGAGGTTTATCAAATGTACTTCATCGTGTGAACATCAGAGGTCAAACTTTAATCAATAAACTAAAATATGATGCAATCAATGACAGAATCATCAGCTATGACACTTCAAACACTGTCTCTCATGTTGCTGGTATTGATTTCAATTCATTGTATCCCTCTTCATTCAGTTCAGTAAAACATTCATTCAATCCCTATCACGGAGGAATCATGTACATGCCTGGTTCATTTATAAAACGATTTGATGTTTATGATGAAGATGGAAACAAGAATGAAAAGGTATTTAATTCTGCAATGAATATCATTCAATCAAAGAAACGATTTGATGCAAACCCTGAGTTTATATTCAAAGCTGAAGTCAAATTAAGATGTCCAAAGAATAAAATCAATGATTTGATTAACTTCCCTCCTGTGTTTAGAAATATCAATATAATGAATGATGAACAAACAATCGGAAGCTATATGTACAAATACATGAAAGACAATAAACTGAATTCAGCAGATAAAGAAACAAGAAAGCTGACAATGTTGCTTGATACATGCAACACGTTTATGACGTTCTCGAATTACCTTTTATGGTTTTTAATCGACCACGGACTTATTGTTGATGACATTAAGAGCTTGAGTTTATATGAGGCACATGACGGATTCAATCAATTTGTTTGTGAGTTTATGAAGAAGCGTCAAGATATATTGTCGGGAAAGGCACACGGAAATGAAAAGTTTTACAAGATTAGTATGAACGGTTCTTACGGTTATGACGGTATGAATTCAGAGAACTTTAATAAAGTCAGAATTGTTGATAAAAATAAAGCATTTCAATTGATAGCATCCGATACTTATCGCAATGGTTGTAAATTGTCAAATGATTGTTATTTGATACAATCACAACCTCATTCATTCAAATGCAACACATGTCTTCAGGAATCATTTTGGACATTAGACAATGCGAAATACTGGTATTTGACTTTCCTTTATGACTTTCTTTACAAATGCATTGACATGAATAAGATTCATTTTAACTCGGTCGATACAGATAGTCTGTACATGTCAATCGCTGGTGATATGGATAAACCGATTGACCAGTTGTTTGATTATGTCATCAAAGACAAAACATTTTATGACAAACACATTTATAGCTTCATGCCAAACCCTGCAATCAATGATGTATATGATGAGAAAAAGATACTCGGATGCTGTGTAGAAAAGTTTGGAGCAAATCAAGTTGCTTTGTGTGCTAAGTGTTATACGATTTGGTCAGATGACAAAACAATTTCATTAAAGCTCAAAGGTGTTTCATTGAAGAAGAACAACATCAAATCAAGTGATTACAAAAATGTCATTGAAAAGCAATCAGTAATGAAAGGCAAGAACATAAACCTTCAATTAAATTCACAACTGATGAGTAAAATAACTGTTATCAAAAATGCTTTAACAGCAGCACATTCAAAAATGTTAGTATTATCGAATCATTGTTGTTGTCCCTACATTCACGGAATGAATGCATCAAAGTATTTCATTGAAAACCATTAAATGAATCGAATGGTAGAATTCTACCAGTCGAAAAATCAATAATGAAAGTGGGTCGGTCGGAATTCCGACTAACCAGAAGTCATTTGAAAATCAATTTATTTTTGATTTGATTTATTTTTAAATCAATTTTTATCAGCAATTCAATCAATGAGCAGCAACACAACAAACACAGCCACAAACACAAACGCCACAACTCAACCAATCAATAATGATTATGAATACATTCAATATAACCAGCAATTAAGAATCATTCATTCAAAACAAGATGATATGTATCAAATGCAATCAATCATAACAGCTTGCCATTCAAAGAAACAACCAACAAGATGGTTCAACTTGCATGAATCAAATGAAATACTTAATGAATTGGCAGGCATGCAAAATTGCACCCCTGAAGAATTGTATCAAAACAGACCTAATTTGCAATCAGGTTTACAAGGTTTTTATGTTCATCGATTACTTGTCAATCATATTGCAATGTGGAGTTCACCAAAATATGCATTATATATCATGAAACTGCTTGATTCTCATTTTGAACATGAACGACAACAATTAGTTGAAGAAATACAACAAAAGAAACCTCGTCTCGTACCGTCAAATAAAGAATACAATTATAAATACTTGATTTGGAAAGAATCCAATGATGCTGAAAACACAATTCTACATTTAGTGAGAAGAAACAAAAGAACATTCAGAGCTGTATCAACTCATAACAATCAAAATGATAGATTCTATTTCAAAAACAATTTGCCAATTGCAATGACACCAAATGAAGACATTAAAGATATTGTCAAGAACAACTTCCCTCGTAATGATTATACCATCAATGGTTGCAACATTATAATAAAGAATGAACGGCTAGACCAATTACACACACTCATTGATGAATACTTTAATCAATTTCAATCATGAATGAATAAAAATAAAATGAAAATCAATCAATTGGTTTACTCTTTGAATACAGCTAATGTTCTTTCATCAATGATACTTGTAATGATTCCAACCGTCATGCGTTTTATTTTTGATGTTATTGCTGTCTCACCTGAAAGAACTTTCAGCTTATTGTCTTCATTATCGATAAACACTTCATCACCAATACCATAACATGATGAATCATTGACTTTCACAAGATAATCGCCATGACTTGCGAATGTGATACATTTATTTTTGTCATCGATTCTGACACATATGCCGACATATTCTTTCCATGTTCCTGATGTCTTGACACTACAAATACAATCAGTTGTATCATCTGCAGTTGATGGTTTCCATTCATCACCAACATGTTTGTAAACCTTACCTGTCATATACACAGGAGAACCAATAACGAAATCACTAACAGAGTTCATTGATGATTCAATCGGAGAGTAATGTGTGATTGTTGTGTTTGATTGTGTACCGTAAATAGCAGCCTTGAATTTTGATAAATATGATGGTACCATGATTTGTCTTGAATATATTTGTCTAGCATCTAATAATTCTTGAGTAGTTGTCCAATTATATTCAGCCATTGGGACACTATATGTAAGTGGTCTTCCTGATGATAAATCAAGAATTTCTTCATAATACGCTGAATATTGGAAATTATCAAAATATATAGTTCTTTGATATAATAATATTACTATGTTATGGGGATTTGCAGCTGTATCATAGAATAATATTCTTATTTCATTTCTTTCTGCATAATTACCAACTATGTATTCCAGTTTAATTGCGTTATTTATAATTTTTAGATAATGAATTGATATCTCACCACCCTCCGTAAATGGACCACAATCAATTGCACATTTTTTTATTAGTTGTTCTTCTGTTATGACATTTGACTTCAATGCATATTCAGATAAACATTCAGGTATTTGACATTTAAATACAACTTTAGATAATATTAATGAAGCTAGATTAGTTATTGGTTTCTCATTTTTTTCGAATTTATCATGCAATTCATTATAATAAAATCTATCGAAATCAGTAGTTTCAAGTGAATTAGTTAGTAAATCAGCTGAAGTATAAACATTGTTTGTTAATAATTCATTTAATGAACTCTTCAATGCATACTTACCTTCTGCAACTGTTTTCGTTTCATACTTATCTAATTCATAAGCCAATTCATCCTCATCGACAAACTTCTCATCAGCTTGTGCGCTAGTGTAATAAGCTGTTAAGTCAACAGGTTCTGGTATATCTGTCTTCAAAGCATAATTGTTTTTTATGAGATTCATATTTGGAATACAATATTCGTCATAAACTTCTAGCTTGTATGAATAACTTACTGATTCTAAATCCACAACATAGTTATCATTATATCTGAATGTTCCATTGTAATAGAAAAAGTATATAGAAAAAGTATTTTCACCTTTTTTGTAATGATAATATTCTGCGTCTTCACTATCAAATAAATATTCTCCTGAAATATCTTCATTATTACAAGAGCCTTTCACAAAAAGTGATGATTTCTTTAATATGTTGCATAAATCTCTATCCAAATTTGTTATATAAGTTCTTTTATCCTCATCATTTGTTGTTCCGTTTACGAATTTTGTAGCGATTGATAATTCTTGAGTTATATTTTCGTTTGATAATATATCTTCTTTCTTCATATACTCGCTTAAGTTCGTAAGCTTTGCATATTCATCAAGATTAATCAAATCCATTGCTTTATTTACTGCCATGGATGATAATATATATGATGCTTGTGCTGATAGCGGTTTATCATCATTCAACAATTTCTGTTGAACTTCTTCTGTTGGTTCTTCATTCGGATTCAATTGTAGTTCATTATTTTTGAGTACATCTGGTATATTTGTTTTCAATGCATACTTATCTAATTCATAAGCCAATTCATCCTCATCGACAAACTTCTCATCAGCTTGTGCACTAGTATAATACGCTGTCAAGTCAACAGGTTCAGGTATATCAGTTGATAAAGCATAATTGTTGATAACATAATCACGCAATCCGTTAACAGCTTCATTCAATTGTTCCTCAGTGATTCCATTTCCGTTTGAAATCCCTACGTTTCCGTTCGATGTATCACCTTTGATAACATAATTATCGACATATCTTTTAATGTATTCGTTAATCAATCCGTCAATAGTATTTGTTTTTGTTATGTGCCCGCTCTGCTCAATCGTAAACATTATTCAATTTATTAGAAACTAAACAATGTCAAAACAAGACAAAAATAATTCATCTGATAGCTTTGAATTAGATTTGAGTAATATTGATGATGATACTATATTTGACAGTGAGGTTTCTAAACCTGATGATGATGATGAACTAGAAGACCCGATAGATTATTTTAAGAACACATTTCTCAGTACATACAAACTAGAACACCCCAATGATTTAATTAATTTGTTGTATCAAATACAAAACAATGAATATACAGGAAGAAGTGTCGGAAAGATTCGTGAAATGAAAGTTAAGTTTCGTCGATTTGTTTCATTGATGAACAAAATCAATGCAGGTATTAAAAGCAAAGGCAATCAATTCCTTAGTTTAAGAGAGTACACAACAGATAAAAAAAGTCTTGATACAATTATCAATTACTTCAATATTGTTGTCAACGATGATTTGAATTATAGTTCTGATGGTTTTCGTTCATCACCCATCAAACCGCCACGAAAGATTCAAACACCACAAACCACCAAAGGAAGAAGAAAGAGAACAAGCATACATGAACCAACACCTGACAGTAATAAACGAAGAACACCAAGAAGAAAACGCATAACTCCGAGTGATTCTGATGAATTACTGAATACAAGTTTTTTGGAGCAAGATGATTCACTACCATCAATATCATTTAACTTCCCAGAACTAGAAGAAGAGGATGAAGATAACCTATCAGCCTTGTTGCTGTCTCCTTATGATTTGGTAGATGATGACATTGAATTGCTCAAGCAATTAGGCTATAATCAACCATGGCTCAATGTACTACCAAGATGTTATGAAGCAGCAAAGAAACCACAAAACAAACTTGATGAACAAGCAAAGGAAAACGTTGATGCATTACATCAAACACTTGAAACTATTAGAGATAATATGAAGAGAAACATTGATATAACCAATGAACGAAAATCAATTACAGGCTTATCATCATTCTTCAGAGTGTTTGACACAATCATTAATAAAAAACCTATCAAAGGCTCTGATGTCATACAACCAATCAAACCACCATCAATTAAACCAGTCCCATTTGTGAAACCAGATGATGTTGTTAATAATTTTTCAGCATCTAAAAGAGTCATGTCAGACGCAGACGATTTTTCGAAGTCATTTGTTTTCGATAAAGAAGATGGTGATGACCTTAATCAAACATTCACTGATTACGCTCAACAAGCAAATAAACCAAAGAAGCATGGCAAGTTCATTGATGGTGATAAAGTTGAATTCAATCAAAAAATATTTAAACCTGGAAATCCATTTGCACAAAAAATATCCGATGATGAAATCAATGCTTTAATTAAAAATGCTAAAGCAGCAACAGTAAGAGGCAAGCGTGAGGACAGAGATGCACCAACCGTTCTTGAAAACATTGATAGAGATTTCACAAACCTTAACATACAATCACCCGCCAAGAGTTCAACATACTATAAACAAAACTTCCTTGATTTAATCATTAATGGTAATTACAGAATCAAATACATTCCTGCTGCCTCAACCAGAGACCAAGCAACAATTTACTGTCATACACATCTCGACCAAGATGGAAAACCAAAATATCGTTTACTTCCTACAAACGGAATGGACCCAAATGGTGAAGCAATAACAGACCTGAACGGAGATAAGATTGATGATATTGTATTAGTTGATAAGAAAGGAGTGCCACAAATCATAAACGGTTATAAACTTGTATTTGCTTCTCCTTATAAGAAAGTATGGAAGACAGTTGTCAAATCAGCAGAAGAAAGGAAAGCTAAACCGTTCAATGTTTGGCTCAATGAACAATTCAATAAATCAAAGGATTCTGTAGATTGGGAGAAAGGCGAATATAATATTAATCCAAATGAAACCATCCAGAAATATACAGAATTCTATCACAATGAACTCGGTTTGGGTAAGCCAAAAGTCAGCAAACGATTAAGTCCTTCATCATATTGGTCAAGTTATTTCGCAAAGGTTTGGAAAGTCTTCTGGCAATTATTCCCACAATTCAAACCATTAACAAGAATCATTTCATACCTTTCAGTTTCAAATGTCATGTTTTGTATTTACTTTGATAACAATGTCAAGAAAGAGATTGAAAAAGGCGGACAGCCAATGAACTACATTCAATGGTTAGCATGGAAGAAAATCAACAAATCAAAGTACAATCAAATGATTGGTAAGCGAATGACAACATTCATCAATAATTTGTCAAAGGTCATCAACTTTGAAAACGGTGAATTCAATCCTAATAGGAGTGCTTGGGAAGGAATGCCAATCGCTTTCATTCAATCAATGGAATCATTGATACTATCATACTTAGTAAATGTCAGTATGAATGACAAGCAGAGACCCCAAAAACTAGCTGAAAAGACTCAATTAGCTGCTGAAATACCAACAGAAGAGATAAGAGAAAATAAAGAAGAATATAATCGAATAATCAATAACTTGATTGATAAAATCTATGGTCAGCAATGTGGATATCTCGAATATAAGGAAAAACTAAATGCACAGAAGAAAGACCAATTAAGTAATGTAAACAGATACGATATTGATATATTTCAAGAAGAAGCATGAATCAGAGAATAAAAATAAATGAAATGATATTCATTGAATCATGTTGATTACTTTTATTTTTGTTCACTCATTTTGCGTTTTGGTCTTCGATGTTTGGATGTGATGAGTCTACGTGTTGGACTCAAATCAACATCGAACGGAGTGATTTCAGTTTTATCAAGTGATTCATCGGTGTTTCTCAATCGATTCCAATACCTCGAATCATTCCAAATCATTGACGGCGAAGGAGGGTTTGGTTGTTGAATGAATGATGATTTGATTCTGTTGGTTCGTTGTTTAGCTTTTATTGATTCAACTTGTCTTTGTTTTTCTTTGGCATACACTTCATATATTGGGTCATCTTGTAATTGCTCAAACAACTTCTCTCTTATTCGAACTCTTCTTTCGAGTGCAGGATGTTGTTTAAATGTTGGTGGCGGGCTTCTGATATTCCTGAATTTGCGAGGAATATAATAATCACATGTTGGTGGTGGTCCTTCAGTGATGTTAACGAATTTTGGTGTGTTTGGATAGTATTCAGGTGGTTTATATGATGAAGGACCAAAAAAAGCTTCAAACACTGGAGGTGAATGATTGTTATTCATTTTGAATTCAATAAATTAATAAGCAACTGAATATAAATGATTCAGGTTCAATAACGTTTCCTTTCATGTCTGTGAACCATAAATGATATTCTTTTTTTGTATTGTTCAGACATTCATATTTCCTGTATTTGGTTTGTCGTCGGTTAGCAAGCATTATGAAATGGTCGCAGAAAGGCATGAATTCAACTATATCTGAATGAACCATCAAATCACCGACAATATGTTGATTGACAACAGCCCCACAATACTGAACAACAATGTACTTCTTGTTGCGACTATAAACGAAATCATCAGGAAGAATAAAATCTTTTGTTTGTGTGTGATAGTATCGTTTTGTGATTGGTTGTTTAGCTTTCATTTTGCGTTTTATAAGCCAAAAAGAATGTTTTATAATCATCATTCAAAGCATCTATTGATGAACAAACATATTTTGTGTACATGATTGGAACTGTTATTATTGTTTTATTCTTCAGTGTTTTGTTAGTTTGACGCAAAGGATTTAATAGTTTACATTTAACGTTTCCAGACTCATAGCAAATGAATTCAGCGAGTTCATTGAATACTCTTCTTCGCTTTTCATGTTTCTTTTCTGTTTTTCCGTAATCGGTGTGAATGAGTATTATATTTTTGGGTTTGTATGACAGAAGACCTTTAAATCGTTGTTTTTGTTGAATCTCTTTCAATTGCATTGATTTGGCTCTTATGTACTGCCATTCAAGGTCGCGGTCATCTTGCATCTGTTGAGGTGTTAGATAAATGTATTTTGATTGTCGTTTGTCAAGGTATTCATCGGTTTCTTCGTCAAATGATGTGTATAAAGGATTCAATAATCGAAGAGATGAATGAGGTGTGTTATTGTACCATTCAACCATTTGTTGCATCAATATATTGTTTGTCATTCGTTGTTGTGACTGACCGAAAGCATTTCGTAATGTTCTGATTACTGCATCGACACATTTATGTGCATTTGTGAAAGGTGAATCATCAATGATTAACTTTATTTTGTTTGGTGCTTTGAATTTAATTGACGGTTTGTCTGATTGATATCGTTCTTCAACGTTGCAATAACTTTTGAATGCATTTGATATGAAAGCCTTTTCACCATCACATTTGATTGTTTCGATTCTGATATTTCTTTTATTGACTAGTTTATCAATTACTTTGATTACGTAAAACACAGATTTGTAATCAATTGGTTCAACAATTAGGTATTTGGTGTTTACATTGATTAGTACGAGATAAGCTTTATTTAATGCAAACATTATATCGATTTCCCAACAATGAGGCTCAAATGAGAAGTCAGGTTTTGATAGTTTCTTTACTGTTTTCAATTGGTAATCCTTAATATATGGCTCGGTTTTAATGTTTGTGTCTTTGATGTACTTGTATTTAGATTTGAAAGGATAATTAATTGATTCTTTGTAGCTGCGTGTACTCGCTGCATCTTCGATGTATTCATTCATTTGAATCGCAAAAATAAAGCATTCATTAATGATTATAATTTAATGAAAATCAATTTATTTATTCATTTGCTTGTGAACCTTCTGGCGTTGAATCATCAACGCCAATTGAATCATTAATAAGTTGCCAGCACATAAACAAGCATCATACACAAAACTATTAATCAAAAAGCATTTAAACATAGATATATCAACGTACATGGTTAACAAGATTCTCACATTGAAAAGGCAACAGACTCATGACAATGATGACAATGATAACAATAACAATAATAACAATAACAATCAAAGAAGACCACAATTGATTTGAATTCATTGAATCTTTTGAAGTTTTATTTTTGGTTTAAATGAATAGTGCACTTAATGGTTTGAGTTGTGATTCTTCAGCTTTACACGCTCAGTTTAGAAGGGTAAAGGATAAGATATTCAATGAATGCATGAATTCTGAAGATGATGCATTAAACGGAAAGTTTGATAAGATGATTCACATATTGTCGATATATAAACAACTATTTAATGATATTGAATCGATTAAAATACAATTAAGAGCTATTGATGAACGTATCAAATCAGCTGAACAGATGACTTTGTAAATGAATCATTGAATGACTCATCATTGATGTTGTTTTATTTTTATTCAAATGTCTTTAAACCGTGCACGTATTCTTTCCAGCGAGAACGACGCATCAGTTAAGCAGGAACAATCAACCAGTATTAATATAAACATCAAACCAAAGCAACCACAACCAGTTGAATATCCATCAGTACAACCATTACCACAATCATCTCAAGCCACAAATTTTACTATACCTCAGATGAGTGGAGTATATCAATCACAGCATCCAACAAACAGCGTTTCCCTAGAAAGAGGTATCAGTGATATTGGAGCTGATATAACAGAACTTGAAACCAAAAACAAATTCCTTGAGATATTGTTGTCAATCTATGAAACAAATCCAATAAAAGTCAATGATTTATTGATTTGTCATTCAAATACATTAATGGAACTCATCAAATTACTAACACAAGCTGATAAAGTTGAATTGATTGTCAATGATGATTGTGCGTGTAATGGTTGCGTTTCTCGTTCCAAATATCTTTTGATTGATAGGATTTTGGTGTACAAAAATAATGAATCAAATGACTTGAAATACAAATATAATAGCATTTATACCGAACTCATTAGACACAACATTTCATTAAAAACATGTATTTAAAAACTAATAAATGATATATGAAATATTAGTGGTTTCATTATTAACAGGTTTATTTTTAGTGAAGCTTGTTGAAGTATCATTAATGATACCAGACAAAGAACCAGAACTCAGTGAAGAGATAAGAACAAAAATGTATTCATGAAGAGCTTTAACGAAAACTAAAGAAATGAAAGGTTTCATGAAACCGACGCACTTTAATTATAAAGAGGTTTTATTTTCTAATAGCTCTGATTATGATGATGACCAAATGAGTTTTGCATTTGAATATGAATCATTCAAGCCAACAGTTAATGAAACAACATTTAACATTGATGATGAGATGAACAAAGCTTATCAACGCAATGAATCAAAAATAAAGAATGAATCAATCAGACCAATCGCAAACGGTATTTATTCATATTACAATTCATTGAACATACTCGTTGGTCAGCAAGGTAAAGGAAAGAGTCATATAATGCTACGAGATGTTATTCAAATGTCTCGAATGAAGAACGCTGGCTTTCATTTAATTGTTTATGTATCACGAAACGGAACAATTAACGATGCTACATTCGAAAGCCAACGCGAATTGATACAGCTACCAATAAAAACTGTTGCTGACAGCAATGCTGAAGAATATCTTAAACAACTTGATTTATATAAAGAATTGTATAACAAATATTCATCAACACCAAAAATAGTAATCGATGAAAAGAAGTTAAACGATATGTTTGAGTTTCTTCATATCAATAAACTAGGTCAACCAAATAAACCGCTAAATACTATCATTCTTTGTGAGGACTTTTTGAAATCGAAACTAATTAAATCATCCTATTTTATCAATACCATTAGTCAGCTTCGACACAAGAGTCTAATCATATTCGTTAACATTCAGTTCTTCAAAGCTTTAACAACAGAATGGAAAAATAATGCAACATCATTCTTCATCTTTAGTGGTTATTCACGACAGAAACTTGGCTACATATATCAACAAGTTCCATTCCCAATAGAATTCGAAGAGCTATGGAATCGATACAGAACAATGAAAGCACATCAATTCGTTTTAGTCAATGTTCGAACTAATAACCTTTCATTCATCTAATACAATTTGTTGTTGAACACCAACAAACAGTTGAGGTGTATTGATATTATATTTTTGTCTCATCTGTTCAATGAGTTCCTTTGTTTTCTTATCTGTTGCCTTTCTGATACTGTAATTATAATACTTATATTCTTTAAATGATTGTTCTTCACTTGAACCTTCAACGAAGAACTCAATTGACGTTGTTGATATCCTTCTTCTAACATTTGATGTAAGTGTTATATATTCGAGCCCGAGGTCGACTATCTTGTCGTGATAGAATCGTTTGAATTCATTCTCTTTGTTCTTCAATGATATGTACAACACTTTAGCTTTATATGCAGCCTTTCCACAAGGTATCGGGTATCTATCACACAATATTGAGAAATCACATTGTTTGAACTTCTCTGATTCATCCAACATATCAATAAGTGAATTGATGTAATCATAAACCTTTGGTGTTGTCATGTCTTTATCATGAAATTAAAAAATAAAAACGTCATTGAAGACATCAACAGCCTCAAAAATAAAGTTCATCAACTTGAGAATGAATTAAACTCATTAAACAGCTCTTCATAAACAGTACATCATCCATGACATCAATCTTTTATTTTTGGTCATTTATTCAAAAGTGTCTACCCGATTTTTGAATGAAATGGGGGGCTAATTTTGAAAAAGTGGCGATTTTTTGAGTCATGGAGCTGATGTTTGGGGTCTGTAAACCCTATGACGAGGGGGTCATTTTTTATCCCCTGCCCAGATGCCCCTCCTATCTCTCTAACATTGAAAACAAATGATGTTGCATCTCTTAATGTATTCTTGTATCTTGTTCCTTCTGTGTCGTTCTTTGGCATTGTGAAACTGTCTTCAAACTCTTTTGTGCATTGTAATGTAATGGCATCAAGGTCTCCAGCTGTTAATTGATTCTCAAAGAATCTTGCACCGATTGTGTCAACGTTTTCATCTGGAAAGTTCTTGCCACCAATATTCAAATAACAGTTTTGATAAACTGGATTTTCAAAGACAGTCAAATCATTATGATGTTTTGGAAACAGTACAGACATCGTGGTCACATTAATCAAAGGAATGTTTAAAGTTGATTTGATTCCGTTTTGAGCTGCAGCAATAGGGAAAGCATGATAATCAACCTTTTGTGATGGAATGATGATACCTTCTCGAAGAATGTCTTCAATTCCTTGTCTTGTTGATTCACAAACACCGTAGCCCTGCATGTTTGATTTGCAAAGTGTGATTGTCATTTGATTGCATGTCAATACAGCCTCTTGTGATTCATATTTCTTCATTGTTGGTGTTTCTTCAACGATTTCAATTGTATGGTATGATTCAACTGTGGTTGTGTTATCTGGATTGTGTCTTGCAATCTCTCTCAAGTCATCAGTTCGTTTGATACCAAATCTTTCATATTCTTCATCTGTGAATTCAAATTCAAGTTCAATTGGTTCTGAATTAACTGGTATACCGTGTTCAGCACAGATATTGTATTTGAATTTGATTGATTTATCAAGAACTCCAGGAATCAATGCTTCATTTCCAATTTGTGTGAACTGTCTCTTTAGTTTTCCTTTAGCTTTCAATTCACGAAGTTGGTCAAGTTGTTTCATTGTTATCTTGTCATCATCTTCAAGGAATGCTTTTGTTTCTGCAACAGTGTATGGGTCTAATACTGCCCAAACAAGACCAGCGGGACTAACTTGAAAACGAATTGCTAAATCACCAATGATACCATTAGGGAATAAATCAAATGCTTGTAATGCGAGGAGGTCATCAAAAGGAACATTCAAATCAAATTCACATTCAGCTCTTCCATTATCTTTGAAATCATTAAGATTAACATAAACACCTGCATGTGTTTGTGAATAGCTGCAAACGTTTTCCCATAATGAATGAACAAATCGACGTCTTTTCTTTTCTGTTTCAGGTTTGAGAACTGAATACAAGAAACCTTCACGAATTGCTTCATTCTGTTGATATCCGACATTGACATTATTATGAAGAATCTCTAAACGGTCAAACAACTGATTTGATGATTTGAAACCAACAAATAATTTATAAAGATTTTCAGGGTCTTCAATGGCTTTAAGCTTTGCAATGTCTGTACTTAATTGAAGATTCAATTTGATGTGAAATGTTAAGAAACCTTTATCAACATCACTGATGAAGTGGTCAGGATGTGTTAAACTGATTTGTGAATACTGTCCTTGATGAAATGGAGCTGGTTGGTCATGACAATCAACTGTCCTAAATGAAAATGAACGAGTACCATCATTAACGTTAATCATGTTGCGCATTTCCTTGAACGCACTCAATACGTTTCCTGTCTCTATTTGATAATTGTGAGCTCTATCGTTTCGATATAACATTTATGATTTAATAAAAAGAATCAATATATTATCTCTTTTATTTACTCTTAAAATATGGGTATAGGTATATTCAAGAAGATTAAGAACGGTTTTACTAAGCTAGCCAATAAAGTCAAAGACACAGCAAAGAAAGTCGTTGAAAAGCTTCCTCAAGTTGTTAACGTTGGAAGACAAATCATTGATAAAGTCAAACCAATTACTGGTCTCATTCCTGGTGTCGGTCAAGTTGTTGATTTCGTTGATAGAGGTCTCAGTTATGCTGATACAGCTGGTAAAGTTGGTAAATCAATTTTGGATAAAGTTGGGTAAATATAATGAAACGTTTTAAATTGAATACAAATGAATGATAACATCAATGAACTTAAAGTAATAAACGAAAACATTAATGAATCAAAAGTGTTTAAATCAGTTGAAGAGTTCAATTTGTTCTATCAAAAGAATATCGAGCAAATGAAAACACAAACGACAAACTATTTGAACAAGATTTATAAAATCATCACTAATGACGGCAATGAATACAAAATCACTAAACGTAATTGCAAAGATGGTAAACGATGTGATGGAGACATTTATTTGAAGAAAGTTGGGAACACAATCACTAAAACACTCGAAAACGACAACATCAAAGCTGATATATCACTAATGAAGGAATCATTAAATGAATTCACTGAACAAATCAATCAATTGAACAACAAAAATAAAATACTTGAAGACCATATCAATAAGCTTTCAAACGTTGTTGACCAACAATCAAAAGTCATTAATGAATACATTTTAAATGTTGTTGCTCCTGACAACCACCGAATGATTAAGTGAATCATGATGATTTAATGATTTAGTCGTTTTTGGTGGGGGTTCATGAAATACATTACCTTTTTCATTATAACATTTCACTGTTGGTGCTGAATTTATTTTTGTTCTATTCTTTTGCATCGTTAACTGTAATCTATCAAAATGGTTTTTATGTTTATCGTCATGAACGGTTCTTAATTGATTAATAACAGACATTTAATTATTATTAAATGAGTGAACTAACAGAATACAAGAAAGAAATTCCTGAATTAAAACGTATCAAACGAGGATTGAAAGAAAAGTGTTATGATTACAAACAATATCTCAACAATATCAAATCAGGAATGTTGGGCTCTGACGGTCTTGCCGTTCGTGAGTCTCTTATCGAAGACATCAACAGCCTTAAACACAAACTGCATCAACTTGAAAATGAATTAAATGAGTTGTCCAATAAATGAACATCAATTGATGTCAAACAATAAGTTCATATTATTTTTATTCATTAGTCGTGTTGACGTGGGGCTTTAGCCCTGCGGAAACCGACTCATATATACTACTAAAACATAAAACAAAAATAAAACATTAATTAAAGCAATTCATTTATGTTTCAGTAAAGAAAGAACGCTTAATACCAAGATGTGGACGGCTTCCATAATACAACCAATCATTAAAATAAACTTCATATTCCTTACCTTCATATAAATATCTTAATTTAGTCTTTTGGTTCTTGTATTCAGTTAATAGAATACAACCAGCATCTTTAAATACTTTCCTCACATAATTTGGTGTGTATCGAATGCATTTCGCTTTGTGTGGTCTGTGTCCTGCATTCCATTTAGTTGGTCTTGTTTTGTATTCAAATCCTTCAAACAAATAAAACACATCAGCATTTGCAGTCGTATATTTAGAAATCAATTCACAACCTTCAGCCTTCATCGATTCTCTCAATGCATCCTCTTTCTTTTGTCTCTCTTCTTCATGTTTCTTTGCTTTATCTTCAACAGGTCCTTCAGCAGTAATGTTCCTAACTTTCGAAAAGCTATTGTGTGGGCATCTATAAAATGCATCAACAAACGCTTTCATTACTCTCTTGGGGTTCTTCTTAAAATAAAACTTAACTTGTCCGTAAACAGTCATGTCATTAGGGTATTCATACACTAAAGCATCATATTTATTAAAGAATTCATCAAATTGCTCCTTTGTTGCTTTCACATAAAACTTGCTTTCACTCTTAGGTACATCATTATCAAGTTCATTATATTTAATATCAATTGTATCCTTCAAAAATTGTTCAATCGATGTGGTGCAGGGTCTCATTTCATTAAAGATAAAAAATAAAAATAATTTCAGAAGTTGGGTAAATGCAGGAGTTTGATAATGGATGTTTAGATTAACGGTTGCCTTGCAGTAGTTTGGTTATCTCACCCCACGTTGTCAACACCCATATACTACTTTGGAGGCTTTTCATGGTTTATAGTTCCCTTCAAATCTCTCTTCTTGATTATCGGTGCAGAATTGATTCTAGTACGCTCTTTTTGCATTTCCAATTGAAGTCTATCGTAGAAATTCATTCTTTTATCATCTCTTATCGTGCGTCTCTGTTGAAAAGACATCTTTGTATTGAAATAAATGACTGAATTAAGTGATTATAAGAGGGAAATTCCTGAACTTAAAAGAATCAAACGAGCGCTAAAAGAGAAATGCTACGACTATAAACAGCATCTCAATAACGTAAAATCAGGTATGCTTGGCTCAAATGGATTAGCAGTAAGAGAATCGTTAATTGAAGATATCGAATCTTTAAAAGAGAAAGTTCACAAACTCGAAAAAGAATTTGATAGATTAACCAATAAAGAGTAAGATGTACAGAGATTTTTTTGCACTGAAATGTCAAGTATTATGAATAAAGCACGTATATTATCTTCAGAAAACGATGCAAGTGTAAAACAGAGTCAAGAAACAAATATAGAAATCAAATTAGCTCCTCAACGCAATTCTTCAGTAGCATATCCACAAATACCGTCATTTGATGGGAGGAACGCACCACAACCACAAAATGTAAATTTTACTATACCACAGACCCCACAGGAGGGGTTTGCTTCTCAATACATACCTCCAACCAACAATCTTGCCCAAGAAAGGGGAATTGCAGATTTAGGAAATGAGTTGGATACACTTGAAAAGAAAAACAAATTTTTGGAGTTGCTTGTTGGGATGTATGAGAATAACCCATTAAAGGTAAACTCTTATGTAGTATGTAAATCAACCTTATTAATGGATATGATAAAGCTGTTGACAGATTGTGATAAAGTTGATTTGGTTATTGAAGATGAAGAACCTGGTTGTTGTGTTGCTAGTGTTGCAAAACTGATAAAGATTGATAAGATATTAATCACTAAAGATGGTAAATCCGAAGAACTAAAATACTGCTACAATCATGTCTATACAGAGTTTGTCAAATATGGCATATCGCTTAAATATTGTTGTTAATTACTTTTTCTTTATAAAAAATGTTTTGTGAGATACTTTTATGTATGATTCTAGCTGTTAATGTTATGGAGTTATTTGTGATAATATCAGCATTGAAACCTGATGAACCACCTGAATTAAGTGAAGAGATGCGACAGAAACTTTATTGCTAAGAAATGCTTAAACCTACAAAGTTTGATTATTCGACAGTGTTTTTTTCAGATTCTAGTGATTCAGAAGAGCTATTTGCTGAACCTCAGGTAAAACCCTTTTTTAACATCGACATTGAGATGAGTAAAGCGTATAAAAAAAATGAATCCAAGATATTGAGTGAATCTATTAGACCAATTGCTAATGGTATCTACGCAAATTATAATTCATTAAACATCATTGTTGGAGCTCAAGGAAAGGGTAAATCTCATATTGTATTGCGTGATATTATTCAAATATCAAGAATCCCTGGTGCTGCTCATTTAATTGTTTATATTAGTAAGAATGGAGTTATAAATGATTCAACATTTGAAGCACAACGAGAATTGATTAAACTTCCTGTGAAAGTCATATCTGATTCAAATGCTGAGAATTACTTAAAAGAACTTGATTTATGGAAAGAATTGTATGATAAATACGTTAATAATAATACTCGATTAGATGACAGCTCTGCTGGCCCAAGCTTTGCTTGTGAAGAGAAGATAAATAAGATGCTCTCCTTTTTATGTATTTCAAAGACTTCGTCTCGGTCTGCAAAGCCTCTAAATACCATCATTTTATGTGAGGATTTCATTAAATCAAAGCTATTGAAATCAGCTTATTTTACCAATTATATCACTCAATTACGACACAAACATTCTATTGTCTATGTTAATGTTCAATTCTTTAAAGCAATACCGACGG
Organism: Tritrichomonas musculus; assembly: GCA_039105265.1. Classification (NCBI taxonomy): domain Eukaryota; phylum Parabasalia; order Tritrichomonadida; family Tritrichomonadidae; genus Tritrichomonas; species Tritrichomonas musculus. The sequence continues at coordinate 2,710,123 of JAPFFF010000017.1, read as the reverse complement.
ATTACAAGAATAATTGCACATCTTTCTTCATATTTAATGGATTCTCACGACAGAAAATGGGTTATATATACCAACAAGTTGTTATGCCAATTGAATTCGAAGATTTGTGGAGGAGATATTGTTGTATGAAAAATCATGATTTCATCTTGGTGAACACACGAGAAGGTAGTATAGAGTTTATTAGTTGTGTGTAAAAAAATATTGTGTTCAAAGTATATTTTTTTAGTCTAATACAATATTTTGATGAGTACCCTTAAATATTGTTGGTTCTGGTATATCATATTTCTCTCTTAGCTTTAATAACATATCGCGGTTTGTTTTGTTGATTCGTTCAATAGAATAATTGTAATATTCATGTTCTTTATATACTTGCTTTTCAGTATTACCGTTAACAAAGAACTCTAATGAATTACAGTTAATTCTTCTCCTTGTATTTGATGTTAAAACGACGTGCTCAAACCCCATTTCTTTGATTTTATCTGGGTAGAATCTAATTGTTTTATCCGGTGTTTGTAGTGAAATGTATAACACTTTCGCAATAAAACTCGATTTGTTGATAATAGGATATTTTTCGCAAAGCAGTGTGAAATCACATTTATTGAAATCATCTGGGTTTTCCAATAGTGAGATAAGATTGTTGATATATTCGAAAACTCTAAGAGATTTGCTATTGCAAGTCATTTTGTAATGAAATAAAAATTTAAAAAAATATTTGATTTACTGTTTGACTGTCAATTGGAGGCTCAAATTATTCGACTCCAAAAAAGTGCTAGAAATCATTGTGTTTCATAGTTGGGGCTCACAGTGTTGTAGACAGTGAGCTAGAAAACCTTGAGTTCTGAAAATGGGGTTAAAAATAAGGAAAATCGCATGAAACCCTTGAGCGACTAACATGGGGTAGACCGTCAGATGTGATTAATTATCTGACCCCCAATACGCACATACTACACTACTTACCCCAGGAAATATTTCAAGGATACAGTCCTTGCAAACACAACTAAATCACCTGGGGATCACCCTATAGGGTTCGAGATATCGGTTTATTCAAACCCATTACTGTTACCAGCCATATATTGCTTTGAACAACTTCCGCTATTCCAGGTGAATCAGACAGCTCAGCCCGATAGGGGTCCAAAACCCATACAATTTTCATTCACAAGTGATGCGGTTTTTGGTAGAACCCCACCTCGTAAAAGGATTATGGTCAATGATGAGACTTCCCCATTCAAGCGGAGGACTAAGGATTGGTATCACAAGCACACAACATATCACCCTCGGAAAAAGCTTATATCCAATGAGTACAGCAGTGATGATGCGACAGCTCTCAACCCCTTTGGGGGTGAGGTTAGGAGTGATAGGAGTGATGAAGCTAGTGAGAGTAGCGATCATGAGCAAAATCCATATGACCCACGTGAAGCTGAATATAGGGATAATGAGGTGCGAAATCAGCCAAAGGTCAGTCCAAATGGGGTATATATGTCCACCGATAGGAGACCAGGGACGACATCCGTTGTTGCTCGAAAAACAAATGGTTCATTACAAGAATATCGAGTTGGGAAACGCGCAATGACTGATATACGACGTAAGCTGAAACATTCGCAACAGCAATCGCAGAGGCAATCACAGGGACATCCGGCACAACCTCTCAACATCTCTGGGGATGAGTATTCCAGTGATGATGCGCGAGCTCTCAGCCCCTCCGGGGATGAAGTAGATTCACAGAGAGGGCTTAGAGATAGAACTCGGGATCAGGAACAGTACTCATATGAATCTCAAGACAACTCCAATACTAGAACACCTAAGCGTTCATCTAGGGTATCATCTAGGGTATCATCTACAAAGCATTCCAGTTCGGTGAAATTCGGTAAATCATTTAAACCATATCGGGAGAAATTCACACCCCAATTCAAGGGTAATACCATGGACACCACATTTGAGTATGAAATGCCGCCTGAGCGCAGTGATGAATATAGTGAGCAGGAACTGAGTTCGCAATATGAGGAAGAGGGGGATCCAGAGGCAACTCCATTACCGACCACAAGTGAACCCCAACCACCTCGTAGGCATAAACGCAATGCAAAAATAATATCCAAACCCAGCCAAAAGCGTGAGAATTTCTTTGACCGATTCAAGCAATAGTATATACCTATTGTCGACCACCATATACGATTTCAAATCGACTTGCACCCGCTTTCCTAGCATTCCTAGCCTCCTTATTTTTGGCTTTCATCTCAAGGTATCCGCTTTTCGCTCCATAGAATTCATAGTCAATCAACTGGTTGATGTTGTCAATAAATGAATCACGAACTTCCTTCACCGCGATTGGAGAACTGGCATTTACGTACATAAGTAGATTTTCAAATGCTGCAGGTGTTGGCTTGCCTTGCTCATCAGTTCGAGGTACGGTTCCCTCATCGAAAGTGGTATTAAATCCCCATAGGAATACTATTTGTTCAATCTGTTCTAGCATTTCGAGAATTTCATCAGGTATTTCCGCATCCTTTAGAGCACCAGTCTTGCGATCAGCTACTTGGTCAATGAGTTGAATCCATTGGTCGAACATGGGACCAACCATCTGCATATACTCCGACTTATGAGTGCTCTTCCAATTGGACCAGCTTGGGTAGTTGAATGACTTGTCATTATGCTTTTGCTCTATAGCATTTTTCGCAGGGAGGTCAAAGTAGTAAATATATATGGCGTTGCATACGGCTAGGAAATTGGTCAACTTCTTGAGTTCGAGCCAATCTTGAAGTTTATCCTTGCCCCAGAATACATTCCATATATACGAGAACAGGGATGCCCAATAGCTGTTAGGTGATAAGCGCTTGCTCATACGTGCCTTTCCAATACCGGATTCACCATATGCCTTTTCTAGAGTAGTCAATGCCTCGGATTTAGTCAATTTATATTCACCACGCTCCCAATCGACCTTGGTAATATCCTTATCGAATTGCTCCTTGAGCCATACATTGAATGGCTTGGCTTGACGCTTAGCCTTTGTATCACAAATGGTTTTCCAGGCCTTCTTATAGGGTGATGCATGAACTAATTTGTATCCGTTGACAATAGCTGGAATGCCGCGTTTGTCAACCAATACGATATCATCAACCTTGTCACCATTGAGGTCTGTAATACGATTTCCTAATGGGTCGTTGGAATTGGTTGGTAATAATCTGTACTTGGGAACTCCAGTTTTATCGAGGTGGTTCATACAATACTCCTTTGCGGTATCACGTGCTGCAGCTGATGGAATGTACTTAACCCGGAAATTGCCATTTATAATCATATCTAGGAAGTTCCTCTTGAAGGTTGATGAATCGCCTGTGAGTGAGAGATTGCCGAATTGGCCTAAACGACCTTTGACATTCTCATAGTCTTTGCCATTGCGTCTACCTACGGTAGCACTTGGTGGTTCAACCTCTTGCATAACATATTCATATGCATTATCTTCATTGAATCTGGATATTGGTTTGAATGGCGATTTTTGTATTTGTTGGCTGAATTTTAGATTAGGTTTACTAACGTGTTTGACAGGTGTCCTAATATATTCATATCGTGTTGGTCTATTGTTGTTGTTATCATCAGCACCCGGTGCTTGGACATTATCATCATCATCATCGCTAGCCACTTCTGGTGGTGCTGCTGCTGGTGGTGGTGGTTGCTTTTTAGTATTTGGACGCTTCGGAGATTTATAGCTCATGAGTACTTTAGGTGTAAAAAAATGTCATTATTTGCATACTCGCAATTGGCATCTCTTTGGACATCAGCTTGGGATTCTGATTCACCATCCACCTCCTCGAAAGGGGGTCCGATGGGTATACCGGTAATCACACCTTTATTGTATAGGAAATGTTCAGTATAGAACAGAGTGGATTTTCAATAAAAGCGGCCACTATCGACGAGTTACTGATTGAATACATCAAAAGGTATGCATGTATGTGCCATAATGGGTCCAATGGCTCGAATATAACTGGTCCCAACCAGGAGCAAATCAAGGAACTCATTACGAGTACAGTTGGTGAGCATCTCGAAAAATATGCATTAGCCAAGGACCTTGAGTCATATGCTTTGCAAACCCAGCTATTCGACTATGTGAAAACCGAGGATTTCAATACGGAGATGCTGAAGTATGCGCTATCTAAGGACTTGCAATCGTATGCCAGTAGTGCAGATGTGGAGAATGCCATTGGGGAATTACGTGATTACATCGTCAAAAACTGTGCACTATCTACTGAAATACCTGAGGTCCCTGAGAACATCGTTACGAGTGATTCATTGAGTACAGCTTTGGAACCATATGCTAAGACTCAGGACTTACCAGATATGACCAAGTATGCACTCGCTGAAGATATCCCGGAGATACCCACTGATTTGGTTAATGGATCTACACTGAGTACTGCATTGAGTACTGCGTTGGAACCGTATGCGAAGCTTGCGAACTTAAGTGAGTACGCGAAAACCCAGGACTTGCCAGATATGTCCGAGTATGTGAAGACCCAGGACCTCCCGGAGATACCCACAGATTTGGTTAATGGATCTACACTGAGTACAGCTTTGGAACCATATGCTTTGACAACAGATATGACCCATGCTATTGATCAAGTGAAGAGCGATATCCCAGAGATTATCGAGGGGCAAACAACAATTCAATTCACAATCGTCAATAATACAATCCCCGATTTGGATTACGACACATATCATGAACTGATTGAGCAATATGGGTTGGATATTGTCTCATCAGACAGTTACTCTCAAGGCATCAGATGTTGATACATTCTTCGAGCAATTGCGGATTGAACGCCTTTTGGATGATAATGGTTACACAAATAGACTTGATAGCAATACCGATGAGCCCATTGATGTACATCAACTCAAACTCGAAAGGGCCCGCCAAATACAACATAATATAGCAGTTGCAGAAGATGCATTACAGGAAGCTATCCAATTGATTCGTGATAATAACACTGAGTATCCACCAATACTCCCACCTCCCACAACCCATAAGATGCCAATTCCGTATGTTAAGCAGCCTTCATATATCAAGCGATTGAATGACAAACTGGATAGTGATTACTTCAGTAAATTCGATAGAGGTGATTACATGGTTGAGGACCCCATTGATGTACTCCAGCATATGAATACCCAGGATAGGTTCCATCAGCAGCTGAGGTCTGAACGCCTTGCAGCCGTAGATAAGGATTACTTCAAGCATTTCGATAGAGGTGATTACATGGTTGAGGACCCCATTGATGTACTCCAGCATATGAATACCCAGAATAGGTTCCATCAGCGGTTAGACGATGAACGCAAAGTATGTTCATACTTCAACAAGTATTACCCCGAGTATCTCGACAGAGCTGAAATACAAGATATATTCCGAGACAGGACTAAGGTCACAAAACTGGCTCATATTATCGACGACAATGCCAGTATTGATGGTATCCCCAAGGACCCTGAAAATAATGAGATATTCGAGTACCTCAGTGAGTTCGGTCATGAGTTCAAATCGGAACACACCGATTTCCTATTTGTGAATACCCCTGAGGACTATGATAAGGCTGTAGAGGCTTGGCAAAAATATGCCAAATATGCTGATAGTGATTACAGTGAACGCACAGATATTGATACCCATGAGCCGATATACATATACTACTTCAACTCGATATCCTCATTGAACACCATATATGACGGCTTGCAACAGGTCTATGAACGCGAGGTAAAACCATTCAAAATCTATTTCCAACTCTCGGGTGTATTTGAGACCCCCTCTGCTGAGAATACCAATGCATTCCAATATACTGCAAGGGAAATCAATTGGAACAACTATAAATCAGCCACCCCAATTGTGGTTCGTGATGAGCAATCACTTGATATTGTGAGGTACTATATTGAATCAGTACTGCACTCATATGAGACCTCAACATCTGGAACCAAGTTGATTCTCGTAGGAACCATCTCATTCACGGTATCTCGAATGGTCAAGGTCAGTGGTCCAATCAAGGATTTACCTCCTGAGATCAGAAATAGCAAATTCATCATCACAGACAACGCCGATGACAATCTATGCTGGTACCGATTTCTGGCTGCATGTCTAGATGACCATCTAGTCGACCCCAAATACAGTTGCAAAACTAAGCACCGTACACAGGCAGCTAGGAAGCTCCTATGCGAGGAGCACAATATAGTGTATTCTACTAAGCCATCACAAGCTGCAATCGACCTCCTGAACAACTATCCGGGGACATCAATTGAATCCATGAAGGCATCTGCCGAGAAGCATCACTTGAATGTGGACATCTATGAGTACTTGCAGGATCGCAAGGTGTATAACCTTCAGGACCAGTGGAAATACAATAGTGATAACTCATTTAGGAAATCCGCATTGCTGTACACCCAAAATCGAATCATCCACATAATGTACATCAGGGATGCTGAGAAGCTGACCAACATCCATATCTGCCCAAAGTGTGGCTCATATGCCCATTACGGTCATCAAAATATGAATCGCTTCAAGAACCATGTTAAGAACTGTGACGGTGTATTTCGAAAGCGATTCATACCCAATCGCGAACCACCACCATACTGTCCACATATACTCAGCAATCCGGTGTACGAATATTGCTTAGCCTATGGTCTCGACTGGAAACCCAACATATATTACATCACCTACGATTTCGAAACTGTTGAACAGCCTGTGAATGCATCCATTGGTTCATCCACAACCATCAACTCACGACTGATACCCCTTAGTGTATCATCATGTGTCAAATCACAATCTGGTTGTACCACAAGGCACTTCTCATTAAGGGATTCAGCTGAGTTCATCATCAAGTGGATCGAGTGGTTGTTTGAGCAATCCAAGCAAGTGTATCACGATAAGGTTCAATACATGAAATCCTTCATCAATCAACCAGTTGACAATCTCAAAACCATTGATCGCAACCTGAATGTGATAACCGTATTTGGATTCAACTCGAGTAGATTCGATAGCAACCTATTCAAGGAGTATCTCAACTACAGTTCAGCTGGAACTGTGTTCTGGAGTGTTGAGCCCAATAGCATCATTGGTACCACATTATCACTGAAGCAGTTCATATTGAAGTCACCCAAATACGACACCAAGTTGCGATTCATCGATGCACAATCATTCGTCGCTGGAGGTACATTACGACAATTCGGCGAAGATTTCGGCTCAAGCATGGCTTGCGGTGTAGACTTTGGGGGAGTTGAGAATAGCTCGAAGGGTGTGTTCCCATATGAAGCCATCAACACTGAGAACTACAATGAGGTCCTCAGTAGTGATGGTTGTTCCGGATGACAACCAGATAGAAATTCATTTATGACCGACACCACTACCCTAATTTAGAAGGTCATCTTACTATTTTTGAATTGACACTAACTGATACTCATAACTAGGAATAAGTGGTCAGCATCATAGGGCCACATTGATGTTCACTTATGATCACTCATGACCGCCACTATTGCCCTAGTTTAGAAGGTCATCTAACTATTTTTGAATTGACCCTAACTGATACTCATAACTAGGAATAAGTGGTCAGCATCATGGGGTTATATAGATGTTCACTTATGACTGCCACTATTGCCCTAGTTTTGAAGGCCCCTAACTATTTTTGCATTTATGCATTCGCATTGACCCCAAAAATAAACCTATTTTTAAATTTGAATATTGATTTTTTTATCACCACCAAATGGAATCATCCACAACCCATTTCAAGGTCTACGAATACATCAACACATTGATATCCCTATCATCAAAGCCTGATGAATTCTCAAAATGTAATTTCGCAATATTATGTGACAAGTTCCCATTCAGTTTGAAGAAATCGCTTTACCTTGCGAGGGTCCTATATGTATCACTACAGACTAATACTGAAACCATTAGATTCTACCCAGATAAGCTCAAGGAGATGAACCTTGAGAACATATATTTGACATCCAACAGTAGACGTAAATTGAGTATCAACATGCATGAGTTCTTCGTAAATGGGAATACCGAAAAACATGAATTCAAGGAATGCCCGTATTACAACTATTCGATTGAGAAAACCAATATAAACACCAAGGATCTCATTGGTAAATTACGTGAAAAATACAATATTGTGGAACCTGATGTATTCATTGGTCAACATCAAGATTTGGTATTGGAAGCAGACCCTGATATTGATTTTGTCTAAATCTTACTATATATAACTTGCATATCGTGTTCAACAGTGTTCACCAATATGAAATCATGTCCAGATAAGGTTCTATATTTTTGCCACAACTCTTCGAATTCACAAGGTATGCTCACCTGCTGATATATGTAATTGAGTTTCTGTCGCGAGAACCCATTGAATATGAAGAATGATGTACAATTATTTTTGTAATCAGTTGGCACACCTTTGAAGAACTGGATATTGATGTAAACGATTGAATTCTTATGGCGCAACTGTGTAATATAGTTTGTGAAGTATGATGATTTCAACAGCTTACTCTTAATGAAATCCTCACAAAGGATTATCGTATTGAGTGGTACATTGGGTTTCCCAAGTTTGTTGATATGAAGGAACTCAAACATTTGCTGCAACTTCTGTTCATCGACAATAATCTTCCCAACTGAGCTATATTTGTTATACAACTCTTTCCATAAATCGAGTTCCTTCAAATACCGTTCAGCATTACTATCAGCGACAACCTCAATGGGCAAGTTGATGAGTTCACGTTGAGATTCAAATGTGGAATCATTTATAATACCATTTTTGCTCACATAGACTATCATATGAAATGGGTTATTTTTGAGTCTACTCATTTGAATGATATCACGAATAACTGTGTGACTCTTACCTTTGCCTTGAGAAGCTACCAGTATGTTCAAAGTATTGTACCAAGCATATATTCCGTTAGCGATTGGTCTTATGGATGCATTCGTGATTCTATCCCTATTCTTGGAATAGGCCTCACTCATAGCTTCATCAACATCAAACCTCTTGGAAACCGGTTGCTGCTTCTGGAACATAGAACGCAGTTCCTGCTCAAATGTGTCAAAATCTATTGGCTCTCCACTGGAACTGTCTGATAATTCGATAGATGTATAATCAAAAAGAGTTGGCTGCAGGCGTTTATAATACAACATTTAATCAAAAATAAAGCTTTTCAGGCGTATAATGTGCGTCTCAGCTCATCGGTCAACTCAGGTGGTTCATCCTCTGCAGTAAACGATACCAATATTAGTAGTTCAATTATGTTGGTCGCTAGTATCAACCCTAATAATATATTCATGATGATCTCGCTTGCAAGTGACATTTATGAAAATTTAAATACAAATTTTGAGTGATATCGAGTGTCTTATGAGCTCGGTCCATACATGGTTATATCCATATTTCAATTCATTGGATACCCCATTTTTGGATACCAATATCTTATCAATCTTCATGTACTTCGAGTTTGAAACACAGCCTGTACACCCACTATCCTCATTTATAACCAACTCAACCTTGTCAGCCTTAGTGAGTATTTTAATGAGCTCCATCAATGTGTTGCTATGGCACACAAGATAGTTGTTCATCCTCAATGGATTCGTTTCATAGATACTCAGCAATATCTCGAGGAATTTATTTTTGGTATCCAAGTCCTCACCATCAAGTTCTATTGAACGTTCTAGAGGAGGATTGTTTATTGGAGCAACTGATGGATATGCACCAGTTGTCGAGGGTGTAGTAAAATTTGCATTCTGGGTGCCATTTTGAGGATATCCCCCTTCAGTATATCCCATTTGAGGTTGCACTTGAGGTTGCATCTGTGGAACTTGAGGATAATCCCCTTCAGTATAAGCTACTGGTTGTACAGGTGGAGGTCTATTCGCAGCAATCTTAATATTCACATTCTGCTCCTGTTTAACACTAGCATCATTTTCACTTGATAGAATTCTAGCCTTATGGAGAGTCATTTCCAAAGCACAAAAATATTTTTACCCCAATTGCTATATTTCTTAAGTCATTTCTGGGTCAACTTGTGAGCCAGCTGGTGATTCATCATCAACATATTCAAGACCATCGAGTGAGAGCTTAAAGTATGTGTCTCTGCATAAACAGAGTTGGACAGGTGGTGGTCTAACAACAGCTCCACTTGGTTCAATAATATTATAATATGTATCATTATTGCCAGTGAATATTGGTTGACCATTGACTTGAATTTGGATATTACCTTTGCCACCATCTAAGCCATCATAACAGTATCCAGCAGATGCTCTCTCAGTTTGGACATTGAATACAAATGATGTGGCATCACTCAATGTATTCTTATATCTATTTCCATCAACATCATTCTTGGGCATAGTGAAGCTATCCTCAAATTCCTTAGTACATTGGAGTGTGATGCTATCCAAATCGCCAGCTGTTAGTTGACTCTCGAAGAATCTAGCACCAATGGTACTAACATTCTCATCTGGGAAGTTCTTACCACCAATATTCAAATAACAATTTTGGTAAACGGGATTCTCAAATACGGTCAAATCGTTGTGATGCTTGGGGAACAATAATGACATGCTTGTGACATTTATTAATGGGATATTCAATGTAGATTTGATTCCATTGGATGCAGCAGCAATTGGGAATGCATGATAATCTACCTTTTGGGATGGAATTATCAGTCCTTCACGTAATATGGATTCGATACCCGCACGAGTGGCTTCACAAACACCATATCCTTGCATGTTGGATTTACATAAAGTGATAGTCATTCGGTTAACGGTGAGAGTTGCCGGTTGCGATTCATATTTAAGTTCATTATTCTCTTCAACGATTTCAATTGTCATATAGTCTTCAATAGTACCTGTGTAATCGGGATTATGGCGTGCAATCTCCTTTAAATTCATAGTCTTCTTAATACCGAATTTCTCATATTCCTCATCTGTAAATTCGAAAGTGATTTCAATTGGTGTATCATTAACTGGAGTTCCATGTTCGGCACAAATATTGTACTTAAATTTGATTGTATTATCGAATACCCCTGGTATAAGTGCTTCATTACCAATTTGCGTAAATTGCCTCTTGAGTTTACCACGAGCCTTGATCTCACGCAATTGCTCCAACTGCTTCATTGTAATATGATCATCATCTTCCAAGAATGCCTTTGCTTCAGCAACCGTATATGGATCAATGACTGCCCATACAAGACCTGCTGGACTGACTTGGAATCTAATAGATAAATCACCAATGATTCCATTGGGGAATAAATCGAATGCCTGCAATGCAAGCAAGTCATCAAATGGTATATTCAAATCGAATTCAGTAGTGGTCTTCCCATTGGCTTTGAAATCATTGAGATTAACATAAACACCTGCATGAGTTTGACTATAATTTGAAACATTCTCCCATAAGCTGTGAACGAATCTGCGGCGTTTCTTCTCGGTTTCTGGTTTCAAAACTGAGTATAGGAAGCCCTCACGAATGCATTCATTTTGCTGATATCCAACATTGACATTGTTATGGAGAATCTCCAGCCTGTCGAATAATTGGTTCGAGGACTTGAATCCCACAAACAATTTGTAGAGGTTATCAGGATCTTCAATCAATTGTAATTTAGCAGTATCGGTGTTCAATTGCAAATCAAGTTTGATGTGGAATGTGAGGAAACCTTTATCAACATCACTAATAAAGTGGTCGGGGTGCGTTAATGAAATCTGTGAGTACTGACCTTGATGGAATGGTGCTGGTTGGTCATGGCAATCAACAGTTCTAAATGAGAAGCTTCTGGTACCATCATTGGTATTAATAATGTTTCTCATCTTCTGGAATGTCTCCATAACATTACCAGCCTCGTACATCAAGTTGTGAGCTCTTTCGTTCCTATATTTCATTTGTACCTTGGAAAAAACCAGGAAATCACATTTTTTTATATACCAAATGGGCATTGGTATCTTCAGGAAGATAAAAGATGGATTCCGCAAAGTGGGATCTACACTCAGGAATGTCGCGCAGAGAGTTGTTGATAAGCTACCTACAGTTGTCAATGTTGGTAGACAAATCATTGATAGGGTCAAACCAATTGCAGGATTGATACCTGGTGCAGGTGGACTACTTGATACAATTGATAGAGGTTTGGGAACGGTTGGTAAGGCTGGTGAAATAGGTAAATCCATATTGGATAAAGTTTAATCATCACCAAATATCCACATACATATGAATTTATTTTTGCCTGTTTTGAAATGAATACAGATAATGTGAAACATTTAGCCCAATGCGATATTAAGGTCATAAACGATAATAAGCTGGAGCAGCGTACGTTCAACTCAGTAGAGGAGTTCGACCTGTTCTACCAGAAGTACAAAGATATGTTCAATGAGAAGACCACCAATTATCTCAATAAAACCTACAAAATTATCACCCCTGAGTGTGAGTACAGGATTACCAAACGCACCGGCAAGGATGGCTCCAATAATGTGTTTCTCAAGAAAATCTCTAAGCAAGCCGATAACGATAACCTCGTGGAGATCCAATTTGCAAACATTCGAGCTGACATAAATGTATTGCAGTCATCATTAGATTCGTATTCCAAACGGATTACCACTTTGGAGAACACCATTGGCATGATCACTACAAAAATAAATCAGCTCACCAATACTGTGAATGAATGTACTGATGCTGTGAACAACCTCCTAAGACATTAAATTTTTGAATTATTTGGGACTACCTGGTGATTGAGCGAGTGGTGTATCGCTGATGATGTTGATTTAATAACTGGGTCATGTATAATACACCCCTTATCTTCATATTTTTGGATTGTAGGTTTGGTACAACTCATGGTTCGCATATTTCGCATGTGGCGTTCCAGGTGATTGAAATACGTAAGCCCATTAGAATCTTTTAATACACGGCGTTCCTCATAAGACATTTAATCTTGAAAAAACACTTTTTTTCGTATCTAAATGACTGAATTGAGTGAATACAAGAAAGAGATTCCAGAGTTGAAGCGCATCAAGCATGATCTCAAGGAGAAGTGCTATTTGTATAAGGGTCATCTCAATAACATCAAAGGTGGCATGCTGGGTAGCAATGGTCTTGCCGTTCGTGAATCACTGATTGAAGATATTAATAGTTTGAAGGAAAAGGTTGCCAAACTCGAGAATGAGTTAGCTGAATTATCAAGCGATAACCATTAAATTCCCAGGGTCGTAATATTGCTAGGATGTATTCCATACTCCCGATTGAGACCATTATTTTTGCACATTAAATGATGCACAAGCTCTCAGTCCCACAGGGGATGACTGATAACAAGAAATCATTCAAGATATTCGATAATGAGTACAAGTCATTGCTCAAGTACCCATTCAAATCTAAAATATCAAAATTGGACCCATCACTGTTTATCGTCAACCCCGAGTATCATCATGAACCATTCGTTAAGGACTTCAAATTGAAACCATGTAATTCTTATTCAAAACCGGATTTCTCATTTGAACCTGGCTGCTGGGAGGTCGATTTGATGTTTGTGAAGTACACTACGAAGGAACATGGAATACCTCCTGGTTATAAATTGGTACCCCATGAAACCATTTACCTCATCATGGTGAATGTCAACACGCGATATCTAATTGTGGAACCGCTTAAGGACAAACTAGCTGATACCATTAAGGATGCATACGCCAAAATCATTCTCGATAAATATGATGACTTCAAATTTAATACCATCAAATGTGATGGTGAAAATAATCTACTAAAAGTGCTTGATGTGGCAAATCAAACTGATGAAAATAGGGAAATAGCCAATGGCACTAAAAATGTGCTATTCAATAAAAATGCACTGATCGTTAATAAATCCAAACATAGCAACTCTCACAAAATCGTTGATGCAACCATTAGGACACTCCGCAATGCATTCGGTTTAGATAATCGTCGAATTGGAGACCCTTTCCTGATGCAACAGATGGTCCACTACTATAACAACACACCGCATCGTTCTCTACGAATGCCCAATCCCAATTATCGAGATGATGAGTATTATGACCAGTATCTGGCTAAAGAGCCTAAGTGGATATACTATACACCCAATCAAATGCAGCACAACCCTGATTTGGAATGGAGATACATCAGGGATTGCCAACGGAAGCTACGTCGAATCAAAAATAATATGCAAATGGATGGTCTACTGAGCTATCACAAGGGTAATATCATATTGATCCATTACGATACATCCAAAACTGAGAAGAAGCATGAGAAGCAGAGGCGTGTGTTCAATGAGATTGCTGAATTCATAAGATACCATAATGGGAACGTCGAATGCAAATTGCTGAACCCATATCGTAGATTCCAGTTGAATGCTGATAAGCAAGCAGGAACTGCGTTCTATGTGCCGTATATCAAAACCAAAACTGGTCGAACGCCAATGACTGATGATGAGCGAGCTACTATAACAATCCCCATCATGTACACCCGATTCGTGGCACCCAATTATGAATCATTGGGTGAAGACTATAAGCAGTACTTTGCTGTCTAATAAATGCCCAAACGCTATTTTCATACGCAAACCACCGAATTTACATTACCTGAGGATTTCATATATAGTCGCAACAAGAAATACATCGTAGTGCAGTATGTAGGGGCTATCGTAAATAAGACCATAATCGGTGATTTAATGGTACACTCAGACATTGTTGAATTCGACCCATACTGCGACCACTTCATAATGTTAGCCAACAGGCGGCAAACTAAGTATCGCAAATATGAGATGCTCAACAGGACCAAGCGGGATTTCAAAATATGGTTCACAGACCTGTATGGCAATGAGATAAAACCTGATGCATTCGTGCTATCATGCTTGCTAATATATTGAATATAGAATGCAGTTCGCTAGCGCTCGGCAATGAAATTGCTTCCTGCTTGGGTTACCGAATAAGCCTCTAAATGAGTTTATTTTTGGGTAAATGAATGATGACTACTTTGAGGTTTATACATTGAAACCAGGTCAATATCGTGAATTAAAATATTCAAAATATTTATCAGCGGTATACCTTGATGTCGATAAATCTACTAAATTATATTTCCCACGTGATTTAGTTCCACCACCAGTCGTTCATGACTACACGATTGATAAAAATGGAGCTACATTCACAATGACATCACATGAAAAAGTTCCTACATACATATGGGAATCTAGATATGTGCCATCAGCGAATGACTTTTGTATGATACTAGTTCGAGGACCCAATAATCATAAACTTTATCCAAAATCGTATATCGCCTATCACAGAAATATTTTCAAGGAAACTGTTCTTGCAAACACAACTAAAAGACCTGGTGATTATGTTATAGGGTTTGAGATAGCGGTTTATTCAAATCATTTGCTTCTACCAGAAATATATTGTTTTGAACAAGATCCTTTATACCCGTCAAACCAGACAGCTCAACAAGATAGTCGTCCAAAACCCATTCAATTTTCATTCTCAAGCGATGAAGTTTTTAGTAAGTCTCCACCTAGTAAAAATATTTTGGTTAATAATGGGACTGCCCCATTTGAGAAAAAAACTAAGGATTGGTATCATGAACACACATCATATCACCCTCGACAAAAACTTATATGTAATGATTACACGGATGAGGCTAGTGAGAGTAGTGATAATGAACAAAATACATATGACCCGCATGAAGCTGAGTATAGGGATTATCAGGTGAGAAATCAAAATAAAATTAGTCCAAGTGGTGTATATATGTCTACCGATAAGAGACCAGGTACGAAGTCCGTTGTTGCTCGAAAAACAAATGGTTCACTCCAAGAATATCGAGTTGGGAAACGTGCGATGACTGATATACGACGCAAGCAGTCATATAAATATCAAAAATATCAGGGTGACGCTCAAACTCTCAATCCTAGAAGTACATATGACTCGCAGAGTGGTTACTCGCAGAGGCTCGACACTAGGAGCGATGATGAGTATTCTAGTGAATCAAATGTTGATGATGATTATGCTCCACGAAGTAGTTCACGTAGACAGCACAGTCTGTATCGTAATGGACTTAGAGACAGGACTCGTGAGCAGGAATCACAAGATAACTCCAATACTAGAACACCTGAGCAGAAGGTACTTCGTACTTCATCTAGAAAGCATTCCAGTTCAGTGAAGACATCGCAGTCTGTGAAATTTGGTAAATCATTTAAACCATATCGGGAGAAATTCACACCACAATTCAAGGGGAATACCATGGACACCACATTTGAGTATGAGAGTAGTCGTGAGTATGGAACACTTCCTGAATATAGTGAGCAGGAGCTAAGTTCTCAATATGAGGAGGAGGAGCCTGAACGTGAACCTGAACCCCAACCACCTCGTAGGCATAAACGCAATGCAAAAATAATATCCAAACCCAGCCAAAAGCGTGAGAATTTCTTTGACCGATTCAAGCAATAGTATATACCTATTGTTGACCACCATATACGATTTCAAATCGACTTGCACTCGCTTTCCTAGCATCCCTAGCCTCCTTATTTTTGGCTTTCATCTCAAGGTATCCGCTTTTCGCTCCATAGAATTCATAGTCAATCAACTGGTTGATGTTGTCAATAAATGAATCACGAACTTCCTTCACCGCGATTGGAGAACTGGTATTTACGTATATAAGTAGATTTTCAAATGCTGCAGGTGTTCGCTTGCCTTGATCATCAGTTCGAGGTACGGTTCCCTCATCGAAAGTGGTATTAAATCCCCATAGGAATACTATTTGTTCAATCTGTTCTAGCATTTCGAGAATTTCATCAGGTATTTCCGCATCCTTTAGAGCACCAGTCTTGCGGTCAGCTACTTGGTCAATGAGTTTAATCCATTCCTCGATCATGGGACCAACTATCTGCATATACTCCGACTTATGAGTGCTCTTCCAATTGGACCAGCTTGGGTAGTTGAATGACTTGTCATTATGCCTTTGCTCTATAGTACTTTTCGCAGGGAGGTCGAAGTAGTAAATATATATGGCGTTGCATACGGCTAGGAAATTGGTCAACTTCTTGAGTTCGAGCCAATCTTGAAGTTTATCCTGGCCCCAGAATACATTCCATATATGCGAGAACAGGGATGCCCAATAGCTGTTAGGTGATAAGCGCTTGCTCATACGTGCCTTTCCAATACCGGATTCACCATATGCCTTTTCTAGAGTATTCAATGCCACGGATTTAGTCAATTTATATTCACCACGCTCCCAATCGACCTTGGTAATATCCTTATCGAATTGCTCCTTGAGCCATACATTGAATGGCTTGGCTTGACGCTTAGCCTTTGTATCACAAATGGTTTTCCAGGCCTTCTTATAGGGTGATGCATGAACTAATTTGTATCCGTTGACAATAGCTGGAATGCCGCGTTTATCAACCAATACGATATCATCAACCTTGTCACCATTGAGGTCTGTAATACGATTTCCTAATGGGTCGTTGGAATTGGTTGGTAATAATCTGTACTTGGGAACTCCAGTTTCATCGAGGTGGTTCATACAATACTCCTTTGCGGTATCACGTGCTGCAGCTGATGGAATGTACTTAACCCGGTAATTGCCGTTTATAATCATATCTAGGAAGTTCTTCTTGAAGGTTGATGAATCGCCTGTGAGTGAGAGATTGCCGAATTGGCCTAAACGACCTTTGACATTCTCATAGTCTTTGCCATTGCGTCTACCTACGGTAGCACTTGGTGGTTCAACCTCTTGCATAACATATTCATATGCATTATCTTCATTGAATCTGGATATTGGTTTGAATGGCGATTTTTGTATTTGTTGGGTGAATTTTAGATTAGGTTTACTAACGTGTTTGACAGGTGTCCTAATATATTCATATCGTGTTGGTCTATTGTTGTTGTTATCATCAACACCCGGTGCTTGGACATTACCATCATCATCATCATCATCGCTAACCTCTGCTGGTGGTGCTGCTGCTGGTGGTGGTGGTTGCTTTTTAGTATTTGGACGCTTTGGAGATTTATAGCTCATGAGTACTTTAGGTGTAAAAAAAATGTCATTATTTGCATACTCGCAATTGGCATCTCTTTGGACATCAGCTTGGGATTCCGATTCACCATCCACCTCCTCGAAAGGGGGTCCGATGGGTATACCGGTAATCACACCTTTATTGTATAGGAAATGTTTAGTATAGAACAGAGTGGATTTTCAATAAAAGCGGCCACTATCGACGAGTTACTGATTGAATACATCAAAAGGTATGCATGTATGTGCCATAATGGGTCCAATGGCTCGAATATAACTGGTCCCAACCAGGAGCAAATCAAGGAACTCATTACGAGTACAGTTGGTGAGCATCTCGAAAAATATGCATTAGCCAAGGACCTTGAGTCATATGCTTTGCAAACCCAGCTATTCGACTATGTGAAAACCGAGGATTTCAATACGGAGATGCTGAAGTATGCGCTATCTAAGGACTTGCAATCGTATGCCAGTAGTGCAGATGTGGAGAATGCCATTGGGGAATTACGTGATTACATCGTCAAAAACTGTGCACTATCTACTGAAATACCTGAGGTCCCTGAGAACATCGTTACGAGTGATTCATTGAGTACTGCTTTGGAACCATATGTGAAGACTCAGGACTTACCAGATATGTCCGAGTATGTGAAGACTCAGGACTTACCAGATATGACCAAGTATGCACTCGCTGAAGATATCCCGGAGATACCCACTGATTTGGTTAATGGATCTACACTGAGTACTGCATTGAGTACTGCTTTGGAACCGTATGCGAAGCTTGCGAACTTAAGTGAGTACGCGAAGACCCAGGACTTGCCAGATATGTCCGAGTATGTGAAGACCCAGGACCTCCCGGAGATACCCACAGATTTGGTTAATGGATCTACACTGAGTACAGCTTTGGAACCATATGCTTTGACAACAGATATGACCCATGCTATTGATCAAGTGAAGAGCGATATCCCAGAGATTATCGAGGGGCAAACAACAATTCAATTCACAATCGTCAATAATACAATCCCCGATTTGGATTACGACACATATCATACACTGATTGAGCAATATGGGTTGGATATTGTCTCATCAGACAGTTACTATACGGCCCATTATGTTCACGCAGACTATTCGTACAATGACGATGATGATAATCAACCCTCTCAGATACTGCATATCGACGGAAGTAGTTCTGGTCTATGGATACTGTATCACAGCCATGAATTAATCAATCCAGGAACTGGTGATACACCGGAAATACTATCATGTTCAATAACCAAAACTGTCGAACCAACCGACAAAAACGCTTATTCGGCGAGATATGTGTCGAACACTTATGCTCTCAAAACGGATATCCAGGAGATACCCACTGATTTGGTTAATGGATCTACACTGAGTACTGTGTTGGAACCATACGCGAAGACCCAGGACTTGCCAGATATGACCAAGTATGCACTCACAACAGATATCCCGGAGATACCCACCGATTTGGTTAATGGATCTACACTGAGTACTGCGTTGGAACCATACGTGAAGACTCAGGACTTACCAGATATGACCAAGTATGCACTCACAACAGATATACCAAAAGAGTATTTCACTGATATCAGTGGAGAGGTTTATATCAAAGACCCAAACAACATCCTGACATTGGGTGGAGCCAATCAGACATGTAGTGATGCACCTCTCATGGTCATGAAACCAAATCATTCTCGCAATACCAGAATATTTAGCATTGGCAATCAACTGGATAGTTCGAAGGAGAGATGGTTAGATTTCGATATTGATGCAAACAGTGATACAGCGACCATCAAATACAATGAAATAACTGCATTGGAGATTACTCGATCAAAAGTTTGTGTTATGAATGCATGTGATATAGACGGTCATGCCTATGCTAAAATCAATTCCAACACAACCATCACCCACTACTCCCCAATCGAGTCATCGGTTAACAGCATTACCGATTTCGTCATTGGAGCTCCAGTATATATGACCGGTAAGGTATATCATCGTGAGGATTCGAAATGGGTCCCTAGCACTGAAGCTGACACCACTGATTGCATATGTAGTGTGAAGACCACTGGTACCTGGAAGGAGTATGTTGGTATATGCGTGAGAATCGATGAAGCCAATGGTTGTATCACATTCGCCACTCATGGGGATTACATGGTTAAGGTTGAGGACTCCTCATGCTATTCCATTGGGGATGAGGTATTCATTGATAACGCTGATAATAAACTGAAGATACTCACTGGTGAGACCGCGATAACCTCAAAAATAAATCGTATGACCGTGGGTATCATAACTGGTATCATCAACGGATCCACATTAGCTGTATTCAAGGCCTAATGTAGGTCGCAGCAATTTTGCTGTCACCCAAATTTAGAGCATAATATAGTCCCCTGATGTGAGCCCATGGATGAATGGTGCACAGGATTGGTTCTCGAGGACAATCATTTTGGTGTGTGTCCCGGTGAGAGCATTCTTGTTTACCGTGATCTTGGACATCGTCATCTCACTGATTTTGCTCTGGATTTTGGTATTGCGAGTCATTTGCAGATTGATATTTTTGCCAACCTTCACACCACCATTGTCGATGATGTCCTTGTAATCATCACTTGTAATATGGTTTTTCTTGAGGGAGACCCCCTTGAGTTTGAGTGCCTTGGTTACAGCTCCACTATTAAATATGGTGTAGCACTTGGGGGCTAACGCAATCATATTCTCACCATATTTCTCAATGCAGAGACCCAGTATTTTCTTCTCATCAGCGATTGTATTTATATTGGGATTCGGCATGAACTTATATATGTTCTCATCATAGAATGCCCTATTCTTGATGATGTATTTGAACTCTTGATCGGACCCCTTGGATTCATCACCAGCAACCGCAAAATATGCACTATCGGTGTCTCCCTCTATGAAATGAAATCGTTCCACATCAAGGCACTTGTACATGAAATCGTATATGAATGTGAGATACCAGAATTTGGCATTATCTAGTGTCCAGAATGACTCCTGAAGGCAAGTCGTACATTTGAAGCTCTTTGGGTTCATTTGGAGTAGGTAGTTGTCATCACTCAATTTGATCCCACTAACATAGTTATCGTAGATGATATTCTGGAAGGTCTTATCACGTGAACATATTTTTATTTTAGAGAACTTCTCAGTGTTCATCCCATCGTATCCATATGAACCATTCATGCTAATCTTGTAGAACTTTTCATTGCCGGATACAGCTCCAGAAATGATATCCTGACGACGTTTCATGAACTCACTAACAAATGGGTTGAATCCACGATGAGCTTCGTATGTGGTGAGACTTTTGATATCTTCGATGACAAGCCCATGGTCGAGTAGGAACCAGAGATAATAATTTGAGAATGTTTGATAGGTACCCATCGTATCGACACACATAGTTAGCTTTCGTTCAGTTTTATCAGCGGATGGGAGTTTGTTGTGAGTCATGTAGTTGTGCATGTATGAACCAATGGTTGTTTCATCGTTCGTGATATCAAAATTGCGAAATACTGGTGGGAAATTGATGAAGTTATTGATTTTAGATACTGGGCATTTCAATATGACCTCCGCTTTGAACAAATATTTAGGATGCTTTCGTAAATTCCGGCTGTTGATGATATGCATACATGAGTTATAGGTTTTCATATTTTTGGTACCATTGTTATAAACATCGAATCTCTCCAACATGGAACCTGGCATATACATAACCCCTCCGTGATATGGATTGAAATCATGTTTGGTTGAACTGAATGCTGATGGGTATAAGCTATTGAAATCAACTCCAACAATGTGAGTCATAGTGTGAGGGGTATCATATGAGATTACCTTGTGGTCAACGGCGTTGTATCTAAAACGATTTATATTAGTGTGACCCTTGATGTTGACACGGTGCATAACATTGGATAGACCTCCAGTGATGTTGTTCCGTAAGCTATAATATTCCTGTTCATCATTGATGAGTGTTGGGAGATGCATCATCTTGCAATATTTCTTCAGTTGAATTCGTAGTTTGGTTATATTGGGGTCATCACGACTGCGAAGTTTGTTGCATTCTGCACAAGCGAGTTTACAGTTGCTGAGTTCGTGACCGATATCGTTATTGATTCTATCGAGGGTAGGCTTATTGGTCCACGTGAAGTGCTCACCACAGAGATGACACTTGCCAGTATCAGGATTGTTGTACATTTTCATGAATTCATCAAACTGCTCCTCGCAAACACATTTATCGAGGTTCCTGGGAGAGTCCTTATGGGATTGATTATATTTGACATCCTGGTTATAGTAGTTCTCACATTTGAATCTCCACCACTTGAGATTTGGTTTGAAAGTATTCGATGGGTTTTGTATAGAGTATTCAGTATTGGGATCAAATTCCTTATACGCAAGTGCATACTTGATACAAGATGCATTCTTACTCAACGAGAGATTCGATATGAGATCAACGTTGTACTGAGCATTGAGGGTTATCAAGTTATCAATGGGTTTAATCATCATCTCAACATCATTATCATTGTATGCCAACAGGTAATCCCATCGGGTTTTATAATTTTTGGCATCCTCGAGATATAGTTTGTAATCATCTGGTGTCAATGGATTCTTTTGGTTGAGGTAGCTGTAGAATGCTTCATATTCAAAGGGCTCCGTTTGTGAGAGAACCTCATTGTAATTCTCAGTATTGATAGCTTCATATGGGAACACACCTTTACTGCTATTCTCGAGTCCACCAAAATCTACACCAAATTGTCGTAATGTACCTCCAGCAACGAATGATTGTGCATCGATGAATCTCAACTTGGTGTTATATTTTGAGGACTTCAATATGAATTGCTTCAATGATGATGCGGTACCGATGATACTGTTGGGCTCGACACTCCAGAAATCGTAATTGAGATACTGCTTGAATAGGTTACTATCGAATCTACTCGAATTGAACCCAAATACGGTTATCACATTCAAGTTGCGATCGATTTTATTAAGAGTATCAATTGGTTGATTAATAAAGGTTTTCATATATTGAACCTTATCGTGATACACTTGCTGGGATTGTTCAAACAACCACTCAATCCATTCGATGATGAACTCAGTTGAATCTCTTAATGAGAAGTGTTGTGTGTAGCAACCAGATTGCGACTTGACACATGATGATACGCTAAGGGGAATCAGTCGAGAGTTGATAGTTGTTGATGAACCAATAGAGTACGAAGTACCTTCTGTATTCACAGGTTGTTCAACAGTTTCGAAATCATAAGTGATGTAATATATGTTGGGTTTCCATTCGAGACCATATGCTAAACAATATTCGTACACCGGATTGTTGAGTATATGTGGACAATATGGTAATGGCTCACGATTAGGTATGAATTGTTTTCGAAATACCCCGTCACAATTATCAACATGATTCTTGAAGCGATTCATATTGTGATGACCGTAATGTGCATATGAACCACACTTTGGGCAGATATGAATGTTGGTCAACTTTTCAGCATCCTTGATATACATTATGTGAATGATTCGATTTTGAGTGAACAGTAATGCAGATTTCCTTAATGAATTGTCACTATTATATTTCCATTGATCCTGAAGATTATAAACCTTGAGTTCTACATTGTACTCATAGATGTCAATATTCAAATGATGCTTTTCAGCAGATACCTTCATAGCTTCAATTGATGTACCCGGATAGTTGTTCAGGAAGTTGATTGCAGCTTGAGATGGCTTAGTTGAATACACTATATTGTGTTCCCCGCACAGAAGTTTCCTAGCTGCTTGTGTACGATGCTTAGTATAACAATGATATTTGGGGTTAACTAGATGATCATCGAGACATGCAGCAAGAAATCGATACCAACATAGATTGTCATCGACGTTGTCTGTGATAATGAATTTATTATTTTTGATTTCAGGAGGTAAATCCTTGATGGGACCACTAACCTTGACCATTCGAGATACTGTGAATGAAACTGTGCCTACGAGAATCAACTTGGTGCTCGATGTTGAGGTTTCATATGAGTGCAGTACTGATTCAATATAGTACTTCACGATATCAAGTGATTGCTCATCACGAACCACAATTGGGGTAGCAGATTTATAGTTATTCCAAGTGATTTCCCTAGCTGTATATTGGAATGTGTCAGTCTCAGCACTGGATGACTCAAATACACCCGAGAGTTGGAAATATATTTTGAATGGTTTCACCTCACGTTCATAAACTTGTTGCAAGCCATCATATATACTGTTCAATGAGGATATCGAGTTGAAGTAGTATATGTATATAGGCTCGAAGGTATCAATATCCGTGTGTTCATTGTAATCATTATCAGCATATTTGGCATATTTTTGCCAAGCCTCTACAGCCTTATCGTAGTCCTCAGGTAAGTTCACCATGAGGAAATCATTGTGTTTCGATTTGAATTCATGACCGAACTCGCCAAGGTACTCGAATATTTCATTATTTTCAGGATCTTTGGGGATACCATCAATATCAGTATTGTCATCAATAATATTTGCTAGTTTTGTAATTTTAGACCTATCTTGGAATATATCTTGTATTTCAGCTCTATCGAGATATTCGGGATAATATTTGTTGAAATATGAATATACCTTACGTTCATCATCTAATTGCTGTTGGAACTCATCTTGGGTATTCATATGTTGAAGTACATCAATGGGGTCATCAATCTTGTAATCATCTCTATTGAATTTACTGAAGTAATCGTTATCCAGTTTGTCATTCAATCTCTTTATATATGAAGGCTGCTCATCATACCGAATTGGTTTCTTATGAGTTGTCGGTGGTGGAAGTATTGGTGGATACTCATTTTCACGAATCAATCGTTGAGCTTCCTGCAAAGCATATTTTGCAACATCAATATTATGTTGTATTTGGCGTTCCCTATATACCTTACGTTCATCATCTAATTGCTGTTGGAACTTATCTTGGGTATTCATATGTTGAAGTACATCAATGGGTTCATTAATTTTGTAATCAGCTCTATTGAATTTATTGAAGTAATCATTATCATCTACAAGACGTTCAGCCCTCAGTTGTCCAAAGAATGTATCAAAATGAGATTCCTGGAGTATACCATTGGGATTGAAACCTGTGCGAGCTACAAATGAGTTATAATTTAGGTACTTCGTGAGTTTGCTCAGTTGAGCAACAAATGTAGTGTTGGTTGGGATGTTACCACCGAACTCATTGTTGATGATATTGATATAATTTTTGATAGTCCATGAAGGAATTGCACCAAAATTCTTATTCGAGATACAACTCATTTGCCCAAACGTAAAAATATAAAATTGTAATCGGTAAAAATATTGATTAAACATTATTTTTGAATTTTGGCTAGAAATCGATTGTATCAATCTCAACTTCGGGGGTTAGAGTCGTTTCACTAGGAGGAACATTTATAGTCATATGGGTGTTGAGTAGTTTTTGGGTCATATACATGGAGATACTTAAATTTAGGTTATCGAATATTAGTTTACGCAATAGGGATATACGTTTATGAGGTTCCACGTTGGATACTGCATCGATTACATCCTTTGATGAGACATATTGGATCAATCGGTCGTGATCCTTAATATCCAAAAACTTGCTTCGATTGAATATATGGGTTCGATTTAAGCGAGAATGGGGATGTTCAATAGATGATGTCTCAGGAGGTGAGTCACTTCGAACGAAATTCTTAGGCTGTACCGTTGTGCTTGGATTAGGAGATGGCTGTTTATGGTTCATACGTTTAATCAAATGCTTGACATCTTGGCACAAATCGGTGATACCATTTAAAATTTTTAATAGTATATCAGTGTCAATTTCCATTTATACAAAATAAAATATTATTTTAACAAATTTAGGTTGCTGGTGGAATGTGATTGGTAGTAAGAGAGGTTCTTTAGTATGACCTTCAGTACAACCTTCAGTACAACCTTTAGGATAACCTTTAGTATGACCTTTCGTAGTAAGTACCCCTAGCCTTCTAAACTAGGGCAATAGTGGCGGTCATAAGTGAACATCTATATAGTCCCATGATGCTGATCAATTATTCCTAGTTATGAGTATCAGTTAGTATCACAGTTAGTGTCAATTCAAAAATAGTTAGATGGCCTTCTAAATTAGGGCAGTAATGGCGGTCATAAGTGGTCATAAGTGAACATCAATGTGACCCCATGATGCTGATCAATTATTCCTAGTTATGAGTATCAGTTAGGGTCAATTCAAAAATAGTTAGATGGCCTTCTAAATTAGGGCAGTAATGGCGGTCATAAGTGAATTTCTATCTGGTTGTCATCCGGAACACTCATCACTACTGTCCTCTCAAAAGCAGAGCCATTTGAGTATGAGGCGTTCTACAGCTATCTCAACCAGAAGAACCCATTGACACCAGATGATTACAAACTATATCTCGAGGATGCCAAAAACTATGAAACCCGATGGGACTACCTACTTGCATACAATGATAATGACGTCGAGATGATGATCAAACCCATTGACAACCTGATTGCACTCAATGCTCAGTACAATGTGGACCTCATCTCAAACCTATCGCTAAGCAAGAATGCATCCTGTATCAAGTATGCACTCGCATATAAGGAATTTGATCCAAATGCCGAATACTCCATACAGAATCCCATTAACAAATTCAAACCAAACCTCGATTGGTGGCGATTCAAATGCGAGAACTACTATAACCAGGATGTCAAATATAATCAATCTCATAAGGACAAACCCAGGAACCTCGATAAATGTGTTTGTGAGGAGCAATTCGATAAGTTCATGGAGATGTACAACAATCCAGATACAGGCAAGTGCCATCTCTGTGGTGAGCACTTCACATGGACCAATAAGCCCACTCTCGATAGAATCAATAATGATATCGGTCATGAACTCAGTAACTGTAAACTCGCTTGTGCGGAATGCAACAGACTTCGCAGCCGTGATGACCCCAATATAACCAAACTCCGAATTCAGCTGAAGAAGTACTGCAAGATGATGCATCTCCCAACGCTCATCAACGATGAACAGGAGTATTACAGCTTACGGAACAACATCACAGGTGGTCTATCCAATGTCATGCATCGTGTCAACATCAAGGGTCATACCAAAATAAACCGCTTTAGATACAACGCCGTTGATCACAAGGTAATCTCATATGATACTCCACACACGATGACTCATATTGTTGGAGTCGATTTCAACAGCTTATACCCATCTGCATTCAGTTCAACCAAACATGATGCCAATCCATATCACGGGGGAGTCATGTATATGCCAGGTTCCATGATAGAGCGATTCGAGGTGTATAAGGATGGTACCAAAAATATGAACACCTACAACTCATGCATGCATATCATCAACAGCCAGAAGCTCCGAAAGCATCCCAAATTCCTGTTCAAAGCGGAGGTCATGTTGAAATGCCCAATATCCAAAATCAACTACTTCATCAATTTCCCACCTGTATTCCGCAATTTCGATATCACCAATGATGAGGCCACAATTGGCCCATATATGCACGACTACATGACTCGCAATAAGCTCCCATCTGTTGACAAAACTGAACGGAAGCTGACCATAGTAGTGATAGTGTATCAATAATCGGGGTCAGATAGAATCCACTTAAAACGCCTATAAATGGCCCATTTTTGGGCCCATATTCGGGTTAAAATTCAAAATCCACATATGGGACCCATACCGCATACTACCCCAAAACGCCTTTAAAACGCCCATATTCGAGCCCATACAAATTCCGAAAATAGGCCGCATATGGCCCACTTATGGACCACTTATGGGACTACCTATGGAACAGACCGATGGAACGTTCCGATGGCGACACAGACCATGACAGACAAAAATATTCCATATTTGGGGACTCAGATGATTTTGGGAAAACCTATTTTTATATTTGAATATTGATTTTTTATCGCATCCCAAATGGAAGCCACTCCAAACCACCTCAATGTCTACGAATACATCAACACACTAGTATCCCTATCGCCAAAGCCTGATGAATTTGCACAATGCAATTTCGCGATATTATGTGACAAGTTCCCATTCAACTTGAAGAACTCATTGTACCTCGCGAAGGTCCTATATGTATCACTCCAGAATGATACTGAAACCATTAGATTCTACCCTAATAAGCTCAAGGAGATGAACCTCGAATTCGTCAAATTGACATCCAATAGTAGACGCAAATTGAGTGTCAACATGCAGGAGTTCTTCGTAAATGGGAATACCGAGAAGCAGGAATACAAGGAATGCCTGTATTACAACTACTCGATTGAGAGAACCAATATAAACACCAAGGATCTCATTGCCAAATTACGTGAAAAATACAATATTGCAGAACCTGATGTATTCATCGGCAAGCATCAGGATTTGGTATTGGATGCTGACCCAGAGTTTGCCTAAACCTTTGAGTACACCACTTGCATATCATGTTCAACTGTGTTCACCAATATGAAATCATGTCCAGATAAGGTCCTATATTTTTGCCACAACTCCTCGAACTCACAAGGTATGCTCACCTGCTGATATATGTAATTGAGTTTCTGTCGCGAGAACCCATTGAATATGAAGAATGATGTGCAGTTATTTTTGTAATCGGTTGGTACCCCCTTGAAGAACTGGATATTGATGTACACGATTGAGTTCTTATGACGCAACTGGGTGATATAGTTTGTGAAGTATGCTGACTTCAACAGCTTGCTCTTAATGAAGTCCTCGCACAGGATTATGGTGTTGAGTGGTACATTGGGTTTCCCGAGTTTGTTGATATGGAGGAACTCAAACATCTGTTGCAGCTTGGAATCATCTAAGACCTTCGGTCCGCAATTCGTAGAATTGTTCACACTCTTCCCAACCGAGCTATATTTGTTATACAACTCCTTCCATAGATCAAGCTCCTTCAAATACCGTTCAGCATTACTATCAGCGACGACCTCTATGGGCAAGTTGATGAGCTCGCGTTGAGATTCAAATGTGGAATCATTTATAATACCGTTCTTACTCACATACACGATCATATGGAACGGATTCTGCGAATCCTCAGGGGTTCCCCCAAAGCCCCCGTTATTGAGTCTACTCATTTGAATGATATCGCGAATTACTGTATGGCTCTTGCCTTTGCCTTGTGATGCCACCAGTATGTTCAAAGTATTGTACCACGCATAGATCCCATTAGCGATTGGCCTTATGGATGCATTCGTGATTTTATCCCTATTCTTGGAATAGGCCTCACTCATAGCTGCATCAACATCGAAGATGCGGGTGGGAGTGAAACTCCCATTAACATCAAACCTCTTGGAAACCGGTTGCTGCTTCTTGTACCTATCGAATGTATCAAGATCAATTGGATCTTCACTGGAACTGTCTGATAATTCAATAGATGTATAGTCGAAAAGGGTTGGTTGTAGGCGCTTGTAATATAACATTTAATCAAAAATAAAGCTTTTATGCGAAAAGCTCTAAGTGGCGATGATGCCACTTAGGCATATAGTGTGCGCCTTAGCTCATCAGTCAGCTCAGGTGGTTCATCTTCAGCTGTAAGCGATACTAGTAATAGCAGTTCAACTACATTGGTCACCAATATCAATCCCAATAGTATATTCATAATGATTTCACTAGCGCTGGACATTTATGCAAATTTAAATACAAATTTTGAGTGATATCGAGTGCCTTATGAGCTCGGTCCATACATGGTTATATCCATATTTCAACTCATTGGATACCCCGTTTTTGGACACCAATATCTTATCGATTTTCATGTACTTCGAGTTTGAAACACAACCAGTGCACCCACTATCCTCATTGATGACCAGCTCAACCTTGTCGGCCTTAGTGAGTATCTTAATGAGCTCCATCAGTGTATTGCTATGACACACTAGGTAGTTGTTCATCCTCAGTGGATTGGTCTCATAGATATTCAGCAATATCTCGAGGAATTTATTTTTGGTACCCAAGTCGTCAGTGTCGAGGTCTAATGAACGATCGGTCGGTGGACTGTTTATTGGAGCAACTGATGGATATGGACCAGTTGTCGAGGCTGTAGTAAAATTTGCATCCTGTGTGCCATTTTGAGTATATACCCCTTCGGGGTTTAGACCTTTAGTGTATCCCATTTGGGGTTGCATCTGTGGGACTTGAGGGTATGATACTGGTTGAACTGGTGGAGGTCTATTCGCGGCGATCTTAATATTCACATTCTGCTCTTGCTTAACACTCGCATCATTCTCACTTGATAGAATTCTAGCCTTATGGAGAGACATTTCCAAAGTGCAAAAATATTTTTACCACTAATACCATATTTCTTATGCCATTTCTGGATCAACTTGTGAGCCAGCTGGTGATTCATCATCGATATATTCAAGGCCATCGAGTGAGAGCTTGAAGTAGGTGTCTCTGCATAAACAGAGTTGGACAGGTGGTGGTCTAACAATGGCGCCACTTGGTTCGATAATCTTGTAATATGTATCATTATCACCAGTGAATATTGGTTGACCATTGACTTGAATTTGGATATTGCCTTTGCCACCATCTAAGCCATCATAACAGTATCCAGCAGATGCACGTTCTGTTTGGACATTGAATACAAATGATGTGGCATCACTCAATGTATTGCGATATCGGACACCATTTTCATCGTTCTTGGGCATGGTGAAGCTATCTTCGAATTCCTTTGAACATTGGAGTGTGATACCATCGAGGTCTCCAGCAGTTAATTGGCTTTCGAAGAATCTGGCGCCAATGGTACTGACATTCTCATCTGGGAAGTTCTTACCACCAATATTCAAGAAGCAGTTTTGGTAAACGGGATTCTCAAATACAGTCAAATCATTGTGATGCTTGGGGAACAACAATGACATGCTTGTGACATTGATTAATGGGATATTCAATGTAGACTTGATTCCGTTAGCGGCTGCTGCAATTGGGAATGCATGGTAATCGACCTTTTGAGATGGGATTACTAGGCCCTCACGTAATATGGATTCAATGCTTGCACGAGTGGCTTCACAAACACCATAGCCTTGCATGTTGGACTTACAGAGAGTGATGGTCATTCGGTTAACAGTGAGTGTTGCTGGTTGTGATGAGTAATGAGCACTCATCAATTTATTAGCTTCGGTTTTAGATACGAAATTGACGTAAACATGACCTGCATGTGATGGTTGAGGTAATTTACCATGTTCTTTGGTATAATGAGCTTGGCAAATTGCTTTATTATCATCAGTCTTTTCAATTCCAAGTTCAGTAAACTCTTCATCTGTAAATGCAAAGATTAATGAACAATTTTCAATCAGATCATCGAAATCACCTCCAGATGCAGATACGTATTGTTCTCTAACTTCATACTTCAATTGATATTTAGTTGGTGTTGGTTCGGGAGATGGTGGATTTGGATTATCACCAGGTCCTGGGATGATAGCCTCATTACCGATTTGAGTGAATTGGTGTTTGAGATGTCCATGTGCTTTGATTTGTTTGAGTTTGTCGAGTTCCTCTGGGGATACGGTATCATTATCTTCTAGGAATGCCTTGGCTTCAGCAACCGTGTATGGGTCAATGGCAGCCCAAACAAGACCAGCTGGACTGACTTGGAATCTAATGGATAAATCACCAATGATTCCGTTAGGGAATAAGTCAAATGCCTGTAATGCAAGCAAGTCATCAAATGGTACATTCAAGTCGAATTCAGTTGTGGTCTTACCACCATCCTTGAAGCTATTGAGATTAACGTATGAACCAGCATGAGTTTGACTGTAATTGCTGATGTTCTCCCATAAGCTGTGAACGAATCTGCGGCGCATCTTCTCAGTCTCTGGCTTCAAAACCGAGTATAGGAAGCCCTCGCGAATGCATTCATTTTGCTGATATCCGACATTGACATTGTTATGGAGAATCTCGAGCCTGTCAAACAATTGGTTCGAGGACTTGAATCCAACAAACAGTTTATAGAAGTTATTTGGATCATTGATCTCTTGCAATTTGGCCAAATCGGTGTTCAATTGCAAATCGAGTTTGATGTGGAATGTGAGGAAGCCTTTGTCGATATCGCTAATGAAGTGGTCGGGGTGTGTTAATGAAATCTGTGAGTACTGGCCTTGGTGAAATGGGGCTGGCTGGTCATGGCAATCGACAGTTCTAAATGAGAAGCTTCTGGTACCATCATTCACATTGATGATATTTCTCATCTTCTGGAATGTGTCATTGACATTCCCAACCTCGTATTTCAAATTGTGAGCTCTTTCGTTCCTGTATCTCATTTTGTATCTTGGAAAAAAGCTTGAAATCACATTTTTGTATATACCAAATGGGTATTGGCATCTTCAAGAAGATTAAGAACGCTTTCAAGAACGTCGGCAGTAAGCTCAAGAATGCAGCTCAAACTGTCATCCGCAACATCCCAAGGGCAGTTGATATTGGAAAGGGGATCATCAATAGGATCAAGCCAATCGCCGACTTCATACCAGGTGTTGGACCAGTTGTAGACACCATCAGCACTGGACTCAATTACGTAAGCAAAGCTAATGATATAGGCAAATCCATACTGGACAAGGTTTGATCATCATAGAATATCCACATACATATGAATATATTTTTGTCCGTTTTGAAATGAATACGGATAATATGAAATATATAGCGCATTGCGATATCAGGGTTATTAATGATAACAAGATGGAGCAACGCACGTTCAACTCAGTAGAGGAGTTCGACCTGTTCTACCAGAAGTACAAGGACATGTTCAATGAGAAGACCACCAATTACCTCAATAAAACCTACAAAATAATCACCCCCGAATGCGAGTACAGGATTACCAAACGCACTGGCAAGGATGGCTCTAGTAATGTGTTTCTCAAGAAGATCACCAAGCCATCCGATAGTGACAACCTGGTGGAGATCCAATTGGCAAGCATTCGAGCTGACATCAATGCATTGCAGTCAACAGTAGATGAATACACCAAACGGATTACAACTCTGGAGAACACCATTGGCGTGATCACCACAAAAATAAATCAGCTCACCAGTACTGTGAATGAGTGTACTGATGCAGTGAACAGTCTCCTGAGGCATTAGATCTTGGAATTATTTGGGATTACCTGGTGATTGAGTGAGCGGTGTAGAGTTGATGATGTTGACTTGATGATTGGGTCATGCACAACACACCCCTTATCTTCATATTTTGGGACTGTGGGTTTGGTACAACTCATAGTTCGCCTATTTCGCATGTGACGTTCCAGGTGATTGAAATACGTGAGCCCATTTGAATCTCTTAATACACGGCGTTCCTCATATGACATTTAATCTTGAAAAAACACTTTTTTTCATATCTAAATGACTGAATTGGGAGAATACAAGAAGGAGATTCCAGAGCTTAAGCGCATCAAACACGATCTCAAGGAGAAGTGCTATATGTATAAGGGCCACCTCAATAACATCAAAGGGGGTATGCTGGGTAGCAATGGACTAGCCGTTCGTGAATCACTGATTGAGGATATCAATAGTCTGAAGGAGAAGGTCGCCAAACTCGAGAATGAGCTCGCTGAATTATCAAGCGATAACCGCTAAATATGGGGTCGACGGGATTTCCCGCAGACCCAGATTTCATGGAGATAACCACTAAATATGGGGTGTGGTAGAATTCTACCAGACCCGGATTTCATGGAGATAACCACTATTTTTTGCACATTAAATGACTGACAACAGGAAATCGTTCAAGATATTCGACAATGAGTACAATTCGCTGCTCAAGTACCCATTCAAATCCAAGATATCGAAATTGGACCCATCACAGTTCATCATCAACCCAGAAACTCATCATGAGCCATTCGTGAAGGACTTCAAATTGAAATCATGCAGTCCCTATTCAAAACCGGATTTCTCATTGGAACCCGGATGCTGGGAAGTCGATTTGATGTTTGCGAATTACACCACAAGGGCTAATGGAACCGAGTCCGTGGTAGTCCATGAAACCATTTACCTCATCATGGTGAATGTCAACACACGGTATCTAATTGTGGAACCGCTTAAGAACAGACTAGCTGATACCATCAAGACTGCATACACCAAAATCATTCTTGAGAAATATGATGACTTCAAATTCAATACCATCAAATGCGATGGTGAGAATAACCTACTCAAAGTGCTTGATATACTTGGCCGCTACAATCCATCCAGAAGTAAATATAGAGGTACCAAAAATGTGTTGATTGACCGCAATGCAGTGATTGTCGATAAATCCAAACACAACAACGCTCACAAAATCGTTGATGCAACCATCAGGACACTCCGTAATGCATTCGGTTTAGATAATCGTCGGATTGGAGACCCATACCTGATGCAACAGATGGTCCACTTCTATAACAACACACCACATCGGTCTCTACGAATGCCCAATCCCAATTATCCAGGTGATGGAACCCAATATGACCAGTATCTAGCAAGGGTACCAAAGTGGATATACTACACACCCAATCAAATGCAGCACAACCCAGATTTGGAATGGAGATACATCAGGGATTGCCAACGGCGGCTACGTCGAGTCAAAAATAATATGCAAATGGGTGGACTACTGAGCTATCGCAAGGGCAATATCATATTGGTCCATTACGATACATCCAAAACTGAGAAGAAGCATGAGAAGCATAGGCGCATATTCAATGAGATTGCCGAATTCATTAGATACCATAATGGGAACGTCGAATGCAAATTGCTGAAGCCATATCGTAGATTCCAGTTGAATGATGATAAGCAAGCAGGAACTGCGTTCTATGTACCGTATACCAAAACCACAACTGGTCGAACGCCTAAGTCTGATGATGAGCGAGCTACCGTAACTATCCCCATTATGTATACCCGATTCGTGGCACCCAATTATGCATCGCTAGGTAAAGACTATAAGCAGTACTTTGCTATCTAATAAATGCCAAAGCGCTATTTCCATACACAGACCACCGAGTTTAAGCTACCTGAGGACTTCATATATAGTCGCAATAAGAAGTACATCGTAGTGCAGTATGTGGGAGCTATCCTGAATAAGACCATCATCGGTGATTTGATGGTACACTCGGATATTGTTGAATTCGACCCATACTGTGACCACTTCATAATGCTAGCCAACAGACGGCAAACCAAGTATCGCAAATATGAGATGCTCAATAGGACCAAGCGGGATTTCAAAATATGGTTCACAGACCTGTATGGTAATGAGATAAAACCCGATGCATTCGTGCTATCGTGCTTGCTAATCTATTGACCACAGTATGGCCCATATAGGAGTTTATTTTTGGGTAAATGAGTAAACATTATGATCATGCGACTAATACCCTCACGATAGAACCCGGACAATATGATAATTTACATAAAAACAATGCTATAGATCAAATAACTATTAGTCCAAATGGTCACACCATTTATATAATACCTCACGTGATAATACCACCACCATTTGTACGTAACTTCTTTGCTCGAAAAGAGCCTGATGAGGATGGCATTGGAATTAAGTCTATAAAATATTACTTCTGTTTGTCAAATTCGTATGATGCGGATTATATCTGGACTTGGGAAAACTCATTCGATAAAGATGTTGTTTATCTAGAGAAGTTCCCAGGGAAACGTCCAAAACGACTAACTGATAATATGAATATATGTTTGCCAGTTAAATATTTCGAGGTAAACATTGTTAATAAAGTTCGGCTAACAGTTGGGCGGAGTAGCGACGTAGGATTTTATATCCCATTATTGGCTGAAGAGAGTGACCAAATACCTACTGTGCATATTGTTCAAAACACTCGTGTATATCACAGCCCTAATAAGTCCAGACAAAGTGAGAAGAATATTGAGTTTGCATTTGCCAAAAAACCCACAAATGCACCTCGTCCAAAACCCCTTCCACCACCACCAGGTGTAACGCCAATTACAACTGAACAACGTATTAATGATATACGCAAACAGCCCAAGGTTGATGGCAATGGTGTATATCGTTCGACGGATATTCGGCCTGCAACCGCACCAATTACTCTAGCTAAGAAAAATGGTGATAAGCAGGAATATCGCGTAAAATATGAAACACAGTATGACCTGGTTAGAAATATTCGAAATAGACTACAGCAAAGCAAGCTCGATTTCGAGGCCATAAGTAATCCAAGCATACAATCATCAGCTAGGGTTCTAACACCAAACAAGAGTCAAAACCGAATTGCTAGCAAACCGCGTGATAGAATACGTGATACTCCAACACCATCCAAATCCAATTCGGTATCATTTGGACCATCATTCAAAAACATCGGATTCCAACCCAAGCAGGAAGCAATTTCATTGCCGAACGCTAGCGAACTGCGTTCTAACTCCCAAAGTCTGCATATTGAGGACCTTGATAATAGTGAATCAACTGAAATATATCAGTTCATGGCACCTGAATCACCAATACAACCTATCCAACCACCTCCACATATATCATCTACTAGTGGTTTGTCATCACGTGGTTTGAATAGCAAGATACATATTCCACCCGATATGATGCCTAGACCGTCATCAGCTAAGTCCAAAAATAGTAGTTCTAAAACCAGGTCTACGGCGAAGCCATCAACGGCGAAGCCATCAACGGCGAAGCCATCTACGGCAAAGCCATCTACGGCAAAGCCATCTACGGCAAAGCCATCTACGGCAAAGCCTCCTGCTGTTAAGCCATCCGCACAACCGGTAATTAAATTCAAAGGGTTTGGGTTCCAAGGTTTTAACAAAGATAATGATATGGGTGATATTCCCGATTAAATTTATTCTTCTGCTTCTTCTAATTGCTCAAAGTCGTCTATGAAGTATTGTTTTACAGCATTTTTACGAGCTGCTTCAACTGATTGAGCTTTAGACTCCTTGTATTCAGCATATCCCCTATTCTTATAAAGATCAGTATCCAGGAATTGGATGAGATTATTTTTGTACTGTTCTCGATTATGCTTCAAACGCTTCTTGTCTCCATAAACAGCAGTATTATATAACTTTTGCAACGACCCTTGACTTGA
The DNA here is from genome assembly GCA_039105265.1 of Tritrichomonas musculus. Taxonomy (NCBI): domain Eukaryota; phylum Parabasalia; order Tritrichomonadida; family Tritrichomonadidae; genus Tritrichomonas; species Tritrichomonas musculus. The sequence continues at coordinate 2,673,122 of JAPFFF010000017.1, read as the reverse complement.
CGCTTTAGAAGGGTCTACCTTCATACCATTTATGAATACAACATAAACGAGTCTGTTCATGATGAATTTGAAACGTTCATCCCAGTTTTCCTCTTGAACCATTGCATCATTAGTAGTGAAATTAATATGCTTACTAATGACGTCCTGAGTATCTTCTTGAAGTTTTCTACCAACAGATACATTATATTCCCTGGAATTGACCTTCTTATAAAGGAGCCAATCTGAATAGCCTATCTTCCGACCTCTACTAGCTTCAATGGAACGTAGAGCTGGTTGATCATATAGTACAGCAAACATTGCATTAGTACTAGTGAGATAATCTGTTAATTTCCTGAGTGGACCAACAGGCTTATAGTACTGATTCCAAAAGAAATGCCATAAATGGGAGAACACAGATGCCCAATATGAATTTGGTGTTAATCGTTTACTTATTCTGGGTTTAGGTAATCCAATCTTTGAATAAGTATCAATCATATCACTCATACTCTTATTCGCCTCCAGCTCATACTCACCAGTTTCCCAATTAACCTTATTAAGCGATTTCTGGAACATCTCAGCCAACCACGCATTAAATGGGTTCTGTTTACGAGCTTTCTTTGTCGAGTATGTTGCAGCCCAAGCCTTCTTATATGGTGATGCTTGAACGAGTTGATATCCATTTATAATGACTGGACTACCACGTTTATCAACAAGGACAATATCATCAACCTGGTCTCCATTAAGATCAGTAATGGAATTGCCTAATGGGTCTTGGGAATTGGTTGGTAATAATCTATATAAAGGTATTCCATCAGCATCGAGATGATTCTTGCAGTATTCATGTGCAGTATCTCTTTGAGCTGCATCTGGAATATATTTAATTCGATAGTTCCCATTAATGATTAAGTCGAGGAAGTCGCGTTTGTATTTAGATGTATCACGAACCTTTGATAAATTGTGTATGTTTAACTTATTCATTGCATCAGATACTTGTTCATAACCTTTACCTTTTCGGATTCCCGTGGTTCCACGTCTTTTGGCTTGGTATTCGGATAATAATTGTGTATTGTCAAATGGGGTTTCTTGAGTTAGATCTTCTATGAATGATGCTGTACCCTCATCATGACCCCAATTACCAATATCATCATCTTCTGGTGACTCGATCCCCTTAAAATTGTTAAGTGTATCAGATCCTATAAAGGATGGTGCTTCTGACATAGTTTCTTTAGGTGAAGAAAAAATGTTATTATTTGTATACTCGATTTCAGGGGATATATTTGTCATCGCTTGAGATATCAATTGGGATGTCGCTTTGAATTCCGGTTCCTCCTCTTCCTCCTCGATATGTGGTTCCTCGATAGGGACTTCGCTTGGATCTCCAGGTATATCCCCTAATGGGATCTCCGAGGGTTCCTCAGGGATATCCGCTAATGGTTCCTCGCTAGGGACTTCGCTTGGATCTCCTTGGGGTATCGCTTGGAGTTTCAAATATTGGTTCGGATATTGGAAGTAAGTCTTGGCATACATCGTAAGCCTTTTCTTCAACTCGTCAACCTGATCGTTACTATGAAAGTCTGTTTTGTCCCAATTTTGCTTCATCTCATTGATCGCATTTACTATCTCTTCGTCGTACAAGTCTGAATTATTGATGACTTGTATAATATTATTGATGAACGATTTTGATATATCGCATACAACCGATAAAAACCTAAGGATCTTATTGTATTTGGGGTACTTGACTTCGCTATAATCATCATCATCATCATCACTTGAGTCTTCGCTTGGATCTCCTGAGGGTTCCGATCCAGGGATATCCCCTAATGGTTTTGCTTTGGACTTCGACTGGGGTACCGATCCTGGGATATCTCCTAATGGCTTCGACTGGGGTTCCTGTTTGGGTGGTACTTTGGGTTCCGCTTTGGGTGGTACTTCGGGACTTTGGGCTTCGATGGGGTTCCGCTTTGGACTTCGGTTTGGGCTTCGGGATTGGATCTCCTTGGGGTTTCAAATATTTATTCGGATTTCTGAAATACATTGAAGCGCTCTGCTTAAGGAGGTTCTTCAAACTTGCAACAGACCTAGTATCATTTAAGTGGGTTCGTGCATAAGCTTTCCTCATATTATCGATTGCATTTACTATCGCATCGACGTACAATTCTGGATTATTGATGACATGTGTCATATTAGTGATGTCTTCATCTGACACTCCGCATTCACTAGATAAATACTCAAGAAGCTTACGGTGCTGGACGTCAATACTATCACCCTCTTTGATGGGTTCCGCTTTGGGTTCCGGTCCTGGAATGTCCCCTAATGGTTCCTGTTGGGGTTTCGCTTTGGACTTCGCGATAGGGACTTCGCTTGGATCTCCTTGGGGTTCCGATCCTGGAATGTCCCCTAATGGTTCCTGTTGGGGTTTCGCTTTGGGCTTTGCTTTGGACTTCGACTGGGACTTCGCTTTGGACTTCGACTGGGGTTCTGATCCTGGAATGTCCCCTAATGGTTCCGCTTTGGGTGGTACTTTGGGTTCCGCTTTGGACTTCGGTTGGGGTTTCGGTTTGGGTTCTGGTCCTGGGATATCTCCTAATGGCTTCGCTTTGGACTTCGATTGAGGCTTCGCTTGGGACTTCGCTTGAGGCTTCGACTGGGGTTCCAAATATTTACGCAGGTCTCTGAAGAAAGTATCGACAATAGGTTTAAGTCTTGCTTTAATTTTTTCACGATCACGTTTCTTATCGTCGTATGTATTCCAAATATCTATCATGCTACGCACTTCATTTACTAACTCCTCATTATACGCATCTGGATTAGTGATGACATGTTTCATATTAGTGATGTCTTCATCTGGTATTTTGAAATATACACGTATAAACGTATAAAACTTAATGAATTCGCGGTTCGGGCCAGATTCGGGTTCAGGAATATTCCATAATGATTTCACTTGGGGTTCCGATCCTGGAATGTCCCCTAATGGTTCCTGTTGGGGTTTCGCTTTGGACTTCGCGATAGGGACTTCGCTTGGATCTCCTTGGGGTTCCGATCCTGGAATGTCCCCTAATGGTTCCTGTTGGGGTTTCGCTTTGGACTTCGCTTTGGACTTCGCTTTGGACTTCGCGATAGGGACTTCGCTTGGATCTCCTTGGGGTTCCGATCCTGGAATGTCCCCTAATGGTTCCTGTTGGGGTTTCGCTTTGGACTTCGCTTTGGGTTCCGATCCTGGAATGTCCCCTAATGGCTTTGCTTGAGGTTCCGGTTGGGGTTTCGCTTTGGACTTCGCTTTGGGTTCCGATCCTGGAATGTCCCCTAATGGTTCCTGTTTGGGTGGTACTTTGGGTTTCAAATATTTATGCAGACTATAACTCGCGAAGAAACCGGGAAAACTGCCCAGTTTCAGATCATCGAGTAAACCGGTCATATGAGGTACTATTGTACGCATCGGTTCGTGATCATAGAACACTTTTCTCAAGTTTCGGAGGTAATTTAGTATCTCATCATTATACATATCTGGATTATTGATGACATGTACCATATTAGTGATTTCTTCATCTGATATATCGTAGTCATGTAAAGCCATAAGAAGCTCACGATATGTGGGGTCCTTGGCTTTACCAACGATATTTATAATCTCTTGGGGTTGTAGATAAAAATCCGAATCTGTGAAGAACTCGTAGGCGAGAGTACCAAGCTCATGCTTCAAACGTTTAACCTGATTAGGATCATTAAAGTTGGTAATAGACTCCCAAGCACTTTTCAGATCATTGAGTATACGTAAGCCTTCTGCTTTGTAAGCATATGAATTTTCGATACCCCATTTCAACTTTTGGATTTCTTCATCTGACGCTTTGCGTTTACTAGATAAAAACTCGAGGATCTTACGGTATGTCGGGTGTTGATCTCTAGTAACAATCGCTTGGGTCCATAAATATAGACCTATATCTTTGAAGTAAGTCGTGACATAGTTCATAAGACTTTGCTTCAAACGATCAACCTGATTAGGATTATTAAAGTCGGTAGACTCCCAAGCATGTTTCATCTCATCAATCGCATTTACTATCTCTGGTACGTATGATTCTATATAAGTGAGGACTTGTATAATATTTTTCACGACTTCATCTGATATACCACATTCACTATATAAAAACTTAATGACCTCACGGGTTGTGGGATCCTGGATCTTATAATCATTAAGAGTTCTAATCGGCTCAGGTAACAGATATGGAACCATATCTATGAATTTGGGGAGATGCTGCATAAACTTTTCCTTCACACTTTTTGCATGAGCATCATCAGATTTATAAAAGTAGTATCTATCCCAAGCTTCAAGCACCTCCTTGACTGCCTGTTTTATCTCATCGCCAAACAATTCTGGCCTATCGATGACGTGCTTCATACCACGGATGCCAACATCTGATTCACCGCATTCAGTATATAAAAACGGAATGAACTCCTCGGTTGAGAAATCCGGGATTTTATACTGTGGGTCAATCAAATATTGGTTCAGATCTCTTAACTTGGCTGCAGTATCATTAACACCACTATTTAAAGGTGGTTTACCATTTCTAGATGAATCGTACATGGCTTTCAGATCATCGAGTATTTCTTTTGCCTCTTCATTGAACAAACCTGAATAATGGCTGGCGAACCTTATATTATTGATGATCCCATTTGGTACTCCACGTAAATGTAAATAAATAAGAAACTCACGGGTTGTGCGATCCTGGACTTCCTTACTAATACGGGTAAGCATACCTTTATTTTATAGTAAATGTTCAGTATAGAACAGAGTGGATTTTCTATAAAAGCGTCCACTATTGACGAGTTACTAATAGAATACATCAAAAAGTATGCATGTATGTGTCATGCTAATGGGTCCAATGGCTCGAATATAACTGGTCCCAACCAGGAGCAGATCAAGGAACTCATTACGAGAACAGTTGGTGAGCAACTCGAAAAATATGCCTTAGCCAAGGACCTTGAGTCATACGCTTTGCAAACCCAGCTATTCGACTATGTGAAAACCGAGGATTTCAATACGGAGATGCTGAAGTACGCATCTAGTGAAGATGTGGATGGTGCCATTGGGGAATTACGTGATTACATCGCCAAAAACTGTGCGCTATCTACTGAAATACCTGAGGTCCCTGAGAACATCGTTACGAGTGATTCATTGAGTACTGCTTTGGAACCGTATGCGAAGCTTGCGAACTTAGGTGAGTATGTGAAGACCCAGGACTTGCCAGATATGACCGAGTACGCGAAGCTTGCGAACTTAAGTGAGTACGTGAAGACCCAGGACCTCCCTGAGATACCCACAGTTCTCAAAAATAGTGAGTTGCAATTGAATCCGAATGAAGAACCAACAGAAGAAGTTCAACAGAAATTGATGAATGATGATACACCACTATCAGCACAAGCATCATATATATTATCATCCGTGGCAATAACTAAATCATTGGATGTTTGGGCCGAACGATATGCTCTGAAATCGGATATCCCAGAACCAGTTGACTTGACACCATATTATACTAGCGCCCAGGCTGATGAGAAGTTCGTCGATGAAGATGAGCTCGCATATGAATTAGATAAGTATGAGACCAAGGATGTGGCTGATGGGAAGTATGCGAAGCTTGCGAACTTAGGTGAGTACGCTCTCAAAACGGATATCCCTGAGATCCCCACAGATTTGGTTAATGAATCTGCACTGAGTACCGCACTATATGGCACTGAATTGAGTATTGAATATCCGAATCCAGTTCGTGATTATATATTTGTAAAACCATACTTACCAGAAACCGATATACATGTGATATTTGATGTTAATTGGGGTTCTAACACGGATTACATTAACAATATACAACATTATGATTTGATATTCAAGCCTTATGAAAAATATAAGCGAGGGTATAGAATGGTGTTAGATAATGGATCATATATTGTATGGTATGATCGTGGTGAATTTATGGTGTATAATTCAAGTGGCAATACTCAATGGTTAATGAATGTCATTAAAGCTCAAATCGAATCACCATTTGTAAAAACTGAGAGTATTACTAATGAAGGTTCCCAACAAATCACAATTCAATGTACACAGAATGATCGTGGTTGTGTAATCCCAGATGATGATGTAAGGAAAGTATTCACTACCGAAACTATTATCGTCAAATTCAAACGAAATGCTGATGATGCATCATATGAAGAAGCTGAATACGGATACAGTTTATTTAAGAGTTTGAATATGATTTACAAATCAACCAGTGGTGCATTAATAAATATTAATTATAATACCCATATTATCTCATTGAGAGCTGAAGACGATACACTGACCAATATATATGATGCGTCTATCACACTAATCCGCCACCGACCTGTGAACAATGATATGATTACTTCGGTGAAATATGTGACTGATAACTTTGCATTGAAGTCATATGTTGATGAACTTCACGCAATCGCCAGTACAACCATCACCCACTACTCCCCAATCGAGTCATCGGTTAACACCATCACCGATTTCGTCATTGGAGCTCCAGTATATATGACCGGCAAGGTATATCATCGTGAGGACTCGAAATGGGTCCCTAGCACTGAAGCTGACACCACTGATTGCATATGTAGTGTGAAGACCACTGGTACCTGGAAGGAGTATGTTGGTATATGTGTGAGAATCGATGAAGCCAATAGTTGTATCACATTCGCCACTCATGGGGATTACATGGTTAAGGTTGAGGACTCCTCATGCTATTCCATTGGGGATGAGGTATTCATCGATAACGCTGATAATAAACTGAAGATACTCACTGGTGAGACCGCGATAACCTCAAAAATAAATCGTATGACAGTGGGTATCATAACTGGTATCATCAACGGATCCACATTAGCTGTGTTTAAGGCCTAATTATCGGGACAGCAATTTTGCTGTTCCAGGGATTTAGGGGTTATCACCATGAAATCCGGGTCTGGTAGAATTCTACCACACCCAATATTTAGGGGTTATCACGATGAAATCCGGGTCGACGGGATTTCCCGCAGACCCCATATTCAATTCGAATTGCATATAATATAGTCCTCTGAAGTGAGTCCATGGATGAATGGGGCACAGGATTGGTTCTCGAGGACAATCATTTTGGTGTGTGTCCCAGTGAGAGCATTCTTGTTTACCGTGATCTTGGACATCGTCATCTCACTGATTTTGCTCTGGATTTTGTTGCGCATGGTCATCCCCGGAGGGGCTGAGAGCTCGCGCATCATCTGCAGATTGATATTTTTGCCAACCTTCACACCACCATTGTCGATGATGTCCTTGTAATCATCACTTGTAATACGGTTTTTCTTGAGGGAGACCCCCTTGAGTTTGAGTGCCTTGGTCACAGCTCCACTATTGAATATGGTGTAGCACTTAGGGGCTAACGCTATCATATTCTCACCATATTTCTCAATGCAGAGACCCAGTATTTTCTTCTCATCAGCGATTGTGTTTATATTGGGATTCGGCATGAACTTATATATGTTCTCATCATAGAATGCCCTATTCTTGATGATGTATTTGAACTCTTGATCGGACCCCTTGGTATCATCACCAGCAACCGCAAAATACGCACTATCAGTGTCCCCCTCTATGAAATGGAATCGCTCCACATCAAGGCACTTGTACATGAAGTCGTATATGAATGTGAGATACCAGAATTTGGCATTATCTAGAGTCCAGAATGATTCCTGAAGGCATGTCGTGCATTTGAAGCTCTTTGGGTTCATCTGGAGTAGATAGTTGTCATCACTCAATTTGGTGCCACTGACATAGTTGTCGTAGATGATATTCTGGAAGGTCTTATCGCGTGAGCATATCTTGATTTTGGAGAACTTCTCGGTGTTCATACCATCGTACCCATATGAGCCATTCATGCTGATCTTGTAGAACTTCTCATTTCCCCCAGCAGCTCCAGAGATGATATCCTGACGGCGTTTCATGAACTCGCTAACGAATGGGTTGAATCCGCGATGAGCCTCGTATTTGGTGAGACTCTTGATATCCTCGATGACAAGTCCATGGTCAAGTAGGAACCAGAGGTAGTAGTTCGAGAATGTCTGATAGGTACCCATTGTATCAACACTCATGGTCAGCTTCCGTTCAGTTTTGTCAACAGATGGGAGCTTATTGTGAGTCATGTAGTTGTGCATATATGGACCAATTGTGGTCTCATCATTGGAGATATCGAAATTGCGAAATACAGGTGGGAAATTGATGAAGTAGTTGATTTTGGATATTGGGCATTTCAACATGACCTCCGCTTTGAACAGGAATTTGGGGTGCTTTCGGAGCTTCTGGCTGTTGATGATACTCATGCATGTGTTGTAGGTCTTCATATTTTTGACCCCGTCCTTGTACACCTCGAATCGCTCCATCATGGAACCTGGCATATACATGACTCCCCCGTGATATGGATTGGCATCATGTTTGGTTGAACTGAATGAAGATGGGTATAAGCTGTTGAAATCGACTCCAACAATATGAGTCATCGTGTGTGGAGTATCATATGAGATTACCTTGTGATCAACGGCGTTGTATCTAAAGCGGTTTATTTTGGTATGACCCTTGATGTTGACACGATGCATGACATTGGATAGACCACCAGTGATGTTGTTCCGTAAGCTGTAATACTCCTGTTCATCGTTGATGAGTGTTGGGAGATGCATCATCTTGCAGTACTTCTTCAGCTGAATTCGGAGTTTGGTTATATTGGGGTCATCACGGCTGCGAAGTCTGTTGCATTCCGCACAAGCGAGTTTACAGTTACTGAGTTCATGACCGATATCATTATTGATTCTATCGAGAGTGGGTCTGTTGGTCCATGTGAAGTGCTCACCACAGAGATGGCACTTGCCTGTGTCTGGATTGTTGTACATCTCCATGAACTTATCGAATTGCTCCTCACAAACACATTTATCGAGGTTCCTGGGTTTGTCCTTATGAGCTAGATTATATTTGACATCCTGGTTATAGTAGTTCTCGCATTTGAATCGCCACCAATCGAGGTTTGGTTTGAATTTGTTAATGGGATTCTGTATGGAGTATTCAGCATTTGGATTGAATTCCTTATATGCGAGTGCATACTTGATACAGGATGCATTCTTGCTTAGCGATAGGTTTGAGATGAGGTCCACGTTGTACTGAGCATTGAGTGCAATCAGGTTGTCAATGGGTTTGATCATCATCTCGACATCATTATCATTGTATGCAAGTAGGTAGTCCCATCGGGTTTTATAGTTTTTGGCATCCTCGAGATATAGTTTGTAATCATCTGGTGTCAATGGGTTCTTCTGGTTGAGATAACTATAGAACGCTTCATACTCAAATGGCTCTGCTTTTGAGAGGACCTCATTGTAGTTCTCAGTGTTGATGGCTTCATATGGGAACACACCCTTAGAGCTATTCTCAACTCCCCCGCAAATGATTCCATTTGAGTGCAAAGACATGCTTTGCCCAAAATCAACCCCGAATTGTCGTAATGTACCTCCAGCGACAAATGATTGTGCATCGATGAATCGCAACTTGGTATCGTATTTGGGTGACTTCAATATGAACTGCTTCAGTGAGGATGTGGTACCAATGATACTATTGGGCTCAACACTCCAGAACATATTTCGCTTGGCTGAACTGTAGTTGAGATACTCCTTGAATAGGTTGCTATCGAATCTACTCGAGTTGAATCCAAATACGGTTATCACATTCAGGTTGCGATCAATGGTTTTGAGATTGTCAACTGGTTGATTGATGAAGGATTTCATGTATTGAACCTTATCGTGATACACTTGCTTGGATTGCTCAAACAACCACTCAATCCACTTGATGATGAACTCAGATGAATCCCTTAATGAGAAGTGCTTTGTGGTACAACCAGATTGCGATTTGACACATGATGATACACTAAGGGGTATCAGTCGTGAGTTGATGGTTGTGGATGAACCAATAGATGTATTCACAGGCTGTTCAACAGTTTCGAAATCGTAGGTGATGTAATATATGTTGGGTTTCCATTCGAGACCATATGCTAAGCAATATTCGTACACCGGATTGCTGAGTATATGTGGACAGTATGGTAGTGGTTCACGATTGGGTATGAATCGCTTTCGAAATACACCGGAATGCAGTTCCTGCTCACAGTTCTTAACATGGTTCTCGAAACACCTCATGTTGTAATGACCGTAATGGGCATATGAGCCACACTTTGGACAGATATGGATGTTGGTCAGCTTCTCAGCATTCCTGATGTACATTATGTGGATGATTCGATTTTGGGTGTACAGCAATGCGGATTTCCTAAATGAGTTATCCTCATTGTATTTCCATTGGTCCTGAAGGTTATAAACTTTGAGATCCTCCAAGTACTCATAGATGTCCACATTCAAGTGATGCTTCTCAGCAGATGCCTTCATGGATTCAATTGATGTTCCCGGATAGTTGTTCAGGAGGTCGATTGCATCTTGAGATGGCTTAGTAGAATACACTATATTGTGATCCTCGCATAGGAGCTTCCTAGCTACCTGTGTGCGATTCTTAGTATTGCAACCAGATTCAGGGTCAACCAGATGGTCATCTAGACAAGCAGCCAGAAATCGGTACCAACATAGATTGTCATCGGCATTGTCCGTGATGATGTATTTGCTATTTTTGATCTCAGGAGGTAAATCCTTGATTGGACCACTAACCTTGACCATTCGAGATACCGTGAATGAGACTGATCCTACCATAATCAACTTGGTTCCAGATGTTGAGGTCTCATATGAGTGCAGTACTGATTCAATATAGTACTTCACGATATCAAGTGATTGCTCATCACGAACCACAATTGGGATAGCCGATTTATAGTTGTTCCAATTGATTTCCCTAGCTGCATATTCACATGAATACCCAAACACTTTCTCAGCATAGGGAGTCTCAAATACACCCGAGAGTTGGAAATAGATTTTGAATGGTTTTACCTCACGCTTATAGACCTGTTGCAAGCCGTCATATATAGAGTTCAATGAGGATATCGAGTTGAAGTAGTATATGTATATTGGCTCATAGGTATCGATATCCTCGCGCTCATTGGAATCACTATCAGCATATTTGGTATATGATCGCCAAGCCTCAACAGCCCTATCATAGCTATCAGGTTCATTCACCATGAGGAAATCAGTGTGTTTCGATTTGAACTCATGACCGAACTCACTGAGGTAATCGAGTATTTCATTATTTTCAGGGTCCTTGGGGAGATCATCGATATTTTCGGGGGCCTTGGGGGAATCATTGATAATATGGACCAGTTTTGTAACCTTAGTCCTGTCTCGGGGTATATTATGTATTTCAGTTCTGTCGATATACTCGGGGAAATATTTGTTGAAATAGGAATGTGCTTTGTTATCATCAATACTAGCGTTACTACCGATAATATGATTCAGTTTTGTAACCTTAGTCCTGTCTCGGAGTATATCTTGTATTTCAGCTCTATCGAGATACTCGGGATAATACTTGTTGAAATATGAATATGCTTTGTGTTCATCATCTAATTGCTGAATGAACTTAATCCAGGTATTCAATTGCTGGCGTTCATCAATGCGGTCCTCAATCTTGTAAGCATCTCTATCGAAATGCTTGAAGTAATCCTTAGTTCGTTCAGCCTCAAGTCTCTCGAAGAATGTATCAAGATCTGATTCCTTGATATGATAATCGCGATCAAAACCGGTGCGATATACAAATAAATTATCATTCAGGAACTTTACGAAACTGCTCAGTCGTTCATTATATGATGTGTTGTGGAATTGGATGTTGGCATCGAACTCCTCATTGGCCTTATCGATATATTCTTCAACAGTTTCCTCGGGTATAATACGTTTAGCGAAATTCTTAGTACTAATCTTGCGATGCTTTTCACGCTCCAGTTTCTTCTCCTGTTCCCGCTTCTGTTTCAATCGATCGCGTTTCGACTTCTCAGCGAGTTTCTGTTCCCGCTTCTGTTCCTGCTTCTGGAGACGCTCTTGCTTAGCACGCTCCTGTTCCAATTGCTTAGCACGTTCCCGCTCAAGTCTGACCTTCTCAATTGCTTGCAGATTCTGTTCAGTTGCATCCCTCAGCAGCTTATCCTCTTGTTCATCATGCAGTCTCTCGAAGAATCTATCAAAATGGGATTCCTCGAGAAGAGTATTAGTATCAAAACGTGTGCGATATACAAATAAATTATCATTCAGGAACTTTATGAGACTGCTCTGCTGTGCGGCCTGTGATATGTCGGTTGGGATTTTGCCATCGAACTCTGTGTTGGCGATCTTGATATAATCTTTGACATCACTCGCGGTTAAAACAGTTTTATTAAAATGGGTCTTATTAATCTTGCTATTCAGTAAGCGTTCAGCACCTTCCAATCCCAATACCTTGAGACGCCTCTGCTCAGCACGTGTAAGCCTCAGTCGTCTGAGGAATGTATCAAGATCTGATTCCTCGAGCTTATTATCGGTATCAAAACCAGTGTGATCTACAAATGAGTTCTCATTCAGGAACTTTATGAGACTACTCAGCTGTCCAACATATGGGCTGTTGGTTGAGATACCCCCACGGAACTTCTCATTGATGAGATCGATATAGTCTCTGACGATGTCTGTGGGTAGAACCTTTTTATCGAAATTCCAACTAGTAATCTTACTCATTTACCCCATTGGTAAAAATACAAAAATAATCATCGCAACGCAGTTGATAACATACTATTTTTGAATTTTACTCAATTGTATCAATCTCATCTGGAGCTGGACCGTTTATAGGCATATGGGTGTTGATTAGTTTTTGGGTCATATACATGGAGATACTCAATTTCAGGTTATCGTGTATGAGTCTACGCAATAGGGATACGCGTTTATGAGGTTCTGCGTTGGAGATCGCAACGATAACCACCTGTGATGTGACATATTGGATCAATCGGTCGTGATCCCCAATATCCAGGAACTTGCTTCGATTGAATATATGGGTGCGATTTAAACGAGGTCGAGGATGTTCAATAGATGGAGTCTCAGGAGGTGAGTCATTTGCATCCTGAGTGGTGTCCTGAGTGGTGTCCTGAGTGGTGTTGATATGTGCTTCAGCCTTTGGGGTATCAGCAGATGGTTTGCGTTTATGGTTCATACGCTTAATCAAATGCTTGACATCTCGGCGCAAATCGGTGATACCATCTACGATCTTTAGGAGTATCTCAGCATCAGTTGCTGTATCAGTATCTGTATCAGTATCTGTACCAGTAGCTGTACCAGTATCCATTTATGCAAAAATAAAATATTATTTTCGACTGTTCCAGGGATTTTGACGAATGTACTTATGATTGCATTGTGGTTGTGAAATATTTGTTCACTGCTGTGTGAAAATCATTAAGGCATGACCTTTTGATGGTAATCCTAGTACCACCTACAGTGACATCATCCCCTTTGAACATAGCTTTGGCCATACGCTTGATATCTTCATTCGGTGTCATTGCGATGGGTAGGTCATCAATAAATATCCAGCGCTTCTTCTTATCTTTATATATCCTACTGACCTGCCTCCATGAATGCTTGTTGCGACGAACGAGATGGAGTACCACAGAATCCTTATCTTTGGGAAGATCCTCAAGCCATATCATATATCGGTAGCTATTTTTGTGATCCTTGGGGACAGCCCTTGTAGTGAGGTCATTGATTTTGTTATTCATCTGCTCGCGTTGCTGAGAAGCTAGTGAATCCAATAATTGCATGACATCCCATGCATATGATGGTGATGCCCACATTGCAATATGATTGACCAGCAATCGGTGAACATACATACCCTTCAAATCATTTGACAAATTGGGTCTATCTTCATACAATTTCTGGTCTGGTAGAATTCTACCGGACCCACTTTCGAGCAATTCCTGTGTTGATTTGTTATCAAACCAATGGCGAAACTGCTTCTTGGAATTGCATGCAGCGAGAATGCTTTGAGCTTGGTACATATCATCCTTAATGGAATGTACCAAACGGAGCTTCTCATTATACTGGATGAATTCATATTCGGTATCGATTGGTTCGACAACAGCTGACACTGATGTGTTTGTCCCAGTTGATTCCATTTGGAATTCGATAAAAAATTGAGTTGCATTGCGAACTAGCTAGTTATTACATCATATGAAGTTGAGTCCAAAAATATATAATGGGAATGAGCTTACGCATATTCATATGAGAATGCGAGTATTTTCAATAGCATCTTGATACGCCCCAAATCGAGTTCCTTGCGATCATAGCTATCACCATCTATGATTTTGGTTCGGAGGGATTCCAAATCGGTTTCGAAATTTGATATTGTGTCGATGAGATCGTCCATGAAATCATCGTCGTTGTGGTAGTCGAATGCAAGGGATTTCCATTGGGGGTATTTCTTGAGGATGACGCGTTCGAGGTAATCGAGTTTGACACCATTAGCTTCGACAGTGGAGAGTTGTGGCATGGCAACAGTTGTTGAATTCATTTCTAACTGGATAAAAAATCGAATTGGTTTGAGAATCGCGTTATTTTTGGAATTCATCTGGTCTGTCATGGTCTGTGTCACCATAGGTAGTCCCATATGTTGGCCATAAGTGGTCCATAAGTGGGCCATATGCGGCCTATTTTCGGAATTTGTATGGGCCCGAATATGGGCGTTTTAAAGGCGTTTTGGGGTAGTATGCGGTATGGGTCCCATATGTGGATTTTGAATTTTAACCCGAATATGGGCCCAAAAATGGGCCATTTATAGGCGTTTTAAGTGGATTCTATCTGACCCCGATTATTGATACACTATCACTACTGACCATGAGTGTTGATACAATGGGTACCTATCAGACATTCTCGAACTACTACCTCTGGTTCCTCCTCGACCATGGACTTGTCATCGAGGATATCAAGAGTCTCACCACATACGAGGCTCATCGCGGATTCAACCCATTCGTTAGTGAGTTCATGAAACGCCGTCAGGATATCATCTCTGGATCCGAGCATGGCAATGAGAAGTTCTACAAGATCAGCATGAATGGCTCATATGGGTACGATGGTATGAACACCGAGAAGTTCTCCAAAATCAAGATATGCACACGCGATAAGACCTTCCAGAATATCATCTACGACAACTATGTCAGTGGCACCAAATTGAGTGATGACAACTATCTACTCCAGATGAACCCAAAGAGCTTCAAATGCACGACATGCCTTCAGGAATCATTCTGGACTCTAGATAATGCCAAATTCTGGTATCTCACATTCATATACGACTTCATGTACAAGTGCCTTGATGTGGAGCGATTCCATTTCATAGAGGGGGACACTGATAGTGCGTATTTTGCAGTTGCTGGTGATGATACCAAGGGGTCCGATCAAGAGTTCAAATACATCATCAAGAATAGGGCATTCTATGATGAGCACATATATAAGTTCATGCCGAATCCCAATATAAACACAATCGCTGATGAGAAGAAAATATTGGGTCTCTGCATTGAGAAATATGGTGAGAATATGATTGCGTTAGCCCCCAAGTGCTACACCATATTTAATAGTGGAGCTGTGACCAAGGCACTCAAACTCAAGGGGGTCTCCCTCAAGAAGAACCATATCACAAGTGATGATTACAAGGACATCATCGACAATGGTGGTGTGAAGGTTGGCAAAAATATCAATCTGCAGATGATGCGCAAACTCTCAGCACCTCCGGGGATGACTTGCAATAACAAAATCAGTGAGATGTCCATGAGCAAGATCACGGTAAGCAAGAATGCTCTCACCGGGACTCACACCAAAATGATTGTCCTCGAGAACCAATCCTGTGCACCATTCATCCACGGACTCACATCAGGGGACTACACTATGATTTGAATACGGCTAATGTGGATCCGTTGATGATACCAGTTATGATACCCACTGTCATGCGATTTATTTTTGAGGTTATCGCGGTCTCACCAGTGAGTATCTTCAGTTTATTATCAGCGTTATCGATGAATACCTCATCCCCAATGGAATAGCATGAGGAGTCCTCAACCTTAACCATGTAATCCCCATGAGTGGCGAATGTGATACAACCATTGGCTTCATCGATTCTGACGCATATACCAACATACTCCTTCCAGGTACCAGTGGTCTTCACACTACATATGCAATCAGTGGTGTCAGCTTCAGTGCTAGGGATCCATTTCGAATCCTCACGATGATACACCTTACCGGTCATATATACTGGGGCTCCAATGACGAAATCGGTGATGGTGTTAACCGATGACTCGATTGGGGAGTAGTGGGTGATGGTTGTGTTGGATTGTGCACCGTAAATAGCAGCCTTGAATGTTGCTAAATACCCTCGGGACATGATTTGTCTTGAATATAGTTGTCTAGCATTTAATAATTCCTGAGTAGTTGTCCAGGGATATCCACCTATTGGGAAGCTATATGTAAGTGGACTTGATGTTATATCATCAGTGCCTTCATAATATAGTGGGAATTTGAAATTGTCGAAATACACAGTCCTCTGATGTAATACTATTACTATGTTATGGGGATTTCCATCTGTATCACGGAATAACACCCTTATTTCACAACATAGTGCATATTCACTTACTATGTATTCCAGTTTAATCACATTATCTACAAGTTTTAGATAACGAATTGATATATCCGAGGACCCCTCCGCAATTGGACTGCAATCAATGGCACACCTTTTTATTAGCTGCTCATCTGTAACAGCACTCGACTTCAATGCATACTTCTCATCAGCCTGGGCACTGGTATAATATGGTGTCAAGTCAACTGGTGCTGGGATATCTGTTGTGAGTGCATACTTGGTCATATCTGGTAAGTCCTGGGTTTTTGCATAGGCATGACCGTCTACATCACATGCATTCATAACACAAACTTTTGATCGAGTAATCTCCAATGCAGTTATTTCATTGTATTTGATGGTCGCTGTATCACTGTTTGCATCAATATCGAAATCTAGCCATCGCTCCTTCGAGCTATCCAGTTGATTGCCAATGCTAAATATTCTGGTATTGCGAGAATGATTTGGTTTCATGACCATGAGAGGTGCATCACTACATGTCTGATTGGCTCCACCCAATGTCAGGATGTTGTTTGGGTCTTTGATATAAACCTCTCCACTGATATCAGTGAAATACTCTTTTGGTATATCTGTTGTGAGTGCATACTTGGTCATATCTGGTAAGTCCTGAGTCTTCACGTATGGTTCCAACGCAGTACTCAGTGTAGATCCATTAACCAAATCGGTGGGTATCTCCGGGATATCTGTTGTGAGTGCATACTTGGTCATATCTGGCAAGTCCTGGGTCTTCGCGTATGGTTCCAACACAGTACTCAGTGTAGATCCATTAACCAAATCAGTGGGTATCTCCTGGATATCCGTTTTGAGAGCATAAGTGTTCGACACATATCTCGCCGAATAAGCGTTTTTGTCGGTTGGTTCGACAGTTTTGGTTATTGAACATGATAGTATTTCCGGTGTATCACCAGTTCCTGGATTGATTAATTCATGGCTGTGATACAGTATCCATAGACCAGAACTACTTCCGTCGATATGCAGTATCTGAGAGGGTTGATTATCATCATCGTCATTGTACGAATAGCCTTGGTATCAAAACCGGTGCGAGCTACAAATGAGTTGTCATTTAGGAACCTCACGAGTTTGCTCAGCTGTGAAATATATTTGGTGTCGGTTGGGATGTTGCCACCGAACTCAGTGTTGACGATATCGATATAGCTTTTGACAGTTCCTGATGGAATTGCACCGAAATTCTTATTCGTGATCCGGCTCATTTGCCCATAGGTAAAAATATAAAATTCTCATCGGTAAAAATACTGTTTTTGAATTTAAATCGCAAATCGGAATCATATATGTGTTAGCGCTAACTGGTATAGTTGTTGGGTCATGAAGCATGTCTCCGGGCTTCGGCTGCAGGCATGAGTTCGATCCACTGCCATACCGATTTTTCGTATTATTTCCGGTCCATATTTGTGATAGAGCCCAAGCGCACTAAACACCTTGGGTAAGCTATTACTTGTGGATTATGGGGTAATACGGGCATTTGCCGGCATTTGCAACCCCAACCAGTCTCATGGTGGATGCAGGTATTTTCCTTGAGGGATTGATGTGCAATCCCGGGTCCGTATGTTGGTTCCTCTAGAGAATGCATTACGCATCCATCATGGGGTCGGTTTTTGCAAAAATATTTTTGGATTACGGTTAGAAATCGGTTGTATCGATCTCATCATCGGGGTCTGGAGCTGTTTCCCTTGGGGGACCGTTTAGAGTCATATGGGTGTTGAGTAGTTTTTGGGTCATATACATGGAGATACTTAGGTTTAGGTTATCGGATATTAGTTTACGCAATAGGGATACGCGTTTATGAGGTTCCACGTTGGATACCGCATTGATTACATCATTTGATGAGACATATTGGATCAATCGGTCGTGATCCTCAATATCCAAAAACTTGCTTCGATTGAATATATGGGTCCGATTTGAGCGAGAGTGTGGATGTTCAATAGATGGGGTCTCAGGAGGTGAGTCATTTGCATCCTGAGTGGTGTCCTGAGTGGTGTCGATATGTGCTTCAGCCTTTGGGGTATCAGTAGATGGTTTGCGTTTATGGTTCATACGCTTAATCAAATGCTTGACATCTCGACGCAAATCGGTGATGCCATCTACGATCTTTAGGAGTAGATCCGTGTCAGTTTCCATTTACGCAATTTAAAAATAGCAAATCCCATAAATTGAATTTTGGGACCCCCTCTGAAAATCCTTTGGCCGAAAATTCTAGTAGTAGTAGTAGTAGTAGTAGTAGTAGTAGTAGTAGTAGTAGTAGTAGTAGTAGTAGTAGTAGTAGTAGTAGTAGGTGATCACTGTGACCTTCAAATATGGGTCATTAATGGCTGTCATAGGTGACCATCTATATATCCCATGATACTGACCACATATTCCTAGTCATTAGCATCATTTGGGGTCAATTCAAAAATAGTCAGGTGGCCTTCAGTTATGGGTCAGTAATTGGGGCCATTTGCGTAATTCTATCTGGTCCCGATCCCGCACACTCCTCACTACTGTCCTTTAAAAATTGTTCAATCGATGTGGTGCAGGGTCTCATTTCATTAAAGATAAAAAATCAAAATAATTTCAGAAGTTGGGAAAATGCAGGAGTTTGATAATGGCTTTCATCTTAGGTTTAGATTAACGGTTGCTATCTTTGCAGTAGTTTGGTTTATCGCCCTCCCATGAAGTCCCTCTTCCTCTCTCGGGTAAATGATAATCATTGAAAATTGATAGTGGGGAGTGCTTATATTTTGTAATAATATTTATTTTTTATTTATAAAATTTAATAATAAGATTAAAATATTAAAAATATTAAATTAATAAAAAATAATATTATTCCTAAAATTTGTTATTTTACTCAACGATCATTATATATTCAAATTATTTGAAATTTTAATTTACTTTTATCGAAAAATTCACCGAAATAAAAAACTAACCACTAATAAATTACATTTAAAATAAAAAGATAAAAATATGTTTATAATATAAAAATAAAATATTGAAAAATGACTAGTTCACCCACATATTTAAAACCCACTTGGGCTAATATGGGTTGGCTTTTCTTCGTGCAAAGCCCTACATAAATGGGATTTTTGGGCATCACTAGTTTTGGCTTTGATTTGGATAAATTGCAAAAATTATTCTTTTCTTAAACTGGTTCCATAATTGTTGTAATTTATCCACACCAAGTAATGGTTGGTTGTCTCAACTATTAGAAATGGGTGATATTACATATTAAATATTTTTTTTTTTTTTTAAGGATCATTCCACTGAGTAATGATTCACTATTTAATTTGCTTTCTTATTAAAACTTATTAACAACTGTATTATGATTCACTATTGAATATATTTCAATTAAAAATATGCTTTTTTGTGAGGATTTCATGTCTTTTTTTATATAACATGTCATTTATCAGTTTTACAAAATAATTGATCAGATGAAAAATAATTATAAAATTATTTTGGAATTCTTTGAAAGTAAACCAGGAGCCGAAATAAGTAAAGTTCAAAAAAAAGTTCTAAATCAAGTTAATAAATCAAATGAGCGAGATGAAATTAGAGAAATAATGCAAATAATATCACTTATTTCAGATAATCATCACCGTGGTCTAGATTTAATCAGCAGAACTGAGCAAATAATTTCATATATAAATGAAAAAATCAAAAAAAATTTCACAAATCAAGAAATTTTCGAGATCTTCAAAAAGAACAAACGAATACTATATTATTTATTTAAAATCAAGACGATAATTCCAGATGACTATATTCTTCATTATATTTATAAAAGAAGTGGAAAATATTTTATTAATTTAGATGGTGAAGAAGAAGAAGAATACGAAGAAGAAGAAGAAAGACCTGATAAATTGAAAATAGAAAACAACTGTCGTTTTAATTATGATATTTACTTTTATCCACAAATAAAAAATTTCATAACAAAAGAAAAGAAAAGACAAATTGAAAATAAAATATCAAAACTTTATCCAAATGCTCTTAATGATTTTGAAAAAAAACAAGAAAATGGAGAGAATCCAAATATTTTATGTGAAATGATTCGTTCTGATTCAATAGAAAATTTTGTTGCATATGTAAATGAAAACAGCATATCATTAAAAGCAACAATTAAGCAATCTGTTTTTGAAACAAATTCATTTTTAATTATGAATAATAAACAGTCGTTAATCGAATATGCAGCATTTTATGGGTCAATTCAAATTTTCCAGTTTTTACTATTTAACAAAGTTGAATTAAAACCATCATTGTGGCTTTATTCAATACATGGCAAAAATGCTGAATTGATTCATCTTCTTGAAGAAAACCAAGTTCCGCCTCCTGATAACTCATTCAAAATTTGTTTAAAAAAAGCAATTAAATGTCATCATAATGATATTTCTAATTATATAAAGAGTAATTTAATAAAAGATGATGACGATTTGTTTGATAGTGAATATTATTTCAAAGAAAACATTGCATCATACAGTTTTCATTATCATAATTATTGTTTTTATCAAAACAAACTAGACGACTATCATACGTTTCTATATTTATGCCAAT
The DNA here is from genome assembly GCA_039105265.1 of Tritrichomonas musculus. Taxonomy (NCBI): domain Eukaryota; phylum Parabasalia; order Tritrichomonadida; family Tritrichomonadidae; genus Tritrichomonas; species Tritrichomonas musculus. Next base: position 2,651,998 of record JAPFFF010000017.1, on the reverse strand, counting down.
ATAATTATGTTTATCTTGTAAAATTTTATTTAAATCATAAAAATATTGATGTAAATAAGAAACTTATTTATACAATTTGTTTTTATGAAATTTAACATTAATGACTTCAATGATGAAATTGAAACATTATTAAATAACATTTCTATTTATTTTTAATATCACACCACTACATCTTGCTGCTAAAAATAATAACCAAGATGTTCTTTATTTATTAATGTCACGAAAAGAAATTTTATTGTATGAAAGTTGCTTCTATAGATGTACATCATTAACACAAATCGCAATTCCTTCTTCGGTAACTTCAATTGGAGAAAGAGCTTTTTCTGAATGTACATCATTAACACAAATCACAATTCCTTCTTCGGTAACTTCAATTGGAGAAGGAGCTTTTAGTGGTTGTAAATCTTTATTAAAAATAGAAAATCATTCTTCTATAACTTCAATTAAATCATACTCTTTTTCTGATTGCTTATCATTAGCACAAATAACAATTCCTTCTTCTGTAACTACAATTGAAAAATTTGCTTTTAGTCGTTGTAAATCTTTAATTACGATAGCAATTCCTTCTTCTGTAACATCAATTAATGATTATGCATTTGAAAAATGTTATTCTCTTAAACAAGTATTAATTCCTTCTTCTGTGAAATCAATTGGAAATAATGCATTTATTGATTGTGCTTCGCTTTTGCAAATATCAATTCCATCAAAAGTTACTATTATTAAAAACGGAACTTTTTGTGATTGCAATTCATTACAACAAATATCAATTCCATCAACTATAAAAATAATTGAAAGTGATTCTTTTATTCGCTGCTTTTCATTAAAACAAATAAAAATTCCATTATTTTTAACATCAATTGGATCAAATTCTTTTTCTAATTGCACATCATTAACTTCAATAACAATTCCTTCTTCAGTAAAAATAATTGAAGATGATACTTTTAATGAATGCAAATCTCTAATGAAAATAATATTTAGTAATCCATCATCTGTAACATCAATTGGTGATCGTTCATTTTCTGAATGTTCATCATTATTACAAATGTTTATTCCATCATCATGTAAGTCAATTGGACATTATGCTTTTCATAATTGCAAGTCACTTAAACAAATAACAATTCCTGTATCACTAGTATCTATCGGAAATAGTTCATTTAATAGATGTAAATCATTGACACAAATATCAATTCCTTCTTCAGTGACTTCAATTGGACAAAACGCTTTTTATGGATGTTCGCATTTAACAGAAATATCAATTCCATCACAAATAAATATACAAAATCTTGGGATTGGTTCAGGAGTTAATATAAAGAGAGTTTAAATCATTAATTAATTTCCTCGGTTTATCAACCAATCTAAATAAAAAAGAGTAAATTGATATACATTTTATATTTATATCAATCGATGAAAGATCACCTATCAATTGGTGATAATTTCCAAAACAAAATCCCTGACAAAAAGAAAAGCGCTTTATAATCAGTCATAAAACGTATGAAACATCTTAATTTAGCTGATAATAATGAATAATAAAGAGAATTAATATTTAAAGATTCTTTTTGTTTTGACAAATTTTTAAAATCTGCTTGGATATTGAAATAAAACCAAACAAAGTCAAAAATTGAGAGAAAACTATTCATATTAACTTCTATTTATGTATTGATACCCTGTAAATTTTGAAGGATTTAATTTTGAATTAATATTTTATCACTAATATTTTTGTATTTTTCATTTAATTTATATTTAAAAAGTTTTTTGAATATTGTAAAAAAGAGAAAATAAGATATTCATACATATATTTGTGCTTTAATTTATGAATGAGTAATCTTTTAAAAAGTGAAAATTCATAACTTTACAAAAATAATGTTTCAATTATTATTGTTTTTGTTCATTCAAAATTTAAAGCATTCTGAAATTATTATTATTATTAAAACTCTAATATTTTTTGAAATTATCCAATAAAAGTTAACTAGATATATTTTTATATCAGGGTTGTCGATCGATGATGATAAATATCGATTATCGGCTCATTATCGATAGTCCGATAATATCGATAAAAATTTGTTCGATAACCAATAATTATCGATAAATACGTTAAGCAAAACCGCCGATATTTGGTCACTATCGGACGGTTACGGTTCGATATTCTCCGATATTATATAATAAAATTTCCATACTTTTTTTTTACATTTTTGATTAAAATTAGGAGTTTTATATTTTTAATTGTACTTCAATAGTGCATGCTGAAATAAGCGAAATAAGGTCAGGGTGCATTATATGTCCAATATAATAATGAGAAGCTAAAAAATCAGGTTTTTGATTAATACATAAAAAGATTATTTTCAAAATTTTTAAAAAAGAACCAATTGGCCAACAAAAAAAGATTATGATTAAGAACAAAGTTATAAGACGATAATTTCCTCATATCTTCTCAGTATTAAATTATTTCCATATTTGCAAATTAACGAATCTTAATATGTAATGAAATATTAATGCAATGCTACTAAAATAATTTGGGTTTTTTTTTATTAAAAGAATATCAAGTCTAAAAATATTTAGAGAAATGGAGAGAATTTTATTAATTTACAAAAAGTTATCGTGTTCACTTTTTGATAAATTTAATTTTTTTGCCAAAATAAAATTATCTTTATTGATTTTAAATTTTATACTTAAATATTATTAGAATTATAATATATTACTTATCTTTTATTATAATAAAAGTTAATTTCCTATGAAATATAAAAAATCTTTTTTAATAATTTGATCATTTGTACATACAAGCTTTTTTTATATGTCATTACTTGAAAAAATAACTTTTATATAATTATATAACAATTAAATAGCCATAATTTCTAGTAAATATCTTTTCTTTACCTTAAAAAAGTTAAAAATATCGGTCATTATTGGCCATGATAAAAACCGTTTTTATCGATAATGATATTTATTATCGGATAGTATTGGTTATTCTACTCTACTCCCGATAATATCGATAATATTGGCAACGTATTTAACCGTTATCGGATACTATCGATAAACATCCCTGTTTTATATAATAAATATTTATTTATTAATCAACGAATATCTCTTTTACAAATGCACCAAACTAGGTAAAGTTGACATTCTAGGTGATCTTTCATCGATTGGACGATACTCTTTCTATTCCACATTAATTGAAACGATACGAATTCCGCCGAGTGTCACCACGATTGAAGAGTTCACTTTTTATCTCTGTTCTCAATTACGCTATGTGAAAATCGAAGGTGAAATAACGTCGTTTGAAACGAACGCCTTCGCATACTCAAATATTGAAAATATGACCATCTTTCTAAAAATCACAGTGATTAAGGAAAAGCTCTTCTTCAAGTGCTCGATGTTGAATTCGCTGGAATTCCATGCAAATTTGGTCGCAATCGAACCTTACGCATTCGCTGGTTGTCAAAATTTGACACTTTTTCCTATCCACGAAAGCGTGAAAAGTATCGGTGCTGGAGCTTTCTCTGCGGTCGCTTCTACAGAGATTGTTTTTCCTTCTTCAATTACGGAAATTGAAAACGATATGTTCACAAAAAGCTCGAAGTTGCAATCAATAGTTTTCAAAGGAGATGTGACGGTTATTGGCTCAAATGTTTTTCCAAATTGCGAGAGTTTGGAATCAATCGAAATACCAAAGAACGTTGAATCAATCGGAACATTCGCACTCCAAGCCTGAACGAAATTAAAATCTTTAGTTATTCCTAAAAAAGTGACAGTGATTTCTGATGATATGTGCTCATTTTGCTACAAAATGAAATCGGTGAAAATTCCTGAAAAAGTGACATACATCGGTCTAAACTCATTCGAATCATGCGAGAGCTTAGAAAGGGTTGATATTCCACCAAGTGTTGTCTCACTTTGTTCGAGCGCTTTTTCGTATTGTTCGAGTTTAGTTTCATTTACAATTCCAGAAAAAGTGACAACAATTGAAAGCAGCATGCTTGGTTACTGCTCAAGTTTGACATCAGTTAAAATTCACAATAAAATAACATCAATTGGAACAAGAGCTTTTGAAGCTTGTTCAAGTTTGACGTCGATTGAAATTCCAGAAAATGTTGTTCAATTAAATTCGAGTATTTTTACTTATTCAGGAATTGTGCTATTTAAAACACCAGAATTTGTAGAATCAATTGAAGATAATTCATTTTCTTTCTGTGCAAATTTGACATCAATTACAATTTCAGAAGCTGTTGTATTCATTAAGTTTAGAGCTTTCTATAATTGTGATGAATTAAAAATGGTAATGATTCATAAAAATGTTAAGTTCATTGGATACGGCGCTTTCGCTTCTTGTCCAAAACTTGAGTCCGTTTATTACTTTGGCATTAACGCTCCAACTTATAATACTACTAAAATGGCAGTTTTTGCAGATATATTGGTAACATCTGTTTTTGTAACAAATGATTATTTTGACGACGATTTCTGTGGAAATAATGTAACCGTTGCACCGATCACTTTCATAGTAATTCCAACAGACGAGCCAACTGCAAAACCAACTATGAAACCAGAGAAAAAATTTATAATATACGCTCTTATTGGATTTGTTGTCGGTGCTGTTGCGACCGTTTTAATTGGTACGTTGGTGTACTGTATTATTAGAAAGAAGAAAGAGAATAAATTAGGAGAAAGTATTCCTTTCATGTCAGAAGAAAATGTGGATCAGTTAAACCAGCCATTAATTAATAAATAAAAATGTTTTTTTTTTTTTTTTTTTTTTTTTTTTTTTTGATATATTGTAATGTAATTTTGTTGATTAAAAAGGATCATGTCGTTTGAAAATTTATATTTTGTTTTTTTATCGGCATCCTTCTTTTTTATTTAAACAAAAACATGCAGAAATTGTATCGGCTAGTGAATATGCTTGTATATTGCTTTCGGTTCTGGTTTTCGGATCAGAATTTTGACATTTTTTTTTTGTTTTGTTTTTATTCTAGCTTAGAAATATGACATTGCTTAATAATCTATACCGAAACCTTCAAAGAAGAGTTTGTTAATGGTTTGAATATGCTTATATTCATTTTTATCATTTTTCTTTCCATATAAAAAGTCTTTCGTTAAAACAGGATTCTTAGAAATATTATAGCAAATATCAAATTTTTTAAATTTCAAATAAAATTTGTTGTAAATGATTTCATTTTGTAGATTTTCATTTCGAATAACGTTCCAAATCTCTTGGATGAATTTTCTAGATTTATTTTTCAATATTTCTCTGATTTCATTGATATTTATATGTTTAATTTTCTTAACAATAGCTAAGCACAGAAGAGCCATTGATGGGCCAAAATCATCACTTGATCTTAACAACAAATCTATTGATTTATCCAAATTTTCATTTGTTTCTGCTTCTCCATAAAAATAAATATGAGCTAAATTATATATTGCAACAACATCATTTTTCTGTCGAATTGCTTCTTCAAAATAAACAATTGGATTCCTATTAAAACTTTTATCTTTGTAAATAATACCAAGATTATTTTTGGAATATTGATGATTAAATGAAGATCCTTCTTTATAATAACGAATAGCTTCATCAATATTTCTTTGAACATAAATTCCTTGATGATGAATGATAGCCATTGAAAAGTTTGCTGGAATATGTCTTTTTTTTGCAGCAAGAGAAAAATAATAAATTGCTTTTTTAATATTTTTTTCAACTCTTCCATGATAATAAGCAAAACCGAGAACAAATTGTGCATTTGCATTATTTTTATTAGCTGCCAATGTCAAATAATGAATTCCTTTAGGAATATTTTGTCTATGAAATTCACCTGTAAAATTGATACACCCAAGAAAATATTGAGCAATTGCATTATTATTACTTGAAGCAAGTGATAAATAATGAATTCCTTTATTTATATCTCGAGGAGTACATTCATTATTTAAATAAATAATTCCAAGTAATAATTGTGCATCTGCATTATTTTGATTTGCAGATAATGTTAAGTAATGAATTCCCTTTTTGATATCAAGCTTATTCTTTTCTATACAATAAATTAAACCAAGATAGAATTGTGCATTTGGATCATTGTGTCCTGCAGCAAGAGAGAAAAAGTGAATTGATTTGTTAATATCACGAGGAACTTCTGGATCTTTGTAAAAAATAAGGCCAAGAAAATAATAAGCTTCCACCAAATTGCAATTAGCAGCCAATGTGAAATAATGAATAGCTTTATTAATATCACGTTTAATATATCCATTATAATAAGCATATCCCAGTGTAAAATATGCTTGATAAAGGCCTTGATTGGATGATAAAGTGAGATAATGAATTGCTTTGTTAATGTCTATTGGAGGGCTATTATTTATAATATTAAGATAGTACAATCCAACAACATATTGCGCCCGACCATCACCATGATCTGCTGCAAGTGTATAATAATGAATTCCTTTCTTTATATCTTGTGGAACATACTTGCCAAAAAAAAATATTTCACCTAGAAGGAAATGTGCCTTTGGTTCATCTTGATTAGATGCAAGTGTCAAATAAAAAATAGCTTTTTTCATATCTCTTGGAACATTTTTTGCATAAAAATAAATGTTTCCAAGGTTAACTTGAGCCATTACATTATTGTTGTTTGCTGCAAGAGTATAATAATGAATTGCCTTTTTCATGTCATGTTGTAAATATTCGTCATTATCATACAATAATGCAAGATTAAATTGTGCTCTTGAGAAGTTGTTATCTGCAGACAAGGTCAAATAATAAATGCCTTTATTTATGTCATTTGGAACGCAATCATAAATATAGAAAATTCCCAATGAAAATTGTGAATCTGCGTCATTTTGATTAGCTGCTAAAGTTAAATAATAAATTGCTTTATTAATGTCTTTAGGAATATTATATTTACCTTCATAATAAATATCTCCCAAAGTTGCTTGAGCTTGTTGAAAATTTTGATTTGCCGCCAAAGTCAAATAATGAATTGCCTTATTAATGTTAGGAGCAATTATCTGGCCAGTAGAATAAATAATGCCTAAAACATATTGTGCTCCAATTTCATTATTTTTATCTGCCGAAAGTGTCAAATAATGAAACATTTTGTTTATATCACGATGAATTTCTTGTCCAACATAAAAAAGCATTCCAATAAAAGTTCGTGATCTTTGATGATTTTTATCAGCAGACAAACAAGTGTAAAATATAAGTTTTTTTCTGTCTTGTGAAATGTCGTATTCATCATCATTAAATGTAATTCCAATTACTTTTTGGAAGAAAGAATCATTGTATTCATCGATCAACATCCAATAAGGGAACAAAGGATCATTATAAATATCTTTAATAGTCTTTTTTACATTGATATCTGTGATATGTTTTGAATTAATTGTTGGTGAATAATCGAATACTTTATCTATTATACTGGTGATATTTGGTCGTTCTTTAGGATTAACTTTTACACAATTTTCACAAACATTTATTAATTCATTAAATGCAACTGGAAACTCATTGAAAATAGTTCCATCATAAACTTTAGGATTTTTTTCCATTATAATGAAATAAATGATGAATCCTAGTGAATAAATGTCAGCTTCAAATGAGTAATGACTGTCTTTTTCTAAAACTTCAGGTGCAATGTAATCTGATTGGAAACTTTTTGTTTTTTGTTCATCTGAAGTTGATATCATTCGATCAAAATCAATTAAAACAACTGTTTTATTTTCATCAATCATGAAATTGTCTGGTTTTAAGTCTCGATAAATGAATCCTTTATTATGAAGGTATTCAATTGTCACTAAAATTTCGAAAATGATTCGAATTTTGTCATCTTTATTAAGATGCAATTTTTCAATATTTTCTAATGACTCTCCTTTTATGTATTCAGAAAGCAGGCAGTTATCTCTACTATTCTTTGTTGTTACGTAAAATTTGGGAATTAAAGGATGATGAATACTTAAATAATTTCGTTTTTCTCTTTCAAATAATTCTTTGTTTTGATTAATTGAGAAAACTTTTAAAGCAAACAATTCTTCGAGCTCAAAATGATAAATTAAATAAACAATTGAATTCTTATTTCCTAATTTTTTGATTTTAATGAATTTGTTGTAATGCAAATCAATTTCTTTGGTCTTCACAGGTTGCTCAATGAAATTATAATTATTGATTCTATCTTTGTTGATTTTTAAAAAACTTTTTTTGAGAATAAAACACAAAATGCTTCTTCGCAAATCAATCCAAATGTCTTTGATTTCTTTATCAGTCGGATTTTTAACTAAAAAATTGTTGAAAAAATGGTTTTCTTTCATTATATCATCATAAAGTTCGATTATTTCATTAGATTCAAATTCGTCAACTTTCTCGTACATTCTTAATATTTCAGTAAGTTCATTGGAAATTGAAATAACTTTTGGGTCCTTAAAATTATTAAAAAATGAGTTGAGAAATGGAATAAAATAAGTATTTGATAAAAGTATGATGACATGATCAAAACAAATTATATTATATTCTTCATCTTGGACATAAATTTTATCAAAAATCATTACGTTTGATTCGTTTCTTATTTGATTTGTTTTTAATTCTTCATCTTCTTTGGTAATTAAATATAAATGAGAGTCTTTATATACATTATCAAGAAATTGATCATTCATATGAATGTTCTTATTATTAAAATGTTTTTGAAAACAAGTAATGATGGATTCCATCTTTCGGAATAGATATAAAAAGTTTTAAATAAAAGATATATATTCAATACAAATCTTTGGAAAATTGAGAGGAGCGATGGTTGATAAGAATTCTATATAAATTTATAAAGCAATAAAGATAAATAAATAAAATAAATGATATAAAAATATTATATTATTTATTTTTAATATAAATAAAGATAAATATATTTAAAATGTTAATGAAATAACTATATCTTGTGAATATTTAGTTTTGTTAAAGCACATAGAAATCTATATAAAGATTTAAATATCAAAACTCTTGAATTTAAGGCCCAAAAAGTCAAAGAATTCGAATTTGCTGTATTTTACCATTGTAGTTCAATGACAGGCACTATAAAATTTTACGAAGGTGTCACAAACATTGGGTTTTGTTCATTTGAAGGCTGCAGTGAATTATGTGACGAAATTTTTTTTCCATCAAGTTTGCAAAGCATCGGCAACTATGCATTTAAAGAGTGTGGTAAATTAAGAATCAATCTTAACATAACAAATTCAGTTACAGTAATTGGAACCTGTGCATTTTTCCAATGTTATGAGCTTAAAAAAATCACTCTCAGCGAAAGTATGGAACGGATAAATGAATCGACTTTTTTTGATTGCAAGAATGCAGAAGGGACGCTGACCATTCCATCTTCAATAAAGATAATTGAGGCAAATGCTTTCTATCGTTGTTTCAAATTGAGCGGATTGGTTTTCGCTGGCAATTCAAAAGTTCAAACAATTCTCGATGGCGCCTTCTTTTGTTGCAATAACGTGGAGGGCCCTCTTGTGATTCCGAATTCGGTGAATGAGATAAAAAATTCGGCATTTGAGAAGTGTTATTTGTTTGAGAGCATTACGATAGGTAGCGGTGTGTCTGATATCGGAGTCAAATCTTTTTCTGAGTGTGGAAAAAACCTTTGTTCATTGCATTTTCTGTCGAATGTCAATAATATCGACTCTGAAGCTTTCGCAAGGAAAACATTCGGAAATATTACATATGAAGGCAACATTCCTCCAAATTGTTCGTATGATGCAATTGACCTGAACAATCAAGTTAACGTCCCTTCTGATTACACTGGCAAATCTTTCTATGGAATTTTTTTTCCGACAGAAATTTTCACGGAATCTTCGAAATTCACTCAAACAAGTCAATTCACCATGTCACCTTTCTTTACACCATCAAATGAGTTCACAAAATCAAGCGGTTTTTCTCCATCAAAGAAGTTCACTTCATCGTCGCACTTCACTTCATCGAAAGAATTCACTAAATCATGTGAATTCACTCCTTCAAAAGAAGTCATATCGTCTTCGTTTTTCTCATCATCAGACAAATTTACTCCATCAAATAAAAAGTCAAAATCTGAGCTTTTCACTCCATCAAGCGTGTTCACCCCTTCTTTCACATTCAGCCCTGAAAGGACGAAGTTTCCAGACGGAGTTGATAATAAAGATGACTTCATGAAAGCAAATGTTTCAGCAAGAAATAAATTCTTTAATAATTCTTTCAGATGTGGAACTGCTTCATCATATTTCTTCTGCTGGTATATCAAGTACAAAGCATTTTCGCAGCGTTGTTGTGCGTCATTTCTTCTTTACAAAGTTAAAAAACTGATGAAGTCTTCTCAAAGTCACTATTATTATGTAAATGAATCATCAGTTCTTTTGTATCTCTGGATGATATGTATTCTTCAATTATTTTTGTGTCATTTAGTGATTCTTCACCAATCTTTTCATGAGATTGAATGACGGGTTCTCGTGTTTCTTCTGATTGAAAAGTATCAGCACACTCTTGAATGACCATAGCCAAATCAGTATCTTGCAATAAGCTTGCTTCAGAAACAGATTTGGTCTCTTTCCAATACTTAGCTTCACTTTATCTTAATTCAAAAATATATAAAAATAGTATGATTTTTTTTTTTTGAAAGGATTTTATTTAATTTGTATGAAATTTGAATCAATACGTTTTTACATTTATTTTGATCATATCTTTAAATAAATATAATAATTTTTATTTTAAAGCTTTTATTTAATAGTTGTATCTATTATAATAGATATATATTATAGAAAATTGATTATAACATAGGGGGGTCAACCGTAAAATTTTTGTCAAAATTTTAAAGCAAACTTAAAATCTGAGAATTTTTGTATAATAATTATAGAACTATATAGTTCATTGAATATACTATTTATTAAAAATATTTTTTCCTAATTTTATCTATAGGGCCAAAAAAGGCATAGCATTAAAGTTGTAATGACTTGTGATTTGAAAATTGAGTTATTTCTCAAAAATTTTCAGTAAAATCATTAAGATAATTAATAAAAGACTTTGTTCTGCCATTGAAATGATTATAAAACAGGTTTAAATGTGATAATTTTATAATTCTGCTCTTTAATTACATAAAATGTTATATGATTGTTGTATTCTAAATGATTATATGAAATTGATGCAAATGTAATAAAAATATTAAAAAATAAGAGAGAAAATCTATTAAAAATCAATTTTATGATAGATTGAAATATATATCATTGATTATATTATGATATTTAAATAATTTAAATTGTGATTCAAAAATTAATTTTAAATTGATAACCTAAGCAAATAAATATTTTCATAATAACCTTCTTGAATAAAACTTAAAATATTAATCAATTTGATTCAAATAATCATAAAAGCCACTTTTTTATAAAATGGTGAATTATGGTTAATTTTTTTTTTCATTTTCGAAAAGTTGTTGCCTTTTGTGGACCTATAGATGAAATTTAATAATAAATATTTTAAAATAAACTATATAAAGTAAGGAATATATTTCCATCATTTATTTATCATTATCTTTAAAAAATATATTTTTTGACACATTTTCGGCGGTTGACCCCTCTATATTATAACACAATATGTCATCCTTTTGTAACTATACAAAGAAAATTTTTATACAGTCTTTTCGGTTTGATAGTGGAAAAATTCAATTTGATAGTGGGAAAGTTCATTTTGATAGTGGAAAAATCTTAAATAAACAATAATTTGTTACATTTTATTGTTTTTTAAAATGATTAATACATATATATTATATTTATTACATTCATTAATCAGATAAATAATTAATAAAATGATTAGGCTTGGTCAATGTCCTGGACTTGAAAACTTTTCAAAGGACTTTCAAGGACCAAGGACTTCCAAAGACCTAACAAAGTATTTCAATTATAGTTTAAAAATTTTATCTTATTTTATCGTATATTTTTTCTAAAGATAACTCTGAAAAAGTGACATCCAAAATCCATTTTTTAAATTCCAAATTTTGTTTTGAGATATTACTTTTTATTTAGAAAAATTTCTATTTTGTTGATTTTTTGTTAAGATAAAAGATGAAAAAAAATTGACAAGGTTGGTTTAGTCCTTGAGTCCAAGACATTGACCAAGTCTAAAAATGATAATCAGAAAAAAAATTTTGATCCATTAAGCATTTATTCTATAATAATAATATGATATATATTTATTTCTTTTAATATATAAAATAAATAAAATTATTGATTAAATCAATTTTTAATATAGATATTTGGGTTTTATTTTATTTTGACAAAATTATTTTAATAAAAATCATGAGTTCTCAAGAATATTTGAACAAGATGAAGGTTATACAAGAAAGCATTCTAAACTTTCTTGAAGAAGGAGCTAAATCAGAGGAAAACTTAATAATTTTCAAAGATAATTATAATAATTTAAAAATAAGTGATAGCAAATATGATATTTTGACATTACTACACTTAATTTCTGAAATTGGGAATAATTGCCATCGTTTCCCCAACTTTTTTGATAAAATCGAAAAAATTTTGCAATTTTTCAAAGAAGATATCAAAAAATATTTCCCAAATTCTAAAATATTCAATATTTTTAAGAGCAACAAAAGGATTCTTTTATTTCTCATTGAACAACAAATAATAATTATTGATGAATATATAGTAAAAGAAATTACAAAGACAGACAAATACATAAATGCAAAATATCCGCAGTATTTTCAGCCAGAAATTCAACCATTCATCAATAGATTGTGGCTCCCAAGATATTTGGCTGAAGAGCTAAATGAAGAACTGCCCGAAAATTTTTATGAAAAGCGAAAGGAAGGCGAAAATGACAACCTAATCAGTGAAATGATTCGTAAGGACATGATTGCAGAATTTGTTGCGTACGTTACTCGAAATGAAATTTCACTAGACGCAAAAATTCAGCCATCAATTTATGAAACAAATTCATTTTTACTTGAAAAGCAAACAGAATCAAATCAAAATCAAAGTTTGACATTGATTGAATATGCTGCATTTTTTGGATCAATTAAAATACTGAAATATTTACAATATAAAGATGTCAAATTAACACAATCGTTATTGCCTTTAGCTATTCATAGCCAAAATGTACAAATGATTCGCTTTCTAGAAGAAAATCATGTTGAATTAGAGGATAAGTTATACAAGCAAGTCTTTTATGAATCTATCAAATGCCACGACAACGACATCGCAAATTACATCTTAAGCAACTTCTTGCAGAATGATGAAGAAAATTCAAGAGATGTAATCAATCAAAGTCTCAAATATTATAATTTTGCCTTTTTGAAAAATGAGTCCATTAGTAAATTTCCATTTCGCAACTTGTACAAATATGAATATTATGTACTTTTTTATAACTTTTTGAACGATATGAGCCAAAATGCTATTTTCAATATTCTGTTAATACAATCTCAATTGAAAATTATTTAATTATGTTAAAATCATATCTTTAAATTACATTCAAAATCATATCCTTCAATGAAATTCAAAATCATATCTTTCAATGAAATTCAAAATCATATCTTTGAATGAAATTATTATATAATAATATTTTATAAGGCAGCATTATATTTTGCAATTGAAGAAGAAAACATTGAAATTGCGAAACTTTTATTAACGAATAAACTTGACATCAATGTTCTTAATATTTTTCAATATTTTTTATAGAATTGAAAATCATTTCATTTAATATCATTAAAAATCATATCTTTCAATGATATTCAAAATCATTTTTTCTAATGAAGTTCAAAATCATATCTTTGAATGAAATTTTAATATAATAATAATTCACAAGACCGTATTATATTTGGCAATTGAAAAAGAGAATATTGAAATTGTGAAACTTTTATTAATAAATAACAAACTTGATATCAATGTTCTTAATATTTTTCCTAATATTTATAAAATTGAAAATCATATCTTTCAATCCCATTTAGAGTCATATCTTTAAATTACATTTAGAATCATATCTTTAAATTACATTTAAAATCATATCTCTCAATAACATTCAAAATCATATTATTTAATTACATTCAGAATCATATCTTTGAATGAAATTATGATACAATATAATTTATAAGACAGCATTATATTTGGCAGTTGAAAAAAGAAACATTGAAATTGTGAAACTTTTATTATCAAATGACAAACTTGATGTCAATCTTGGACTTATTTTTCAATATTTTTTATAAAATTGAAAATTATATCCTTCAATACCATTCAATATCATATCATTCAATACCATTCAAAATCATATATTTCAATAACATTCAAAATCATATCCTTCAATTACATTCAAAATCATATCTTTCAATAACATTCAAAATCATATCTTTCAATAACATTCAAAATCATATCTTTTAATTACTTTCTTAATCTTATCTTTCAATGGAATTCAAAATCATGTTTTTCAATTACATTCAAATTCATTGTTTTAAATACAATTCAAATTCATAGTTTTAAATAAAATTCAAAATCACATCTTTCTATAAAATTTAAAATCATATCTTTCAATGAAATTCAAAATCATATCTTTGAATGAAATTTTAATATAGTAATATTTTATAAGACAGCATTATATTGTGCAGTGGAGGAAGGAAACATTGAAATTGTGAAACTTTTATTATCAAATGACAAACTTGATGTCAATCTTGGACTTATTTTTCAATATTTTTTATAAAATTATAAATCATATTATTCAATACCATTCAATATCATATCATTCAATACCATTCAATATCATATCATTTAATACCATTCAAAATCATATCTTTCAATGATATTCAAAATCATATCTTTCAATGATATTCTAAATCATATCATTCAATAACATTCAAAAACATATCCTTAGTAGTATATATATGTTCCAGTATCGGGTTAAATAATTTTGCATAGATTCGCCCAGCGATCATGTTAATTCTTCTAGTGAACTTACAAATTTCTTTAATTTAATTATCTAAATGTTGTAGTTTCGCTAGTGAATTGTTAGTGATTTATAGCTAATCTATGTGGTTTTTTTATGTTTTCAAACATAAAAATAAAACTACTGTTTTTAAACAAGCTGTAATAAAATGAACAATATTTCTAGAAATGAAAAATAAATGAATTATTTGAAAAGTGATTTTGTAAAATGAGATATATAAAAAAAAAATGAAAAAACGAAAAACGAAATAAATGTAACTTTTTATTTTATTTATTTAATTTTTATAAAATTGTTTTTTCTTTTTTTTTATTCATATCAAAAATATTAAAATGACACAATTAGCATTAAACGATTTCAATACAGAAAACGGATATATTACAAACGATGAAGTTGTTAATATGATTAATACATTAAATAGAAGATTACGTACTAATTTATTTATTTATGAAGGACGCGGAAATACAAGGGGTAATAGATCAGTATTACGAGATTATTTAAATGAATCAGATTATATTAATAATGAAGGACGAACTGCACCTAGAATTGAAATGAGAAAGATTAATCAATATATTAATCGTAAATTAAGAGAACAACAAGAACAATTAGAACAAGATAATAACTATTTTGCTAACTTTAATAAAGAACAATTCAAAGAAGGTGATAAGTTAGATAAACTAAATGAACAAATAAATACAAAACAAAATAAAGCAAAAGAAATAGCAAACAAGATACAAATAGCAAAAAATGCATTAAATGAAGCTATTGATTTAATTAATCAAAAAGATCATCCTATATTAGATAAAAAGCATAAAAAGATTATTATACCTGATTCACCTTTAAATCAAGATATTAAGAAAGAAGAATATTATGAACCTGAAAATGAAGAACTATATGAATATTTAGAGAAACATATACACAATTTTGATAGTAAAAGTGAAGAATATCTCATTATTAATTATCCTTTTGATTTAGATAGAGCTATAGCTACATTAAAAACATATGATTATAAAAATGATTTTGTTAAAGAACGAATTGATAATAAGGAACCAATAATAACATACTATTTTAATAATATAAAGTCACTTAATAACATATACGAATCATTATATAAAGTATACAAAGAAGAATTTAAACCTTTTAAAATACATTTTCAGTTAAGTGGAATTTTTGAAACAAGTACGTTTAATTTTGAAACATATAAAGAAACATATGAATATGAAGCTAGATATATAAGATGGAAGAACTATAAATCTTCAATTCCAATATTAGTTAATAATGAACAAAGTTTAGAAGAATGTAAAATGTATATTGAAACAGTATTAAATAGTTATGAAACTACAACATCAAGTACGAAACTAACAATTGTTAATTCTGTATCTTTCACTATATCTAGAATGAGAAAAGTAACAGGACATATTAAAGATCTACCACAGATTTTCAAATCACAAAAGAATCATATAATAGCTGATGATGAAGATGATTGTTTATGCTGGTTTAGATTCTTAGCTTGTTGTTTATATTCAGAATTAACAAATACAAAGAAATATAATATAATAAATAGAACTAATATTGCTAAGAAACTATTATTAGAAGAATACAACATCAAATATACAACAAAAATACCTAAAGAAGGACAACTTATACTAAATAATTTTAAAGGAGTAACATTAGATGAAATGAAAGAATCAGCACAAAAACATAAAATCAATATCAATATTTATGAATATTTTAGTGAAAGTAATCAATATGATATTCAAGAACAATGGTTTTTCAATAAAGATTATCAAACTTATTCAGCATTATTATTCACTAAAGATCTTACTATTCATATCATGTTTATTAAAGATGCTGAAAAGTTAACACAAATTCATATATGTCCTAAATGTAATTCTTATGTTCATTACGGCAAACAAAACTTATATAGATTTGAAGATCATGTTAAACATTGTGATTCTAAATTTAAGAAACAGTTTGTTCCGGTTAAAGAAGCTCTTCCATACTGTCCGCATATTCTTAATAATTCTGTTTATGAATATTGTTTAGCTTATGATATAGAATGGAGACCTAATATCTATTATATAACTTATGATTTTGAAACTATGGAACAAATTGTAAACAAAGAATCAAGTAAATCAACAACAATAAACTCTAGATTAATTCCATTATCTGTTTCATCATGTGTTAAATCTGCTAAAGGATTATTAACAAAGAATTTTAGTTTAAGAGATAGTAAAGACTTTATTATAAATTGGATAAACTGGTTATTTGAACAATCATTAACAGTATATAAAGATAAACAACAGTATTCTTGTGTTCCAGAAAAGATAGATTCTAATATCAATGTTATAACTGTTTTTGGATTTAATTCTTCTAGATTTGATAGTAACTTATTTAAACAGTATCTTAATGCTGAACACTGGAATATAGAATCAAATAGCATAATAGGAACATTATCATCATTAAAACAATTTATTCTAGTTTCATCAAAATATGATACTAAACTAAGGTTTATTGATGCTCAATCTTTTGTAGCTGGTGGAACATTAAAACAATTCGGTATAGATTTTGGTGGTTTAGATAATAGTAATAAAGGTGTATTTCCATATGAAGCTATTAACAGTGAAAACTATAATGAAGTTTTATCTAAATCTGAACCTTTTAACTATGATGATTTCTATAGCTATCTTAATCAAAAGAATCCTTTAACAAAAGAAGAATATGAAGAATATGTTAAAGATAGTAAGAATTATTGTGATAGATGGTCGTATTTGTTAGCTTATAATGATAATGATGTTGAAATGATGATTAAACCTTTAGATAATTTAATAAAGATGAATGCTGAATATAAAGTAGATCTGATTTCTAACTTATCTTTATCAAAATGTTCAGCTTGTATAAAATATGCTCTAGCTTATAAAGATTTTGATGTAAATGCTAAATATGAAATAATTAATAAAGAAAATACATTTAAACCTTCTATCAAATGGTTTCGCTATAAATGTGATAGTTATTATAAACAAGATCAAAAATATAATCAAACACATAAAGATAAACCTAGAAATCTTGATAAATGTATAAGTGTTTCTGATTATGATGAATTTATTAAAATGTACGAGAATTCTTGTTGTTATTTATGTGATGAACATTTTACTAGTGAAAATAAGCCTACATTAGATAGAATTGATAATGATTTAGGACATGAATTAAAGAACTGTAAACTATGCTGTATAGAATGTAATAAACTTCGTAAGAGAAATGATGAAAAAATAACAAGATTAAGAATTCAATTAAAGAAATATTGTAAACTAAAACATCTTCCAACTTTAATAAATGATGAACAAGAATACTATAGTTTAAGAAATAATATAACAGGAGGATTATCAAATGTTCAACATAGATATAATATTAAAGGAGAAACTCATATTAATAAATTCAGATATGATTCTGAAAATAATAAAGTAATAAGTGAAGATACTGAAAATATTATGACTCATATTTTAGGAATAGATTTTAATAGTTTATATCCTTCTTCATTTTCATCAACAAAACATGAATTTAATAAGTATCACGGTGGAGTTATGTTTATGCCGGGTTCATTTATTAAAAGAATTGAAGTTAAAGATAAACAATCAAAACAAAGAGTAATAGATATCATAACAAACAAAACAAGATTTCAACCTAATCCAAAATATTTATTCAAAGCTGAAGTTAAATTAGTATGTCCTAAAAATAAGATTAACTACTTTATTAATTTTCCGCCAGTTTTCAGAAATATTATGATTAAAAATGAAGAAAATGTAATAGGAAGTTATATGTATAATTATCTTGAAAAACACAAACTAACATCATTAAATAAAGAAGAACGAAAACTAACTATGTTATTAGATACATATGGTCAGTATATGACATTTTCAAACTATTATTTATGGTTTTTATTAGATCATGGACTTATTTTAGAAGATGTTAAATCTATATCATTATATGAAGCTCATACAGGTTTTAATGAATTTGTAACAACTTTTATGAAAAAGAGACAAGATATTATTTCAAAGAAAGAGAAAGGAAATGAAAAGTTTTATAAGATTAGTATGAATGGTTCATATGGATATGACGGAATAAATACAGAAAAGTTTTGTAAAGTAAAGATTTGCGATACTAACAAAGCTTATCAGTATATTATTTCTCAAACTTATATGAATGGTGCTCAGTTAAAAGATGATTTATTTATAATACAACAACAACCTAAATACTATCATTGTACAACTTGTTTACAAGAATCATTTTGGACTTTAGATAATGCTAAGTTTGTTTATCTTACATTCTATTACGATTTTATGAATAGATGTTTAGATACAAATAAGTTTCATTTTATAGAAGGAGATACTGATTCAGCTTATTTTGCAGTTTCAGGAGATAAAAATCAACCTTCTTCTCAATTATTTGATTATATCATTAAAGACAAATCATTTTGGGATAAACATATTTACAAATTTATGCCAAATCCTAACATAAATACTATAGAAGATGAAAAGAAATTATTAGGATGTGCTATTGAAAAGATAGGAGATAATATGATAGCTTTAGCACCTAAATGTTATACAATATTCAACAATAATAAACAAACAAAATCATTAAAATTAAAAGGAGTTAGTCTTAAAAAGAATAAGATAGAATATGAAGATTATAATGATATATTAAAGAATCAAACAGTAAAAATAGGACAAAATATAAATCTTCAAATGAAAAATAATATAATGAGTAAAGTAACTGTTAACAAAAATGCTTTAACTGCTTCACATACTAAAATGATTGTATTAGAAAATCAATCTTGTGCTCCTTATATATTTGGTCTTTCTGCTAATGATTATTTAATTAAACAATGAAAACAATTTTAAAAAAACTACTTTTTTATTTTTTATTTTAAAAACAAAAATCTAAAATATGAGTCAAAATCAAGATAACACAAACACAAATGAAGAACAAGAACAAGAACAAAATAATAATGAACAAGATCAAATAACTCAAATCAATAGAATAATAAATGAATTGATATCATTTAGAGATGATTTACAAAATCAACAACAAACTCAAAATGAAGCTCAAATAACAAGAAGAAGATTAAATAGATCATATCCATTAAATAGATCTAAATTCTTGAATAATGAACAAAGAAATCAAGTATTACAATTTGCACTTAATAATAAAGAACAAGTTTTAAATCAAGCTCAACCTAATCGTTTAATGTTTCTTCAAAATATGATTAAAGAACAATTAAATATTAGCATTTCAACATATATGACAGAAAGAATTATTAATATAATATCTAATTCATAAATGAAATGTAAAAATAATAGTTTTATTTTTGTACAGTTAACATATTTAAAAGTGAAGAAGAATTTATGTCACTTTATTTGAAAACAGCTAACATATTTTTGTTTATAATTGATGTTACTATACCTACAGTTAATCTTTTTATTTTTGATGTTATTGCTGTTTCACCTGATAAAATCTTAAGCTTATTATCATCATCAATAAATACTTCATCACCTATACTATAACATGAAGAATCAGTAACACGAACAAGATAATCACCTTGAGTTGCAAACTTGATTGAATTGTTTTCTTTATCTATATGTGTACAAATACCTATATATTCTTTCCATATTCCTTGTGTTTTAACTGAACATATACAATCAATAACATCATCTTCATTTGATTCTATCCATTTATCATCTTTTCGTTTATATACTTTTCCAGTTATATAAACAGGAGCTCCTATAATGAAATCATCAATATTATTTAAAGTAGACTCAATAGGACAATAATGAGTAATAGTATTTGATCCATTTGATGTAATTGTACCGTTAACTAAAAGATTAGAATCAATTTTTGTTGTTCTTACTGATGAAGCAATTTCATATAAAAATGCGGTTGAATCATTTAATATTACTTTATAATAAGCTAAATTACCTTGATTATAATATTGTATTTTTGCACATTTTGCTGAATTAAGACCAAGAATTATGTTCGATTCATATAAATTTGGATTTTCTTGATAAACAAGTAATCCGTTAGGTTCTTTACTATCTATTTCTAATTTACTATATGCTAATACAATATTATTATGAAAAGTTGTATTTGTTGTACTCCAATTTATAAGATTTTCATGTCCAACAACTCCTAAAGCTCCTGAATTCATGAAAAAGCTTAATGTTGCGGCTTCATTTTCAGTTGAACTTCTACCAAATATTAATGAATTTGTAAATGTTGAATCTGTAGCATTTTCAGCTAATATTGACAATGTACCTTTAATAGTTGAATCACCTTCTTTGGTAACATATTTATTATCATATTCTGCTAAACAATCAGACATTTGACATTTAAATACAACTTTAGATAATATTAATGAAGCTAGATTAGTTATTGGTTTCTCATTTTTTTCGAATATACCATATAATTCATTATAATAAAATCTATCGAAATCAGTAGTTTCAAGTGAATTATTTATTAAATCAGCTGAAGTATAAACATTATTTGTTAATAATTCATTTAATAATGATAATGATGGAATAATTGATGTTGATTCTTTATTAGTTTCATAATCTGATATTGTTGAAGAAAATTCTAGTTTATCTTGTTTATCATAAAATTTATCACGTAAATCATAATACATACTCAAACATGATTTCATACTTAATACTTTTTCATCATATGTTTCATCAAAATATGTTAAATTTAATGATTTATATTCATCTAATCTAAATTCACTATCATATTTTACTATATTGATATTAGTCATAACATGATCTACATATTTATATACAAATTCTTTTGTTAATTTAGCAGATAATACATTAGTATCAAAAGAACGAATATATATATTTTGTAGAAATGTTTCAATATCATCATTATCAACTGTTTCTGTTTTAACAATCAATTTATTATCATTGTTATATTCAACAAAATCAGAAAGAACATACAAACATAAATTAGCAGATAATACATTGTTATCATTAGCAATTTCACCTATATGTTGAAGAAATATTGGAGTATCATTATTATATTCTTTTTCATATGTAAGTATTTCAAGTTTATTATTGTTGTTGTTGTTTGATAATGAACTTTTTAATACTAATTCATCATTTTCACCATAACTTAGATCATTAGTTTTACGATATTCATTTAATGAACTTTTCAATACTAATTCATCATTTTCATTATAACTTAGATCATTAGTTTTACGATACTCATTTAAATCAACATCAATAGTAGTATAATTACCATATTTCTTTATGTATTCTATTATTAATTCATCAATAGTATTACAATTTTTATTTTTATTAGCTTGATTGATTGTAAACATTTATCTATTGTTAAACGTTTTTTTATATAATAAACTAATGAATAGAACTTTTACAACTCCTAGTAAAGAATATCAAAAACAACATAATAAAAACAAGTTATCTTCTTTGTATGATGATTCTGATGAAAATAATGATAATAATAATAATGAAGCTGAAGTAGTTGAAGATGAAAGTCTTGAACAATATAGAAATCTATTAACTAGTAAAGAAGAACCTGTTTCTGGTACTGAATTTGATGTTCAAGAATATCTTAAAAGTTTGGGTAAAGTAACAAGAGTCGGTAAAAGAGCAGAAAAAACATTTGAAAATTCTAAGAATACGATGAATGATTTATACATTTTCAAGAATAAAGAAGGAGTTGATTTATCTAAATATAGAGAAGCTTTATTTGATATCATCATAAACGGTAACTATAGAATCAAGTTTTCACCAAAATGTGCTACACGTGATGGTGCAGAATTATATTGTAAGAAGAAGTTTGATAAATCAGGTTATCCATTATATAGATTAATACCAACTCGTTCTGATACGACAGATCCATTTAATAACCCTATTTGTGATTTAAACGGTGATAAAGTTGAAGATATTGTTATTGTTGATAGATTAGGTAGACCTGTTATAATTAATGGTTTCAAATTAGTTAAATCAGATCCGTATAAAAAAATATGGCAAACTGAAAGAATCAAAAATAAGGGTAAGATAGAACCTTTTGAAATTTGGATGAGAAAATTAACTAATTCTGCTAAAACATGGACATATTCAAATGATGAATGGAATAATGGTAAATTTAAACTAGATGTTGAAAATTATGATCAAGATATGCAAAATGCTGTTAAAGCATATGAAGAAGTTGGATTATCTAAACCTAGAATAAGTTCAAGATTAACAGCAAGAGGATTATGGGCTTCAATATTCTCAAAAATATGGCAGATTGCATTATTTAATATGTTTAAAGATACCGAACATGTTGCATTTAGCAGATTAGAACCATTAAAAACATTGTTCAGTTATTTCAAAGTTTGTAATGCTTTATTTGTTCTAATGTTTGAAATTAAAGCTATGGCCAAAAATAATTGTGAAAGTGATTGGAAAAAGTGGTTACAATTTAAACGAGATAATAGAAAGAAAGTAAATGCTGATTTAGGTATAGCTATTCAAACATTTTATAATGATCATATGAAAGCTACTATACCAATTGATAAAGATTATATAGAACCTGGTACAGAAATAAGAGATGAAGAATTAAATACTATGATTGATAATACTCATGCTATTGTGTTTACACATGGTTTATCATTTAGTGATGAAAATTTTGAAGCTTTTGCTAATTTAGCTGATGATATACAAAATAATAGATTAACCAAAGAATTTATAAAAGAATTAAGAGAATCATTTTGTGATAGTATTGATACTTTCATTAATAATCAAGTAGGTGGTAATTATATTATAACTAAGAAATTATATAAGATAAAGAAAGATGAATTTGCTAATCAAACATATATTACAAAAAGAACTAAAAAAGCATAAAAATAATATAGTCGTTATGTGATTTTATATAGGTTTAAATTTAGGAATTGAAAAATTGTTATTGTTATTATTTAAATCACTAAGCATAGTTGGATAATTCGGTAATATTTTTTTTGGTCTTACTTCATTAAGTGTATTTCGATTAGTGTTTGTTTTTATTTTTGGTCTTACTTCATCATTATCATTTGTATTAGTATTATCAGTTTGTTGTAATATTAATGTTGGAATTTTAGGTTTATTTCGTGAAGTAGTAGTATTATGTGATCCTAAACTTAATATAGGACTTGTTACTGCTTGTTTAAATACGTTAATAATTGGAAAACCTCTTCTATTATAATGATCTAAATAATATTGAAATGAGTATTTATTAGTTTCTTCATCTTTATTTCTTAATCTAACTTTATTCCATGATTTTAAGAATTCTTCTTTTTCAAAACCCATAAATATATAAATAGGAGTAGGTTCTTTTGTTTTTATTATATTACCGTTAATATCAGTACTAAAACAATAATTTTTAGTATCATAGTTGTCATATTCATTATTGTATTCTTTATAAAGTATTATATATGATTCATTGATATTTCTGAATTCTTTTTCTATAAATACTAAAGTACTATTTTCTTTATCTGTATTATCAATTACTAACTTATATTTAGTTATTAAGCTTTTATCAACTACTTCTTTATCATTTATCAAATTCTGTTCATCTTTAGTATCAACAACATCAGGTAAGTGTATTAATAGTTCTTCATTAACTACATCACGAGAATTAGTAGTATTATCATCATTATCATTATCTTCTTCTTCAGTATTAAGTCCAATACTATATGATTTTGTGGTTATTATATACAAATCTCTATAATTACTACTTAAATACAAATTAACAGTAATTAAATCTGTTTCATCATAAAATACTAATTTATTAGTTTCATTAATAACAAAAGCTTCTTTATCATTAACATTTCTATCTTGTATAGGAGTTAATACACTCATTTCATTATATTAAAAAGAATCAATAATTAATGACTGTTTCAATTAATAATTGAAAGTCAATATATCAATAAACAACTTAATACAAAAGCAGAAGGTTCTATCTTATTACCGTATAAATCTGTAAACCATATTTTATAATCTCGTTTTGAAGTACTAAAGAATTCGTATTTTCTATATTTTGTTTGTCGTTTATTTGCTAACATTATGAAACTATCACAATAATTATCAATTTGAACTAAATCAGAATGAACCATTAAATCACCAACTATAAAATCTTTAACAATAGCTCCTACATATTGAACAACGATATATTTTTTGTTCTTACTTGATACAAATTCTAATGGTAGTCTAAATTCAGTATTTTGAGTATGAAAGTATCGTTTTGTTATTGGTTGTACTATTTTGCTAAGTTGAGGTTGTTTTTGCGTTCTCTGAGTATCTAACGAAGGTTTCTGTTTTTGTTGATTTATCATTTTAATTGTAAAAAGTGAAGAAGTGAAATCTCACTATATTTTTGTCACTTTTATTTTTTTTCTAATTTTTATTTCTATATTACACAATAATGTCAGTTATAAGCAGAAATCAAACAAACTCACTTAATCCAATAGAATACATATTTTATACAGATATCATTACTAATAATGAAGATAAAGAAGTACAAGAAAAACAAAATGATATATTAAAAGATTTATTACTTAATGAATATGATGCTGTTAAATATGATGTTGAACTTGAACATAATAATCAGTTTATAAAAGATGTATTTACTCTTGTTAATAAATTACCAAAATTATTACAAGTATCACAAACAAAACCCTTAGAAGTTATATTTGATGAAATTGAAGTACGTAAAACAGATAGTGTTGAAATAAAGAAGTTTATCAGAAAAGTGAATTATGATATGATAGGTTATAATTGTAATCATAATGCAATAAATGAGAAATGTGATAAAGTATTCATAAATGTTAATGATTTAATTGAATCTGACGAATATAAAGAATATTGTAACTTCATTAAAAAATGTATGTTAAAAATTTACACAAATATTAAATGGTTTGAACATGAAAAGAAGAATTCTATAACTAATAAATCTAATAGATGGCATTATAGTAATATTGAAGAATTAAGAACTGAATTATCTCATATAAAATCTGTTATATTCAAATTAAATGCTAAGATTACTGAAATTAATTCTAAATCAAATAAAAGATGCTCAAGATGTGAAGCTAAACAAAGATTATACGATTATTCATTACGTGAAATAGAAAGAATGAGAAATGAACTACAAGAACAAGAAGAAATAAAAGAAAATATGATGAAACAGATTATGATATTGAAACATTTATGAAAGATAATTATCCTACAGTTGAAAGATTTTTATTAAAAGATGTTCAACAAAAATATAACAAAGTATTTGGAATAAAGTTAACATTTGCTGAATTAACTGAAAAAATAGAATCTACTAAAAAATGGAAGATAACTAACGTAAGTAGAACATTATATGTTAATAAATTATGAAAATGACAAAAATATAGTGAAATCTCACTTCTTCACTTTTGATTAAAAATGTTGATGATATTTTTGTTTTTCATTCTTCAATTAAAAGAGAATAGTTGTTTTATGAGTTAAAATCATTAAAGTGACAAAAATATAGTGAAATCTCACTTCTTCACTTTTAATACAAAATAACTTCTATAATCATTATTTAAATCATCAATATTATTACACACAAATTTAGTATATATTATAGGTACTTCAATAATAGCTTTTTCATTATCGGTTTTCGGTTTTCTACCTATATTAGAAGTATTATAAAGTGTTAGTCTATTATTTTTGTCTTTATTGAATGTTTTATAATTATTCAACAATTTACATATTACATTACCGTTTTCATACTTTATAAACTGTGCGATTTCATTAAATACTCTTCTTCTTTTTTCATGTTTCTTTTGTGTTTTATCTAATTCAAGATGAACTAATATGATGTTCCCCAATTTATAACTTAATAATCCTTTTAATCTCTGTTCTTCTTTTATATCTTGTAATTTCAATTTCATCTTTCTAATATATCTCCATTCTAAATCAGGGTTAATCTGAACTTGAAAAGGAGTATAATATATGTATTTTGTTTGTTTTGTTAAACCTTTATCATAGAATTCAGAACTATCATAATCATAATTCTTAAACCTTAATGATATATGTGGAGTATTATTATAATAATCTATCATTTGTCTCATTAAATTGTAATCTGCTAATCTTCTATTATCTAAACCAAAAGCGTTTCGTATAGTTCTAATAACAGAATCAACAGTTTTATGTGATAAAGTATATGGTGAAGAATTAATAACTAACTTAATTGAATAGAAATCATTAATATGATTATGTTTATCATTATACAAATTGAAATCTTTATATAGTTTACGTAAATAAGTGTGTAATTGATAGTTTATTTTGATATATTTTTTCAATACTTTTTTATTATGATTCTTTATTAAATCATCTATTATTTGATCTCTATTTGTTTGTCCTCTATAATTAGCATCTTTTAATGTTTGATTTATATCTGATATTATTATTCTTTTTTTGCTAGTTTCAATAACTAAATTATTATTATACATAGTCTTAAATGAAGATTCACCATCACATTTAAAAGTATCAAATTCAAAATCAAAGTACTTATTCATTATTCTAAATAGCGCATTTTGTATATTAATTATGTTCTTAATTGAATTCTTTTGATCAACTACTTCACGAGAGCTCATAGTAACTTCTTCATCAATTATCTCTTTTCTAATACTCTTATTTTCTACTACTTCACGAGAGCTCGTAGTGACTTCATAAATAAGAGGTTCTATAATAAGAAATCTTGTATTTACATTAATTAATACTAAATATGTTTGTTTTATTGATTCAAGTTGAGAATTATAATAACTTACAAACATTAAATCTATTTCCCAACATCCTCTTTCATTTGAAAAGTTAGGTTTTGACATTTTTTTACATGTTTTTAATCGATAATCAGGTATATAAGGTTCTTTCTCAATATTAGAAACATATTTATATTTTGATTTGAATGGATATTTAAGTAATGAAGAGTATTCTTTGTCATATATTTTAATTGTTTTTCGATTTGTCATTTTAGCTAAAAAAAAACTATATCAATTACTACTTTGCGAGAGCTTATATCAACTATCATTTATCAACTTCAACTACTTCGCGAACTATTATCTGTTTATTCATTAACTTGACTATTAATAGGAGTTTCATCATCAACATATTCAAGTCCATTTAATGAAAGTTTGAAATAAGTATCTCTAGTTAATATAAGCTGAACTGGAGGAGGATGAATAGTACATTCTTCATTAACATTATAATAAGTATCATTAGAACCAGTATATATAGGTTGTCCATTTACTTGAACTTGAATATTTCCAAATCCACCATCTAATCCATCATAACAGTAACCAGCACTAGCTCTTTCAGTTTGAATATTAAATACAAAACTTGTTGAATCTGATAATGTATTATGATATCTTGAACCTTCATTATCATTTTTCGGCATTGTCATACTATCTTCAAACTCTTTCGTACATTGTAGAGTTATAGCGTCTAAATCCCCGGCAGTTAGTTGATTTTCAAAGAATCTAGCGCCAATTGTATCAACGTTCTCATCTGGGTAGTTTTTTCCGCCTATGTTTAAATAACAGTTTTGATATATAGGATTTTCAAAAACAGTTAAATCATTATGATGTTTTGGGAACAATAACGACATTGATGTTACATTAATTAAAGGTATATTTAGTGTTGATTTTATCCCATTTGAAGCAGCTGCTATCGGAAAAGCATGATAATCTATTTTTTGTGATGGAATAATTAGACCTTCTCTTAATATATTTTCAATTGCTGATCTTGTTGATTCACAAACACCAAAACCTTGCATATTAGATTTACATAATGTTACTGTTAATTGATTACAACTTAATACTGCTTTTTGTGATGAATATTTAATTTTAGAACTTTCTTCAATAATATCGATAGTATAATATGATTCTATTTCTATTCCATTATCAGGATTATGTTTAGCAATTTCTCGTAAATCAGTATTAGGTTTCTTAATACCGAATCTTTCATATTCTTCATCTGTGAATTCGAAAGTGAGCTCAATAGGATCTGAATTAATTGCAGTACCATGTTCAGCACAAATATTATATTTAATAGTTGTAGAATGATCAAATGTACCCGGTATTAGAGCTTCATTATTAATTTGTGTGAATTGTCGTTTTAATTTACCTTTTGCTTTAATCTCTCTTAATTGATCAAGTTGTTTCATTGTTATCTTATCATCATCTTCTAAAAATGCTTTAACTTCTGCTACTGTATGAGGGTCTAATACAGCCCAAACTAATCCAGAATCTGTAACTTGAAATCTTATTGATAAATCTCCAATTATTCCGTTAGGGAATAAATCAAAAGCTTGAAGAGCTAAAAGATCATCAAAAGGAAGATTAAGATCAAATTCTACTTGTGTTTTTCCGTTTTCTTTGAAATCATTCAAGTTAACATAAGCTCCTGCTATAGTTTGTGAATAAGATGATACGTTCTCCCACAAGCTATGTACAAATCTTCTTCTCTTCTTTTCTGTTTCTGGTTTTAATGTTGAATATAAAAATCCTTCTCTAACACACTCATTTTGTTGATAACCGACATTAACATTATTATGAAGAATTTCAAGTCTATCTAATAATTGATTTGATGATTTGAAACCAACAAATATCTTATATAAATTATCAGAATCTTCAATAGTTCTAAGTTTAGATAAATCAGTATTTAATTGTAAATCTAATCTAATATGAAATGTTAAGAATCCTTTATCAACATCACTTATGAAATGATCAGGATGAGTTAAGCTAATTTGTGAATATTGACCTTTTGTGTAAGGAGCTGGTTGATCATGAGAATCTACAGTTCTAAATGAAAATGATCTTGTACCATCATTAACATTAATCATTTCTCTCATTTTATTAAATGTATTAAGTACGTTTCCAGCTTCTATTTTTAAATTATGTGCTCTTTCGTTACGATATAACATTTAGATTATAAAAAAAGTATTGTTCTTACTCTTTTTTCATTTAATAAAAATGGGAATTGGTATATTTAAGAAAATGAAGAATCTATTTAGCAAAGTAGGAAATACTGTAAAAAATATAGCTACTAAAGTAGTTGAAAACATACCGAAAGTTGTTGATACAGGAAGAAAGATAATAGATAAGATTAAACCTATTACATCTTATATACCGGGTGTTGGTCAAGTTGTAGATACTATTGATAAAGGTTTAAATATGGCTGATAATGTTAGTAAAATAGGTAGATCTCTTGTTAATAATAAAGGTGAAATCAGTTATAAGTAGTTAAATCAAAACAAATAAAATAAATAGTAATAAATGTATTTAAATCAGTTTAATTATTAATAAATGGAATTGAAAGTTATTAATGAAATTGTTGATGAAATAAAAAACTTT
Source organism: Tritrichomonas musculus (assembly GCA_039105265.1). Lineage (NCBI taxonomy): Eukaryota > Parabasalia > Tritrichomonadida > Tritrichomonadidae > Tritrichomonas > Tritrichomonas musculus. Next base: position 2,621,687 of record JAPFFF010000017.1, on the reverse strand, counting down.
AAATCAATAGAAGAATTCAATATGTACTATCAAAAACATAAAGATGATATTGATAACAAAACAACACAATATCTAAATAAAGTATACAAAATTGTTACTAATGATGGTTCTGAATATAGAATAACAAAGAAGAATTGTTCTAAATTAGACGGAAAAATAAAAGGTGGAGATATATATCTAAGAAAGGTTAATAATAATGATAAAAACATTAAAGAACTTGAAAATGATATAATTAAAGCAGATATTGAACAACTAAAGCTAAAAATAACAGAACTAACTTCAACAATTAATCAAATTGTACATACTATAAATCAATTATCAAATAATTAAATCTTAAAATTATTAGGTACTACAGAATGATTTAAAGTGTAAGTATGATAGTTCATTTTTTTGTCGTTATTTGTGCTTTTTCATGATTAATAGAACCTTTCAAATTATATTTCTTAATAATTGGACTTGAATTAATTCTAGTTCTTTCTTTTTGCATTTGTAATCTAAGTCTTTCATAATAATTCATTTTATTTGAATCTCGTAACGTACGTCTTTGTTCAAAACTCATTTTTATAGTAAATAAATGACTGAGTTAAGTAATTATAAGAGTGAGATTCCAGAATTGAAAAGAATAAAAAGATGTTTAAAAGAAAGATGTTATGATACAAAACAACATTTAAATAATATCAAAACAGGAATGTTAGGTTCTAATGGTTTAGCAATACGAGAAAGCTTAATTGAAGATATAAATTCATTAAAAGATAAAGTAGCAAAACTAGAAACTGAATTGAAAGAATTAACAGATAATCAATAAACATGTTTAATATAACTAAAATGTCAAAAGTATTACATAAAGCTAGAATATTAAGTTCTGAAAATGATAGTAGTTGTAAACAAGAACAAAACACTAATGTTAACATAAAAATAAAACCATCTTCTAATGTGAATTATCCTAATATTCCGCCTATACAACCTTATAATACAAATCAAGAACAACAATTACAACAAGATCCTTTAACAAGAAACATAAATTTTACTCAACTTTCGGACAATTCACAATTAGCATATCAACAACAAATAAACAATTCATTAGAAATAAGAAATAAATTTTTAGAAACATTATTAAGTATTTATGAATTGAATCCTTTACGAATCAATAATTATCTTGTTTGTCATTATAATTCATTAATGGAGCTTATCAAAATACTAACACAAGCTGATAAAGTTGAGCTTGTTATTGATGAAGAAAAAGGATGTTCTTCATGTATATCAAATACTAAATATATGAATATTCAAAGAATACTAGTTACTAAAGATGATAAAACTCTAGATCTCAAAATAGGTTATAATGAAACATATGCTCAATTAATAAGATATGGAATTAGTTTGAAAATGTGTATTTAAAGTTGATAAATGTTATTGTTTTATTTTTGTTTTTAGATTATTTAAATGATTACTGAATTATTATTAAGTGTTGTTGTTGTTGAATTAGCTATAATTATTATAGGTTTTACATATGATTCAACTCCTAAATTAAGTGAAGAAACAAGAGCTAAACTATATTCTTAAAAACTTTTATGACTATAAATGATGAAACCAACTCAATTCAATTATAAAGAAATATGTTTTTCTGATTCTGATGATTGTTATTTTGATGAAACTAATAATTTAGGTTCTAATGAAGATATTACTCCTTATTTTGATATCGATATTGCTATGAATAATGCTTATCGTAAAAATGAAAATAAAATAAAAGCAGAAAGTATAAGACCAATATCTAATAGTATTTATTCATATTATAATTCATTGAATATATTAGTCGGGAATCAAGGAAAAGGAAAAACTCATGTTATGTTAAGAGATGTTATTCAAATATCTAGATTAAAAGATTGTAACTTTCATTTAATAGTATATATCAGTAAAAATGGTTCAATTAATGATAGTACTTTTGAAACACAACAAGATCTTATTCAGCTACCTATTATTGTTATATCAGATTCTAATGCTGAAAAATATTTGAAAGAACTAGATTTATATAAAGAATTGTTTGATAAATATTGTAATACGCCAAAAATAACTATTGATAATGATAAGCTAAATAAAATGTTTGAGTTTCTTCATGTTAATAAACTAAATAAGCCAAATCAACCTTTAAACACTATTATATTATGTGAAGATTTTGTTAAAAGTAAACTAATAAAATCATCATATTTTACTAACTATATAACTCAATTAAGACATAAACATTCAATAGTTTATATTAATATTCAGTTCTTTAAATCAATATCAACTGATTATAAGAATAATGCTACAACTTTCTTCATATTTTCTGGTTTTTCTAGACAAAAACTTAATTATATATATCAACAAGTTCCAACACAATATGAATTTGAAGAATTATGGTCTTATTATAGAAATCTTAATAATCATGATTTTATCTTAGTTAATGTTCGTAATAATGATTTGAGTATTGTTAGATTCTAAAATACAAAAATAAAGTAAAAGTTTTTTAATCACCATTCTTCTTTGTTTGTCATTAATTCATCTTCTATCTCTTTATTTTCATCTTCATTATCAGCTTCTTCATCTTCTATCTCTTTATTTTTATCTTCATCTTCTTTGTTTGTTATTAATTCATATTCTTTAAATAATTCTTGTCCTTGTTCTTTATTAATAAAATAGTTATTAGCAACATTTATAAAGCTTTCTCTAACATCATAAGTATAATCATATTTAATTATTTCTTCAACATATTTGCTTTTAGTTGATTCTTTTGTTAAATAATTAATTAAGTCTTCAGTAGCTTCATTAATCTCTTCTCTAGATAAAGTATTTATTTTTATCTTGTTTTGTTTTGCTTTACTAATTAATTTTAGTACTTTCTTTAGTGTTTTCGTCATTGTTATAAATTCTTCTGTTTGAGAATCATCTTCATCTTCATGTTCAAGATCTATTAAGCACATATCAACTTTAAGAGCTAGAATAGCTAGAAAATCATCTATTAAATCATCAATAGACTTATTATTGAGAAAAGCTCTACGTGAATAGTGAGCGAATTCTTTAGCAATAACTTTAATGTTAGATTCTGAATTCATCATTTTTGGGTTGTTGTATGATATGGTGATAAAAAATAAAAAAAAAGAAAAAACAATTTTATAAAAATTAAATAAATAAAATAAAAAGTTACATTTATTTCGTTTTTCGTTTTTTCATTTTTTTTTTATATATCTCATTTTACAAAATCACTTTTCAAATAATTCATTTATTTTTCATTTCTAGAAATATTGTTCATTTTATTACAGCTTGTTTAAAAACAGTAGTTTTATTTTTATGTTTGAAAACATAAAAAAACCACATAGATTAGCTATAAATCACTAACAATTCACTAGCGAAACTACAACATTTAGATAATTAAATTAAAGAAATTTGTAAGTTCACTAGAAGAATTAACATGATCGCTGGGCGAATCTATGCAAAATTATTTAACCCGATACTGGAACATATATATACTACTATCCTTCAATACCATTCAAAAACATATCTTTCAATTACATTCAAAATCATATTTTTCAATGGAATTCGAAATCATACATTTCAATGTAATTCAAAATTATATCTCTAAATTACATTCAAAATCATATCTTTCAATGAAATTCAAAATTATAGCTTGCAATGGTATTCAAAATCATATCTTTGAATATAGTTTTTATATATTAATAATTTTTAAGACAGCATTATATTTAGCAGTTGATGAAGGAAACGTTGAGATTGTGAAACTTTTAGTAACGAATGATAAACTTGATATCAATTTTCTTAATATTTTTCATAATTTTTAATAGAATTGAAAATCATATCATTCAATTACATTCAAAATTATATCTTTCAATTACATTCAAAATCATATCTTTCAATTCCATTTAAAATCATATCTTTCAATTCCATTTAAAATCATATATTTTAATTACATTCAAAATCATATCCTTAAACACCATTCAAAATCATATCTTTCAATAAAATTTAAAATCAAATCTTTCAATGTAATTCAAAATCATATCTTTCAATATAATTGAAAATCATTTCTTTCAATGTAATTTTTATATAATAATAATTTATGTGACAGCATTATATTTGGCAGTGGAAGAAGGAAAAATTGAAATTGTGAAACTTTTATTATCAAATGACAAACTTGATGTCAGTCTTGGACTTATTTTTCAATATTTTTAATAAAATTATAAATTATATCATTCAATACCATTCAAAATCATTAATTCCAATTACATTCAATATCATGTCATTCAATAAAATTCAAAATCATATCTTTCAATGCCATTCAAAATAATATCTTTTAATTACATTCAAAATCATGCATTTCAATCAAGCTCTTTCAGACAATAATCTTATGGAACAGAAGACCGCGTTACATCTTGCAGCAAAAATAGGAAATTTGGAAATAATAAAACTTTTTCTCAAAAAGGAAGGGATTGACATTACTATTGAAGATAGTCATGGAAAAAAACCAATTGACTATTCTGAAAATCCTATAATTAGACAATTACTTTCAAAGTGATTCATTAATAAAAATTAATTAATTAATTTTTTCTTTGTATTATTATTTGAAAATTATGGATAAGAGAGGAGCGCCTAAAACGTGCCCAGTTAATTTCAGATTCTTCATATCACTCAGAAAAAATGTACATATACGTCGTTGATACGAAAATATTTTAAAATGAAAAAATGGACAAGCCGTGAAATGAACAAAACAGGCAAATATTCTAGCAATTATAACATTAATCATCTTCTTACATTATTAAGTTTAATAAATTTTTAATTTTCTACAAAATAAATTAAATATCGCTTTAAATTACTTTATCATTCATCGAGATTGCTGTTTCTCATTGACTACCATATATTGTTCATTAAATTAACGAAGTTCAAATACACATAATACAGATATATGTATTCAATATTTATTTTTTTTATAATTTCTTTGTTTATTCATAAATTTTTTTTAATAATTCAATTATTATCAAGCCAGTATTTTGAAAAGCTCTTTGTTCAATATATATGAAGATTGACTCAATTTTTAAATACTTCACAAATTATTTGAGATTATAACCGATAATTTAATAATTCACAAATCATTTACCAAAATGATGAAATATATTTTGACATTGCAAAAACAAATAAAAATAATCTTGAAATAAATTAAATCGTTTAATAACAAGAAACTTGCGATGCCGTTTATAAACTATGATTTTTAAAAAAAATACAAATTTAATTACGATTAAGAATTCAAAAATTTTATCTACTCATTTATTTTTTGAATTGTCTTTGAAAAAAAAAATGTAATATATAATTAAATATTTAATATATATATGAAAAATTAATTTTTTTATGCATACATTTTACATATTAAAAAACGAAAAGCTAGTTGTCAAAAGATAACAACTTGTCTATTGGCAGAAAATAATTATTTGATAAGTGAAAATGTTAGAAAAGTATTTTATATTTAAAAGATATTATTATTTTAATAGATTAATTTGGTTCTTAATTATATTTATATCATAATTTTCATATTTTGAAAAGTTTTTTTAAAGCGGAATGATGAAAAAAAGGTAATTTAAAAAAATGCACTTTTTTCAAATCAAGTCTATATATATAATATATAAACGAATTTAATAAAAAAGTTTTAAAAATGTTATATTAAATGCCTCCTTCTTCGTCTTCGTAAAATTTTTTCTCGGCATTTTAATATAGCATCAGGTAATACTCTTCCCAGATAAATTCCTACTGGAATACCTATTATACAACCCATAATTAAGGCAATTATCTTAATTAAATCAAGAAAATCAAATTTATTCTCGATTATTTCTCCTTTTATTTGCATGGCTTTATGCAACCTTCAAAAGCAAACGCTTTTATTAGAGCACAATTTAATAGATTAGCATAAACTAGATTTATACAATCTTGAAAAGCAAACTCATTGATAATATTAATTGAAGGCAAATTAATTGATGATAACATAATGTTTCCACTAAAGGCTCTCATTTCTATTTCAATAACTCGAGGAAAATAAGCTGTTTTTAATGATAAGCATCCAATGAAAGCTTTTTCAGATATTTGTTTTACTAAAGGAAAATCAATTGTAGCTAGTTGAATGCAATTTTCAAACATTTGATATGGTATATATTGTAATTTTTTCATTGATACTGTTGTCAATTTTGAACACCCAGAAAAAGAACCTACTGGCTCCGTATTATCCATTAGTGAATTTAATTGTACTTCAACAAGGTTTGTGTTGGCAAAAGCATGTGGACAAAGATTAGTTAATTTTGGTAAATCAATTGTTTTTAATTTGGTACATGATTCAAATGCTGAATAACTTATCGTGAAACAATTAGAAAATTTGATTTTTTCAAGATTTTCACATTTGTAAAATGAATAAGATTTAATTTCTATTACTGAAGGTAAATTAAGTTTAGTGATTCCATTGCTTTCTGAAAATGAATAAAATCCAATTTCTTTGAGTTTTGGAAATGTGATATTATTAAATGAATTACATCTTGAAAATGCATGTTTTTCTATTTCTTTGACATTTGGCATATCAACATAAATCAGTTTCGAACAATTTGTAAACATAAAATTACCAACATATTGAATGCTTTTCATTGATACATGAGTTAATTTTGAACAATCTGCAAATTGACCTCCTTCATTTTCATATGAATATAATTTAATAACAGAATTCAATTCAATATTTACCAATCCAGTATTTTGAAAGGCCCATTGATCAATAAATAACAATTTTGGTAATTTATTACTCTGCTAATTTTTTCACAATTAATTAATTCGATATTTTTCAGTTTTTTACAAGATTCAAAAGCATATTCACCAATTTCTTTAACCGAATCAAATTTTACATCAATAAACTCTCCATAATATTGAAAAAGATTATTTGCAATTGACTCCATTTTTGGAAAATGCAACTTTTGTAAATTAGGGCATTTATCTAATGATTTGAAACCAATTGAAACCACATTATCCATCTTTATTGTCCTCAAAGATACGCAACCTAAAAACATATATGAAGTAATATAACTTATATGATTAGCAGAAAACCAATATAAATTAGTGCAGCCCATGAATTGGCCACCAAAATAAGAAATATTATCGCAAGTTCCAGTAGATAATTCTAATAAATTTGGAAATTATAAATGTCTGGCTGGAATTGATCTAAAAGCAGCAAATGATAAATGGTCATTGCTTTCTTAATTCTCTCAATAATGGAATATTTACATCATTAAGAGATGTACAACCATCAAAAGCATTATTTCCAATATAAGTACATTGTGGTAAATCAACTTTTGTCAATCCTGCGCAATTTTTAATGAAGAGTCACCAATTGAAATTAAATTTGGAAATGATATTTCTTTAATACTACCTGAATCTTCAAATGCATTATCTAATATATCATTTAAAGAAGGGAAATATAAATTTTTAAGATTTCTGCATTGAATAAAGCACTTATGACTGATTATGTTAACTTTTGGACAAGAAATTGATCGTAATGATATACATAAAGTCTGTATTTTATTTATTTGGACGGTTTCTAAATATATTCAATTTTTAAAACTGAAAGAATCTATAAGCAATGTACTGTTCAGTTCAATTGATGTTAAAGCAGTTCCATATTTTGGTCAAAAAAAGGATAAGAATTCGTTTGTTGTTCTGAAAAATATCAAAAATTTATGATTTTAAAAATGTTTGTTTAATATCTTTTTCAAAAAAAAAAAAAAAAAAAAAAAAAAAGATAAAGTTGGATATATATCATATGATGATTGATTGAAATATTTGTTATTAAATATAAAAATCCGAGAAACTCTTTAATATTTGATTGAATATATACTGAATTCAATTAATCCACCATTTGATTGAATTCTTCGTCAAAATATTTTTCATTATCAATAAAATTAAGCAGGAGACCTTGCATTTCTTTCTTTTGATCAATATATTTAATAACTTCAATTCGATAATTTTCAAAATTATTTTTAGCCAAATTATCTTATTCACAATATTTGATTTATTTGGATAGAAAATAAAAGCAAAATTTGATGTGAATGAAGATTTGTTGAATCATAAACTTGATTTAATGTTAATTTGCCTAAATGAAACTCAATGATGAACATAAATGGTTATGTAGTGTAGATGATTCTGAAAAAAAGCATAATAAAAATCAATATCTTATTTGATATCTTCAAAAAACTAATTCAAAGAGCTCAAAAAGAATTTAAATTTTAATTAAATTTGCATAAAATTCAACATTTCATGTCAGGAAGAAAAAAAAACGCAATTATTGATGCTTACATATCTACAAAATATTCAATTCATAACTCAACAAAAATATTCAACAAGAACGCCATCATTTTTCTTAATTGAATTTTTTGTTTTTTTGAAATAACACTTCATATATGAAGTTAAAATTTCCAATTTTTTGTTTTTATTTTTGTAAAAAATTAATTCTACCAAACAGAATTGAATAAGGTGGTGTAAATAATATTTCATTAGCTTTTACGAGAACTTTTTCAATTTCGTTCTTAATTTGGATTTTGTCTTTTAAAAGAATTTCATCGATTGCTCGAGGATATTTTAAATGACGATTTGCTTCATTTTCTTTTAATTTGAAAGATATCTGATCGACTTGATCATTTTCATCTATTAAAACATATTTTTTGCGATAATTTAAATAATTGAAAATATCTTTAATTTCCATTTTAAGATGATTTGTGTTTTCATCATTAAAGACATCTTTATTTTGATTCAATAATATTTTAACGTATGTTGACATATCTTTATTTGGCTCAAATATCATCCATTCTGATGAATCTTTTTTACATAAACTAAATAATGGATTATTTAAAAAGAAATCCATCAAGTTCAACGATTTAAACTGAAATGAATAAGAATGTTTTTTGGAATGAATTAAGAGACCAAATAACGGCTTAAAAAGTGCATTAATAAAATGATATCTCGCAAAATTGGCTTCATAGTTTTCTTTTGATAGGTAATAATGAGTAAGTTTTAGATTGATGTAACAAAAAATGAATATTTTTGAAAGTTCAAGTCTTTCATCATTAATAAGTCGATTGTGAAAAATTAGTATTGAATTTTCTAAGCTCAAAGCTTTATGATAATGTTCAATTGCACTTTCTTTATTATTCATTTCTTCATCAATGCAAGCAAGATTAAATTCGCCCAAAGAAAACTTATTACATGAAGCACGATTAAACATTTCATATGCTTTTTTATAGTCTTTTTCCTCAAAATACTTTAAAAACAATCCATAATTGTTTTGAGCAAAAGGATAATTATTCTTTGCAGCAATTTTTAAGTATTCTCTAGCAAATTTAGTATTTAAAAAGTCTTTTTCAACCAGATATATCAAACCAAGATCATTAAAAGATCGATAGTAATTATTATTTTTTCTTCTTTTTTCGTAAAAAGCATGATCGTATTCATAAATGATCGAATAATCAAGAAATTGTGTGCATTTTGTGTAATAATCAATTGCTTTATTGATGTCTCTACGAACGCCAATTCCTTTTTCATAAATGAAGCCAAGATCAAAGAATCTATCGAAATAATTATAAGTAGAGGATAATTCATAATTATGTAAAGCTTTATCAAAGTCTTGTTCAACACCTTTACCTTTGAAAAACATTTTTCCAATTTCATAAAAAGCGTCAGGATAATTATGGCTTGCTGCCAATAAGAAATATTCCATTGCTTTCTTAAAATCTTTAGGAACTTCAAGTCCATAACGATGAATACAACCAATATAAAAATAAGAATTTGAATTGTTTTGCTTAGCAGATAATTCAAAATAATATTTTGCAGTTGTTATATTTTTATCAACACCTAAACCTTTGAAATAAATAAGACCGAGATAATAAAATGAATCAGAATGATTGTTCTTGGCTGCTTTTTCAAAGTTAATTCTAGCTAAATTATAATTAACAGATGTTCCTACTCCTTCGAAATAAATCTTTCCTAAATTGTAGAAAGCAATTGGAAGATTGTCATATGATGCTTTTTCATAATATTTTATTGCTTTTGTATAATCATGGTCAATGTGTTGACTTATGTAGCCAAGAGAATTAAAAGCCTCAGAATAATTCTCTTTTTCACAGATTTCAAATCTTCTTTTTGCTTCTTCAATATTTTTTGGTAAACCTTTTCCCATATAATATAAAATAGCAATATGATAAATTGCTTCAATACTTCCTTGTTTTTCAGCATTTTCAAAACAAGTGAGTGTCTTTTTAATATTCTTTTTACATCCTTCGCCGAAAGAATACATAATACCAAGTGCATTCATAGCACTTACATTATTAAATTTAATTGATATTTTAAAATATTTTTTAGCTTTTTTATAGTCTTTTTGACCAGCAAATCCATTCAAATGTGCTTGTCCAATTGAGAAATAAATGACACCTTTAATCAAGTTTATTTCTGGTCTTTCTTTCGGCTTGAAACACAAACATGAATTCAACAAAAATTGAAATTCATTCGGTGCATTTATCATTGTTGGAAAATTTTCATAATATCGGTTCTTTTCAAACATGTTTTTCTCTTCAAAAATCAAATATATAAGATGACCAAAGGAATAAATATCAGTAGAAAAATCAACTTCTTCTCCATTTTCAATTTCAGGTGATGCAAACAAAATTGAACCAATAATTGGATCTTTTACTCCTCCATTTTCTTGATTTGTATCAATAATTGTACCAAAATCGCCAATGACTGGCTTATTATTTCCATTTATATAAATATTTGTGCTCTTAATATCACAGTGAATTATTCCGTTTTTGTGAAGAAATTCAATTCCTTTAATAATTCTTTTCAGTATTTTTAATTTATCTAAACAATTGATTTGATTTCCATGTTTCTTAATATAATCTGATAAAGAACCATTGTGCATAAATTCATAAATCATTGCCGTTACTTTGTTGTTGTCTTCAACAAATCCATAAAATTTACACAAGTATTTGGATGAATATTTTAAGCAAAAGTCAATTTCTTTCTTGATTTCATTGTCAGTTTTCATTAGGAAAATGTAAAGTGTATTAACATGCATGACTAAATTAAAAACTTTTTTATAACCACCACAAATTGTCCTTATTTTGATGAAATCTTTCATATTAAAAACTTTATTTTGAATTTGTTCTAGTTTTTCTGGATTTGAAATATTTTTTTCCACAAGTTTGTCAAAATTTAAAAAAGTTTGATCTTCAAAAATATCCGGATTTTTATAATATCTTTGTATTAAATAGGAGACAACTGGCTTTATTGTTAATTTAATGAATAAATGTTTATTCATTAAATTTTTAATTTGAAAATTTTCACAAAATTCTGACATTTCTGATTGTACTAAAACGTCTTCTTTTGTGAGCTCTGTATTAAATTCTTCAGAACTGAGATTTATTGAATTAAATTTATAATTTGTTATAATTTTACTTATATATTTGTCTTGAATCAAATCTATAAAGAAGCAGGTATTTTCTGTGCAGATAATCATAATGTTAATATTATGATTTTTGGAAATTTCATAGGTAATAAATTTGTGCTTACTGAGTTGGTTGGCTATATAGGAAATAGGCTTTTCTTGTTGGCATTGAAATGAAAAATATTTGAATTTGAATTGCTTGTAGATGTTTCGGATGCATTCATTCTGAATACATTTCATGCATGGTTTATACTTAAATGGGAATTCTTCAAATTGCCTTTCTTCAATATCCATTAACAATTTAAAATATAAAACTTAAAATATTTAAAAACAATAGGCTCAAATATTTGAATTAAAATTTTCAAGCAAAGAAAAAATTGTATGTCTTATTTTTTTTATATAAACTTTTTCTGAAAAATAAATCATAACGAATGAATGATATATATTTTATATTATGATTAGCCTTAAGCTTATAAGATTAATTTTTTGCAGGGAACTCTGAAAGATCTAACAATATTTTGGTATATACGATCTTACCATTTAAAAAAACGTGCTTTCTCATATAATATGCTATATTTGCCTTTCTAGGCAACTTTTTCCAGGATTTAATATTGAATTATTAAAAATTTATTAAAATATTTATAAAATGAGAATATTCTTATTAAAATTTATTTACTTTTGAATACCATTAATTTTATGTTATTTCATTAATGTATTTTTTAATTTGTTCTTTGTCAACATCATCTAGATAATAATTACTATCATAAGCAAGTTTCTCGAAAATATCATTCATAGTTGGACGTAACTCAATGCAATCACACCAGCAAGATTCAATTAAATTTTTAATTGGTTCTTTAACAGGAGATGTAAATTTTCTCATTTCGAATTTTTTTATTTTTGAGCAAGTGACAATTTCAAGCATGAGGATTGAAAATGCGAAAACATCAGATATTTTAGAAAATACAATTTCACCTATAGGTTTTTCCAAATAAAGAGGCCTTCCAACAGGATTATCACTCATAAAAGTATCATTTTCAAAGTGAGATAAGCTGAAGTTTTTGAGTTTTGGATACAAATTTTCATCCAATAAAATGCTTGAAGATGAAATGTTACGATGAACAATATCATTGTCATGTAAAATTTTTAAGGCGCAGGCAGATCCAATCAAGATTATCTGCCTTTGTGTATTAGTAAGTTCATTTGGTATTAAAAAATGTGGAAGTGAATATTGTGCAAGTTCCATTATAATTCTTGGTGATTCATCATCAATTAAGCCATGAAATGAAAAGCCAATTGATTTAATAATTGTTGGATGCTCAGCAAGCATTCCAAAAAAGAACTCTTGAAATGGTCTATAAAGATATTTACTATGATCAAAATATGTATTTTTTTCTACATATATTTGGCCTGTTTCTTTTTCCATAATGCAATATCTACCTACAGAATTTTTTTTCTTTTTTATGAATTTTTTAATGTCAAAATATTTGATAGGTTCATTTTGTTTAACTAAATTATTCATCGTTTCTGATATTAGAATTGTTTTCTGTGTGCTATCTAATTCCCATTCAAATACTTCATTTCCCATTTTTAATACTGATGAAGGAATTGTTACTTGTTTCAATGATGAGCAACCATTGAATACATCAAATCCCAAATACGTAACTGATGCTGGAATCATGATTTCTCTTAAAGAAGAACAATCTTTAAATGTCCAATTTTCAATTCGTGAAATTGATAAAGGAATCTCAATTTTGGTCAATGATGAACAACGACTAAATGCTGATTGGCCAATTACAGAAACCGATGATGGAATTGTCAATTCAATTAATGATGAGCAACTATCAAATGAATTCAATCCAATTTCAGTAACAGAAGAAGGGATTTCAATTCCTTTTAATGATGAACATCCTTTAAACATATAATTGCTTATTTTATTGAGTAGTGAAAGGAACGTGATTTGTTGCAATGATGAACAACCTTCAAAACAGCAACTTCCAACTTTTTGAACTGAAAAAGGAATTGTTACGTCCTCCAAAGATGTGCAATATTTAAAAGATGAACATCCAATTGATGTCAGTGAAGAAGGAAGATTTATTTGCTTTAGTGATGTGCAACTACAAAAAGCAAAATCTTTAATTACTTTCAATGAAGGAATTGTTATGTTAACCAACGATGAACATCCAAAGAAAGCAAATTTTTTTATTTTAGTTGTTGAAGATGGAACACTTAATGTTGTCAACGATGTGCAACCATAAAAAGCCCACTTTTCAATCATTTCTATTTGTGAACAAAAAATGATTTCTGTTAATTTTCGACACTCTCTAAATGAATGTGAATCAATCTTGATTTTAGGTTGAGAAATTAATAAATTAACAATATCAGTGTTATTATTTTTTGCTGCAAAATGTAATGCTAATGAATTAAAATTAAATTTGAAACGTTATTATATAAATATTTTAAAAAACTTTATTTATCATAATGTTTTAAAACCATTATTTCTTCTTCTATTTTACTTTTCAATTCTTCTGTGCTGAGGCATAATTTTACAAGATCAAAGTAATCATATCTGCACAGAGACAGGAAAACATATTTTCTTTTAAAGTTATCTGGGAAATATTCATAATTATAATAACGAAAAGAATAATGAAGAAGATTTTTTTTAAATTTTTCTAAGTCAAAAAACCTTTCTTCTTTAAATATTTTTTCTTCAATATATCTTTCATCATAATAAATTATCTCATCATCATCTTTTACTGACCATATTTTTATGTCATAATCGTCATCATCATCTTTTTCATTTGGCAAAAAATTTTCTTTTATATAATTCGCTATTTCGTTGTGATGACACTTGATGGCTTCTTTAAAGCATGCTTCAAATGAATTGTATTGAGGATATACTTTATTTTCTTCAAGAAAATAAATCAGTTCTGCATTGTTGGAATGAATTGCAAACAGCCACAATGAAGGCATCATTTTGACTTTGTTTATTACCAAATATTTAAATATTCGAATCGATCAAAAAAACGCTGCATATTCAATCAACGTTGGTTCTTTATCCAGTAAAAAAGAATTCGTCTCAAAAATTGATGGCGTGATTATTGTTTCTGAAAGTGAAATATTGGCTTGATTGACATGTGCTACGAATTCTGCAATTAAGTCTTGTCGTATGAGTTTGCTTATGTAAGAGTCATTTTCGCCTTTGTCTCTTTTTAATTCGAAAGAATTCATTAAATTTGGATCTTTTTTAATAAGTTCTTCGATTTTTACTATTGTTTCTTCTTTAAGAAAAGGTTTGATTTCTGGATAAAAAAATAAACGGTCGGTTTCTGATTTAATGATTTCTTCTGAAATATATGAATCAATTTTTAATAAATTATTTTGAATGAGAAGAAGTATCATTTTCTTATTGCCCTTAAAAAAATTAAAAATTTCAAGATTTGAAAAAAAATTTCAAAGGATAAAAAATCTTTGATATTTTATAAAAAAAATAGAGCAGCTAAGTGCCGAAGAATGATGATCTAGACAGAATAATATGATTAAAAAAAAAAAAAAAAAAAAAAAAAAAAAAAAAAAAAAAAAAAAAAAAAAAACGATATAGATTAATAAAAAGTGTATTATTAATTATGATATAATTAATGATCTTTTAAGAAAATATTCCATAATTATTGATGGTTAAAATATATTTAGATATAGAAATCAATCAAAAGTAAGAGCAATTGGATTGAAATAAAAGTTTTATACAAATCATCTTCTATATCGATTACCTTGAGCCATTTACCTTTTTGATCCTTGGGATCTTTTATAATTTAAAAGGTTCTAACAAATCTTGACTGAGGCTTGTTAATCTTAGACTGGAAAATAAAAAATCTAAAAAAAAAAAAAAACTCGCTGGCCGGGAATCGGACCCGGGTCACAGGAACGACAATCCTACATGATACCATTACACTACCAGCGATTTCATAACAAAAAAATAATGAATAAGGAAACTTTATTCTAACAGGTATTTAAAGAAGTCAATAGAAAGCATATACAAGTTCTATTCCAATAAAAAAAACGATAAAATTGAACACCAAATTTCATTGTTTATTTAAAAGAAGTCAATACAAAATATCTTGAGAGTGAAACACAAAAGCAGAATCTCAAATTGAAGTTACAAAAGATGGAATTGTTATTTATGTTAATGATGAGCATCATTCAAAAATATTATTTCCAATTGAATTTACAGAAGAAGGAATTGTTATTTGTGCTAATGATGAACAAAAAGAAAAAGCATTATCTTTAATTTCAGTTACAGAAGAAGGAATTGTTATTTGTGTTATCATTGTCCTTGGTCTGTTTGATTGTTTGAAATTTGCTTAAGCGCTAGACTTTCTTGATTTAAACTACAATTAGCAATTGTTTTTCGTATTGGACATGGTTTAATGATCTTTGAATTGGAATTTTTCATTATCTTTTTGTAAATGACAAACATTAATAATTCCAGCTCAAATATAATTATAATTGGTTCCAATGAGACAAAAATATAATAAGCACCATTCACTTTATCAGCATTAACTCCATCACCGGAGAAAATCATGAGTCCCATATAAAACAGTGCCAATCTATTATGTAAATTTGCTGATTTAGAAAAATAATTCAATGCTCTCTTTTTATCTTGATGTAATAAGTCCCCTTTATAATAAATTTTACCAATTTTAAATAGAGCTTCATTAACATCATGATGAGAAGCCTTAAAAATAAAACAAATTCCATCCTTGGAGTTGTTTTTATTATTAAGTAAATTATTTCCATATTTGAACATTTCTTTATAATAATTTTTATCATTCTTGATTGCCATATCTTTTGGGAAATCAATATTAAATGTAATATTAATAGTTGATGATATAGAAAATAAATAACGTATTTTTAGATCATTTGTTCCTCCAAAGGATTTTTGTATATATTCATAAGCTTCTGTTTTGTTTGCTTTGACACCAATCCCTTTTAATAACATTTTACCATATTGAAACATTGAAAGATAATGTCCATCATCAGCTGCCATTTTATATAATAATGCTGCCTCTTTCTTATTTTTTTCAACTCCATCTCCTTCTAATAACATTTTGCCGTATAAATGCATTGAAAAGGTGTAATTTAATTCAGCAGATTTTTTCAAATAATAAGCAGCTTTTTCTTTATGATTTTCATTATATAAGATCCATCCATATAAATACATCGAACCAGGATTTCCTTTATCAGCAGATTTTTTTAAATATTTTTCGATCTTTCTCTTATTATCATTGGTATTATTATTGTTTTTAAGAAGCCAAAGGCTGTATAAAAGAGGAGATTTATCATCTTCAATTTCACCAGCAATTTTCATATATTTATTTAATTCATCTTTATCTGTTTGATTTATAATTCCAAAATATAAGAGATTACTATAAAAAGAAATTGCAACATGATAACCTTGATCTGCCGATTTTTTTATATATTTAATTCCTTCTTCAATATTTTTTTCAATACCTTCTCCATAAAATAGCATGAATCCATATTTAAGCATTGAATCGGCATCACCTTTGTCAGCAGCCATTTTACAATATTTTGCTGCTTCTTTTTTATCACATGGAATTCCAATTCCATCTAAAAGCATACGTGCGTAGCTTTTTATACATTTGATCTGCCCTTTATCTGCTGCTATTTTAAAATATTCAGATGCCTTTTTTTGATCTGTTTCAGTTCCATTACCTGTTGCAAGCATATATCCATATAATTGATATGCATCTATATTTCCTTTTTCAGAAGCCATTTTAAAATACCTTGCTGCTTCTCTTCTATCTGTTAGAACTCCATTTCCATTAAGTAAAATACATCCATAACAAATCATAGCATCTGTATTACCTTGATCTGCAGACCTTTTAATATATTTATTACCTTCATTTTTATTTCTGTTTAAAGAATTAATAAACACTCCATAAATGAGCAATGCTTCTGTGTTATTTTTTTCAACTGCTTTTTTATAATAGTAAAAAGCTTCAGTTGTACAATTAGATTTCAATAACTCCTGAGCATATTTTATCATTGAATCTTCATTATCACTATCTGCAGCCATTTTTAAATAATGAAGAGCTTCTTTTTTACTTTTAGGATCATTTGTTATATTTAGTAAAAGATCTCCATATAAATACATTGAATCAACACTTCCTTTATCAGCTGCCATTTTGATGTATCTTGTTATTTCCATTTTATCTTCAGGATTTCCAATATCTCTTAATAATTCGTAATAAAAAACCATTGCACAAACATTTCCTTTATCTGCGAGTAATTTATAATTTTTTAATGCTTCCTTTTTGTTGGTTTTAATTCCATCACCATTTTTAAGCATAGAACTATAGAAAAGAATTGAATTTTCATCACCAAATTCAGCTGATTTTTTGAAATAAGCAGCTGCTTTTCTCTTGTTTATTGGTACACCAATACCTTTGTAATATATTTCTCCTAAATATTTTAAAGCAAATTGATTTCCTTTATTTGCTGCCATTTTAAAAAAATTTATAGCTTCTTTATTGTTAATTGGTAATCCAATTCCATTTAATAATATTTGGCCATAAATAATCATTGCCTCTTGTATACCTTTAAGAGCTGCTTTTTTAAAATATTTTGCAGCTTTTGTTTTATTTATTGGAAATTCTTCAATATCATTTAAAATTCCATTATAATTCAATGATGCATAAAAATTCATCGACATACCATTTCCTCTTTTGACAGACATTTTAATATATAGAATTCCAATCTGTCTATTGGATGGAATACCATTTCCTTCAAAAATCATTTTTCCATATTGAAACATTGCTTCATCATTTCCAAGGTCAGCTGCATCCTTTAAATATTTTGCAGCTTCTAATTTGTTAATTTCTACTTCATTCCCATTTAATAACATAATTCCATAATAGAGCATTGAATCAACATTTCCATTATCTGCAGATGTTTTTAAAAAATAAATGGCTTCATCTTTATTTGAAACTGTTTCATTATTTTCTAATAATAGTTTTCCATATTTGAACATTGAATCTATATTTCCATTTTCTGCCGAAATTTTAAGATAATACATAGCCTTTTCTTTATCTTTTGTAATATTATCTTCAGAAAGAAGTATTGTTGCCCCATAATACATTGAATTAATGTTACTTTCTTCTGAAGTAGCTTTAAAATATTTAACTGCTTCTTCTTTATTAGTTTCAATTCCATCTCCATTATAAAGCATAACACCATGCGAATACATTGAGCTAGTCTCATTTAAATTTGAGTTTTGAATCATTTTAATTAAATTATTATTGTTTGTTATATTATTATAGTAATATTCTGCATCAAAATTTCCTAAATCCATTGCTTTTTTAATATAGAAAATAGCTTCTTTTTTATTATAAAAGCTTTCATTTTCATTCAATAAAAGGATTCCATATTTTAGCATTGCATCTTTATTTCCTAAATAACTTAACATTTTTAAATATTGTATGCCTTCTTTTTTATCTATGTCAACATAAATTCCATCAATAAGCATATTTCCATATTCATATATTGCATCTTCATATCCCAAATCAGCTGCTTTTTTTAAAAATTTTATTGCCTTTTTTTTATTGATTTGAATTCCATTTCCTTCAAAAAGCATTTTTGAATATGTAAACATAGCTTCTGCATTTTCATTTTCTGCCGCTTTTTTCATATAAAGTGCGGCTTCTTTTAAATTTGTTTTAATTTCATCACCACTTAATAGCATTTTACTATACATAAGCATTGATTTTACATTTCCTAAATCTGCCGATTGTTTTATATAATAAACTCCTTCTGTTTTATTCACTCCCAAAAAATCTCCTTTTAAAATAATTCTTCCATAAATATATTTCAAAAAGCTATCTCCTTTGTCTGCAGATAATTTATAGTATTTTAAAGCTTCTTCTTTATTTGCTGATTTTCCTTCTCCATTCATCATCATTGATGCATATTTATTCATAGAATAAGGATGTCCAAGATCTGCTGCTTTTTTAAAATAGTGAATTGCATTGGTATAATTTTTAAAACATCGACCTTCCATTGACATTGTTCCTAAACAAAACATTGACCCAATATGACCTAAATCAGCTGATTTTTTAAAATAATAAAATGCTTCAGAACTTGACTGTGTAACACCATCTCCATTTAATTTCATTAAGGCATAAAGGTTCATTGCTTTTACATTTCCTAAATTTGCAGACATTTTAAAATATTTACCTGCTTCAGCTTTATTTTGAGAAATATACTTTCCTTCATATAAGATTTGACCATAAATCAACATTGAAAAATCATTTCCTAATTCGGCAGATTTTCTAAGTTAAATATTTGTCTTTGTAACAGAGAACAAAGAATGATACATGGCTGGGTTAAGAGGATCGACATCTCTAGCTTTTTCACCATCTGCTGCTTCTTTATGAACTGGCTTTCGAAGAATGTTGAGATAACAATTGATGATCTTGAGAGAGTTGTTCAAATAGAAGAGACTGTTGTTAATAAATTATTTTGAATGTGAAGTAGTATCATTTTCTTATTGCCTTTAAAAAAATTAAAAATTTCAAAATTTGAAAAAAAAATTTTGATATCACTTTGAATAATTAAAAACATTTTTTAAAAGATTTGAAAAAAAAATTGCTAAATCGATGATGGTTATTTGATATATTTGCTAATAAATAGAGTAATGCTTTGAAATCTTCTTTATTTTTACTAAATTAAATTACTCCTTCAAATCAATGTAATTTTCTTCTGTATCACTTTCAATAATGCTGTGAATCTGTTCTTGAAGTTCTCTCTTTTCAGAAATATATGTTTTAATAGTCATTTACTGAATTATAAAACAAATAAAGCAAAAAAAAAAAAAAATTGAATGTTTTACACCAAATTCTTTTGAAAAGAAAAAAATCCACTTTCTCTAAAATTTCCACATTCAAAACGGAAAATATAAAAGCATAGGAAAACATAAATCAAACTAAATAATGTATGATTACGATTCATATTGTCACAGATTTCTTTTTTTTTTTTTTTTTTTTTTTGCAATAAAAATTATATTTCTACCTCATAAAAAGAAATATAATTTCTATTATATTTCTATTTTATCGATTTTGTTGAATATCTCAATCAGATAAAACCTCCGGTATGACTTTTTGGTCATGTATTAATTGATTCTTTAACAGGAGATGTAAATTTTCTCATTTCGAATGATTATTTATTCAATCACCTCAATCAATTCCAAATCAATCCATAAAAGAATTTAATGTAGAGTCTAAGACATCTATAAAAAGTTTTGCCTAAATTGTAAGGGTATTCAAAAATAGAAAGAAAATAATTTTTTCTCTCAATTTTTTTTATTTTTGAGAAAATTAAAGAATAAAAATATTTTTAAACTTTTTATATTTTTATATAATTTTTACCGAGACTACATACCGCCTAGCGGGCGTCGAGCGAAGCCGAGACCCCGCGGATGGCGGTAAGAATGGGTAAAAATTATATACCATAAAAAGATTTAAAAATATTTTTATTTTTTTATATTTTCTCAGATAAAAAAATTGAAAGGTAAAATTATTCTTATTCAATTATTTGAATGTCCTTACAAAAATTCTGTTTTGGGTGATCAGTACCCCTATTAAATGAGAGAAATGGGCAGATGCCAAAGATTTCAAAATATGAATTTGATACAAAAATTCATTGAATTGATCATCTGCCCAATATTTCAAAATCAAGGCCAAAATATAGCTGTCCAATTATTCCTGATAATTGTCTTATTTTATGGTATGCATTTCATACTGAAATGGCCGATAATCAGAATATTCATTTATTTTCTTTGTAAACAATCAGCAAAAAATAAAAATACCTTTTATTTATTTATATCGATTTTGTTGAAAACTTCAATCAGAAAATCATCTGATATGACTTTTAAATCGTGTATAAATTATTTTAATCTAATTATTATAAATTGGAATTGACAAATATATAATATATATTTGAAATTAATGAATCAAAATTTGATATTTTTATTTTAGAATTCAACATGAAAATAGTTTCATAGAACTTTATATTTTAAAATTTTTCTGGCAATGTTTGAGCATTGCCCGATAATAGATGCCTGTGCCAAAAAAAGATAGCCTGAAAAGTAATGTATTTTTTATTTTGTCTTCAGACAGATTTGCTGGGATAGTTTTCATTACCTTTGTAAAAATGCATCTTTGAAAATAGAGTTTAAGTATTTTATGTTTATGAATACTTAATCACAGTTATATGATTCGATATTGATTTAAGCTTTTTGTATTTTTCTGGGCATAATATATATATATATATATTACAAAAAGCAAAAAGCTTTAAATAGTATTTAAATACTTTTTGAACATAAAATAAAGAAAAAATATGTAAATTATACAATTTTGGACAAATAGCAATTAGAAATGAAAAATAGAGTGAGGAGAATAATATGTAAACGCTTCCGAAAAAGTTTAGAAATTAAGGAGAAAAGCATATTCAAATTTTTTTAGTTAGTTTTATTAATATACATTATCAATTTAATTTGAATCACCATATACTATATTACAAAAACAAAAACTAATAAAGATAATTTAGAGTTTTTTTATCAATTTTTTTCAAAAAAACTATATGAAATTTCTATTAATCAATTTAAATAAATTGTATATCTTAAATTTTTTCTGTAGGGTTTACATATTATTCTCCAGTTTACATATAATTCTCCTCACTCTAGAGAGAATTTCTTTTATTTTATTCATGATATTGAAAGTTGAATTAATCTAACATTTTTCAAATAAAATGTGAAATGAAGTGAAATTCGATCATTCTTTTAAAAATCAAACTTTTTCACAATTATAAAATCTAATATTTTTTCAGTTTTTTATTAAAAGTTAACTGATCATTTTTTATTTGGAATGTCCAGATCTTCAATTCCTGTTAATCCTTTGGAAAGTTGTAAGAATACTTCCATTTCTGACATCATGAATGAATATGCTAAAGCCGAAGTAACGGTTTGGATTAAACTCAAAGATATTTTAAGAATTAATGGGCATATTGGGCCTTGGAATGATACTGGAGTTGTAATTAAAAACTATACGATCATATATACTGATGAAGACTGTGAACCAGTTGTATTTCCAAACCGCCATATTTTCCTTCCGTGGAATAATATAGTAGCAATTCAACAATCTGAATAAAAAAAACCAAAACTTCTTATTTATTTTCAAATCATATTTTATAAGATATTTTATTTACCAAATATCTATATCTGATATATTTTTAAAATTGCATTTGAAGCCGTAAACGTAATCATTCTTTATAACCTGCAAATTATTTGCATTCATATATTTTTCTAGATATGCATCAAAGCAAAACTAAAAAATAATTATGCAAATTAAAATTATTTAAGCATAGTTTTAAGAAATACTTATATTTTTCGAAGTACATATATTATATATGAACAAAATAATTTAAATATCAAGATATTTCAAAATTAAGTTCACACAAAAAAAAATTAATATTTGTGGTTTGAAAGATATCAAAATCTAGCAAAATCATATTATTATCAAGCAGATGGATTTGTTATTGTTTTTGATATGACTGAACAAAGTTCATTAACTCGTGCTGATGAAATATTTGACGATATGATAAGATTGACAGGATCAAAGAAATCGGTTCTTTTGGGAAATAAATGTGATCTTGAACATCAAGTTAGTGATGATGATATTGCTGCAATTGAAAAAAAGCATAACACAAAATAATTCGATGTTTCTGCTAAAAATGGAAATAATGTTGAGCAAGCATTCAAATATATTCTTGAAACGATTCTTAAGGATATTGTTGTAGAAAAAAATAGACTTAAAAATCTTATTTACAATGATGCCAGTCCTCAAGATGAAAAACAAAGGATATGCTGCATTCAATAATTTTATTTATCTTTTGATAAAGATAAATTGATAATTAATTAAAAAAAAAAAAACGTTATAAACTTTAGCATGTGTTTTGATATCATTTTTTTTAGATATTTTTTTGGAAATATTCAACATCTGTTTCATCAAAATACAAAACAAGGCTGATGATATAATAATTATGACTATAATAGTCTTTGCAACAGTAATTATAATAAGGATTAACTACTTATATTGTCCGTCTTTTCTGATGAGCATTCAAAAAGTGAAAAACATTCATAAAAAAAATTAGCCAAAAGGTGAAAATAAAAGAAACCTGTTTATATTTTTGCCAGTACTCCATACAACTTAGAGGGAATTGAGCTAGGACAACGATACCTCATCTCCGGGTTTAAGAATAGTTAAAAAATTGGTACATTAAAAAAAAAAAATACCTTTAAATGATTCAATGATTCTATAAAAATCTTTTTCTAACTTAAATTTGATTTTTATAAATTAAATTTTGGTTATAAAGCAAGATATTAAAAATTTACATTTGAATAAAAAATTTTCATATCAAATGTCAGAAATAAAAAATGATTTTACTATATTTCTGCCTTTCTTATGTATTAGTTGTAAATAAAACTAATGCCAAGAGTGTTTTGGAAGAAAGCTATAAAATTCCTGTTCTTATGCTAATTTACTCACCGCATTGTCCTCATTGTACAGCAGTCCATCCAACCTGGATTGAATTAATGGAAACATATGAAACTGACTCAAAAATTTTAATTGGAGAATGCAATGCCATAGAGCACAGAAGTGAATGCAAATCTCTATTTTCCTACAACGGCTATCCTACATTTATCATAATATCACGAGGACGCTCCAAAGAATTTTCTCCCAAACGAACCATTGAATCATTTGTAGAAGAAGCAGAAAGAGTGAAAAGAATAGATTATTCCATACCATGCGCTGTCTATCAGTCCGATTTTGATCAAAAATATCCCGCCTTTATTTTGACCAACGATGAAAAAAGTGACAAAAAATGCAAAACTCTCCAAAAGATCATTGATGTTTATCCACAAGCTAAGCCACATTTATATATCAATTCAACATCCTCTAAGATTGAGAGTTTTGTTGCTCTTTCGTCATCTGAAAATTCAGTCAAATTTGAAGGACAAAAAGACGTTAATTCTTTGATTGATTTCATGAGAGATTTCATGTTAACTCCGTTCGGTGAGTGGAATTATAGTGAGGCTTCTTATTCGAATAAAAGAATTGGATTATTAATTCATTCGTCGCATTCTGAATACATGTCTTTTCTGAAAGAAATTAAGCCTTTTTTCAATGATTTCGCGCTTTGTAAAATTGACTCTGATTACTTCATGAAATTGTTTCCAAAATTTTCTTTTAATAAGGCCAACTTGCCTGCTTTTGCCATTTCTAATGCAAATAAAACTAGCTTCTTAATACTAGTAAACGTTTTGAGAAATAATAAATTCTTTTCAAAGGTGTCAAAAGCGGTTAACGGAACAACCGATCAAATGGCAAAATACGACCTGTCTCCTCTCTTTCCTATCGTTGAAAGAAGAGTCAAAAGAGAGAAGATTGTTGAGATTAATAAAAATGTTAATGATGAGAAAATTGATAAGAAGAATGATGCTGTAGAGAGCGATAAAAACAATGGCGATGAGGCTGGAGCAAATGAAATTCCTAATCTTGATGATGCTGGCGATAAAAGCAAGAGCAAAGACGATAGCAAAACAAGTGACAAAAGCAGCAAACAAGATGAAGATAATAATGAGAACAATAATAATAATGAGAACAATGCTAATGATGAAGCTGAGGCAAATGAAAATCCTAAACTTGACGATGCTGAAACGAATAAGACAGATGATAGCAAAACGAGCGAAAAAAGCAGCAAGCAAAATGAAGATAATAATGAGAACAATGCAAATAATGAGAACAATGCAAATAATGAAGCCGAAGCAAATGAAAATCCTAAACTTGACGATACTGAAACGAATAAGACAGATGATAGCAAAACGAGTGAAAAAAGGAGCAAGCAAGATGAAGCTGAAAGCAATGATGTGAAAGCAATTAAGACAGATGAAACAAGCAGCAATGATGATGATAATAAACGGAAGCCTAGAGACGAAAGTAAGAAAGAAAAGAAGGAGAAAGAAGATGACAATTCAATTGTTCACAAAAAGCCAACTAGGACAAGCATCCCTTCTAGACTTGCAACAACGAATTTCAAAGTTTTTCTCGTTATATTTTTCATAGTTTCTTTTTCTGCTGTTTTTGGGATCATGTATTATATTAACAACGCTGGAAATAAAATTGAATAAAATAAATTATAATTTTAAATATGTTTTATCGAGATCAAATAAATACAAATGAATGATAATTTGATTTTTAAAGATAATAAAAATTGTAATATTAAAACTCGTGGGCAATGCTGCCATTACGTGAGTTGTGCATCTCGTCTGATATATCTGATAATATGATATACATTTCTTCGTCAAGTTCAAGCAAGTGATTTTTTTAGTCTTTTCCTCTGTCATGTATTCTGTAATGATCATGAGTTCATGTTTGGTTAGTTATATGAAACGATTTGAAGTTAATATATATATCAAACAATTGAAAAATGATTTTAATGATCAAAATCCATCAAATCACGTATTGATGACTTGGGTAGGGTATAATTAATAATCATTAATGTTTTCCGCAATATTGACACTATTAAAATAATATTTATACAAGTGTTTTGTTTAATTGTTTGTAATCTTTGGTATCAAAGAAATTATCAAATGCTGCTTCGAATTTAATTTTGGTAAATAAAAAATTGTAAGCTCTAAAACCTAAAATTCTATGACTGTATCTCATTTGTATTGTGCTACTGTATTTTGGCTGGTAAACATTGAAATTATGAATATTTTCTAAAAATTTTGGTTATTTTACTGTTTTTCAAATGATCATAATCAATTTACAGAATTCAAGCATTAGCATATATAATGTGTCATCATTAAAAAACAAAAAACTATTCAAAAACATTAATCTTTATTTTGAAATAAAAAAATTAGGTTTGTAAATTATTCGAACCAGTGTATGCTTTCAGTGAAAATATACAATTAAGATAAGCTTAGGAAATTTTTTTTGGTTTTCTAATAGATATTTAAATGTTTTTTTAAAATGCATCAAATTTTTAGAAATATTTTTAATTTTTAAAAATAATGAATCTGCATGAGCTTAATTCCATCAGATTTATGACGAGAATTGAAAATGATGATGACAATTTACAATCGATATCATCAGAAAAGACATTTATTCCAACCAAGTTAATAAATAATTGTTTTTCTGATAACCCAATCACCGCTGAATCCTCTCTTGATGATTTAAATGATTATTTACATTCTCAATGTACTGATGAACAATTTGAAGCTTTTTGTAAAGTTTTTCCATACGATCAATTTTTAGAGCAACTTCTTAAAACGCCAGAAGGTAAAATAAAGACGAAAGCAGTTTTAGTTTTTTCATGCTGCTCTAATTCTGATTTTT
This sequence comes from Tritrichomonas musculus, assembly GCA_039105265.1. NCBI lineage: Eukaryota > Parabasalia > Tritrichomonadida > Tritrichomonadidae > Tritrichomonas > Tritrichomonas musculus. The sequence continues at coordinate 2,594,726 of JAPFFF010000017.1, read as the reverse complement.
TCCCTGCAAAAGTTTACGCAGCGAACGAACAAATATTATCCTTTTTTTATTCGTTATTAGAGTCAGCAGTTAAAGATGAAATTACATCAGGACTTCAAATTCTATCGCAGATTATGCTTTCATGTCCACCTGTGTGCCAATTTCTAGTTGAAAATCAAGATATTCATTCAGAGCTCGAACTCATTCAAGCCACTCCTCAATTTTCAAAAATGTTATCAATTCTTTGTGAGAATCATCCACAATCTCTTGCAAGAACACTTTCTCTTATGCCATTTTGTTTTGAAACTGGCGATACAGAAAGCATTACTCTTTGTTTACTTGGAATGATTTCAGCCATCAAAAAAGTTCCAGAATGTTATGAGCCTGTTATTTTTATGATAGATAAATATAAAAAATGCATATTTGCGTTTGATATTGAAAATTTAGAAAAAAGTGGTCCTTATCCTGAAGAAATTGTAACTTCAGATCCTTTAGATAAAAATAAATCAAAAACAGACGAAGAATGTAAATCATCAATTGATGAAGATAATATTCAACTTGCTCTAGAAATAATATCAATTGTCCCAATAGCACCACCATCCCTCATGTCATCTGTTCTTTTTTCTCTATTAAAATGCCAGGAATCTAAAACAATTCTTCTTTGCAATTTAGCATTAAGAAAGCAGAAAGGCAATTGGAGAGGAATAGAAATGTTTGATGCATTTTTATGCGATATTTTGCTAGGACAAATGTATAAAATGTCTTTTGAAATTCAAAAGTCTAATTTTGAAACTATAATGGTTTACTATCGATGGGATAATGAGATAAACATAAACTTAACAAAAGAGTTGATTCGTTTCCTAGATGAATATGATATGAAAGGCGGATGTTTGTTCCTTTTATGTCATATTGTTGAAGTTTTCGTGTCAAAGAAGACGGGTGAAAAAAATAATTCAAATGATGATCAAAAATTGTCACAATTGATTGATCTTCTCCAATCAAGCGCATTTCCTATTATTGAAAAAATAGCCGAGGATCCGGATGAGGAGGATGAAAATTCTTTACTGGCTCAAAATTTTTTAAGTCTATTTCAAATTGATAATAATTAATCGATTATTATCAATTTGCTCTAAATTTGTTATCAAATGCAATGTCATTATCTATGTATTATAAAATTGCTGACCAAAATCAAAAAGAAAACAAATGATACAATCAAATTATCTACAAACTAAAGTTTTCTGCGGATTTTTTTTTCATTATTAATAAAAATCTTTCATTATTTATATAAATTTCTATCAAATTAAAAAACTAAACATTAAATAATTTTATTAATGAATTATATGATAAATTTCAAAGACCAATCTTCTTTAACAGGTAGTTCAGCATCATTAATGATAATCACTCCTTTTTTGACCTTAAATTTCATATTTTGACCATTTTTGTCATTAACGATTTTATGAGGGACATCACTAACGCCTGCAATTTTAATTGTTTTCACCACAACCGAATATTCCTGATAAAACAAGTTATTCACATTGCCATTATCAGGTGAATTCATCAAGATTCCGTCTTTAAATTCAAACAATCTATAAACAAACTGGCCACGAGTATAATTGAATGAGTGGCCGTCATCGATGTAAAGCTTTCCATGACTTTTCTGAGTGTCATCCAAGCACACAATCAAAGTAAAAGGATCATTGAACATTGCCTCAGAACTTTTTCTTATTGTTTCTTTCATACAAAAAGTTCTCCCGCCTCGAATGAATGCAGGAACGTCCAAATCAGCCTTAACGGTCATTTTTTTACTCTTTGATTTGATTTCTTGCAAACTACGAAAGTCAAACCATCTTACAGAATCAGGAAGAGTGACTTCTCTTTCCTTTTTCTTTGATTGTTCTTCATTTACGACAGGAGCAATCAAAATTGAATCGCCAATCAACAATTGATCTTCAACATTTTGAAGGTCTTCATTTTCAAACTCAAACCAAATTGGCCTTACAATTGGCCTTCCACTATCATGACATTCACGCATTAAACTATACCAAAGAGGAAGAAGAGTGTAACGTTCAATAATGGCTTTCTTCGTTCTATCAAAATATGAGCCTTTCAATCTGTCGGGTTCTCTTTTTGCACTCAAATGATGACAATGGCAACGATAGAAAGGATAACAAAAGGCGCCAAGTTGATACCAACGAGAAAGAAGGTCTTCATCGGGTGAATCAAAGAAGCCGCCAACATCCGACCCACTGATAGGAAAAGAACAAACACTCAAGCTCAATGTCATGATCAAACTATTACCAAGCATTTCCCAACTCGCCGTATTATCGCCTGTCCACATCAACGAATATTTTTGCGAGCCAGCGAAGTAAGAGCGTGTCAACACAAATGCACGTTCGTTCTCATCCTCGTTACGCTTTATCACACCGTTGTAAGTTGATATCACCATGAAATGACCATATAAGTTGTGAATGTTTCGATCTTGAAATCCACGAAAATGAAGTGAATTTTTTGGCAAGGTGAAATCTTTCACATCAAAAACCGCTGGCTCATTCATATCGTTCCACACAAAAAGATAAAGTGATGAACCTTCATAAAAAGTGAAATTAAACCGTTTCGACCACCATTGTCGAGCATTCGGATTAAAGAAATCAACCCAAACGCTTCTTCCTGGCCAGCAATTTCCGTAAAACGGTTGTTGATCTTTTGTTATCAAAAAGTGGCGATCACTAGCTTCTTTGTATACTTTATAGCTATTGATTGCTTTCAGATGTGGATCAACTTGAGCAACTAAACGACGTTGATTGTCAACAACTTCATTCGTCAATTTTTTAATGTCTTTGTAATCGTTGTTGAAAGTGAAGTACATCTTGTCATTTGTGTGATCAAGATCGAGCCACAAAACGTCATGAGGAATGTGTTTCTCATCGAGATTGGCTGAAACAACACGTATCTCATTTGACGAGTAATATGTCCATCTGCATTGATGATAGCCAAATGTGAAATACTGATGCATTGGACTTCTTCCCGTCAGTGATGAAAACTCAGAAATAACAGACGAATGATTTCCAACAAACACAAAGAAATCAATGAAATTGGTCTCACTCACAAACCTCACTTTTTTCTCATTCTCACTGTCTTTGTATATATCAGCATACGTCTCACTAGGATTGCACCAGAAAATGGATGTCGAGTTGTTTCCTGAGTGACCAATTATGTACGGAATTGAGCCATACATCGACATGCCAGAATCAACTTCAAAACGGTTGATGTCTGTATTGTAAAAACGAATTGGTTCACGATTCGTCGTGTCAGGAAGATTGAGTGACAACGTGTGCGCAGGAAGGCCACTGAATTGAACTCGACGATCAAAAAATTGAAAGGTTCCAGCAACCGTTTTTTGACAATCATTTTCATCGTCATAATTGTCAACTTCTGGTTCTTCAAAAATCATTGAATTATCGTTATTAAACGTTAATTTTAATGTTTCACCTTCATAGGTGAAAATAATAAACGGTCGCCATTGAATTATTATTTTGATGGAGTTGGCCGTTAAAATTGTATGGGTTGAGTTTCGCTCTTCAGTATAGAGTTTGTGTTGCTTGGCAAGTTTTTGATTGACAATTGAATTTTCTGTTGAGCAATCGTATCGTTTTGGACCGTTTTCGACTGAAAAATTGGTGATCTTTATATGAACACAACTGTTTAATAGAAAATTGATGTTTAAAAGTACTTTGTTTTGGGTTTCTTCATATAATATGGGTATTGAAAATGAATTATTATTTGATATTGATAAATCTGATAATGCAACCCAATTTTGATTGGATACAAAACGATTCCGCTTACAAAATGGAGTACTGTTGCAATCATTATATTTTGACCTATCAACAGGAGAGCAATATATAATAAAATAGTAAAGAAGTAGCATTATTAGATTAAATGAAAATTTTGAATGAAAAAGTTGGATTGTCATTAAATGAAACTTCATAAACATATATGACTACGAAATTTCCATTTCGAAATGGATTTTTTGAATTTCTTGGTGATACAGATGATTCACTTAAAAAAGAAATAGTGAATCATATTTTTTTCAAAAGATGGATTGATCGTTTGGATAAATCAATTGTATTAAAAACAATTAAACTTCAATCATATATACGAGATAATAACGGAAATATAACTTATATTAAAATTGATACAATTACAGAACGAAATGGAGGGAAAATTCCAAGAATAATTATTTTGGAAGGATATGCTTTATCTGTTTTAATTGTTCTACGCTCAATTGAAACGAAAATTGCTTATGCTGTGCTAGAAAGAAAAATTTTAATTGCCACAGGATCATATCAAAACGTAATTCCACTTAAAATTACAGGAATTTTGGAACCTGATGAAAAGATTGCTGCTGAATTTATTAAAAATGAAATAGGAATTGATTCGAATGCAAATGAAATAGTTGATTTGCCTAAATCATCCACAAATAATCAAATCCCCTATGCTTATTTATATTGTGGTCCAACAGACTTGATTAATAAAATTTACCTTTTAGAAAAAGATGTTAATGAAGAATTTGTCAAACAACTTGATGAAAAAGAAATAAGACCCAATACATCTTTAAAAATTATACCTCTTGAGCACGCAGAGCAATTTATTCAAGATTTTGTTTCATTAATGCCCTTTTCATACTATCAGAAGCTTAAATTATCTACATAATGATTTGATATTAATTCTTTTTTGATGATTTAGTTGTATTTGATCTAATTTAGCTGTACACACCTTATATTTTATGATTAAAGAAGATCATTCAATTACTTTTTAGAGTTATGCTCAAATCAACTTGGAGGGGAAAAAAAAAAAGATTAATATTTGACAAATTATTACAATAAAATATATTTAATACAACTAAAAATAATTAACAGTATTTTCATCACTAAATATACCAATCTTCTTAATTGGATTATCTGTTTCTCTTAAATTATTTATATTATTATTATTACATATATTAATATCATCTTCATTATCACTAACAAGTAAATCACAATCATCATCCTCCATCAAAGTTCTTTTATGCTGTCTATTTAATTCTTCTTCTATCATATTTTTCGTTTCTTCGCAAGCTTTTAGATTTGAAGTTAAATTTTCGACTTTTAACTGTAATTTGGTATTTTCATTTCGTAAATCTTGATTATCTTCTCTTAATTTATTTAATTCTGATGAGGCAGAATTGAGTTGTTCCGCTAAATAATGATTTTGATATTGCATTTTCTTTATTTCTTGATCCATTTTAGCGATCATGCTTTCTTTATTTGCACAAATCACTTTTAAATCTTTCATTTTTTGATTTAAATTACTAAAAACATATAATGATTTCTTTTTCACAAAACCAAAATCTTCTTCAACTTTATATAGTCTTTCAAGTTCTTTTGAGCATTTTTCAAGTTCTTCGTTTTTTGATGATATTTCGATTTGAAGTTCTTCAACAGTTGATGCTTTTGAATTAACCATTGTTGCCTTTTCTTCCAGTGTTTGTTGAACAAAACTAAGTTTATCTTTGTATCTCTGAACTTCAGTTCGTAGAGATGATATTTCGTTTAATTGATCTGATATTCGTCCAGTGTTGGATTGATTATTTTCTTCTAAACTTTTAATTTTTTGAGTTAATTCTGTAACTTTTTGTTCTAGGTTTTGAATTTTTTCATAATGTCTTTGAGAAACTAATTCAGCGTTATGTTTTTCTTGAATTAAAGAAATATTATTTTGACGCATTTCTTCAATTTTTTCTTCGTATTTATCGATTATGTTTTGTTCCCTTGTAGAATATCCTTGCCCTAGAGTTTGTTTCGTTTCAATTAATGCTGCTTCGTATTGTTGAATTTTTTGTTTGGTACTAACTTCGATTTGTTGTTTTTCGGTTTCGAATTTTTTTTGTTCTGATTGTATTTTTTGTTCGTACTGAGCGATTTGTGACTCGTATTTTTCTTTTTCCGATTGTCTAAGTTTATTAGCTTCTTCAGTTGATTTTAATGCTTCATTATACATTTTTTTATATTTTTTGGCTTCTCTTGATAAAAATTCTTTCAATCTCGAATCAGACGCCATATTTAATTGAAGTTGTAAATGAACCAAAAGACGAAAATTAGTGTTTTGTTGTAACATTAAAACTGGCTTATTATTTTCATCAATAACTGCTTTTCTTGTGTTAGGTTCCTGATTATTAATAGATAATAATTCATAAAAGCATTGTGGAAAATCTAAAAAATCGCATGCAAGAAATTGTTCTCGTTTTACTTCTTGATATTTTATTGATGTAAGGTCATAATCAAATAAGAAAAGAGGATCTTCTGGATCGGTAATTTGAAGTTTGAATGGCTTAGACGAAACATCGCGTGTAAACTGATAAAGAAGCGATCTAACTAAAGAGCTGTGGTCTGTTTTAATTATTTCGGTATTTACAAGAATTTCAAAATCCATTAATTTTGATTATAAACGTACTATAATCTCCTTTAATTAATAAACTATTTTTTAAATCACATTTCAATTGGAGATATGTGTAAATATAGAAAAGTAATAAAGTTATAATTCTAATTATATAATTTATTATATATTTAATAAAAAAAGAGACAAAAAAGTCGTATATAATCGCGATTTTTTCAAAGATTTAATTTCCGAAATTAAATCTAAAGGAAAATTAATTTAGAAACATACATTAATCTGTGGTATTATAAGGAAGATCAGCTCTACATATTGGGCATATCATCTGTTCTTGCATCCAACGTGTCAAACATTCCTTATGGAATGGATGATGGCACGGAGTAACCATTGTTTCTTCATTATTTTCAATAACATTCATACAAATTGCACATTCTGTGTTCGGTTGAACCACACCAGTATAATAATTAAAACCTGCTGGTCGAAAACGTCGAGGAATGAAAAAGGCTCCACTATATTTGCCCTGCAAAATAATAATTGTGATTTGAAGTAAAAAGTAAATAGTCGTAAGTATAGCACCTAATAATGAATAACTTCCAGCAATATTATCTGGATATAAGAAAAAGTACCAAAGAATTCCAAGGCGATTCAATCCTAATAGAATAGTAAAAGGTATATCATGCTTTTTTCGATTGTTTTGAACAGCTGATTTGTATATTTGTGGAATGAAGCATGAATATAAATACAGCAATGGCAAAAGCGGATATTCGAAAACAAGAACTATTGAAAAAAGAGATAGCAACATAAACAAAATAATTTGAGAAAACATTAATAAGAAAAATTTACGGATTTCGGCACCATGAAGTTCGTTTAAGTCAACAGAAGCTTTCCACAAATTTGTTATCAATGTCATTTGCAAGGTAAAATGCATTGCCAAATAAGCTATAAACAGAAGTAAGAAAATATATCTAAAATATTCAAATTGCAAACTGAGGTTCAAAAGATAAACAGAATAACTAAATTCAAAGCTTGTATGCATTAGAAAAGATGTTAACGATAACTGAGATAGTTGCGTACGTGACTGAACATAAAAAATAGAAATCCATGCATATAAACTAAATATAAAAAATATAGCGGACCACACTCCAAATATTTTTCCTTCCACAATAAACTTGGTCATATCAAATTTATAAGCATCTAAATCGATAAAATTGGTCTTAAAATATTTCTTATGAATGAGAGTACCTTTAAGAGCTACCGGTGAAAAAAATGGTTCTGGATATTCAAGATCCTTATCTGAAATTGAAAAATTGAGAGAAATAATATTAGGCTCATGGAAAAAGTTTGAGATATATGAATGCATATCTGTTAAGTTGCATAAAACTGTAGAATTTGATTCGTAAAACATATCAGCAATTTTATTTTCGACTAAATAAGAAATGTTATCACGATAAAGATGATATGGAACTTGGAAAAAAAAGAATGTTTGATTAGTCGGATCAGAAAAGCCTACCATGGAATAAAAATAACGTTCGAAAGAATAGAAAGTAATATTTCTAAATAATGCTTTGCTCTGGTAAACAACGTATTCTGAATTATTAGTTTTTATTATTGTAGGTGAGTAGCTTATTTGAAAAATTGAATCATAAACTAATGAACTATTGTCGTTTGTAGTCGTATTGAGTGTCCAGTTACCAAGAAAATATGTCGGTATTATAGATGAGGAAAAAGAAAAAAAGAGAGAAAGCATATATAAATATTAAAACTCAAAAATTTGTAAAATTTACGCAAAAAGTTGAAATTCATAGACAAAAAAGTATTGAATTTTTGTGTAGGCTTTTTGAAAGAGAGTAAACAAATATTTTCAGAAAAAAAAAAATGAATAAGGATTGTACACCATAAAATAAAATTGATGGGAAATATAAGTGCATTCTACTTCCTATTCCAATAAATTATTTAAAATTAATGATTTTGCTTTATAAAAATGTATAAATTATAGTAAAATTTTATCATATTTGGCAATTAACTTCTGTTAACAAATAAAATGGAAATTCAAAACTACATAAATAAAAAGAAAGAATATTATGATATTACATTGAATTTTCTAGAAGATATAAACGACCTTTCAGAAGAAGATCAAATTATTTTCGAAATAAAAGAAGAACTCAAAGACCTTTGTAACTTAATATCAAAAATATCAAGTAATCATCATCATCATTCAAGTTTCATCAATAAAATTGAAAAAAAAAAAAAAATCAAATAATCAATAATAAAATCAAATAATCAATAATAAAAGCAACAAACGAATTCTTCTTTTTTATTTTCCAGTGTAATAAGATATACAAAAAAGCTACAAAAGTCTTTGAGTTCTTCAAACTTCAAACTAAGTTATTGTTTCTACTTTTTTCAATGAAATAAAAAACAAATCTCCAACTTTCAAGTCAAATAAAACTCACAAAATTTGAAACAAATCATTTGGTGATATTTTGTTATTGAGGCAAGATGTTGAAATTTGTTCGAATACATTCATTTGATTGAAAAAAAAAAAATAACTCATAATTCAATTCCATCTTCAATATCATTTATTTACAATTCATGCTTTAATAATATGCCAAATAACTGGAAATAATATTTTTATACAATGAAACAACAGCCATTATTTCCATTATCGTTAGAACTTTTTTATTTTTTTTTTTTTTTTTTCTTTAGATTTACTATTTGATTTAGTCTTGCAAAATTTACGAATTTAAGTATGGAAAAGATATTGTATATTAGAGCCTGTCTTTGATGACGTTTCTAATACTATGCATTTGAATTGTGATTCAATGGAAGCATAATCTCCTACTGGAACAAGTACTTCTCTATTATCTTCTCTCAAATCTGCTTTATTAGCTGCAATAACGCATTTGATATCATCCCCTTTTGCATTTTATATATCTTTATACATGGTTTTTAACCCTTCAATTGATTGTGGATATCCATTATTAAAAACGAAAACTTATCCATCAACTCATTTCTGCAAAATCATCATGCACATCTATATCAATGATATAAATTTAACTGGTTGATTGTCGACTTCGATGATTTTAGAAAAATCATCTTCATTTGTTATAATATACCCTTCATTAAATTCTTTTTTGATGAATCGTAAAGTGATACAGGTTTTTCCAACTCCACCACCAAATACTCCAATATTATATATTTTAATCTACATGAAATAAAAATATTTTTTTTTGAAAGCTCTTTCAAAATTGAATGTAAATTTAGGGAAAAGTGAGGTATAAAAAAAACAAATCTTTTTATATTTTTACATAATTTTTACCGATACCACGCGGCAGGCGGTAAGAATCGGTAAAAAACATGCTACTACAACAGCCAAAATATGGATTAAAAAATATGAACGTTAAAAAGTTGCGTTAATGTTTGATTTATAATCAATTGGTTTATTTTATGAACAATATGGAGACAATAAGTTGCCAATATCTTCATCATCGTTATTATAATTTGCATTTGAAGCTTGAGAATTACTTTCTCCATAATAATTATCGAGCTGGTTGAATTCATTTTCAATTTCGTCTTCGTCGATAGTGGGTCCAATTTGTAATCCTGCGATGGCATCTGTTATTTCTTCCATTTCATTTTGTGTATCCATAATATCATCAATTTGATCTTGGACTTCATCGTATGACATGCCATTAAACATCTGTTTTAAAACTTGATCATTACTGACGTAGGCTTGAAATACTTTTGATGTCATTTCTGCTTGTGAAATTTGCGCTTGTTGAACTTCAAGATTATTTACCATGCCATTCATCTTTTCTATGTACATTTCATACATTTTCTTTTTCTTTAAGCATTGTTTTGCCAAATTCAATTTGCCTTGTTTTTTATAAATTTTAGCATTTCGCAATTGTTCATTCGATAATTGTTCATAATACTTAATCTTATTCTCAAGAAGATTAAGTGTGTTAGCAGAATTATCCACTGCTTGTTCAAGAGTTGGTTGTTGTTCTTGTTTTTTCTTTCGAAAAAGTTTAGCCATTTAAGTAAATGAAGTTAAATAATTCAAACTGAAATTTTAATTCAATTATTTGGGTTATTAATTGAAAAAATATTATTCAAAAGCATTTCAATAGATTTATTAGCCATTCTTTTTTTATTTCTTTTCGAAAAGTGTTAAAAGAGAAAAAAATATAATGGCATAATAAAGATTTTGAGAATAAAAAATTTTTAAAATTTTAGAAAATAGCTGGGCAAATTTTATATTTTGATTCATATAAAATATTATTAATTCAAGTTTCAAAATTTTATTATTTATATTTTAATGTTGTAATTATTAAATAATTTACAGCTCGGAATTAATTCAAAATCTTAACAAAAGCATTCAAAAATTATATAATAAATTATTGTAAAAAAGTATGAATTATCAAAGGTATTTACACCCTGTTTTTTTCGGCAGATCTTTTATTTATTAAATTTTAAATGCTTACATATGTTTATTTTATAATATATACAAAAATATCAATGATATTACTTATTAATTATAAAGATATTTGCATATTTCATAATTGTATGTTTTACAATTGTTTTAATATTCAAATTCAACATAATTAAATTTACTATATCTCAATTTCTTATTAATATAATAATTTTATTTTTTATATAATTCTACTATATAATTATTATTAACTGATATACATGATAATTTGAAATAATATTTTTTTTTTCCCATAAATTCTCATTCAATTTTAAAAAGCAAAATAAAGCTTTCCATTAAAATTTTTATTCAATTTTGAATTTCTACTAAAATTTTATCATCTATTATTCAAACAGTAATTTGGTGCAGGTAGAATTGTCTACCAAAATTTTTTTTCAACTATTCAAATTATAATTTTCACAAATTTGTGAGCAAAAATTTTGAAAAATTTAAAATATTACATAGAAAAAGTTTTTTATAGCACTCAAAAAAGTTTAAAAATTTGGTAAATTTTTATAAATATCAAATATTTCGATTTAGTTTATATAAAAAAGCAAATCAAAATAATTTAGTGAATAATTCAAAACGATCGATTTCCCCTTGATGCTGATATAGGTATGTTGCAAGAAGGTTGTGATTCGTAATTAGTGATAACTTATCATACATATTATTTTTATTTATTCGTTCATATATTTAAAAATAGCAAACAAATTATAAATAAATTTAAAAACACAAGGTTAAATGTTGTTAAGAAATAATAAAATTAATTGATTAAGCTGATCTTGGTCTTACAGGTGGCATTTTGGGTACTTTAATTTCTTGATATTCTATTGGTAAAGCGATTGCAAAAGTTTTCTTTTCTGGCTTGCCCATTGGTACTTCCCCACTCCAAATCCGTCTTTCTGCAATCCAGATCTCCATTTCCTTTACGCCACTTTCAGAAATTCCATTTTCGATTTGAATAAAAGCAGGCTTGTATAATCTTGATAAAGTAAAGTATATTGATTCTGGAAAATTTTCGGCATTCAAGAACCATTTATCTGCGATGAGTTTATCTACATCATTTCCTTCTTCATCCTGAACTTTTATTGACTGAATTTCGGCTCTCGATCCGCCCCACGAACTTAAAAATGTAAAAGAAATGACTAATCCAGTTGGTTGAGGAGCAGTCACTGCTGGCATTGTAATTTGATCGGTTATCCAAGTGGCTTTTGAAAATTCGAATATATCTTTAGATTTCATAAAAATGTTATAACGTTTTTTCAGAAACGGTCTCTTAATTTTTTATTCGTTAAGGGTGCGGGATATTTGAAGTTTTTTAAATATCTAATTAATTACAACCAACATTTATAAATTAAATATATAAAAATAATTTTTGACTATTTACTTGGAATATGCATTTTTAAATAATTTTAAATAATTAGAAGATATTTGTATTTTAATTATTTTCAAAGACTCTCTGAAAAAAATTCTATATTTTTTCTGAAATTATTCATAGTTTTATTTAAAGGTCATGACACGAACAAACTTTTTGAGAAGGTGGGATGTGGTTATCAAAAAGTTGGGAAATAAATGCTTATATCTCGTTAAAAAATTGGATATATCATAAATCTTAATACCAATAAAATATTTATAGGTATTATAATACAATAAAATAATATAAACATGAAACATTTGTTTTTTCCATTTTTTAAAAGGCCTAAAAAAATCTAATATCCCACTTCTAATAACAATATTTATTTAATATTAATGATCAGGAAAAAAATACACTTGATAAAAAATTAAAATCCTATATTGTTTTTTAAAATATTCAAATATATAATTGGTTATAAAAGCTTTTTTATAGACATAATATTGCATATTTGGATTCACAAAAAGTTGAACTTTTTCAAACAATTATAATATTAAAAATATTTCTTGAGAGAACACCGAATACTTGACGAAATGATTTCTCTTTTAAAAAATCAACCAAAACTTAGGAATTACTCAAAATTAATTTATATAAAGAATTGGAAGATTTTTCACAAACACTTATAACCAATATATTTCAGGATTTTTAAAAGAAAAATATATCTAAAAATGTACATAATTTCTTCGAATTTCTTGAAAAAAAGAATTTAAAAATTACCAAAGAGTCCAACTTTATTTGTAAAAGCTCAGATATATATGTCAATCCTGCCACGGTACCTAACATTCAAAATAGATACAAAGAAAAGATTACGAAGCAATGTCCATGGTCATTGAAAGATATTAATTTGCTTAAGAAGCTCGTGAATGATATTGGTCCAAATTGTACAAAATTATCTTCATATTTTGAAAAAGATCCATAAAATCAATTTACAATGAAGATTCTAAGTTGTATAAAGCAAGAGAGATATTGAAAAAACCATTCCTTAATTAAATCATTAAACAATTAATCTAAAAAATAAATTTTTTAGTCATATAAACTTTTTCTATTGAAAATATTTTTTATAATTCAATTTTTTTACTATCATTTTTTTTCTATCAATTATTTTACGATCATTTTTTTTTCTTTTCATTTTTTCACTCAAAAAAATTCAAATAAAACGATCAATTTTTGAATCGTGTCATGACCTTTTTTTATTTTTATATCCAGCTTTCAATTATTAATTTTAAATTTTTTTTACTAGAAAAACATTTTTATATCAATCATTATATAAAATTAATATCATATGTATATATGCTTTTTAAATTAATGATTAAATGGCATTTGCAATTATTTTTTTATTCATGATATATATCTTCTACATTCCATGAATTTGTTGTATTAACTGATTAAATTATTTTTCTTTCATTATTAAACAAATTCTTTTCGTTTTATTCATTTTTTATTTATTTATTTAATGAAGTTTATTATTTTAAAGTTGATTAACAAAAAAATTCACAAAGGTATGGAAACTCTTTTTCATTCAATTTTTTTAAAAGGAAAAATCTATGAAAATTGGATAATTCAAGCTCAAATTAATATATATTAATATTGATCAGCAAACTACTCAAAAGATGTAAAATACGCATTTCAAGATTTGGTAGCCTTGGTGTTTTAAATTTTGATTCATTTAATGCAAAAAATAATTGCAATGAAAAGAACTGTTCTTTCATTTTTATAATTAAATAATATATCGCAATAATTATATTTTAACATAGATATAATTATATGTTCCTTCTTTAAAATTGAAATATTTATATTTTTTGTTCAAAAAAAGATTAAAATAAATTTTTCTAAAAGTTTACTCTACAGTTTTTTAATTAACATATTTTTCGTGTTTATTATTTTATATTAATAATATATATATAATTATAAATACTACTATTTCCAATAATTAACAATATATTTTCATATTTTTTATTTGAATGAAATAAGCAACTTTTTGAACAATTTTCTGTTCGTTTAAAATTTATTTTCGTTTGACTTTTTGAGGATTTTCCAGTTCACTTTTTGAGAATTTTCCAGTTCACTTTTTAAATACTTTACTTGTTAAAGTTTCTATATCTATATATTATATTAAGCTCAAATTAAAATTTGTAAAATGTTCAAAGTTTTCATTTTAAATAGCTATGTGGTCATGTACCCCTTAAAAAGTGATAGAATTATCTCATTCAAAGTATTGTCCATTTAATCATTCAAAATTTACCTAATAAAAAAAAAATTTCATCTCATATTTTGAAGTACTTTTCATAAGATGATCGTAATTTTAAAAATAATATTGAATTTTTGAATAAGTGATCGTTATACAAAAGCTCAAATTATAGATTACGCAATTTAGCCTTCCACCTGCGGCTATCGCTTCTCAGCTGCAGGTGGAGGTAAAGAAATAAGGAAACCAAGTTTCCACCTGCGGCTGAGCTGCGGCAGCTGCAGGTGGAAAATCACTATTTACCAATTTAGCCTTCCACCTGCGGCTATCGCTTCTCAGCTGTAGGTGGAGATAAAGAAATAAGGAAACCAAGTTTCCACCTGCGGCTGAGCTGCGGCAGCTGCAGGTGGAAAATCACTATTTACCAATTTAGCCTTCCACCTGCGGCTATCGCTTCTCAGCTGCAGGTGGAGGTAAAGAAATAAGGAAACCAATCTTCCACCTGATGCTGAGCTGCGGCAGCTGCAGGTGGAAAATCACTATTTACCAATTTAGCCTTCCACCTGCGGCTATCGCTTCTCAGCTGCAGGTGGAGGTAAAGAAATAAGGAAACCAAGTTTCCACCTGCGGCTGAGCTGCGGCAGCTGCAGGTGGAAAATCACTATTTACCAATTTAGCCTTCCACCTGCGGCTATCGCTTCTCAGCTGCAGGTGGAGGTAAAGAAATAAGGAAACCAATCTTCCACCTGCGGCTGAGCTGCGGCAGCTGCAGGTGGAAAATCACTATTTACCAATTTAGCCTTCCACCTGCGGCTATCGCTTCTCAGCTGCAGGTGGAGGTAAAGAAATAAGGAAACCAAGTTTCCACCTGCGGCTGAGCTGCGGCAGCTGCAGGTGGAAAATCACTATTTACCAATTTAGCCTTCCACCTGCGGCTATCGCTTCTCAGCTGCAGGTGGAGGTAAAGAAATAAGGAAACCAAGTTTCCACCTGCGGCTGAGCTGCGGCAGCTGCAGGTGGAAAATCACTATTTACCAATTTAGCCTTCCACCTGCGGCTATCGCTTCTCAGCTGCAGGTGGAGGTAAAGAAATAAGGAAACCAAGTTTCCACCTGCGGCTGAGCTGCGGCAGCTGCAGGTGGAAAATCACTATTTACCAATTTAGCCTTCCACCTGCGGCTATCGCTTCTCAGCTGCAGGTGGAGGTAAAGAAATAAGGAAACCAATCTTCCACCTGATGCTGAGCTGCGGCAGCTGCAGGTGGAAAATCACTATTTACCAATTTAGCCTTCCACCTGCGGCTATCGCTTCTCAGCTGCAGGTGGAGGTAAAGAAATAAGGAAACCAAGTTTCCACCTGCGGCTGAGCTGCGGCAGCTGCAGGTGGAAAATCACTATTTACCAATTTAGCCTTCCACCTGCGGCTATCGCTTCTCAGCTGCAGGTGGAGGTAAAGAAATAAGGAAACCAAGTTTCCACCTGCGGCTGAGCTGCGGCAGCTGCAGGTGGAAAATCACTATTTACCAATTTAGCCTTCCACCTGCGGCTATCGCTTCTCAGCTGCAGGTGGAGGTAAAGAAATAAGGAAACCAATCTTCCACCTGCGGCTGAGCTGCGGCAGCTGCAGGTGGAAAATCACTATTTACCAATTTAGCCTTCCACCTGCGGCTATCGCTTCTCAGCTGCAGGTGGAGGTAAAGAAATAAGGAAACCAAGTTTCCACCTGCGGCTGAGCTGCGACAGCTAAAGGTGGAAAATCACTATTTACCAATTTAGCCTTCCACCTGCGGCTATCGCTTCTCAGCTGCAGGTGGAGGTAAAGAAATAAGGAAACCAAGTTTCCACCTGCGGCTGAGCTGCGACAGCTAAAGGTGGAAGTAATTACTTAAATGTACCATTTCAAACTTCCACCTGCAGCTATCGCAACTTAGTTGCAGTTGGAACTAATTACGCGAATTAAACTTCCACCTGCAGCTAAACTGCGATAGCTTTAGGTGGAAGTAATTACTTAAATGTACCATTTCAAACTTCCACCTGCAGCTATCGCAACTTAGTTGCAGTTGGAACTAATTACGCGAATTAAACTTCCACCTGCAACTAAAAGTTTTAAATATTTTTTTATTTATATTATTTTTCTTTTAGTTTTTATTTGTTCAAAATATTTTTTTTTTTTACATTATTTAACATAGGCCACTTTTTGAGCGAAGCTCAAAAAGTGGCCATTCTTGTTTTTAAAAAAATTTATAAATTTTCACTTTTTTCCATTATTTTGTTTATTCAAAATGCAAGATTCAAATCAAATAACATCAAGCGATCGATAAATAGTTTCTCCTTTACAAAATATTTTAACTGATACCAATGATTTTTTTTCATATAACCAAATGGTAGAATATTTTTACGTTTTACATAAATATATAAACACATTATTGATTATTTTCAATTAGTTAGTGGTTTATTTTGTTGCATTACATTTTTTTTCATATTTCCAATTAGTAGAAGAAATAACGAACTCAGTTGAAATAAAAAAAGAAGCAAATAATGAAATTACAACAGAAAATGAAGAATTTTACGAAGAATATGATGATAAAAGCATAGAAAATGATATTAAATTAATTCAAAAATTAATTAATTAATGAAGAAGAAGAAATAAATGAAGAAGAGGAAGAAGAAAAGATTGAACAAGAAGAAGAATTAGAAAAACATTAAATAAACAATTGAAGTTTTAGATCATTTTTTTTTTTTTAGGAAAAAGTATTCAATTTTTTTGTAAAGTATTCAATTATATATATTGATAAATATCTTGAAAATTAATGGATATTATATCATTTTAAATTATATATATAGATATAGATATCATATTAAAATATTAAATTTGAATATAAAAAGAAATGTATGAATAGAAAGAGTTACCATACCTTTAAATTCACTTTGAGAAAGTTATATTTATTTATTAACAAATATTGCAACATTACTTTTTGGAGTTTCATGAATACTGTTTTAAAAAATATCTTTTAAAAACAAAAAATAAAAATTAAAGGCTCCAATAGTTTTTTTTGCATATCGAATTTATATAGAAAAAGTGGTTATTGAAAAAAAGCTATGTGATCATTGATTTCTATATCTAATGTTCCAATATTTTATAGGAATGATGAATAATGAATAAGCAATATTACAATGTTGAGAGTTTTTGAAAATGTTGGTTGCATTCGAAATTGAAAACACAAAACATCATTTAATTCAAAACCATAATAATCTATACAAAATATAAAATTATTTTGAAATGTTTGAGTATTTTTAAAGTCCATTTGCATTATTAAATAATTAAAAAATATCATAGATAAAGCTAGAAAAAAAAGCAAATTTTGAGAAGATGAGTATACTTTATTTTGAATATATGTTAACTTTTTAAATGTATTTAACGTATAAATTTAACTTTTTGTATGTCAATCATCAAATTTTTGATAACAATAAACGTAGTTATCATAATTTTCTATAGAATAAACGTATTTATCAGAATTTTGAATACTTTTAACGTCTTCATTAGGTTTTTGAATGCATTAAACGTCTTCATTAGGTTTTTGAATGCATTAAACGTATATTTTTATGTTTCGTGATTTCATTGCAAGCTTTTCTTCTCTGACTTCATTATTATACATGGCACCTAAATCAAAGCAAGCCAAGCATTGCAGGAAAATTGCAATTGATCGACTGGCTAAAAAAACACCTGAAGCACCTCAGCCAAATCCTAAATTAAGTCCAAGGCTCATGGTAATGAATGGTCTTCTCACAGGAAATAGCTATGAAGGAGTTAAAAAGCAAGCTACAATGATGAATACTCCAACTCCGTCGAAACGTACATTTTTTAATTGCCAAAAGCAAGTGTTAACTGATGTAATAAATACAGTAAAAGAAAGTTGCAAGAAGAATGCAGATAACATAAAAGAAAATTCATCTATATCGATTGATGGTCAATGGAATCATAAAAGGCATGGTTCTTACTCCACTGTTTCTTTTTTCGATCAAAAGCAAAAGAAAATAGTAGATTTTGAAAGTGTTTCTAATGGAAATTATGGTGCAAACAAAGATGTAAAATCATCCAATATGGAAACAGTCGGCATTGAAAAAGGATTGAATGAACTTGATTCAAAAATTGCCAACAAAAATATCAGAATATGTCATGATCATGACAATAAAACATCAAACCTTTTAAAGAAACACAAAGAACTTGGTTTAACTGAGAGTTTAGATCCAGGACATGCATGCCAAGAAATAAAGAGAAATGCAAATAATTACTTTGAAAAGTATTCACGCACGTTAAAAAATAAAAATGATCCATCCAAAAACACTTACAAAAAGTGTTTTGAAATTTTCTCAACACTAATTGTCAAGATCATTTCTTGGTTTAAATTTGTAATATTTAATGTTAAAGAGACAAAAATGAGAGAACAGATGTGGTTAAATATGACTAATCATGTGATTGGAAATCACAAAAACTGCATTCATCCTAACGAAATGTATGGCCTTAGAAAAGTGGGGCGCCCCAAAAAGTTTACTGATCACAATAACTCATTCTGGGAATGGGAGCAAGGGAAAACTAATGACCAATTTCAAAAAGAACTTGATAAGTTTCTTGCAAAAAATACACCTCTCATTAGAGAAACCGGTACAGTGAGGACTCAAGACAATGAATCGTTAAATTCGATGATTAGTAAAACAATTCCCAAAAATAAAGTTTTTCACACGAGCAACGAAGCTCGTGCAGCAATAGCTGTGGGGAGGAAAAATGATCCATATTTTGATTCAAAAATTTTGAATAAAATTTGTCCTGGATCAATTTCAACTCCATTAATGCAGGAGATGAAACACGATGAGGAAATAAAATTCAATGAAAAAGAAAAGCGCAAAAGACCATATGATAAAAAAGTAAAAAATGAAATACGAGCACAAAGTAGACTCTTGAACCAAAATGACCAAGGTGATTATAAAGAAAAGAAATGAATAAACATTTGATTAACTTATTTGGTTTTATTTTATGATTTTAAATAAATTATTAAAAAAATTAAATTAATCTGAAAATCATATAATATATCAAATTTTGCCAATTTCGAAAAAACTAATAAATGAATAAATACAAGTAAAGTATCGATATTTATGTAAAAAAAATAAAGAAAAAATATGTCTACTAAATTATTTTGGCAAAAAAAAAAAAAAGCATCTGTTTGAATCAACTAGCAAATATTTGTAAATAAGAGGAAATTCAAATATATGATATCAAAATTTGAAATAATTCAATAAAACACGCTATAATAACATACTAATTCTTATTTTTAATTTTTAAATTCAGAATCTGTGATTTTGAATGAAGTGCAAAAAAATAAGCTAGGAAAAAAATTAAGCATCATTATAAATTAAAATTATAAATTAAGCCTACTAAATTAACTCCATGGCTTTTCAATTAGTAAAAAAAAAAAGCATCTGTTTGAATCAGCTAGCAAATATTTGTAAATAAGAGGAAATTCAAATATATGATATCAAAATTTGAAATAATTCAATAAAACACGCTATAATAACATACTAATTCTTATTTTTAAAATTTTAAATTCAGAATCTGTAATTTTGAATGAAGTGCAAAAAAATAAGCTAGGAAAAAAATTAAGCATCATTATAAATTAAAATTATAAATTAAGCCTACTAAATTAACTCCATGGCTTTTCAATTAGTAAAAAAAAAATAAGCATCTGTTTGAATCAGCTAGCAAATATTTGCAAATAAGAGGAAATTCAAATATATGATATCAAAATTTGAAATAATTCAATAAAACACGCTATAATAACATATTAAATCACAGATTCTGAATTTCTGTGAATGTTGTGAAATAAAACCAACTGTAAATTATCAACAAAATAAAGCAATCATAAAATAAGTTTGCTAAATGCGATAAATGATCCTTTATGCTCCTTCTTTTCCTTGCTGACTGTAAAACTATATTATTGATTACAGTCAATATTTTCAGAAAAAGTATAGAATTTTTTTCTTAACATCATTGAAAAAATTTAAAACATAAATATCTTTATAGTATTTAAATTTATTTTTAAATAAATAAAATATATAGATTAACAATAATTATTTACAATATATATTTTAATATATTTAGTAAACATTAAATATTGATTGAATAACACTCAAGTATACTGCACCCTTAAACACAATATCCAAGTTCATTTTACACAATATAAAAGTTCTTGAATCGATATATAGCTGAAAAGAAGATATTTTAGCTAAAAGTTTTTAGTTTTAGGATCCTTAAAATTGTCCAGAATTTAAAGATTGAACTAACCTAAGCACTACTATTATAATTTGTTTATTTTAAATATTTAGTAGATCTTGATTAAAAAAAATGAGCATAATGATTGATGTGTAAAAAAAAAAATGCATACAAATAAAAAATATATTTAAAATCAAATAGTTTTATTTAGACTTATTTATTTTAATAAAATCAAATTGTAAAATTATGAAATAAAAATGTATTATCATTTTAAAAAGAAGAGCTGAACGGGTTGAATGAATCAGACTCGTCGATCACATTATATCTATTATGATTTCCTCTAACGTGATCATTTCTGTAATTGGTTGGTTTGTATCCGATGCCAACGCCGCCGGTATATGGATTAGCATTAGCATTATTATTATTGTTGTTGTTGCAAATATTAACACCATAAATATTGAACTTGGGAAGATAGCTGCAGTTTAATTGTCCAGGTTGTAAGTTATAATTTGTCATGAAAGTTTGTTTAGGTCTGTGTTTTGAATTGTACTGTGAATTGGTATTTATTGGATTTGTATTTGAGTTTGGATTGCTTCCACGAATCTTGAAGTTGAAATATCGATTGCTATTTCCGTTTGTCTGATTAAATTTATTATCAGAAGGAGTTCCGAAATTATTAAAATCACGAGCACCATACTTGAATTCGTTGCTATTACTACTTTCTAATTCATTATCATTGTCAAATTTGAATTGATTTGCAGCGCGTTTGAAATTAGGATTACGCTTAAATGAAAGAATGTCACTACTTTCATTATCTTCATCATCGCTTATTCTTCTCTTCCTTCTGACAATATTTTCTTCATTATTATCTTTATTGTAATAATAAGGATTAATTCTATCGAATTTTGACTTTTTAACTTTTGGTTTACGATTATTATTATTATTATAATTATAATTATCGTTGTTCATATTAACAAAATTATTATTGTCATCATTATTGAAATTATTTACGTTTCTGGCACCTGGAACTGGCTTTCTGATTGGTGATGTATCAAGTATGATTTGTGTTGTATCATTTGTTCGAGTCATGTTGTTTTGATCACTTCTATTTTGTGTGTCACGACGATTATCATTAAATTTGTCGTTGTCTTCATTTTCATAACGGTTATGTCCTGATGAACGGCCCATGCTTAAATTTGGACTATTGACACATTTATAAGTATGATGATTATGATGTCTCTTTTCTTCTTCACGTTCTTCTTCTTTTCTTTTAGATTTTCTATCTTTATCTTTCTTCTTATCTTTTTCTTTTTCTTCTTCATTATCTTTCTTCTTTGAATCCTTGTCTTTCTTTTTATCTTTCTTTTTGTCTTTTTCTTTTTTATCTTTGTCTTTTTCTTTATCTTTGTCTTTCTTGTCTTTGTCTTTCTTGCTTTTGTCTTTCTTCTTATCTTTATCTTTCTTCTTTTCTTTATCTTTCTTTGATTTCTTTTCTTCTTCCTCTTCGTTGGAATGATCGGTTAATTTAGCTTCTAATTTTTCTGATGATTTTTCTGATTTTTCCATATTTTCGGATTTTTGTTGTGGTTTTGAGGAGGAGTTTGTTGCTGGTTCAATTTCAATATCGCCATCGGTTTCTGTCTTTAACGATGCTGATCCCGATAATTGTGGTTGTTCGTTTTGATTCGCTGACTTTGTAGTAACTTTTGATTGAGAAGTTTGTGTGTTTTGATCAGATTTTGGCTTTCTTTGTTGTGGAGTTGTTGTAGTTGATGTTTTTGTAGGAATTTCGTAATCTTTAGCAGAAACTGGTGATAATTGAAGTTTATTCTTTTGTTGATGTTGTTGCTGCTGTTGTTGTTGTTGAGGAACTTCTTCGCTTGATGAATTCATTAATGATGATGATTGGACTGATTCAGATGAAATTTCATTATGTTGTTGCTGTTGTTGTCTTTGTCTTTGTGGTCTTTGTTGATCAGATGGTGCATCTTCAAGTTCTAAATGTGGTTCTTCTGGATTCCTTGAAGGAGTAACTTTCCA
This sequence comes from Tritrichomonas musculus, assembly GCA_039105265.1. Lineage (NCBI taxonomy): Eukaryota > Parabasalia > Tritrichomonadida > Tritrichomonadidae > Tritrichomonas > Tritrichomonas musculus. Next base: position 2,571,944 of record JAPFFF010000017.1, on the reverse strand, counting down.
ACGTTTTGGAGAAACTTTTTCATTTGGTCTACGCATTGATTGTTGTTGTTGTTGTTGTTGTGGATGTTGTCTGGCATATTTATTATTTTCACGTTCTTGAAGTTGATGAACTTGACTCCTTCTTTGTGGAGAAAGAGCAGAAGAGCTACTAATTGATGAAGTATATTCATTTGAATCCTGATGTCTTTGATTTCGTTGTTCTCTTTGTTGTTGTCTGAGTTTTTCTTGTTGCATAAGAAGCTTCTTCTTTGGTGTAACATCATCAAGAATATTTGGATAAAGTGATGATTTCGGTGAGGCTGGTCTAGGTCTATTTGGTGAAAATGGTGAATAGCCACCAATGCTATTATTCAAGCTGTAATTTAATGAAGAATTGTTATTTGGACTATTGTAATTATTGTAATTATAATATTCATTGTTGCCGCTAACGCTGAAAATAGGTGGTTTTCCACTGGCTCCGCCTGTTGGACTCATCTGTGAGTTGCTCTTCTTCTTTGGTTGATTCTTCTTCCTTTTACGTGATCCTGGCGTTTCTGGATAAAATATGGGATTGAATTTCCTTGGTGGCTCTTCTGGCATTTCGAATGACCATTCTGGCTTTCTTTTTGGTGGACGAACAAGTTGTTCTGATTCATCCTCTTCTTCTTCAGAAGGTCTGTATTCAAATTGAAACTGATACTTCTTGGAAGGATGTTTTCCACTTCCTTGGCTATTATTATCTTGGTTTTCATTATTATCTGTGTTTTCATTATTATCTGTGTTTTCTTGATTATTTTGATCTTGCTGATTATCTTGGTCAACTCTGTTTTCTTGATCTTGTTGATTGTTATTATTATCGTTTTGATTTTCATTTTCTTCTTCTTCTTCTTCGATTTGAACTTGATTTTCATTTCTTCCTTCTTCTTCAGTAGGTGCTTGATTTTCATTTTCTTCTTCATTGTTTTGATTGTCATTTCCTCCTTGTTCTTCTTCTTCTTTGTTATTCATATTATTATCTTGATCAGGCTCAAATTGGTTTCCTGCAGTAATTTCTTCTTCTTCTTTGTTTTGATTATCATCATCTGGTTCGAAATTATTACCACCTTGTTCTTCTTCTTCGTTGCCATTGAGAAGCTCATCATTATCAACTTCAAATTGATTTCCTCCAAGTTCTTCCTCTTCGCCTTTATTAGCGTTTTCATTATCTGGCTCGAATCTATTTCCACTTTGTTTATCTTCTTCTTCGTTAGTTTCTAAATTATCATCTTTATTTCCTCCTTTTTCTTCTTCTTCTGGATTAGTGTTTTCAGCTTTGTTGATATCTTTACTTTGATCAACTTCGAATTGATTACCGCTCTCAATTAAGCCATCATCAATTGGTTTATTGTCCTCCTTTTCAGCATCTGGATCGAGAATCCAATCTTGATTTGCATTTTCTTCTGTATTGGCTCCAGCATTTTCAGTTGAGTTTGGTTCATTTGCATTTTCTGTTTGTGATGGTGCTTGTTCTTGGCTCTTTTCTTCTTCTTCTGTTTGTTTGAGTAAATTATCAGCTTCTTCTGGGGAAAGAGTCCATGGCATATCATCACCATTAGTAATTCCTTCTTCATTGGTAGCAACATCGCGATTCTCGCCTTCAGCTGGTGTTGGTGTTTCTGCTGTTAATGAATTTTCAGTATCTTTTTGGCTTCCTGATTCGACATGTTCTATGTTGTCAAGTTCAACAGCATCCTTTGCTTTAACTTCTGGTTGTTCTTGTGAAATGTCTTTTCCTTCTTGAATTCTTTTAATAAGATCATCAGCTTCTTCTGGAGTAAGAGTCCATGGTTCTAAATCTCCATTTCCTGGACCTTGTGCTAATGATTCCGAAAGAAGGCTTGAAGTTACTAAACTATCATCAACAATCTCGTTGTTTTCTGCTTCTGGTAAGTCATCAACATCGAGATTAACACCTTTGAAAGATGAAATGATAGGTTCTCTATCAGTTTGCTGACTTTTTTCTGCTACGAGTTCAGAGTTCTTTGATTCTTCATTAGTGGCTTTTTGATTCCAATCATTATTAAGTTTCAATGTATAGACTGTGTTCTTAGGACTCTTTGACGTGCTTTCAACACCACCATAAACAAGAGCTGTGTTATTGTCTCCAACTGCTACAGCAAAACCATTAAGGCCGGATGGATAATTTCCGAAATCTTTAACAACTTTCTTTTCAAGAGTGTCAAGATTGATCGAAATTGTATCGCCTTTAGGTCTTCCACCAACGATTACATATTCATTTCCAAGAAGTAATCCTTGGTGTCCAGCTTTAGGTGAATCGAAGTTGCCTTTCATTTCCCATTTCTTTGTTTCAAGGTCAAAGCACCAGAGATCAGATAAAGGACGACCAATATTGTCTGTTCCACCATAAACATAAAGCTTATTGTTGTAGATTACAGCACTGTGATTTGTTCTTTGCTCTGGTTTTTGTCCTTCAGGAAAATCATTATATGTTTTGAGACTATAATTGTCGGTATTGAGTTCATAAACATCATCTTTGAATGGAGTACCTCCATAAATATAAATACGATTTTGATGCTGAACCGCTGCATGACCGGTTAAATCTAATTCGGGTGCATTGACTTTTCTCCATCCAAGTTGTTCACCTTGTTGGTTATTGTCGTATACATAAAATGTTTGAGATGAAGGTGAGCCTCCGATGATGAAAAACTTGTTATTCACATAAACTAATCTATGGTTGTAACGCCCTGGAATACCGCTGCTTATTTCCTTAAATTGATCAGGTGGTGTGAAGCAATAAATTGTGTTATTACGTTGATATGTGATTGTCCTAGTTTCAACTGTATCATCAACATGTTCATCGCTTTTAACAGTATATCCGCCATAGAATAAATAATATTCTTCTTCTTTATTTTTAACATAAACGCCAGAATGTTTGCATAATCGAGGAGCTCTTTCTGTAAGTGGAGATACCTCCCATAAAATGGATTCATTATCTCCTGATGTTGAATTGAAGTTATTGATTGAAGCATCATTGATATACTTCTGAAATTCTTCAAGCTCTTCTTTACTGTTCATTTGAACAGTGGTTTCGACTAAGTTGTCTGGTTCATCAGTATTAAGAACCTTAAATGACAAGCCATCTTTAAGAAAATCAACAGGGAAAGCATCTAATGGTGCTCTAAATCTGCAATACATGTCCGGTTTATCAATCAAGAAAACATAATCGTCACAAACTACAAGATTTCCTTCTAAGCTTCGACTTTTGATAATTGTATCATAGATTTTAATGACCTTTCTAGCAGGAGCACAATAAACAAAATCAGTGTAATTTCGCAATTGAATGTTGTATAAGACATTTTGTTTTTCAGCTGTTTCTGTTTTTCTATCAATTTCTTGGGTAAGATTTGTCATTGTCTGAACTGCTTGGCTTAAATAAAGGTAATCAGGATGGTTCTTTGGAGTAAGTTTGGACAACTCGCGGAGAAATAGAAGGTAGCGAGGTATTCGTTGAACTGGTGTGATTAAGTAGCTGGCTAAGTCGCGGCCTTTGAGCTGTTGTGCCATTTCTTTGCATCGCTTATTATAATCTTGTTGGTTTTCTTTAAGTGTAAGGATTTCATTAATACTTGGATAATTGGTAATGTAATTAATTGATGATTTAAAGAAAGGATGGTATTGAATGAAGCAGACAGAAAATTGAGATCCGTAACCATCAAGATTTTCTTTTAGCATTTGGCTAAATTTAGTGTGAACACCTAGAATCATTGGTATGTCATTGAACAAAGCTCGGAAATCTGTTTCTGCTAAAAAGTTTTCTTCTTCAAACAATTTCTTCCAATCATTATTAATCACTGTTAAATCATTAACAAAATTATTCTCTGAATATACGATCTCATTACAAAGATTTTCTCTTTGTCTAATTTTCTGAATGCATACTTCATCAAAAGATAAAGAAACGGCTATTTCTTTGCCGTTCTTTGCATTCTCAAAAACATCATTGATTGTAATATTTCTGTTTAATGGTTCATCATTAATTAATATTTCCTTAACATTTGCTGGAGTAATAAAAGATTGTTCGATAATTGTTGAAAGTTGAGTGAGATCCGATCCAAGATCTGATTGAGGAATAACGATAGTAAGGCGTGGGATCTTCTGATTTGTGTCATGTTTTGGGAGAAAATAAAGAACTTTAGATGTTGAATCATAATTCGGGAACGTATAAAAAGCTGTTGCTGGTGTGCTATTTTCTGGTTTTGTTGATAAGATCAGGTTTGGATAATCAACAAATGGATGATCATCTGGTTGTAATGCATAGGCAAATCTTTCAGTTTTCAACCATAATGTATTAGATCCTGAACAGTATTGATTCAAAATACTTTGAGCAGTTAGCTCATTTTCGTTTCCAGATTGAATTTGACCAATAATATTTTTTCCAGTATCATTACAGATACAAAAATACATTTGCTAAAATCTTTAATGAGATTAATTGATATCCTGATAAACGGTTTTCTGTTTCAATTTTTCTATATCACTTGAAGAAATTAACGTCTCTCTTTTACAAAAAAATTTTTAGAAATTCAAAAAAAAAGAACGATTATATTCATTCAAAAAGTGGTGAATTCTATTTTGAAAAAAAAAATATTTTTAGCCATATTACTTCGTATTTGGTGTATTTATTTTTTATGCTTAATATTCAAAATTTGAATGAATATATGTTCAAAATTTTAAATGGTGTTTTTGAAAAAGTTTGATTTCTTTTTTATACCTTCAAACTTTATTTTGATTTTTGCTTTAATTGTTCTTTGTATCAAATCTTTTAACATAAATAATTTTGGATTTTATCGATTTCATTTAAGAGGCTCTGAAGTTGTTAATATTGATATGTCTTCAGAAGATGTAAATGCAATTTTGCAATATCCTCATCAAACAGAAAATTTCCTCGAAGCAAAAATAATAACTTCACCAGAAAACACCACAGATCATCTTCTTGATCCAACTCAAGATGCGATAGTTAGTGGCTCCTTGATCCAGCTTCGTGTTTTTAATTTATTTACATCAATTGAATTATTATTATGGATAATACCAAAAGAAATGTGTCCCTTAATTTCTTTCACTCTTCCAAATCTTGATTCTTTTTCGATAACTATTTCTTCATCAAAATTATCAGATACTTTTTGCGTTTTTACAAATGATTACCAAAAAGATCATGTATATTTTTTTGGATCAAGCTCAAATTCAACAATCTCTCGATTTGAATTATATTCCAAAAATGTTACTTTCATGCATGATGTTTGTTATGATTATTATTGTAAAACTCAAATTTCTGGATCAATCTTTTTTTGGTTTAGAAACGAGGAGGCAGTATCAATGAAGTCATTCATTCGAGTGCATGGCTTAGAGTCATCATCACCAATAAATTTAAGTCGTAATAATAAGTTGAAACAACCAAAATTTTCGAACAACAAAAGAGTATCAAGATTTAGATCAAATAAAACAAATATTTATTTAAAGAATCAATCAAAATTTAATATGCGAAATGATTTTCTTTATCAATCAGAAATTGTTCCTCTTCCATATTATAATTCAACAAACAAATATAATGTTGGAAAAGATTTTGATGAAAAAACAATTTCATTTATTGAAAGCCCAATTGAAAGCCGTCGAACTGTAACTTTTATAACAACAATGATTGCACTAGGTGTTACATGTGTTTTTATAATATTGCAAATAATTGACGGAATTATTATCTTATGGAAGTCTAGAAGAGCAAACAGACTTAATGCAAATGGTCATACAGCAGCACTTCCAATAACTCTTGTTCTCAACCATTACTGTCCAAACACATCAGCAAAAATTGTAATGCCGAACTATTAAATTGTAATAATTATTTATAATTATTTGTTATTGTTATTTAAAATGAACTTTATAGTGCTTAAATTTATTATTTTGTATCTAAAGTGTAGCAAGCTAAAATTAAATTTGTTAAGTCATAAATTGCATTTCTTCCTTGGTTTATAAAAGATAATGTTTGAATGCTAAATTTGTATAAAGTACCATCATCATCAACATAAAATAATTCATCTTCAAGTATTCCCCAAACAATTCGATAATTTAATTCTGTTTTGATTTCTGGAGTTAAATTTGCTTTTGTATCAACAGCTACATGATATGAAATATTATTTTTTACTCGAAAAATGTAAAAACGAGGAATATCCGCAAGTTCATTCAAAGATTTTCCAATTACTTCTTTAATTTCATCATCATTGTTTACTTCTGCGAACTCATGGTAATAATAGGCGCATGTAAGCTCCATCATTTGTATTAATGAAGTCATTAATAAATAATCTATCTCAAATTCGGGTTCTTTGTGAATAAGTTGAGAAATAATTCTTGAGAACTCTATTTCAGGGTAAAGTGGTGCGGAATATTTAATAAACTCCTGTATATTTAATAAACATTCATTTTGATAATAAACTAATACGCTAAAACTTTTGAAATCTGGATTATTTAAACTAAAATCATTGATATCTTTAACTGAATTTTTATCATAACAATCAAGAACTTTGTTTCTAGATATTATATACGAATATGAATTCAAAAAATCAAAATGGCTTGCAAAAAAAGCACAAAATATTAGTGTATCAAAATTATTTGGTAGAGGTTTGAAATAAAAGCTCTCTAATTTAATACTCGAAAAAGATATATTTTGCTTATCTTTATCAAAATTAACAATCAATTTTTTTTGAATAAAATCTTTTGTTTCTTCTTCTTCTGAGTAAAAATCGTCTAAATCAAAATCGATTGACTCCATTATAAATGTCAAAAAAATTGAATATATTATCAATTTGAAATAATTTATCACAAGCATTTCTCAAATTTTTGAGACATAGATAATTATTGATCCATAATTTAAAAAAAGGTATTGAAATGTATCATGCATCATGTATGCTATTTTATGTAAGGTTGGTGTGTTATCCTTTAAAAATTATCTTTCAAACTGATCCTGGTGGTAGAATTGCTATTGCCGCTAAAAAATTTTAAAAGCAAATTGAATGTTTATATGGTCAGTTGATACAAATAAACACATCAGTATTAAAATGACTCTCGACCCTAAAAAAGCAATCAACCAAATGATGGAAAGGCACAAAGAAGAGTTAAAACGCTCTTATCATATCATGAATGAATATGCAAAGAAAAATGAGGTGTTATTAGTTGGTTCTTCGCTTATGGAGCATTTTCCTTTGAATGAGCTTGCACAAAGTCTTGGTATGTATACTATTATGTACAACCGTGGAATTGGCGGTTATAAAGTAAATGATTTATGGAATGCCAGAGAAGAATGCATTTTTGAACTGCATCCACGTAAAATCTTTATTAATATAGGTACTAATGATATTGGTGATCACTCTTATGTTCAAGATAAATTAATCGTAGAATACAGAAATTTATTAAATGAAATCAAAACGCGCCTCCCTGATGCAAGAATTTATGTTATGGCTTATTATCCTGTGAATGCGAAAGATGATTTTGGTTTTCCTGAAGAAATTCATAAAGCACAATTTAAAACTAGAACAAATGAAGCGATTGCAAATGCAAACAAAGCCGTTGAAAAAATGGCTGGAGAACTTCATCTTCCATTTATAAATGTAAACAATGGATTAACTGATGGAGAAGGTAATCTGAAAAAGGAATTATCAACAGATGGAATTCATATGTATGCGAGCGCTTACCACCAAATATTGAGTAATCTTCGTCTTTATATTGAAGAGTAATTAATTTTAGTTACTTTTTAAAAAAAAGATAAATAAATTTTTTTCTACTTTACTCTTATGTAACAATTTCGCTTTTTTAATTTTTTCAATAAAAACTTTTTTTTACTTTATTTGGTCAGATTTAATATAAAAAATGATTAGAATAATTGAGAACCAATTATGTTTCGCTTTGAACAAAAAGAATTCAACAGCAGAAGTTATTGGATCGATTGGTACGGAAGAAAATATATCAATTCCGCGTTCAGTTAATTATCAATCTAAAGAGTATATTATCGAAGGAATTTGTTCTTCTTCATTTAAAAATAATGCACAAATTAAATCAATTATATTCCCTGAAGATTCGCAGCTACAATGGATAGAAGAATATGCATTTTATGGATCATCAATCGAAAATGTTACCATACCAAAGCATGTCAAAGCAATCGGAAGATTTTCCTTTTCCAAATGCAATCAACTTAAAGAAGTTAAATTTGCTGAAGGTTCTGAGCTTACAGTCATAACGACCTGTTTATTTTCAGAATCATCACTCGAAACCATTACCATTCCAAAAAATGTCAAACAAATCGAAGCAGTTGCATTTCATAAATGCAAACAACTCAAAACTGTTAATTTTTCCGAAGATTCAGAATTAATCACGATAGATGCAGATTCTTTTTCGGAATCAATAATTGAAAGCATAACGATTCCCAAGCATGTTACATCGATTGAAGAATCTGCTTTTTCAGAATGTCGACAACTCAAAACGGTTATTTTCTCCGAAGATTCAGAATTATTCTCAATTGGGCAGTATGCATTTTATTCCTCTTCTATTGAAAGTATTTCGATGCCAAAGACAGTTGAAGAACTTGAAGAAGGTTGGTGTGACAATACCTCTCAACTATTCAACCTTACAATTCATCCCGAAAATGAATGTTTCAAAATCATAGATCAAGAAAAAAAAATGGTCGTCGGGAAATCCAACCCAGACACCCCTGTTTTTGATGTTCTAATTTTTGTATCACGAGATGTTGAAAATGTTGTAATTCCATCCACAGTCAAGTATTTTGGTCCATATTGTTTTTCAGGCTGCAAGAAGTTAAAAACGGTCAATTTTGAAAGTGATTCACTTTTTCTATCCATTGGAACTGGATCATTTTATGAATCCTCGATTGAAAGTCTATCGATACCTTCTTCTTGTTCCGTTTTCAGGAGTGGCTGGTGCGATTTCACTCCACAGTTCCACAAGCTTCTGTTGTCGCCAGAAAACACGTTCTTTCGGTATCTCGACGAAGCGGAGAAAGTTGTTTTAGGCAAAACGCAGCCAAGCAGTGACAACTATGACATTCTTTTATTTGCGTCACGTGACATTGACCACCTAGTTGTACCAAAGACGATTAAGTACTTCGGTGCCGGCTGTTTATCGGGCTGTCAAAACCTCCGAACAATTGAATTTGAAAGTGACTCTAATTTGCAAGAAATAGGAAAATGTTCTTTTTACCAATCTTCAATTGAAGCCATAACTATTCCTAAAAGTGTCAAATTAATCGATATCCTTGCATTTTCAAAGTGTGACAAGCTAAAAACGGTTACTTTTGAAAATAATTCAGAATTGGTTACAATTGGACAATCAGCCTTCAGTGAGTCCTTAATTGAATCAATAACGATACCAAAACAGGTCAAAGAAATAGGATTCTCCTGTTTTTCTGAATGTAAAAATTTGAAAGAATTGAAAATTGAAAATGACTCTGAATTGCTAGATATTGGTCAATATTCATTCTTTAAATCATCAATTGAAAAAGTGGAAATTCCTAAGCATGTCACGTCTATAGGTGACTATTCATTCTCCGAATGTCAAAAATTAAAAACAGTCGAATTCGAGAAGGACTCTGAATTATTATCAATAAGTGGTTTCGCTTTTTACGAATCTTCAATTGAACATATTTCAATCCCTAAGCAAGTTCAGTCAATCGAAGCTTACACTTTCTTTAATTGTCACTCTTTAAAAACAGTCGATATTCCGAAGGATTCATCTCTACTCGCAATTAACGAATATTCATTCTATCAAACTTCTATCGTCGATGTTTCAATTCCAAAATCAGTTAGAGATGTTAGTGATTTCGCATTCTACGGTTGTCAACAGTTAAAGTCCGTCAAATTCGTCGAGGACGGCGATCTTCAATCAATAGGCAAATTTGCCTTTTCTAAGACGTCGATCATTTCCCTCTCAATTCCAGATTACATAATAAAAATTGCTGATCACGCTTTCGCTCAGTGTAAGCAGCTTAAGAAAGTCAATATTCCAGACGACTTGATGCTCTTCAAGCTGGAGCAGTTTTTGTTCTTCGAAGACGCAATTGAGGAAATTTCGATTCCAAAAAGCGTCAAACAGATTGAATTGGGCGCTTTTTATAGAAATGAAAAACTTCGAACAGTGAAGTTTGCTAAGAATTGTGATTTACAAACTATCGAACAAATTGCGTTCTTAGAAACATCAATCAAAAATCCAAATGTTCCTGTATCTGTTGCTAATGTTGCCGAAAATGCTTTTCCACCTCAATAAAAATAAATTCTTATGGTAAATATAAATTTATTTTGTTGTTTATTTGATATTAAAACATTAATGAAAAACGTAAGAGCTTATTCAAAAAGATCATTTTATGATTTGAATTTTTGATTAAAACTATGGTTCAAGTCCCATAATTATATATATTGCAACATGAGATGAAAATCGCTGATTGTATTTTTTATTTATAAAAATCAAAGATAACTTATTAAGTGCTAAATAACATTTCTTTTAATAATGAGAAAAAAATATTTATATAGATAGAATTAGCTTTTGGATATTTAAAATATCGGATTATGCTAATGATCCAAATAATTGATTATTCATAATACTATTTGCCCTTTCTTCTTCAGAATTATCTTCTTTTTCAATATCAAACAAGAATCCAAGAATTCTTCCAACAATCCATATGATAATTCCCAAAGATTGAGCTATTATGTTAATAATTGCAAGAGTATATAATGTAAAAGGGTCCTCCCAAATAGTGAAGAGCACCGTTCTAGATTGTCCATCATAGTATTTTTTAATAAAAGGTGCATAATCTCCTCTATTTGAATTTTCATATTTTGATTGAATATCGTTTACAACTTCTCCAAATTGAGTATAAGGGCAGGTTTCTGCCTCTGGTTCAATACAGACTCTTATTAAGTCGCCTACATTATTTAATTTTTCTGGAGATAAATAAAAATCGGAATATTTATCTGGCTTAAACCTTTTAGTATCACTTGAATAAGCTTTTGCGCATTGTTTTCCCGATATTCTATAATGATTTGTACTATCTTCGAAAGAAGATACCATATAATCCTGGCTTTCAGTATAATTCAATAAACGATAAGCAATAGGAAAATTTTGAATATAATAATCAACAGTGATCCCTTCTTCTTCTGCTTCATTCTTGCTATAATAAGGTCCATCGATCAAATATTCATTCAATGAAAAAATGTTACTTATTTCGCATGTTGATGTAAAATCAGTATCACCAGTTTCGAAAATTTTGCATTCTAGCGAAAGTCCATCAGATTTATACCAGCAAAAACGAAGTTTGCGACTAAAACTGTCTGTGTATGAAAATTGAGTTGCCGCAATTCGAACGTCAGCATAATATTGACGACTATAATGAGCATAAATGCCATCACTATTCAAGGTAAGATAAATATATTTGTATTTATCATTGTATTCATTATAACTCGATGCCCAAAAATTTCTGTAAGTTATAACATGGTTATTAACAGTTTTACCAATATAATTTTCAACTGAAGACCAATTCAAAACATCTTTTTTAACAACAAAATCTTCATAAAGTGTTGAATAATATTGATTGTTTCTAGCATATTCTTGTAGTAATTTATATCCGTGTGAGTAAAGTTCCTTTATAGATTTTTTTATATATTCTTGTGCATCTTTATTTTTAAGAAAAATTTGATAGCCGTATGGATAATCATAATAATTATTATTTGTTTCATCATAAAGATTCCACGAGCAATATTTTTTAGCTTGAAGAGTAAAGATGCCTTGTGTAACCGTGCAACCTAAACCAAATAATGTAGAAATACCACCAAGAATGATCATTAAAAGTATTTTATTGCTGTAAGGTATTGAGAAAATTATTGACATAACAGCAAAAAAGGATGATACACCACCGCATGCTGTTATAATTAAAGATTGAATATAAATTGTTGGTATATATCCATATGGATTTTGAAGTAAAAGTCTTTGTACCGCCGAGTTATCGTATTTATCAGCAAACATTCCAAAAAAGACTGTTGCTGTCAAACATGAAATAGCTAAAATTCCTAAACCTGCTCCTAAAAATACTCTTGATAAGGAACCACAGCTATCTGTAGGCATAAACACTGCAAATGATATGAATAAATCTGTATAAAATATTTCATAGAGAAGTAGAATTTAAAAAGTGTTGTATTCAATTTGTATTGGTAGATTATTGTAGTATACTAAAAGAATTATTTGATAATATTTCAAAATTATATACAATAATATATATATAATTATAAAAATATTTTAAATAATTTATTTAAATTAATATTGAAAAAGATATATCCTTTTTCAAATTTGATTTATAAAAAATTGAATGGTTTTTTTAACCTTAAGGTTAAATGAAATCAAATTGTTTTTAATTGAATTTTTTCATTTTTATTTTGCCGATATACTTGTCTGAAAGGTTTTTTTTTATCTAGCAATAATATATTTGATGGAGGGCTATGCAATCATTTTCAATAACTTTAGGTATTTTTATTGGCGCGTTATATATTAGAAAAGTTAGAAATAGATGCTATTTGTTGTGCTTGATTTAAAAAAAAAAAAAAAAAAGCATGATTTAGTTTTTCTGTAAATATTATTTTATTGAGTTGAAGTTGGAGTTTTTGTTATTATTTTGCTTTGAATCAAATAAAACAAAAAAAAAGTTAGAAAAAAAAAACATGGGAATTTAAAGAATAGTTATAAATAGGAGAAAAATATGTAATCCGAGCCTTTTCATATATAAATTCATATAATCATCAAAAAAAAAATAAAAAGAATTCAAAAATATGTGAGCTTTTCATCATTATACTTGCTCACCTATTTCTCCCCCTTCTTTTTCATTCATAGAATGTTGCTTTTGCGCTTCTTTTTCAAGATCAGAAGAATTAATCATTTGTTCTTCTTCCTCTTCTTCTTCATAAAATAAAGAGAGTCTCTTCAGCATTTCTTCATCTGAATTGGTATTTAAGAATTCAGGGGTTGAGTAATATCCAATGATATCAACTTGATAAGGTCCAATTACTTCAAATTCAACTTTTTCATTCTGTAAAAGTTTAAATTGAATGGAGCAATGCTCGTTTCTTTGTGGAATCAATGTGGCAATGCAAATTGAAGATAATTGTGTTTGAATAATAGCGGATTCTTCTGTTTGATTTGAATTATTCACACGTGTTTGACAATGAGCAAAAAGACGTGTCGGTTTTGTTAAAAAAGACGTTGTATCGATTGGAATATTTAAACAAACATTGGTTATTAATAAATATGGTACATCAAAGACAGTAAGTTCTTCTTTTTTTCCTTCTTTAACAGATAAAGCAAAAAATTTTGGATAATCGTTTGGATCATTGGACATTTTAAAATGATTTATTTCAACAATTATTTGAAAATCTGTACAAAAAGTTTGTATGACATCAAATAAATTGAATATATTTTTTCACTTAAAAAAATATTTACAACGTAAAATATATCAAAAAATCTATTTTTTATAATTTAGAATGTTTATATTTAATACTTTTTATCAAAATGAATTTTGAATTTATTGATATTTGTATAGTCCTTTCAAAACTTTGAATTTATATAAATTTAGAAAATGGAGATGGAGTTATCTCTTAACTCTTCCGAAAAAACAATTATGGATACCCCAGAAGAAAATTCTTACTCTCGTTTACAGCGTTTAAGTAACATGGACAATGATCAAGTTCGAAAGAATGTTTACGCTTCTCCAAGTCAAACCAAAGTAAAGCGTCCATCTTTCCTTCCTATTATAACTGTTGCTATCTTCGCTATTATTTATCTTTGTCCAATTATGAAGATGAACCCTACAGCTCATAGTTGTCTTGCAATTCTTGTTACAGCAGCATTTTGCTGGGGTACAGAAGTTATCCCTTCATACGCAACAGCGTATCTTGTCCCAGCAGCTTGTGTTTGGCTTCGTGTTGGCTATGACAAAGAAACAGGTAAAAGAATCAAAACTTCTGTTCTCGCAACAGACTTAGCAAGCAAATTTACTGATCCTATAATTTTTGTTTTTTTGGGCTCGTTAACAATTTCAGCAGCATTGACTAAATTAGAAATTACTGATCGAGTGTCACATTTTTTATTAAGTCATATAACACCAAGACCCAGAATTGTTTTACTAGCATTAATGTGTTTGAATTTTTGTATAGCTGCCTTTTTATCAAATGTTGCATCAACAACATTAGTTCTTACTTTTTCATTACCTATTATTCGATCTCTTGATCCTGATGATAACTTCATCAAAGCTTTTCTTTTTGGACTTGCTTGGAGTGGTAATGTTGGAGGAATGCCAACAACGATCTCGTCACCCCAAAATATTTTAGCAATTAAGTATATTAATGAAATGGCTAAAACTGATAAGGATAAAATTTCGTTTGCAGGCTGGATTACTTTTGCACTTCCATCGGCTATTGTGCTACTTGTTCTTGATTGGGTATATTTGATTTTATTATTTAAACCCAAAGTCAATCTTCTTAATACTAGATCAAATAATGCTGAATTTAAGCCATGGTCATTTCATCATACTTTGTCTGTTGTTACAACTATAGTTACAATAATTTTGTGGGCCTTAAATGAAACTTTATCTGAAGCCCTTGGTCATGTTGGTATTACTTCACTTATTCCAGTTATGGTATTCTTTAGTTGTGGAATTCTTGATTCTCATGACTTCGGAACTCTCAGATGGTCGACTCTTGTTCTCATGGGAGGCGGACTTGCTCTTGGTGAAGCAATGACTGTTTCTGGTTTACTTGATATCATTGCTGATACAATTTCAAGTAGTTTCAAGCATTTATCAATTTGGGTTGTTTTAATTATAGTTATGCTTATTGAATCAATTTTAACGTCTGTTATCAATCATACATCAGCAGCAGCAATTTTGTTCCCAGTACTTCAAGTTATTGGCGATAGCCTTGGTCATCCAACTGTTCTTTTGACAGTTTCCGCTTTGATGATTTCTTGCTCTCAATTATTCCATATATCATCATTCCCAAATGCACTCATAAGTGGTGTACAGAGACATATGCGAATGGATCCAACCAAATTAACAAGCGAATCTTTCTTAGATGGAAAAAGTTTCTTCCTATATGGTATTTTAACAGTTATCATTGGAATTCTGATACTTGCAAGTATAAGTTATGGTATTGTTATAGCAAAGTTTCATTAATTAAGTGAGTTTATATTATTATATTCATGTTTTCTGCTATTAATTATTAATTAATAGTGAATTGGTCCATTTATTATCATTCATAGTCTGTCTTAAAGATTAATATCAAGATTATTATATTGGAAATGCTATCAAATAAAGATAAAATATTTATTTCCATAGTTTATTTATATTCACAAAAAATTCTATGTTGAAATTTAATTCATCACAAATTTGATGTACGATCAATTTTCAGAAATTAGTTTGTTTGACCATATATAAACACTAAAATTTGAAAATTAATAATAATGTTTTGTTTATTGATAGTTTGCTCATTTTCGATTCATTTAGGTGTTGATTTTGGATCTCAATTCATGAAATCTTCCATTGCAAAAGTAATGGATAATCCAGAAATTGCTTATAACTATGATTCAAAAAGATTAACTCCTTCATTCATAGCTCTTAAGGCTTCATCGAATTTTAATTTTAATAGTTCAGATCCATTAACAATTGAAGATGGAAAACTTCTAAATCCAGTTTTTGGTAATAATGCAATTGAAGTAATGGCGCTCCGCCCATGGCTTGGTTCAGCTTTTCTATCTTCTTATATCGGGTTATTAAAAAACGAGTCTGATCGAATCTCGCACGATTTATTTGTCAATACTTCAGCAGCACGATTATCGCTAAATGAACTCTCAATGATATTTTTTAAGCTTTACATCGATTGTGTTTCGAATGAAAAAATAGTTAATTCTATTAATGTTGTTGTTCCATCAATTTTCACAATTCCTCAACGTAGGGAAGTAGAGACAATTGTTCGTGGAGCAGGATTTAAATTTTTGCGCGCAATTGATGATACAGAAGCCATTTCAAATATATATTCTCTTGAAAAATATAATAAGTTCTCTCAACAACCAAAAACCGTTTTATTTATTGACGTAGGGGCAACATCGATTAAATCTTATTGTATAACCTTCGAACTTAAAAAAGATGAAACGCAAAAATATGGAATTCCTCAAACCACAAGATTATCATATGTTTTTGCAGATGAGCAAGGGGGAGCCTATTTAACTAGGTCTCTTGTTTTTCAAATAATTTCAAAATATGAGCTTAGTGATTTAAAAGATGCTGAATATCAACGTCTTTTTATGGCTGCGGAAAAGATCAAAATACAATTAACTTTGCTTAAATCAGCTTCAACTATAGTGGAAAATATTAACGGCGACGATCGTGAAATAAAAGTATCTAGAGAAGAGCTTGAATCAATTGCCGAATCATTAATACAGAAAACAATAGAAACTGCTAAAAAAGCATCAGATGGCATTGAGTTTGACGATATTGAAGTCATTGGTGGCTCGTCTCGCGTGCCAATTATACTATCGTCTATTCAACAAGCTTTTAATGTGAGTTTTGTTGGTCACTCTCTTAACGCAGATGAAGCTTTATGCGCAGGTGCAGGATATAGCTCACAATTTCAAAATGGAATAAGCAAATTTCAAAAGGTTGTTTTAAATACGCCTTACTCTTCATATAATGTTTCTCTTAAATTAAGTAACAATGAAACTTTTAATATTTGTGAATTAAACGGTTCTTGTATTGATAATATAACAATTAATGACACTATTACGCAGTTCGAACTTATATACGAAAATGCAAATACATCATTACTTAAAACAAATTCATTCGGATATAAAGTTGAAATGAAACCAAACAGCACACTCTTAATTAGATTCTCAAAATCTAGTCCGATTGATGCAATATCTGGAAGAATGTGTGTAAATAGAAGTTTTTGCCAATATATTCCAATGTACCCATTAGTTCCAATTTTTGCATCATCTCCTTCATTTCATGCAATTATGACAGCTCACGCCCAGAAAAAGCGTCTTGGCAAAATTAGAAATGAACTTGAGCATCTTACTCTCAGAGTTATTGATGAAGTAAAGCAAAATGAGTCTGTTAGAGCATTCACAAACGATGAGCAGCGCTTTCGAATTAATGAAGTCGCAGAGAGAACAAAAAAATGGATATGGGAAAAAGCTGACTTAATCACAGACGAAAAGAACTTTACACATCGTTTCAATGAAATCAGAGACGTTATATTACCAGTTTACAACAGAATTCGTGAAAACAGAACAATGATGTTAAATGTTCAATTGATGCTTCGGGCAATTCAGCTTAGCAAGCTGCAAGTTTATCTTGAATGGCCTGTGAACAAGTCATATATAAACAAAACTGAAATTGATAACTTTACTCAACTTCTTAATCAAACCGAAGAATGGTTCTTGAAGGCACTTAATGAAACCAAAGATGCTCCACTTTGGGAAGAAAATAAAGTTAAAAGTAAAGATTTTGAAGCGAGGACTAGAAAATTAACGCAAGAAATGATACGAATTTCAAAAATACCTCCACCTCCTAAAAAGAGAAGTCGTTTAATGTCCTCATTGTCAAACACATGGAGCAAGTTTACAGGTTTATTCAAAAACAGGCCAGTTAAAAAGTCAGCCCCTCCGAAAAATAAAAAGAAAAGCAGTCCTAAGCAAACTCCAAAAGCAAGTCCATCAGCTTCCACAGAAAACTTGAAAGTTAAAAAAGCTACCGATAAACCTGTTCAGAAAGATAATCTGAAAAAATCAAACGAAACAGAAAATGTTGATAATCAACAAGATAATGTCAAAAAAGAATTATAAAATGTTTTAAAATTTTTACATTGTATCATAAATTTTAATTTAAATATTTCTCTCTGTTTAAAATGTTTAATCCTCGGAATTTTTGTTTTTTTTTTATTTAAAATTTTGATATTTTAAAAATCAATTTTTAAATTTTGATATTTTTGGTATATTCAAGACTAATTATGGTTACTTCTTTCTTTCCGTAATGTTCATGAACCAGTTTTTGAAATCATAAATGTGATTTCAACTCAAGAAGAAATCAAAATGTTCATTAATTAAAAAGGTTTATCAAAATATAATAATTGTAATTTGTAAAGTTCAATTTCTAATTCATTTATATAAATGAATTATATTACGTTGTTGTTTTTGATGAATTTTTTATAAGGTGAAGGTATTTACTTTGAAAGCAACTCTTCTCATTTGCAAACAAGTTTTTTCGATTTCAAGCGTGCTCCAAATTTTGCAATGATTTGTTTGCTTGGCATGATTTCCATTTCCATTGAGTCTTGATAAGCATTCAACCATGAAGATCTTCATTTTATTGTAACATGACTTGCAGTCGAGAAATGTAATAGTGGAAAGTTTTGATAGGCTTTGAAAAGCAATTAGAATTTAATTTAACAAAATCACCTGAAAGTTCAATAACCTTGATGTTTTTGTCACCTAGAAAAGAACTGTTTCCAAGTTCTTTCAATAAAGGTCCATATGGTAAAGTGTGTGTGTGTGTGTGTTTCACTTTTTTCAATAAAAAAGGTCTAAATTTGACCTTATATTGATGTCAATCTAATGAGTCAATTCCCTCGCCGAACACAATCTTCATTTGTTCCAAAAATTCCATCATTTCCGAGTCAGCCTGTCTCATTTAAATCAAACTCAACGGAAATTCCTGCATTTAAAACAAAAAAAGAAGGAGTGCAAATAAAGTTTCAAAGCCTTAATGTTACTGATGATCTTACAGACGAATTTAATAATGAAAGCAATGGTTCTAATAATACATCTTCCGAAGTAAAAAAAACAAAAAAAGATTCACCACATTTTGATGAGATTTGTGAAATCGACCAAATAGCAATTCTTCCTTTTTATCCTGTTAAATTTAATCGCTCATAATTGCATCTATACTTTTATTTCATCAGAATCGAAAAGCGGATCCGAAAGATTTATAATCATTTTTATAACTATTACTATGTGTGTTTAAAATAATATCATGAAAAAAAATATTTGGGTTTTTTTTTTTTATACAATATGATTAAGAATCTTCATCAGTGTCATCATCAGCAGCATCAGCTAATTTACTTTGAGCAAGCTTGTTGCCTAAATTAGCTGATTCTTGATAGTATTTCATGGCTTGTCCTTTATTTCTTTTCACTCCGGTTCCTTTTTCCAAGCATTCGCCATATTTATATAAAGCCATTGGATCTTTGAGATCTGCGCCTTTCTTCAAATAAGCAGCAGCTTCGTCATCTTTTCCTTCAGCCTGGAGAAGTTTAGCAAGTTGAACCATTGCTATTGTATGGCCATGATCAGCAGCTTTTTGGAAATAGACTTTTGCATCATCTTTAGGTTTAGAACAAAGACCATTATCATGGGAGATAGCATATGCATACATAAAGCAAGCTTCAGGAAAGTCCTTTTTGGCAGCTGATCTAAATAGTTCAACAGCTTTCTTTTTGTTAGGAACTTGACCATATTGACCATAATATAAAATTTTACCATAATTAGTTGCAGCAACTGGTTGGCTATGTTTGCTTGCTCTCTTTAATTGTTCTATTGCTTTTTTTATATCATCTCCTTCTTTTCGTGTTAATAATGTAACTGCATAATCATTTGCTGCCAGTTTGTTTCCCTTTTTATCAGCACGTAGATATTGTTTAAGCGCTCCATTTATATCGCCTTTTGCTTCAAGGAATTTTCCATATAAATAAAATGAATCCCCATCATTATCTTTATGTAAATTTATAGCTGCTTTGTAATATTTCTCAGCTTCATCATTTTCCTTGTGAGATTGTAGCATCTGTGCATATGTAACGATTGCTTTTGAATACCATTTTTCATGTTCTTCATCTAGGTTATCAATATCTTCAATGCCTGTTGCTTTTTTCATCAATTCCATTGCTGCTTTCTCATTTTTTTCAGTTCCGCATCCAGCTGACATAAGCATTGCATAGTTGTACATTCCAATTTGAGAATTATTTTCAGCTGCTTTTTTATAAAACTGAACTGCTAAAGCATCATTTTTTGCGCAGATATTACCTTTGTGAAGGGCATATCCAGCACTTACCATTGCATCTGTTTGACCATCTTGGGCCTTTTCCAATATCTTTGCAAAATCTTCATTTCCTTCAAGTTCGTCAGATGTTAAATCTTCAATTGGCTTTTCATATAGAATAACGCCTGATGAAGTTTTTTTAGTAAGCTTTTTTACAGGACCTTTTGCTGCTGTTGCTTTAGTATCAGATGCTGCAGGCTTTTTTGGAGGTATCTTTGGAGATGTTAGTAGTTTAATGTCTTCACGTGGAATATCAATATTTTCGAAAATTTGATCTTGATACATTTGGTATTTTTCAATTTCAAGATCTGGAAATATATTTTTTTCATTTTGAAGTGCTTTAATAATCTGACTAAATAATGGTCTCTTTGCTGGATCAGGATCCCATGATTTTGTAATAATCCCTCTAAGAAGAGGATTCACATCATCTGGAAATTCAGGTCTTAATTCGCCTGACAAATATTTTTCATAGAAATCCTCATCATCTAGTAGTTCAATAAGATTTTCTTCGCCATTAGTAATAATTGTATAAATAACTATTGCAAACGAAAAAACGTCAGCCTTTTTCATTGATTTGCTGTCAAAATTATGCTTTACTATCTCAGGAGGTGTATAGAGAAAAGATTCCCTGAATCCATCTTCATCTTCATAATCAGTATAATCAGCATTAAGGTGATCTGGGTAAAAGCTTGCATAACCAGTTATTTGAGGTTCCCAATTTGAATCAAAGTAAATTTGAGAAGGTTGAAGATTTCCATGAAAAATTTTATTTGCGTGAAGATGCATCATGGCGCAGGCTGTCCCAAATATAACCTTTGCTTTTAGTAAATTAGTGAGACGCTTTTTTAATGACTCTGATGAATAAATATCTAAAAGAGATCCATTTGGAAAATGTTCTGCAAGAATAGTTTTTTGTGGTATTAAATAATATCCATAAAATTTGCAAATTCCTGTATGAGGTTTTAATTTTATGTATACATCTATTTCATGAAAAAATTCTTTTTGTATTTCAGCCTCATCAGATGATTTTCCATTTTTATCATTAATAAATTCGCACATTGTGCAAAATGATTCTTCGTCATCTTTTTTTTTTGAATTCATAGCAGAATGTAATGATTTATGATAATGAATTGTTTTTTCTTTGACAATATCGAAGTATGTCTTTTGAAATTTGATTTCTTTTTTTTTTTTGAAATTATCAAAATCAAGAAGATGATCTTGATAATCAGAGGCCTCTTTACCTTCTGTTAAAATTATGCCTTGTGTTTTTTTTTTTGGTCTTTGGCTTGCTGGGATAGAACCTGACATCTGATTTTTGAAATTGATCTTTTTAAAATTTTTGACCGGAAATAGCTTGGCATAAATTCAAAAACAAACCTGTGAGCTTTTTCTCATAGTTTTTAAATTTTTTATACCATTCAATTATTCATTAATAATACATTAAAAATTAATTATTAAATATCTATCAAAAATCAAATGATATTTTTTATTAGCAATTTTTTAACTTTTAAAATGATGGGTTTCATATAACATATCAAAATTTATAAAATCTTTTCATTTCATATGTCAAAGATTTTGAATATGATAAGATTTTCTACCAAACTAAACTTTATCTTTGAAATTATGTTCAAACAAAATTTATAATTTTATAGAGAATTATTAGAAAAAATCATATATAGCTAAATAAAGAAGAAAAAACTATTATGTATTGAAATATTGAAAAAATAAACTTTTTTGCCTTAATTATGAAATAATTATAAATGATCATGTTATATCATAGATAAGATATGTTTATAAAATCAAATTATATAAATGTTTTTGAATAATATCTTTTATGATTAGAGATCAATTAGTTTGTGGTGTCAAAAAAAACTTGATGAATATGAGGTTATTTTATTTATATTGATGATTATTTTAAAGAGCATCAAATAAATAAGAAAATATAATAAGATTACAAAATAGAACCTAAAATTCAAAGAGAAATTGAAACTTTTTGATGACCAAAAAATATGGTTATACTCTTAGTTTCACACCCAGAAAACAAAGAGGTATTCATGTAGAGAAATTGACGAAATATTGTAATATTGATCATATTTTCTTTATTTTTATTTTGTTACTAAGAATATACTTTAATGGATAAGAATTTTATACTCCTATTTTTGAGATATTTCTATTTTCATTTTTCTGAATAAAAATCGTTTTATAATTGAGAGGCTATATAATTTTTTTTTTTATAAAAATTGATGAAATATAAATATATATATATAGTTTTGTTTTATTAATTATTATAGAATATATATCTTGATAACATATTAATACTTATATGTTTAAAAAACATTTATTTTCTAGAGATACACTTGTTTATATTGTATTCTATTTTTAATAAATTTTTAACTTTTTCAGTTATTATATTTTTTATATTGAAATAATAAACATTTTATATCCTAGTAATATTTTGATTAAAACATTATTTTATTTTATATATATAATAGATATTATTATTTATATACTTTTAAAATTTTATATTTAAGTTTTACATAATATATTAGATAGATAAATTAACAAATAAAAAATGAAAAATTCAATTAAACGATGATTATCAATTGAATTTCTAAAAAAATATGTTGCTTTGTATTGTGATTATTTTTTGGTTTTCAATATATTAAATATTATAATTATTTTTATAATATAGTAATTAATAATTATACTTTATAAAAAATATTTTTAATAATATTTATATGAAGATGAGCAAATTTATATTTTTCAATAATCACTTCACTATTAACCTCACTTCACCGAAAATAATCATCTCACGTCACTAAAAAACAATAACGTACAAAAATACGATGAAAAATATTTCAAAATAATGCAAAATATTAATTACATTTTTCTTTAAAATGAGAGTATAAAGTAACTTATATACATAATAAAATTTATATAAATATTTATTACTATTATATTGTACAATTAGTATATAATTATATCGTAAATTAATTGAGAAATAAGTCATTTTCTTTATTTTTTTATGTGAATTAATATTTAAATCTATATATGGCTAATAAAATGGAAATACAACAGATAATATATTTTATAAATAAAATACAAAACATTATTATTAATTTGTAAATCATAAGTATTTTATTTGACCCGAGATATAGACGAAACATTATTTTTTAAATGGTTTTTAAATTCTCAACATCCGTTAAAACCAATTATGGCAAATGTCAGTATTGGATATATAGAAGTGAATAATCTTAATATTTTTTCATAAGATAAAATATTCATTCAATTAAAGTAAAAATAAAAAAATCAAATAACGAGTTTTCACTTCACATGAATACCTCTGAAAACAAATAACATTTGTGAAAATCGTTTTTTCTTTATTTAAAAGACGTTTCTAAAATATTTATTAATTTAAAAACAATGATTTTACTGTGTAGATGAAAAAAATGCATTTGTTTTTTATTTTTAAATATGAGAAATTATATTTTATAATACAATAAGACAATAATATATAGAATGCATATCTAATGAGCAATTATATTACTTAAAATATCAAAAGTCAATGATTGAATATATTTTTGATAGCTTATAAATGATAAGATTATATAAAAACTTTCTTTTTCACAAAAATAGCTTGTTATTGCAAAGTTAAATATGATATGTAGCAAAAATAATTAATAATTGCTCTATATAATTATAAAAAAAGATGGAATTTATATATAATCATGATAAATAATATTTAATCATAAAACTAAAACACAAAAAAACATTATATTCAATATTTTGTGATCATATGTTTGTTAACCGCGATTTTGATACAGCTTTATCTATATTTGTTCTAAATTGAGTTACTCTTCCCTTAGGGATAGCAGCATGATTAGTTTTTATAATCCTAACTGGCTGATTTCCAGTAACCGGCCGATTTGGTTTTCTGTCACCACATGCTGTGTGAGATGATCTATTTGGAATTGGGATTATTTCGCTTCGAATTGCGTGAAAAACATCTATGGCAAGTTTTTCACTAATTGAATCGATTATGGAGTTGAAGTCTGTTTCATGATTTGAGGTTTCATTTTTAGATCCAAAGTTTGTAAATAGTTGTGAAGAATTCTCGATTGACACTGGGGTGGTAAACATCTTAGTCCATTGCGAATGTTCTCGCCAAACCGCGTTTCCTGGAAAAAGCGGGTTTGACATTCAAATATGAAAGATTTTTACGTTTTCTATTTAGCCGTTATTTACGATAGAAATTTCGACTCAATAGAAAGCATCATATTTTAAATTTCTTTTAAAAGAAATTTTGGATGTGCCCAAAAAGGAAAATGATATTTATCATCAAATTTAAAAACAAAATGTAAAATTAATAGAAATTTAATGTTATTTGGATATATTTTTTAAAATTTATTTGAGGTAGCGCATTTGTTAATACTAAGAACTTCAAATAAAGTATGGAATATAATCAAATTGATTTATTATCACAAAAATTATTTAATTTGATTTTAATGTTCGATGCAATTTTAAATCTTAAGATATATGCATATCAGTAATTGAAATATTGTTGATATGTTCAATGAATTCGGAATGTTTATTTAGAAATGTTGAATGTAATTACGAATAGTAAAATATTGAATAAATGAATTCTATGAGTTTTATAAAAAAAAAAAAAAAATGTGGAAAATTGCAAAACTCAGAAAAAGAATAAAATAATTATTATTAAATATTTATTTTTAATTGTAGAATGCTAAATATATCCTTATTATTATATAAATAAATCAAATGATTATGTTTTCGATTAGTTTTACCGATAAAAATTTTATCATAAAATATATTTCTTTGAATTTTAAATTATCATATATCATGTGCTATTTCTTATTTTATTGTGTTATTTTTATTATACTTTATCATATTTATATTATTAATTTAATTTAATTATTTTGCATTCATATTGTATTTTATTTTGCAAGAAAATCAAGATCAAATTTTGTAGAGCAATAAATTTTGAAAACAATATATTGTTTATAAGTCTATTCAATACATGATGGTTATAAGAATTTCATTTGATATTTTTTTTATTGTTTATTATAAATTTTATTCGAAGGCATTTAAATTGATGAGAAAAAATTTGAACAGCCATAATCTCCAAGGTATCACATGATTTCCCGATTATCTGAATATTCTCAATATTTAATTGAAATTTTGAATTGATTCAAATTAGTATTTAGTAATATATCTGCCAAAAAAATAAAATTATCGATTATTTTATCTTTATTTTAAGTATCATAGTGTTAAAATATTGGGAAAATAATATTTATGAATATTATAAAAAAATTAAAGAAAAAAATAATCATTTTGGTAAAATTTAAAAAAAAAAAAAAAAACATAGTTTTATTAAAATAAGAATTAAATCTAAAAGCAATTATAAAGATATATCTTAATATATGTTTATTGGATAAATTTTTTGACATCAAATAATTTTATATTCACAATTTTGAACCCAAAAAGAGTGAAATGATCTTTATTTTACAAAATGCGTCTTCATGTAAAAGCAATTGAAGCAAATGATGTTCCCAAGATGGATACAATCGGAAAATCAGATCCATATTTGGAGTTTAGATTGAGTACATCAAATCAAGTTTGGAAAACAAAATATAAAAAAAACACCTATGAACCTGTATGGAATCAACAATTTGACTTACCAATCACAACTCAAGGTGATGACGTACTCACTGTTACTCTTTATGATTATGATACTGTTTGCAAAAGTGACAAAATTTCATATTTAGATTTCCCAATTAGAGATTTCGTTGAAGACGAAATTACAGATAAATGGTACGATTTCACTTCAACCAAGAGTTCAAGGAAAGGAGGAAAAGTAAGATTAGCGTTTCATTATGCTCAGCCTGGTGTTCCACCTTTCAAAGATAGGAGTGAGTACATGACACAAGAAGCCGAGCCTGAACCTGAACCTGAACCTGAACCACAGCCTGAGCCTGAACCTGAACCACAGCCTGAGCCTGAACCTGAGCCTGAGCCTGAACCTGAGCCTGAGCCTGAGCCTGAACCTGAACCTCAACCTGAGCCTGAACCAGCTCCTAGTCAGGAGTTAAATCAATATGAAGAATACCCAGAAGAAAAAATTGATGAAAATGCATCCCAAGAAGTTAAAGAGGAACATGAATGGAACCACAATGTCAGAGAAATCACGAAAGTCGTCAATGACTTAACAGAAATTAAAGCTATTAACTTCTGTTATGTTGATCGTTTGATTAACATCCGTGGAAAAAATAAGCCCATTGCATTTTATCTCAAACCTGTGAGTTCAGAACTTTCACCAAATGGTGTTTTCATTTATGATACAACACGACTCTCTAAAGATCGTAGCCTTTACTTGTTTGTTGGTCCAGAAGCAAATCAATTCCTCGAGAAATCAGGCGAAAAGCTTCTTGAAATGTTGATTGAAGAAACCAAATGTCCTAATGTAATCAGAATCATTCGTGATATGAATTCTCCTGGCTTTGATAAAATGATCCACCAAATGGGAGGAAGTAAGAAAATGATTCTATCTTCAAATAACTATGGAGATCAATTTTTCTTCCAGAATCAGTTTTTCAAAACATTATTCCATGTATACGTTTTTACTGCAAATAATCAAATGGAAGCCTCCAATGACCTCAATTTTGATACCCTTCCGCCAAATTGTGCAGCTGTCATTGATACTAGTGATTCTTCACTTTACTTGTATGTTGATCATGTTGATCCAACAAGTGAAGAAGAAAAGCAAACACAAAATGACGCAATCACTTGGATGGGAAAGCAACCTCAATTAGCTAAAAGAGAATTACTTGTTTTCGATAAATCGAAAATTCCATGCAATCTTAAATTACTATGCAATAAATAAAATAGTTGATTCTTTCTATTTTTTTTTTTTTTTTTTTTTTTTTTTTTTTTTTATAATCAAAGACATCATAAATCCTAGGCAAAGGGAACAATCTCAAGATTATAACTTTGGAAAGAGGTTTAGAATTGAACTTTTTCAATAAGTTTTATTAAAATCTAAAACGTTGGTATCTTTATTAATATCCTATAAATAAAAATAATAATAATTTCATAATTATATTTAAGTCATATTGTAAATATTAATTTTTATAAATAAGCATTTTTATCTTTAACCAAAGAGATTACGTTATAGGCTACAAAAAAATTGCATTAGACCATATAAAGGTAGAAAAAAAGATGGATTTTATATAATATTGCAATATGATATAATATACGATGACTCAAATGTAATTTCTGAATAGAATGATAAAATTGACGTACAATATAAAAATAAATTTATTTATTTTTTTAAGAGAACATTTTACAAATTGATAAGTTTATTTTTTTACATAATTGAAATTGAAAAAAACAAAATATCTTTACCAATATAAAATAAAAAAAATTAAATATAGAATATATATTTTTTTCTTTACTTATTTTATAAATTTAAATTTCATTTGGTTGAGAAAAGTAATGCTTATTTTTGATCATATTAAATCTGCATAAAAGTTGTGATCCTGATGTATAACTTTCATTTTTTTCAGAATAATTGGTTGATAAATATGGTTTAATGTTTAAAACTTTTAAAATTTGAATAGTTTCGGGTATATTTTTTTCTGAAAAAGTGCTAATTTCATTTACCACAAATTTCCTTATATAAAAGCATTCATTTATTATTTTTTTATCATCTATATCAATATTGTCATCATCATTGTAAGTAGGAACTCCTGCTATATTATTTTCTTTGTAATTTGGAATTTTCACTATGTTATTTTGAAAAAAAATTTTCTTTTTAATTATTTTCCTAGCAACTATGCTCAAAAATAAATCGGCATCAAGTGAATCATTAAGATCAGATCTTACATTCCCAAAAAAATTTTCTTCGCATTTAGTAGATATTCTTTCAGTACCAACATTTTCGGAACTATTTTTTATGGAATCTCCTAAGCAAACTATAGAGTTCAAGTATCTTATAAGATCAATTTTTCTATAAAAAGATAATTTTAATGTATTTTTTGTTTTTTTTGAAGAAAAACGATCATTTGGATCTGAATTTGGGAAATTGTGAAGTTCAAATTGAAAAATTGAGAAGGCAATATTCAAAAGATTCAATCGGTCTTGTCGTCCAATAAAAAGAACTTTATCTGCTAAATACCAAAATGTGAATGGTAACAAATAATAAGCAAAAGATATAGTTTCTTTTTGTTTAAGTGATTCAATGAGAACTTTTGGTGAAAAAAATTCTAATGCATATTTATCTTTAAATCCACTTTGTATACTTTCATCAGTAAATGCTTTACTTTTTCCTACAGTTAATCCTAAATATAATCTTACAACATGTTTATCAACACTCTGTGATTTTTTATTTAAATATAATTTGCATCTAAAAAAACGTTTTTTTTGGCTTTTTAAAGCGTGAAAAAAATCTGTAGAAAATGATAATTCTGGCATATTTTTAATTGAATCATACATACTCTGAATTTCTGGGTTATATTTTTTATTTATAATAGATGTGTGCCATGGATTAGTGGGAGTGTCTGCATCAGTACATATATATTTAATTACAAAACCGTTATTTTTAGCAATTTCTCTAATTTTTTTTGAATTTTCTAATGTTTTTTTACTCATCCGACCGTTTAAGTCAAATTCAATATAAATTGGAACATTTGGATAAAAATTATTTATTGGTTGAAGGTAATATAAGCATAAATAATTATTTTTTTTATGATTATTGAAAAACATTGGATTTCTTATTCCAATTGTTTGGTCAATTGCTAATGAACAGTTGATTAATGATTCAAAATTCTGAAAAAAAGTATTTTTAAATTCATTAAAAATAAAATCCGTTTTTTCAATTGAAGTAAGTGATATTTTATAATCTCCTAAATATTGACGTGAAAAATAATATAAAGTTGTGATAGAAGGTACAGGTATAATCTTTTGTAGTGCTTTATATGAACTTGTATTAGTAAAGTACAATCCAAGACAAATGGTCTTATAAAAATCTGAATATCTTCTTCCATAAACTGAAACTTTTGCATTTTCTATTAATTCTTGTATGAATAAATCAAAAGAATCATTGTTATTTTTTCTAAATAACAAATATTCAGTTGTATCATACCATATTTCACTTTTTTTATTTGATTCTGATTCAATTGTAAATTCATTAATAGCTTCTTGATTTTTTTTATTTAAGTCATCTATTTTAGCTTTTAATTTATTAATTTCTTGAATTAGTCTAATATATTTAAAATAATAGGAATTTTTTTTAGAAACATCCTCTTTTAGCTTGTTGTTGTACTCTTTAATTTGTTCAATTTCTTCTAATAATTTTTTGTTTTCTATTTTCAAATTTTGAAGAACTTTTTGATATTTATCTTCCATTTTGAGATAATTATTTTCCAACGTAGTGATTTTTTCAAGTAATTGTGTAATTTGAATAGATTGCTGTTGGTTTAGTTCCCAAATATGATTATATGAAAGTTGATTCATGATTTAGATTAAGAAAAACGCCTATAAAAAATTGAATTAGTTTTTTTATGAAATATTTGAATGATCAGAAAATTGTGTTAAGTTTTATGAAATAATTGTATATCTCAGAATATCGAGTTCTTTTTTATGAAATAATTGAGAGTGTGTAAAATATAAACAATTGAAAAATTATGAGTAAAATAACATTTCTGATGTGAAAAAATAAGTAAAGTATTCAAAGATAAGATCTATCTAGAATAAAATTCCCATCGTCGGAATTTTGGATTTTATAAAATAATTCTTCTTAAAATTGCAAAATATTATCAATATTTCAAGTTTTAACTCAAACTAGCCAGATTTTTTGAATCAAAATTCATGGAATCATCTATGGATTCAAAAAGATGTGAGATATTCTAAATATATTTTTTAAAAATGTTATTACTTTTAATGTATATTTTACAAATAAAAATAAACATTCATAGTAAAATTTTTGCAAAATTTGTATTTTTGTTGTCATTTTTTGAATACATAAAAATTGAATGTACACCTTAATAGGGTCTATTGCATTCAAAAAAGCCCCCACTTTTTGAGAGAGTAGATATTTCCTAAAAAAAGGAGGGAAAGACATTAAAAAAAATTAATAAGAAAATATTTATAATAAAAAAGATAAATAAAAGCTAAAAATAAGAAAACTGAGTATATGTGTAAAAATTTTAGAAATATCGAATGATAATTAAGAAAATTGTTAAAATTAAGAATCCTCGCTACGCTGCGGTTTGTAGAATCAACGCATAATGGGGGCTACGCCCCCATTCGTCCAATATTTTTGCGGAGCCTCAGCTCCGCAAAAATATTGGTCGCTCCCTTTCGGGCCAGGCCCCCCCTAGCCCCCCAAGGGGGGAAGCCCTCCGGGTGTCAGCCCTTCGCTCGAGTTTTGGTTCCTTGTTGTGTTCTGGAAATGAAATAGCTCTTTTTTACTTCAAAAAATTTTTATCTTCTTGAGTCAAACCGTTTTATTTTTACTTATTTGGACATATTCCCAGAAAAAGTGGGGGCTTTTTTGAATGAATCTTTTTTTTAGCCATCGGATCACACAATTTTTTTTTTCTTTAATTCCTTATTTTAATTTAGTTTTTATTGAAAAAGTGAATAAGAAAAAACCGTTAATATTTATGTTTCAAAATAAAATTGAATTAAAATTCATAAATCTAAAAATAAACTTAACAAATTTCAATTAAACCAACTTTAAAAAAATATATATATCTTTAAATTTCATAATTATAATATTAATTAAATCATAAATATAATTTAAATATGTAATACAGATTAATATAAATATATAAACATAATAATTCTTTGGCAAAATTTTTGTTTCTATACCTCTCTTTTGAATTAGTGTTTTTAAACTCAGAAAATATAATGTGTAAACTATTCAATGTTTTGATCTTTATTTTTTATTTATCTCAACATTTAAATCATCTATATGATTTTAATTTAATAAATATAATATTTACTAAAATTATAAACCAATTATTAATATTTAATTATGAATTTTTGTAAGTTATTCCAAATTATTGATTAGTTATCTATATTCAAAAACTTTCATACCAAAAGTTATGTATTATATAAATTATTATGCATGATAATAAATATAATTGTATTTGTATTCTTAATATAATATGAATTGTGACTTTTCTAAAATTTCTGTAATTATAACTAATTGAAGAATATTAAAATTTAATAATAATCAGAAAGATCTTTTTTCTTTTCCTATTTTAATGGACTGGATTATCTGATTAAATATATCAAATAATATAAGTAGAAAACTTAAAAATTCTTGTATGACACCCAATAACATTTAAAAATTCGGGATTTCAATATTATTACCATATTTCAAACCAAAAACATAAGTTTAAAAAGAATATATTATATGCCAAAAATAATCTAAATAGTTATTTTAGTACTCAAAATAAATCACTAAACTAATTATGTTTGATGATGTATAATACAATGACGCATATCGATTTTAATGATTTTATTTATTGATCGTTATATTGGAATCGTTACTTTTATCAGAAAAAATTGAATTTAATTTTCAAAATTAAGTGTAACCGCAATTTTATATAAAACCTCTTTTTGAATAAAATAATTCAATCATATTCAGCACGATCTCTCAAAAATATTTCACTTTTTGAATGTTATTATTTTTTAAAAAGAGGAATTAATCAATTAACGATAAAAATAAATCATTTATTTATTACATGTGGTTATTTATATTTTTCGAATTAATTTTATTTACATAAGCCATTTGAATTAATTGTATTGAAGTTAAACTCAAACTTTGAATGTTTTTGAAAAAGTTGTGTTGTAATTCAAAAAAAATCCGCCGCCAATTTTTGAGAATAAACGAATATACTAAATTGAAGTTGCAACTTTTTGATGATGGAATCGAAAATATTTATGTAAAGCAAGATAATAAATCTTCTATTGGCCACCATTTTGTTTTAAAATCACAAAATTAAATACAAAAGAATATTTTAAAAATATTGAAAAATAAAAAAAATAAAAAAGTAAAAATAAGCTCGTTGATTATTATTCTTTTGAAATTAAACTAACTGAATATATTATAGAGTCAATTAACATTAATTGGTTCGATTTATCATTATAATTTTGATTTAATGTTTCAATTGTAAAAGAAGAGACTTCATGCGTGACACATCACGTTCATGAAGATCTGAGCGGTTAAAATCAATATATGAGACTGTTTTCTCCCATTTATTATCATTGCTTTGTTGGTCAGCAACAGTTTGTTCATCTACCTCTTTATTGTGCTTCGCGCGCTTCTCTTGAGAATCGTGAAGGTTGTCGTAGTATTTGTCGAGGGAAGCTTTAGCTTGATTGCGGATATCCTCATTTTTCTGTGCTTCTTCAGAGTCGAGTTTAGCAATTTCTTCATTCTTTTTAGCCTTCCATTCGATAAGGGCTGATGGTTTTTCAGGTTCAGTAGGTTGATTTGCGCTAAAATCATTCGTACTATTATTGTTATTAGTATTACTCGTAAATAGGTCGTCATCGTCATCGTCATTCGCAAGCATATCATCGAGCTGGGAAGCTGGTTGAGATCCTTGCTGAGATCCTGGTTGAGATCCTTGCTGAGAATTCGGATACGAAAGATTGTTGTCAGAATTGTTGTTTAATGGCTGTTCAGTAAGTTGTCCACTCTGAGAATTAGGTTGCGAGTTTGGTTGAGCATCTCCCTGTTCATCTAGCATTGAGAATAAATCGTTGCTCATTTTTATAAAAAAAAGTGATTCAAAGCCGCAAACAAACTATGTTAAATTTGGCGGTTATCGATAGCGACAATTTATTAAATATCAATAAACTTATTAATTTCAGCCGCAATTTTATCTAAATCGCACGAGAAAACCATTGGAATATCTTTTATGATATCTTTGTCATCAGGATGAAGTAGGTTTTCGATTAATTCTCCTTTCGATTTCCAAATAAAAGACGATTCCAATACTTCGTTTTGAAAAAGAAAATTTATTGCCTCAATTTTGATGACGATACGGAATACCAGATTTTCCTTTAGTTTGGAAGATGAAAATTATCATAACGGATAATTGCTTTATTTCAGCGTCAAAATCGAAAAACTTTACATAGCCTATCATTTTTTCGAACAATTTTTCCATATGAATGTCAATACTTTTTAATCATTTAGAGAACATAAATTTTTTCTCTGCATATTTAAATCATTTATATTTCTATTTATCAAAAGCCAAAAAAATATTCTCAATTCAGTATATGTTGCAAAAAAATTTATCAATTTTTAGATATATTATCATTTCTCTTCATTGTTATTTTATATTATAAATTATTCATAATTAAAGCCAGATATTTTAAGTTTGACGTATTGGACTTGAAGTATTTGTGATAATTTAATAAATCGTTTTTAATCTCAAATATATCCTTTCAATAAAGGGAATTAATTATTTACAACAACTATATTTAAAAAAATTGAGAAAATAAATGTTTATATTAATTTAAAAAGTTCCAGCCGTGGTGAATTCAGTTTTTTATTACATCTTTTGAATGAATATTTTCTGAACCCACTTTTTCAATGATGAAGTATTTTCTTATTGGGAGTAAGGTTTTATATAAAACGGCGGTTTTTCAGAAAATTGCATGGTTCCCAGAATTTAAATTCAATTTTTTGAGGGGAAAGTGTAAATGCCTTCTAAAATGATCAATAAAAGAAATAAGGAAAAATAATTATTACCATTAAAATATCTATAAAAAAGTATTTTTGAAATATGGGATCTTTTTGAGTTTAAAGAAAGCTATACGAGAAATATTGGAAATATTTAATATTTTATAGAATTAGTTAAATTCGGTTTGAATTTTAAATTAATGGTATAGCATTAGATACCATTTCTTTTATCAGTGTTTTTATTGAGTCTTTATGTTTTTTGAATATTTTTAAATAATATATTTCATGATAGCATTGATGTTAAATAAATATAGCATTATTCTTATTAATATGCTTGTTTAGTGATATAGTGTAAATAGGTTTTCAGTCTTATAAAGCATTTAATAGGTTTTTTTTTTTAATAATTTGTTGATTATCAGTACATATAAAAATTTAGGGGGGACCTTTCCCCGTTTACTATTTTTAAAAAAACGATCATTATTTAACTTGAAAATTATCGTTTAAATTCAAATTATCATTGAATTATTAAAAATGAAATAACTAAGTGAATATTTATTTTATGATTTTCATTTTTGGTACTCTTGTTATATAATATGTTTTTTTGAATATCTAGGGCTCAAACAGCTAATAACCAAATCAGATAAAGAAAAATAATAATTTTTTCGAAAGACCTTTGATGAATTGGTGCATGTTATATATTATTTGTAAGTTTGAGACCTAGATTATTTATGTTGATTTATACCGTTTCAATATATATATAAATCAGATAATTGGTAATAATAAGGATTGAGTTATTTTTTTAAAAACATTCTAAATTGTAAATTTCAAGAAAAATGATCTATGCAAAAATGAGGTTAAAACTAAAAATAACAATTTTTTCATATTGATATAAATTTATATATTTATTAAGGTTAAAAAGAACTGAAATATATTTTTGTTTTGCTATATTATTTTGCAAATAATTATTCACTTATAAAAAATGATTGAAAAGTTTTAATTATAATAAGTATATTATATATGATGCATTTTTTTAAATTAAATATATGGTTTACAATTGGTTTTTACAATTTTTTGTCTAAGATTGATTATAATATTTTCAATTTGAATAATGAATATAGAGAATATTGTAATTATTAATTTATATTATTTTTTAATTTTATAATAGCAATATTTAGATTGCAATTCCAAGTTATTTTCTTATTGGATAATCCGTTTATTTTTTTCCTTTTTTATAAAGAATTATTGAAAAATTCAATAGAAATGCTATAAATTTAATTGAATTATAATAATTTTTTAAATACAAAAAAAATAAAAATAATTCAATATTTCAATAATGATTTGAATTTCATTTAAAAAATGATGAGACCTAAAAATACAAGTATCCAATCAAAAAATAATGGAAAAAAAGCAATTTCTGAAAAAGAAGAATTAAAACATATGTCTTCAAATAATTCAAGAAGCCCAACTCCAGAACAAACAAGAAAAAATCAATCAACTCAAACAAATTTAGGATTTGGAATGAAAAGCACTCTCATATTTGCAATATCAGTTTTATTAATAGTTTTTTTAGTCATAATAAAAGCGATTTAAGTAGACTTTGATATAAAAATCCTTATATTTCTCTAAATAATGTATAGGATATGAACATTTAAGAATTCATTCGTTAAGCAATAGTAGAATTATTATTATAATATTTGACTAAAAATTTTTTTCATCGTTTTCCTCAGAAAGGTACCCCTTAAAGAGACGTTACATTATTTATCATAATTTTATACCAATTTAATCATAGATTATGCACAAAAATTTGTTTTACAAGAAATCTGATATCAAATATCGTATATAAAAACGAAAGTGTAATTATTTTTACTTTTTATTTCTTATATTATCTTCATTAAGCTCTCTCGTATAGAACTTACTAGCATTCGGATTGCGACGGAACAGAGTATTAAGAGTTTTATAATCTCTCTTAGCAGTTAACTCGGTAATAGCTCGTTTAAGTACTGTTAAGTCGTCTGTAGTGTATAACTCTTCTTGACTTGTTTGTGTTGTATTCTTACTCATTTCTATGTAATTAAACTCACACATTTCTCGCACAAAAACAATACTATATTCGCATTATACAGTTTAAATATGGTACAGTCGTAGAGTCATGAAGCATGTCTCCCAGCTTCGGCGGCAGGCATGAGTTCGATTCTCCTAAGTACCGATTTTCTGTGTTTTTTTTGTATAAATTGGCCTCTTATTTGAAAAATACAGTCATGGGTGAAGAGGTGATTTCTCACCCGATTTTCGTCACCTGTTATTGAATTAACCTTGTTGTGATATTATTATAAGTGTTATTAAACGAATTGAATGATAGTATTGAATAGATTGAACGAATGAAACGAATAATTGAATTGAATGAAATAGAATGATGTTATTGAATGAAATAGAATCGAATGAACGAATAATGTCGAATGGAATTGAATGAATGATAGTATTAAGCAAATTAACTAGCATATTAAACGAACTGAATTGACCTTATTGAACAAATTGAATGAATTGAATGAATGATGTCGAATATATTAACTACACTATTAAACGAACTGAAATGACCTTATTGAGAATATATAAATGAATTGACCGGAAGCAATAAGGGATAGAAAAATAAGGTTAGATCTAACCTGTTAACCTTAATGCATTTTACATAATTTGAGTGCTGGTTTTGAACGAACGAATGCATTTGACCTCTTATTTGGCCTTAGAATTTGATTATTTAGAAATGAATTGAATGCTATTGCAAGTGCTATTGAATGAATGAATAATGTTATTTCTCATTGGCCTCTTATTTGATTATTTAGAAATTGTTTGGATTGGTCATCTGTTCACTCCATTTTCTAGGAGCATATTGTGGTTGTTTAAATGAAAGCTGTTGAATTCTCGTTCCTGTTTCGTCCTACGAACTGTTCAACTGATGATACGGTATCTAATGGGGTCTGAATGAATATAGACAATAGATTTTCCTTCAGTGACTGACCTGATTGGATACATGAAGTAGCAATAACTATATCAACGTCAGTAGTGATAGTGGACCGTCTGGGCAGGGGATAAAAAATGACCCCCTCGTCATAGGATTTACAGACCCCAAACCTCAGCTACATGACTCAAAAAATCACCACTTTTTCAAAATTAGCCCTCGAAACTTTCACAAAATGGCATAGACAAATTTTAAATAAATTGACAAACTCCCAAAAATAACAACAACGAAAAATAACGAAAAATAGAACTTTCAAAAATTTTTTATTTTTTTATCAGCAATTTATAATGTCAAACCAAGCCGAACAATTAAGCATCCTCATTAATAGAATCAACAAAAAGCTAAAAGGTTGGAGACCTGCATTAAAATACCTCTACGATAATGATGATGTTGTTGACGGAGTACTAAAAGAGATAAATCACTTTATTGAACAACTAAAGAAATTCAACGGACCTATTGAATTAATTGCTGAACTTGAAGAACTCATTTATTAGACAATTCATTTAATTCATTCTCAAGCTGATGAACTTTATTTTTGAGGCTGTTGATGTCTTCAATAAGAGACTCACGAACGGCAAGACCATCAGAGCCCAACATTCCTGATTTGATATTGTTGAGACATTGTTTGTAATCATAACACTTTTCTTTCAATCCTCGTTTGATACGTTTTAATTCTGGTATTTCTTTCTTGTATTCTGTTAGTTCACTCATTTAATAACAATTAAATGTCTGCTATTAATCAAATGAGAACCATTCATGATGATAAACACAAAAACTATTTTGATAGATTACAATTAACGATGCAAAAGAAGAGAACAAAAATAAACTCAGCACCGACAGTGAAATGTTATAAAGAAAAAGGTAATGTATTTCATGAACCACAGCCAAAAACGACTAAATCATTAAATCATCATGATTCACTTAATCATTCGGTGGTTGTCAGGAGCAACAACATTTAAAAAGTATTCATTAATGACTTTTGATTGCTGATCAACAACATTTGAAAGCTTATTGATATGTTCTTCAAGTATTTTATTTTTGTTGTTTAATTGATTGATTTGTTTAGTGAATTCATTTAATGATTCCTTCATTAGTGATATATCAGCTTTGATGTTGTCGTTTTCGAGTGTTTTAGTGATTGTGTTCCCAACTTTCTTCAAATAAATGTTGCCATCACAGCGTTTGCCGTCTTTGCAATTACGTTTAGTGATTTTGTATTCATTACCGTCATTAGTGATGATTTTATAAATCTTGTTCAAATAGTTAGTCGTTTGTGTTTTCATTTGCTCGATATTCTTT
The DNA here is from genome assembly GCA_039105265.1 of Tritrichomonas musculus. Taxonomy (NCBI): domain Eukaryota; phylum Parabasalia; order Tritrichomonadida; family Tritrichomonadidae; genus Tritrichomonas; species Tritrichomonas musculus. The sequence goes on along the minus strand of JAPFFF010000017.1, from coordinate 2,533,760 downwards.
TGATAGAACAAATTGAACTCTTCAACTGATTTAAACACTTTTGATTCATTAATGTTTTCGTTTATTACTTTAAGTTCATTAATGTTTTCATTCATTTGTATTCAATTTAAAACGTTTCATTATATTTACCCAACTTTATCTAAAATTGATTTACCAACTTTACCAGCTTTATCAGCATAACTGAGTCCTCTATCAACGAAATCAACTACCTGACCAACACCAGGAATGAGACCAGTAATCGGTTTAACTTTATCAATGATTTGTCTTCCAACGTTAACAACTTGAGGAAGCTTTTCAACGACTTTTTGTGCTGTGTCTTTGACTTTGTTGGCTAGTTTTCTAAAACCGTTCTTTATCTTGTTGAATATACCTATACCCATATTTTAAGAGTAAATAAAAGAGATAATATATTGATTCTTTTTATTAAATCATAAATGTTATACAGAAACGATAGAGCTCATAATTATCAAATAGAGCCAGGAAATGTATTAGGTGCGTTCAAGGAAATGCGCAACATTATTAACGTTAATGATGGAACACGTTCATTTTCATTTAGGACAGTTGATTGTCATGACCAACCTGCTCCATTTCATCAAGGACAGTATTCACCAATCAGTTTAACACATCCTGACCACTTCATCAGTGATATTGATAAAGGTTTCTTAACATTTCACGTCAAATTGAATCTCCAATTAAGCACAGACATTGCAAAGCTTAAAGCAATTGAAGACCCTGAAAATCTTTATAAATTATTTGTTGGTTTCAAATCATCAAATCAATTGTTTGACAGGTTAGAGATTCTACATAATAATGTCAATGTCGGATATCAACAGAATGAATCAATTCGTGAAGGTTTCTTGTATTCAGTTCTCAAACCTGAAACAGAAAAGAAAAGACGTCGATTCGTTCATTCATTATGGGAAAACATTAGCAACTATTCACAAACACATGCAGGAGTTTATGTTAATCTTAATTCTTTCAAAGATAATGGAAGAGCTGAGTGTGGATTTGATTTGAATATACCTTTTGATGACTTGCTTGCATTACAAGCATTTGATTTATTCCCTAACGGAATCATTGGTGATTTAGCTATTCGTTTTCAAGTTAGCCCCGCTGGTCTTGTTTGGGCAGTATTAGACCCTTACACAGTTGCTGAAACAAAAGCATTCCTCGAAGATGATGACAAGATATCAATGAAACAACTTGAGCAATTACGTGAATTGAAAGCTAAAGGAAAACTTAAGAGACAGTTCACACAAATTGGAAATGAAGCATTGATACCTGGTGTTCTTGATAAATCAATCAAATTCAAATATAATATTTGTGATGAACACACACCAATTAATTCGGAACCAATTGAGCTAGAATTTGATTTCACAGATGAAGAATATGAAAGATTTGGTATTAAACGAACTGCTGACTTGAGAGAGATTGCAAGACACAACCCAGATAATGAAAATAAAGGAGTTAAAGATATGTTAGACTATTATACAATTGAAATCGTTGAAGAAACACCAATAATGAAGAAATATGAATCACAAAAGGCTGTATTAACATGCAATCAAATGACAATCACACTTTGCAAATCTAATATGCAGGGCTACGGTGTTTGTGAAGCAACAAGACAAGGAATTGAAGACATTCTTCGAGAAGGTATCATCATTCCATCACAAAAGGTTGATTATCATGCTTTCCCTATTGCTGCAGCTCAAAACGGAATCAAATCAACTTTAAACATTCCATTGATTAACGTGACCACGATGTCTGTACTGTTTCCAAAACATCATAATGATTTGACTGTATTTGAAAACCCTGTTTATCAAAACTGTTATTTGAATATTGGTGGCAAGAACTTTCCAGATGAAAACGTTGACACAATCGGTGCAAGATTCTTTGAGAATCAATTAACTGCTGGCGACCTTGATGCCATTACATTACAATGCACAAAAGAGTTTGAAGACAGTTTCACAATGCCAAAGAACAACTCAGAAGGAACAAGATACAAGAATACATTAAGTGATGCAACATCATTTGTTTTCAATATTCAAACTGAACGAGCGAGTGCAGGATATTGTTATGACGGTCTTGACGGGGGATTTGGAAACGTTCAAATTCAAATCAATGGTCAACCAATTCATACAGGAAAGAATGATACATATTATAATGTCAATGAAGAAGGTACGGTACATCCGCCACCGGTTCAGTTATGTTTGTGTCGCGACACATATTTCAAACTTTCTTTGGACGGATTAGAATATGTTGATGACGGAACACCACAAGGAAGTCAAGCAAATGAATAAACAAATTGATTTTCATTAAATAATCATTTTGCTTTGCAAAAGGGAACAGAGTTCCTTCATAAATTAATGCTTTATTTTTGTGATTCAAATGAATGAATCAATCAACTATCCTTTCAAATCTAAATACAAGTACATCAAAGACACAAACATTAAAACCGAGCCATACATACCGGATTTCCGATTGAAAACAGTAAAGAAACTATCAAAACCTGACTTCTCATTTGAGCCTCATTGTTGGGAAATGGATATAATGTTTGCATTAAACAAAGCTTATCTCGTCCTAATCAATGTAAACACGAAATACTTAATTGTTGAACCGATTGCGGACAGAACTGAGTTAACTTGATTGATAAACTAGTTAATAAAAGGAATATCAGAATCGAAACAATTAAATGTGATGGTGAACAGGCTTTTATATCAAATGCATTCAAAAGTTATTGCAACGGAGACGAAAGATACCAATCAAACAAACCGTCAATTAAATTCAAAGCCCCAAACAAAATAAAGTTAATCATTGATGATTCACCTTTCACGAATGCACATAAATGTGTTGATGCAGTAATCAGAACTTTACGAAACGCCTTCGGTCAATCACAACAACGAATGACAAATAATGTATTAATGCTACAAACGGTTAAATGGTACAATAACACACCTCATTCATCTCTTCGTTTATTGAATCCTTTATACACATCATTTGATGAAGAAACTGATGAATACCTTGACAAACGACAATCAAAATACATTTATCTAACACCTCAACAGATGCAAGATGACCGCGACCTTGAATGGCAATACATTAGAGCCAAATCAATGCAATTGAAAGAGATTCAACAAAAACAACGATTTAAAGGTCTTCTGTCATACAAACCCAAAAATATAATACTCATTCACACCGATTACGGAAAAACAGAAAAGAAACATGAAAAGCGAAGAAGAGTGTTCAATGAACTTGCTGAATTCATTTGTTATGAATCTGGAAACGTTAAATGTAAACTATTAAATCCTTTACGTCAAACTAACAAAACACTGAAGAACAAAACAATAATAACTGTCCCAATCATGTACACAAAATATGTTTGTTCATCAATAGATGCTTTGAATGATGATTATAAAGTATTCTTTTTGACTTATAAAACGCAAAATGAAAGCTAAACAACCAATCACAAAACGATACTATCACACACAAACAAAAGATTTTAATCTTCCTGATGATTTCGTTTATAGTCGCAACAAGAAGTACATTGTTGTTCAGTATTGTGGTGCTGTTGTCAATCAACATATTGTCGGTGATTTGATGGTTCATTCAGATATAGTTGAATTCATGCCTTTCTGCGACCATTTCATTATGCTTGCTAACAGAAGACAAACCAAATACAGAAAATATGAGTGTCTGAACAACACAAAGAAAGAATACAGGTTATGGTTCACAGACATGAAGGGAAACGTTATTGAACCTGAATCATTTATATTCAGTTGTCTTTTGATTTATTAATGACTATTCAAAATGGATTCTCATGTATTTTATTTAAATCCGAATCAATTGGCTGATATGAGTAATTATAAAATTAATGGTGTAGCACCGATTGCATTTGCTATGATTACGACTACTGAATCAAGGTCAATTTATATTTTTCCATCAACTTTTACATTTCCGAGGCAAGTTCAAAGTATTTATAAAGGTACAACATTAACGACTAGACCTGCATGGATGTTATATTTAATTGGTGATGGAATTTATAGTCCGTCATACATATTTATACGAAAGATACTACCAGGATTTCAAGAACCTGTATTTGTATTATTAAATGATAACACACCTAAAGATATAACAAATTATTATGTAGAATATGATGGTGAAGCTTATTTTAATAGAGTAAATTTCGCTTTTACTTATGAGGTATTCATGAATGCATTTAATAATATAATTACTGCAGCTGATACAGGTTATAATCCTAATGCAAATAAAACATATATATCATTCACCGTTTATGATAATCCAAACTTAATACCGATAATTGATTTCATTGATAACACAGAACCAGGTTCTGACACCAATGATATTAGAATACAAACAATGAACGATTTAAATCAAAATACGAATTATAAACCGAAGAAACCTGCACATTTAGGTTTTCGAAATGATACTATATTCACTGAATATCCTATATTCAAACCAAATATAAAACCTGATAACGAAACAACAGCAAATGAAACAACAGAAAATATTAAATCATTAACTCCCAATCCACCAAGAAAGCATAAATCAAAAGAAAATGATAACAAAGTTCATTTTTCAGCATCAGCCATAAGTACAAAACCAAATTATCCAACAAGCTATGAACCTATGGAAATTGAAGACGATTGGCATGTAAGAAATCAAAATCAATCACAAGGCTTTTATTTTGAAACACCAAATCATAATAAGACATCAAATTATTCTGAACGACAACAAAACATAAATAATGATACTTTTGAAGACTTGTCAACTTCACTTGATAATCAGCAAGACCAGAAGCAACAACCACAATCAACAAAACGTTATAGTTTTAGAATCGTTTCAGACCCAAATGACAAAAATAATAATAATAATAACAATAATGGAGGTTTTGATTTAAATTAATTATTCATTATTCATTCTTTGATGTAATGGTTTAAGATTAACAGCAAAATTATCATATTTATTTTTGTTCTGCAATTTGCTTTCTTTAAGTTGTGCTTTGAATGCTGTGTATCCACAATTTGGATATATATCTCTTTCTATTGCTGCAGAGATTCGTTTAATGAAATTATCTTTAACGTTCTTAATATCTTCTGGCGATGCTTCTTTAATTCCTTCTGCATTTCGTTTCAACCTGTTATATCCTTCTTGCTTACTTACATCAACATTGAAACCAACACCAAAGACAACATAATCAATGTAATGCATTAATTCAGTAAATTGTTTACCCCAATTACTTGGTTCAGCCTTTAATTCTCCTGATGTGATATCAATAGCTTTATCAATAATCTTCTCAACATATGATTGAACATTCTTTCCTAATACTGAAACATATTCTTTATTGTTCTGTTGTTTCCAATATATCCATTGTTCATATGTTAATATCTTTCCATTGAACTTATTGTCTTGAATTAGTTCTTTGAAAGGAGCATCAAAGAGATAAGCAAATAACATATTTGATACAGCAAGGTAATTGATGAGTTTCTTCAAAGGAGATAATACAAAGAATTGTTCGTCATTCCAATACACTTTCCAGACTTTAGAAAAGATTGATGACCAATAAGAACTTGGTGTAATACGTTTGCTGACTCTTGCTTTTCCCAGACCCATAGGACCGTAAAAATTTTCTAGCTCTTGCATTTCTTTTCCCTTTGTTAATTTGTATTGACCAGCATCCCAATCAATTTTCTTGATATCTTTATCAAATAATGATTGAATCCATTTATTGAACGGCATTTCTTTTCTTTCTTGTTTTGTTTTAATAACAGATTTCCAAACTTTCTTGTAAGGAGAAGCAAATACAAGCTTGTATCTGTTAATGATTGAAGGATTACCGTTCCTATCAATTAAAATAACATCATCAACTTTATCACCGTTCAAGTCTGTTATTGAGTTTCCTAACGGGTCTTTGGCATTTTCTGGTAATAAACGATATCTTGGTTTACCGTCTTTATCAACTGAATTCTTACAGTATTCAATAGCTGTATCACGACAAGCTGCATTCGGAATGTATTTGATTCTGAAGTTTCCGTTAATAATCATATCAATAAATTTATCTCTGTAATAGGATATATTACCACCGACACGAGGTATTTCAAGCTTGTCAAATGAATCCTTTAATGTTGAGTTAACATGTGGCATATCTTTTTTATCACGTCGTCCACGAGTATTCTTTGAGGGTTGCTTTGCATTTCTTATTAATTCATCAAGTATTTCATCATCTGCTTTGTTATCTTCTGCATATCCTTTGTATTTCCTTGCAAAAGGTGATTTAATTTCTTGTGCTTCTTCTTCATCATCATCATATTTGTATGGTTGTTTTGCAGGTGTTTTTGTATATCTGTATGCTTCGGTTGCTGCTTCATCATCATCATGCCAATCATCTAATTCATCATCATATAATGATTGAAGAGGTCCGTTATTATTGTTGTTGTCGTCTGCCATTTTATTAGTTGAAAAATTATTTTTATTGTGTTCCTTTGATGGTTCAATAAAAGAATCAGATAAATCATCGTTTTTCAATATTAATGACTCAGAATCTGATTCGCTTAATGTTATATTAAGTAATGAATCTTCACTGTCTTTAGGCAATTGTATTGTCGAGTCATTTTCATCAGAATCACTCGGAGTTATGCGTTTTCTTCTTGGTGTTCTTCGTTTATTAGTATCAAGTGTTGGTTCATGTATGCTGGTTCTCTTTCTTCTTCCTTTGGTGGTTTGTGGTGTTTGACTCTTTCTCGGTGGTTTGATGGGTGATGAACGAAAACCGTCAGAACTATAATTCAAATCATCATTGACAACAATATTGAAGTAATTGATAATGATATCAAGACTTTTTTTATCTGTTGTGTACTCTTTTAAACTAAGGAATTGATTGCCTTTACTTTTAATACCAGCATTGATTTTGTTCATCAATGAAACAAATCGACGAAACTTGACTTTCATTTCACGAATCTTTCCCACACTTCTTCCTGTATATTCATTGTTTTGTATTTGATACAACAAATTAATCAAATCATTGGGGTGTTCTAGTTTGTATGTACTGAGAAACGTGTTCTTAAAATAATCTATCGGGTCCTCTAGTTCTTCATTATCATCAGGTTTAGATACCTCACTATCAAATATAGTTTCATCATCAATATTACTTAAATCTAATTCAAAGCTATCAGATGAATTATTTTTATCTTGTTTTGACATTGTTTAGTTTCTAATAAATTGAATGTTTACGATTGAGCAGAGCGGACACATAACAAAAACAAATACTATTGACGGATTGATTAACGAATACATTAAAAGATATGTCGATAATTATGTTATCAAAGGCGATTCATCGAACGGAAATGGAATCACTAAGGAACAATTGAATGAAGCTGTTAACGGATTACGTGATTATGTTATCAACAATTATGCTTTATCAACTGATATACCTGATGACTTGATTAATGAAGAATCATTGACGACAAAAATAAATGAAGCATTAAAAGGATATGCATTGAAGACAGATATACCAGAACCAGTTGACTTGACACCGTATTATACTAGTGCACAAGCTGATGAGAAGTTTGTTGATGAGGATGAATTGGCTTATGAATTAGATAAGTATGAAACGAAAACAGTCGCTGAAGGTAAATATGCTTTGAAGAGCGATTTAACAAACAACAATAATATTGAAATACTTACATATGAAAAAGAATATAATAAAGATGCTCCAACATTTCTTCAACATATAGGCGAAATTGCTAATGATAACAATTTATTATCGGCTAATTTATGTTTGTATGTTCTTTCTGATTTTTTTGAATATACCAAGGATAATAAATTGATTGTTAAAACAGCAACAGTTGATAATGATGATGTTGAAAAATTTCTACATAATATATATATTCGTTCTTTTGATAAAAACGTATTATCAGCTAAATTAACAAGAGAATTTGTGTATAAATATGTAGAGCATGTTATGACCAATAAAACAGATATACCAACAGATTTGGTCAATGAATCAACATTGAATGAAACACTGAAAGGATATGCAATGAAGACAGATATTCCGGAAGTACTCAAAAATAGTGAGTTGCAATTGAACATAAAAGAACTATTACCCGACGAAATGTTTCAGAAATTGATGGCTGAAGATGATAAACCATTATCAGCTCAAGCATCAATGTGTTTAACAAGTATAGCAGTTAATGAAGGTTTTCAATCGGCTTTGGATGATTGTGCCGAACGATATGTTCCAAAAGATGATTTGAAGAATTACATCACGAGAGATAATTTGAATGTATCAACTGAATACACAATTGAAACTAAGACATATATGTTTCCTAATATAGGTCCAGTACCAGAAGAATATGAAGAAAACGGAATGGATACATCTCACGTTTTACCGTTCAAAGAAGGAACACATTTGGTTGGTTATAAATTAGACAATAGTAGTAATATATTCCATTTTGATATCAGATTTAAGACAAATGAATTATATGCTGATGATGAATATAACGTTAAACAACATGAAGCTGAAGGATTTGAAAGTGAAGGGGAGTATTTTGAATTAGTGTGGGATGAATTTACTGGAGCAATTTATGATAAATATCAATACCTTCCGATAACAATAACATTAGCAGAAACAAATGATGAATTAGCTTTGAAGAGTGAAATACCTGAACCTGTTGACTTAACAGCGTATTATACAAGCGCACAAGCTGATGAGAAGTTTGTTGATGAGGATGAATTGGCTTATGAATTAGATAAGTATGAAACGAAAACAGTCGCTGAAGGTAAATATGCATTGAAAAGTGAATGTGATAATAATCTTGGTGAATATCGAAAGAAAAACGATTTGACATATTCTGCAAAATATATTCCATTAACAGTTGAATATAAAGATGAAATCATTGATTCCGGTGATATAGAAGCTAAACAAACCGCTCATATTGAATTCTGTGAAGGTAGTAAATTGGTTGGTAAGATGCTTTCACAAGCTAATTTACCTGAAGTAATTCAAGATATTGATATCATATTCAAAACCGATGAAATCAATAAGAGCATTGATTCCGTTGATTATCCAGGTAATTATAATTGGCACATAATGTATCTCAGTAGAGAACCAGATGTCGTGATTGCTTGGGATGATATCAATGGAATTCTTTACGGTGTGCATTCTGGAATTCCCGCTATTGGTTCTGTAATCATTGACTCTGCATTTAAAGTTATTCCTGAAGATAAACTATTACTTCATAAAGATTTAAATGAATATATTCTCAAAAATAGTGAGTTGCAATTGAACCCAAAGGAACAATTACCAGAAGAAGTCATACAGAAAATGATGGATAATGATGATAAACCATTATCAGCTAAAGCATCAATGTGTTTAACTAATATTATGGCTAATGAAGCTCTTCAGGTATCTTTGGATTCTTGTGATGAACGATGTGTTTTAAAAGAAGGTGATTCAACTATTACAGGTACATTGTCAATATTAAATGCGAATACTACAGATTCAACATTTACAAATTCATTAATATTTGGTAGAAGTTCAACTGAAAATGAAGCTGCAACATTAAGCTTTTTCGATAATTCAGGAGCTTTAGGAGTTGTTGGTAATGAAAATCTTATAAACTGGAATACAACAAATACAACTTTTTATAATAATATTGTATTATTTTATAGTAAATTAGAAATAGGAAGTAAAGAACCTAATGGATTACTTGTTTATCAAGAAAATCCAAATTTATGTGAATCAAATATAGTTATTGGTCTTAATTCAGCAAAATGTGCAAAAATACAATATTATAATCAAGGTAATTCAGCTTATTATAGAATATTATTTGATAATTCAAATATATTTTCTTATGAAGTTTCTACAACAGGAAGAAGTACAATAATTGGTTCTAATTTACATGTTAATGGTAAAATTACATCAAACGGTTCAAATACAATCACTCATTACTCACCGATTGAATCATCAATGAACTCTGTTAGTGATTTCGTTATAGGTTCTCCTGTGTATATGACAGGTAAGGTTTACAAACATGTTGGTGATGAATGGAAACCATCAACAGCAGATGATACAACTGATTGTATTTGTAGTGTCAAGACATCAGGAACATGGAAGGAGTATGTCGGTATATGTGTGAGAATCGATGACAAAAATAAATGTATCACATTTAGTTCACATGGTGATTATATGGTTCGCGTTAATGATTCATCATGTTATTCAATCGGTGATGAGGTGTTTATCGATAATGAAGACAATAAGCTGAAAGTTCTTTCAGGAGAGACAGCAATAACATCAAAAATAAAACGTATGACTGTTGGAATCATTACAAGTATCATTGATGAAAGAACATTAGCTGTATTCAAAGAGTAAATCAAACAATGAAAGCAAAAATAAAATAATATTAATGAATTATTATTTTTATGATTGAAATTGATTGAAGTATTCATCAATGAGTGTGTGTAATCGGTCAAGATGTCTTGTTTGAATTCTTATTGTGCACATATTAATATCATAATCATCAGCTCCAAATGTTCGTTTAACAATATTTTTGATATCTTTGTTCGGACTCATCGCTATTGGTAGATTATCTTTGAAATACCATCTTTCATCTTCATTACGGTAATGATTAATGATTTGTCTAAAGTTAGACTTATGACGACGGACTAAATGAAGAATAACATTATCATTATCGTTTAGAATTGTTTCTTTCCATATCAAATATTTATAATCATATTCCCTATTAGCTGGAACCATTCGTGGTCGTTGTTCATTAATTGTTTCAGTTAATTGTTGTCTTTCACGTTCAAAATGAGAATCAAGAAGCTTCATGATATAATATGAATATTTTGGTGAGCTCCAGATGGCAACATGATTAACAAGTAATCGGTGAACATAATAACCTCTTAATCCTATTTCTAAATTTTGCCTGTTTTCATATAATTGGCTCAAGGGGCATTTTTCTGCCTCTTGCATTTCTTTTAATAATTCTTTAGTTGATTCATTTTCAAACCATTTATTAGCTCTTTTATTTGAATGACAAGCTGTTATGATTGATTGCATTTGATACATATCATCCTGTTTTGAATGAATGATTCTTAAATGTTGATTATATTGAATATATTCATAATCATTATTGATGGCTTGAACTGTTGCTGTTTGGTTGTTAGTTGCTGACATTGTAGCCTTTTGAATTGATGATAAAAAATTGATTTAAAAATAAAACAATTTTGCAAAGCAAAAGGGGACAAGGTCCCTTCAAAAATAAATTGATTTTCATTGATGATTTTTCGACTGGGGGAAATATCCCACTCGTTTCATTTAATGATTCTCAATGAAATAATCCTTTGCAGTGAAACCATTGACATAAGGACAACAACAATGATTTGATAATACCAACATTTTTGAATGTGCTGCTGTTAAAGCATTTTTGATAACAGTTATCTTGCTCATCAGTTGTGAATTTAATTGAAGGTTTATATTCTTTCCTTTCATTACTGATTGCTTTTCAATGACATTTTTGTAATCACTTGATTTGATGTTGTTCTTCTTCAATGAAACACCTTTGAGCTTTAATGAAATTGTTTTGTCATCTGACCAAATCGTATAACATTTAGCACACAAAGCAACTTGATTTGCTCCGAACTTTTCTACACAACAGCCTAAAATCTTTTTCTCATCATATACATCATTGATAGCGGGATTTGGCATAAAGCTATAAATGTGTTTATCATAAAATGATTTGTCTTTGATGACGTAATCAAACAACTGGTCAATCGGTTTATTCATATCACCAGCTATAGACATGTACAGACTATCTGTATCGACCGAGTTGAAATGAATTTTATTCATGTCAATGCATTTGTATAGAAAGTCATAAAGGAAAGTCAAATACCAATATTTCGCATTGTCTAATGTCCAAAATGATTCCTGAAGACATGTAGTGCATTTGAATGAATGTGGTTGTGATTGTATCAAATAACAATCATTTGACAATTTACATCCATTGCGATAAGTATCGGATGCAATCAATTGAAAGGCTTTATTTTTATCAACAATTCTGACTTTGTTGAAGTTCTCTGAATTCATACCGTCATATCCGTAAGATCCGTTCATACTAATCTTGTAAAACTTTTCATTACCTTTTGTCTTTCCTGACAATATATCTTGACGCTTCTTCATAAACTCACAAACAAATTGATTGAATCCGTCATGAGCTTCATATAAACTTAAGCTCTTAATGTCATCAACAATAAGTCCGTGGTCAATTAAAAACCATAAAAGGTAATTCGAGAACGTCATAAAAGTACCGCATGTATCAAGCAACATTGTCAGCTTTCTTGTTTCTTTATCGGCTGAATTCAGTTTATTGTCTTTCATATATTTGTACATATAGCTTCCAATCGTTTGCTCATCATTCATTATATTGATATTTCTAAACACAGGAGGGAAATTAATCAAATCGTTGATTTTATTCTTTGGACATCTCAATTTGACTTCAGCTTTGAATATAAACTCAGGGTTTGCATCAAATCGCTTCTTTGATTGAATGATATTCATTGCAGTATTAAGAACCTTTTCATTCTTGTTTCCTTGTTCATCATAAACATCAAATCGTTTTATAAATGAACCAGGCATGTACATGATTCCTCCGTGATAAGGATTGAATGAATGTTTTACTGAACTGAATGATGAGGGATACAATGAATTGAAATCAATTCCAGCAACGTGTGAAACTATGTTTGAAGTGTCATAGCTAATGATTCTGTCATTAACGACATCATATTTGAGTTTATTGATTAATGTTTGACCTCTGATGTTCACTCGATGAAGTACATTTGATAATCCTCCCGTTATATTCTCTCTCAAATTGTAGTATTCTTTTTCATCAGTTATGAGTGTTGGCAGGTGATGGAGCTTGCAGAATTTCTTCAATTGTATTTTGGTTCTTGTTATCTTGTCATCATCACGTTGTCTCAAACGATTACATTCAGCACAAGCAAGTAAACAGTTATCAATCTGATGTCCTTTGTTGTTATCTATTCGGTCAAGTGTCGGTTTGTTGTTGTAAGTAAAGTGTTCACCACATAAATGACATTTGCCTGTTTCATTTGATTCATACAATTTCATGAATGCATCGAAATCCTTTTCATTAACACATTTTGATATATCACGTTGATTTTGGTTCGTTTGAAGCGATGAATCGCCTTTTTGCGAGCAAAAATTATGTTTCATGTCTTGCTTTCTATAGTTATCACATTTATTTAACCACCATTTCATTGTTGGTTTGAATGTATTTGATTTGTTGATGATTTCATAGTCGTTCTTCGGGTTGAAATCTTTGTAAGCAAGAGCATATTTGATGCATGAAGCGTTCTTCGATAATGAAAGATTACTTATCAAATCAACTTTGTATTCGGCATTCATTTGAATAAGGTTGTCAATAGGATTAATCATCATTTCAACATCATTGTCATTGTATGATAACAGGTAATCCCAACGAGTTGCAAACCTCTTTGAATCAATCAAATACTCTTCATAATCAGCTTTTGTTAAAGGATTCTTTTGATTGAGATAACTGTAGAAGTCTTCATATTTGAATGGTTCATTCTTTGATAACACTTCATTATAATTCTCGCTGTTGATTGCTTCATAAGGAAATACACCTTTCGAACTGTTAGATATACCGCCAAAATCGATTCCAAACTGTTTGAGTGTTCCTCCGGCAACAAATGCTTGTGCGTCAATGAATCGTAATCGAATAGGGTACTTTGATGACTTCAATATGAATTGTTTCAATGATGTAGCAGTTCCAATCATTCCGCTATCGATAGACCAATGATTTTTAATCAATTGCTCTTTGAATAAGTTTGAATCAAATCGTGATGAATTAAAACCGAATACTGTTATTGTTTTCAATGATGTATCTATTTTATTGAGTTCTTCTTCCGATTTACCTTTAATAAAGCTCTTCAAATGATTCAACTTATCAACATACACATCACAGCCAACAACAAATAACCAGTCAATCCAATTAGCTATGAAGTCATTTGTTCGTATATCAAAGTTCTTTGTTATCAAACCTTTATCAAGCTTCACACATGATGAAACACTCAAAGGAATCAATCGAGAATTGATAACAGATTTATCACTGACTTTCTTTTCAATCTTTTGTTCCATTGTTTCAAAATCATAAGTGATATAATGCTTTGTTGGCTTCCATTCAAGCTCATATGAAAGACAATACAAATAAACAGGATTGTTTAAGATGTGCGGGCAGTACGGTAAAGCTTCTCGTGAAGGTATGAAATCCTTTTTGAATTTGCCTCCTAGCTTCTCACATTTCTTGACATGGTTATTGAATCTATCCATATGTTCATGTCCTTTGTGAATGTATGAACCACAATGAGGACAAATATGAATGTTTGTTAATGCTTCAGCATTGATGATGTACATGATGTGAAGTATCTTATCCTTTGAATACAACAGAGCTGAAAACGTTTTTGTTTCATCATCGACGTTATGCCATTGATCCTGTAAATCATAAATATGTTTCTCTTTGTCATATTCATATATGTTGACATTGATGTTATGCTTCTTCGCTGATTCTTTCATTTCTTCAATTGTGATTCCTTTGAAGGTGTTGATGAATTGATTTGCTGCTTTTGTAGGCTTCTTTGTATAACTCAAACCGTGGTCTTTACATAATATTTTCTTTGCTGCTGCTGTTCTGTCAGAGATTGTGAACGGTCTTTTCATTAATTCTCTATTCAAACAGCAAGCAAGAAATCGATACCAACACAAACAATCATCAACGTTATCAATAATGATATATTTATTTTTAATGAATTCTTTTGGTAAATCATCAATCTTACCTGTTATCTTAACTACACGAGAGATTGTAAACGAAACAGACCAAACGATACATAATTTGATGTTTGAAGTAGTGGTTTCATATTCATGAATCTTTGATTCAACATACAGTTTAACTTTGTCAATATCTTTATTCTCTCTGACTATTATCGGAATTGATGATTTATAGTTTTTCCATTTGATTTCACTTGCTTCATATGTATATCTTTCGTTTTCATTCTTTGGTGGTATTTCAAATATACCAGTCAATTGAAAATATATTTTGAACGGTTTCACTTCTTGTTTAAATACTGTCTCAGTTAAATATTCATTGATGTCTTCAATTGATGAAACTCCGTTCTTGTAATATATTTTTATCGGTTCTTTACTGTCTTCATCTAATCGTTCAACCTTTTCATTATCATTTGGGAACTGGTCAATAAAATGACTGCATGCTTTGACGGCTTCATCAAAGTTTTCAGGTTCATTGATTATGAAATATGAATCATGTTTTGAATGAACACCTTTATAGCCAAACTTTTTGAGGTATTCAATTAATTCAGCATTTTCATTGTTGAATCGAATGTCTTCATATCGTTGTGGCTGTTTGTTTGTCTTTGGTGGTAATGGTCTCAATAATATATTTTCAGATTTAATTAATTGAAGGGCTTTGTTGAGTGCATCATGAGCTATTTTAATATTGGCCTCGATTTGTTTTTGTTTTAGTTTTTGTTCATCATCTTGTTCTTCTTCAAATTGTTCCTCTTCCTCCTCTTCTTCTTGTTCTTCTGCTTCTCTTTTCATTCTATTGACGAAAGCTAATATTGATATGTCATTGACTCTATCACCTTCATGTTCTCTAAAACCGAATGAAGTTAGATAGTTTTCTAAGATTGATTGGAAATGTTTAACATCATAATCAGAAGGTTTAGATGTTGATAATCGAGGTTTTAATTGAAGTTCATTATTGATATACCTGATTTGTTCAATAACAAATGATTTGGTATCTTTTTGATAGTAATAACGAGAACTCATTTATGATATTATTAAAAAATCAAATTATTTGAAATTTGAAAAAATGTTAAATCAAAAAATAAAAAATATTTCGAGTTTTTTATTTCATTGAAATGTCTGAGTTAAGAGAAATAATAAAACACATTGAAGAAATACATAAATTACTTTTGATATTAGAATCAAAACAAGAAGTAAGTGAAGAAGAAGAAACAAATGAAGAAACATCTACAGAAGCAAACCATAAAAGAACGCGTTCAATATTCAATTCATCAAAGTTCTTGAACAAGGATGAACGTGAAAAAGTTTTAGAATTTTTGGATGATAAAGTAATGAATGATATAAATAAGTTGCCAGCACATAAAAGGTGTTCATATACACAAAACTTATTGAAAGACAAATTGAAGTTAAATGTATCATCATATATGATTAACAGATTGTTGGCATTTAAGAACAACAAAGAATAAAAATATCATTTAATTAATTTATTTATTTTTATTTAAATGAATAGTACTCTTAACGGACTGAATAATGATTTATCAGCTCTTTATGCTCAGTTTAGAAAGGTCAAAGACAAAATATTTGAAAAATGCATGAACTCTGAAGATGATGCATTAAGCGAGAAGTTTGATAAAATGATTCATATATTGTCAATTTATAAACAACTATTTAATGATATCAAATCAATTGAAATACAATTAAAGCAAATCGGTGAAAGAATCAAATCAGCTGAACAAATGACTTTGTAAATGAATCATTAATGTATTTGGTTTTATTTTTGTTTAAATGAGTTTAAATCGTGCTAGAATTTTATCGTCAGAAAACGATGCATCAGTTAAGCAGGAACAATCAACCAGTATTAATATAAACATCAAACCAAAGCAACCACAACCAGTTGAATATCCATCAGTTCAACCATTACCACAATCATCTCAAGCCACAAATTTTACTATACCTCAGATGAGTGGAGTATATCAATCACAGCATCCAACAAACAACGTTTCCCTAGAAAGAGGTATCAGTGATATTGGAGCTGATATAACAGAACTTGAAACCAAAAACAAATTCCTTGAGATATTGTTATCAATCTATGAAACAAACCCAATAAAAGTCAATGATTTATTAATTTGTCATTCAAATACATTAATGGAACTCATCAAATTACTAACACAAGCTGATAAAGTTGAATTGATTGTCAATGATGATTGTGCGTGTAATGGTTGTGTTTCTCGTTCCAAATATCTTTTAATTGATAGGATATTGGTGTACAAAAATAATGAATCAAATGACTTGAAATACAAATATAATAACATTTATACCGAACTCATTAGACACAACATTTCATTAAAAACATGTATTTAAAAACTAATAAATGATATATGAAATATTAGTTGTTTCATTATTAACAGGTTTATTTTTAGTGAAGATTGTTGAAGTATCATTAATGATTCCTGACAAAGAACCAGAACTCAGTGAAGAGATAAGAACAAAAATGTATTCATGAAGAGCTTTAACGAAAACTAAAGAAATGAAACGTTTCATGAAACCCACTCAGTTTAATTATAAAGAGGTTTTATTTTCTAATAGCTCTGATTATGATGATGACCAAATGAGCTTTGCATTTGAATATGAATCATTCAGACCAACAGTTAATGAAAAGACATTTAATATTGATGATGAGATGAACAAAGCCTATCAACGCAATGAATCAAAAATAAAGAATGAATCAATCAGACCAATCGCAAACGGTATCTATTCATATTACAATTCATTGAACATACTCGTTGGTCAGCAAGGTAAAGGAAAGAGTCATATAATGCTACGAGATGTTATTCAAATGTCTCGAATGAAGAACGCTGGCTTTCATTTAATTGTTTATGTATCACGAAACGGAACAATCAATGATGCAACATTCGAAAGCCAACGCGAATTGATACAGCTACCAATAAAAACTGTTGCTGACAGCAATGCTGAAGAATATCTTAAACAACTTGATTTATATAAAGAATTGTATAACAAATATTCATCAACACCAAAAATAGTAATCGATGAAAAGAAGTTAAACGATATGTGTTGAGTTTCTTCATATCAATAAACTAGGTCAACCAAATAAACCACTAAATACTATCATTCTTTGTGAAGACTTCTTGAAATCGAAACTAATTAAATCATCCTATTTTATCAATACCATCAGTCAGCTTCGACATAAGAATCTAATCATATTCGTTAACATCCAGTTCTTCAAAGCTTTAACAACAGAATGGAAAAATAATGCAACATCATTCTTCATCTTTAGTGGTTATTCACGACAGAAACTCGGCTACATATATCAACAAGTTCCATTTCCAATAGATTTCGAAGAGCTATGGAATCGATACAGAACAATGAAAGCACATCAATTCGTTTTAATCAATGTTCGAACTAATAACCTTTCATTCATCTAATACAATTTGTTGTTGAACACCAACAAACAGTTGTGGTGTATTGATATTATATTTTTGTCTCATTTGTTCAATGAGTTCTTTTGTTTTCTTATCATTAACTTTCCTGATACTGTAATTATAATACTTGTATTCTTTAAATGATTGCTCTTCATTTGAACCTTCAACGAAGAACTCAATAGATGTTGTTGATATTCTTCTTCTAACATTTGATGTTAATGTTATATATTCGAGCCCGAGTTCAACAATCTTATCATAATATAATCGTTTAAATGCATTATCTTTGTTCTTCAATGATATGTATATCACTTTAGATTTATATGCAGCCTTTCCACAAGGTATTGGATATCTATCACACAGAATTGAGAAATCACATTGTTTGAACTTCTCTGATTCATCCAACATATCAATAAGTGAATTGATGTAATCATAAACTTTTGGTGTACTTGACATATCTTTATCATGAAATTAAAAAACAAAAAACAAAAATAAAAACGTCATTGAAGACACTTCAGATATCTTTTTAATAAATGAGTTCTTCAAGTTCAGCAATTAATTCAATAGGTCCGTTGAATTTCTTTAGTTGTTCAATAAAGTGATTTATCTCTTTTAGTACTCCGTCAACAACATCATCATTATCGTAGAGGTATTTTAATGCAGGTCTCCAACCTTTTAGCTTTTTGTTGATTCTATTAATGAGGATGCTTAATTGTTCGGCTTGGTTTGACATTATAAATTGCTGATAAAAAAATAAAAAATTTTTGAAAGTTCTATTTTTCGTTATTTTTCGTTGTTGTTATTTTTGGGAGTTTGTCAATTTATTCAAAATTTGTCTATGCCATTTTGTGAAAGTTTCGAGGGCTAATTTTGAAAAAGTGGTGATTTTTTGAGTCATGTAGCTGAGGTTTGGGGTCTGTAAATCCTATGACGAGGGGGTCATTTTTTATCCCCTGCCCAGACGGTCCACTATCACTACTAACGTCCTCCGTGCTAACAAACTTGCTTTCATCACATATCTCTACTTCTTTCTTATCAGAGTTGTACAATGCTTTATTAAGTTCATTGTCGATACACTCCTTTAATCGTTCACATTCATTCTTGTCTTCTATCTTAATTAATATCTTATCATACCTCTTTATCTCTTCTAGTACTTGCTTAGCTATAGTCTCTCTTTGCTCTTGCATATTGCTTCTCAGCTTGTATAGATATATCGTTCTGTGGTATTTGATGTCGGCTAATGGGTTTATCTTTTCGTATTCTTCAAAGACTGATAGGCAAGAAATGTCAGATGCTGTAGCATTAATCAAGCCTACTTTATTAAACTCTCTACAGATCTCTATTAACGATATGTGTTCTAGTAGTAGGTGTGCTTCATCAATAAGGAGTGTGTATTCACTGTTGAAATCTATTTGGTGGTGATAGAAATGCTCTATGATTCCTCCAAGACACTTAGATTCGGTAGAGAATGTAGTTATAACAACAGGTATAAAGTTCTTGATTGCTTCCTTAAACTCTTTAAACGCCCCTTCCTTGACACATAACTTTATCATTTCATCTATGTTCTCGGGGTGATTGTTGTTTAATGCTACATACAACTTAGAGTAGAACTCCGCAGCGATGTTAATGGTTGGTACGATGAGTATGAACTTGTTATCAGGTACTGTGTTATAGATCCATTTCCTTATCGCTGTTGATTTGCCTGAACCAATTGGTGCTTGGCAGATGAACTTCTTTATGGCTTTCTCTATGGTTATCTCTTCTTCCGCACTTTTAGTATAAGTTATCTCAAATGATTTAACGGGAAGGCTCTCAAACACATTCCAGTCAACATATTGCTTGTTTGTCATTTGGACAAGAATAAAAACAAAAAAAGAAAACAAATGATGCGTATTTGTGCTTATGAGGGTGTTGTGTTTTCTATGATAAGTAGATGCTTGTATGTTTACTAGGTTCTTAATTGTATTATACTTATGAAGGTAAATATTGGGTCACGTTACTGACACAAAATCTGACGCCTAGTATAGAAGCCGGTGGAAATTGTGTCATAGCGTGACCAATTGACACAGGGTATAGGCAGAGGGAACATAGCGACCGCGGCCGTATGCGAAGCTCCAAGCGAAGGCGTGCCTGAGCTTGGCTACGGAGCGTATAGGCGGTGGGAGAGAAGCGAACCACTGCCTATACTATACTACTCTATATCTGTAATAGGTTCATCCGCTGTAGTGGAATACGTAGTATCATTGGTAGATTCATCAACGATCTCATCATTAGTAGTGGTTTCTACAACGATCTCAGTATTAGTAGTGGATTTATCAACGATCTCATTAGTAGTAGGTTCATCAGAGATATCATCATCACTTATACATTCATCATCATAATCAATAATATATTCATCATTCTCTTCGAGAACTTCTCTTTGTGAATCTTCTGTTTTACCGAATCGCACACGACCGAATTTATATAATACATCATCCCAATTCGCTATACTCATTTCATTCCATGCTCTATCACGTAAGCTATTTAAATGTCGTTCATATCGATTGTTGGGTATCGAGTACTTTCTCTTATTCATGTGCTTCCCATATCGAACATATACATATACATCCGAATTTCGATTTCGATTTCTACCTAGAAATTGCTTAATACTAGATACAGTATCGATGTATGTTTGGACGAATATAGATAAGATATTCTCTTTAATAGACTGTCCGTTCTGTATTGATGAGGTAGATATGATAACATCAACATCTTCTTCGAATAATCCATCTTCATTCAGCTTAATCTCTTTGTTATCACCTGTATATAGAGCGACCTTGTATCTATCTCTCAAACAATTCTTCAATCTCTTACACTCTTTCTTATCTTCTATCTTCACTAATACTTTATCCTAATTAATTCTCTTTGTATCGATTAAGTTAACTATAGCAGCACTTTGTTCATCAGCATCTGGTAACAACTTATTAACATAGATATTTCGTTTATATCTCTCATCAATATGTGGATTAACGATTATGTAATCTCTAAAGCAGGCGAAGTTCTTAATATCATCAGCTGTAGCACTTATTAATGCTACCTTATCGAACTCTTTAGTAATCTCTATTAATCCTATATGGTGTAGTAAAATGTGTGCTTCATCAATCCTAGGAAGTAGACGTAAATCATGACATTGCTAATCGATTGTCATTTTGTCATTTTCGTTATTTAAATAGACCAAAAGTGTAAGTTTCATGTGTGTAGTGTGGTGTGAAACACCCACTACCATATCTAACTATCCATATAATCGATTACATCGCCATTCTCATCACAAAGTTCTAGTGAAGCATCGATATCTACTGGTGGTTCACCACTAGTGAGGTGTTTAATCGTTGTTTCATCATCTAACGGTTTGTCGTTCTTATCGAAGTAACCTTCACACTCTATATTGTATACTCGTTCAGGTATCTCATCAAACATCTGCCATCGTATGTAACAAGAATCTTGCACTTCAACCGGCTGTTCTTCAATTACTTTCAATGGATCTGCGTTAGCAGAGTACGAAGTATCGTCATCGTATCTATAATCATTAACAGACTCATATTTTATATCTTCGTGTACGTAACTGTATAAAATAGTGTTCAGTGTCATTGGTTTCAGTTGGATAAAATTTTCATGTAATTCACATATCAAACTCATTGTTTATACATTTAGTCATCCATTATTGGTTACAATAGTCCTTCACTATATGCCACTATTAGTTCTACTTTATTGGACACAATCTCGATATGTCGTATATGAGCATTGCTATGGAAATGTTTGGAAACGGTTTCATATTAATATAGCCGATTTCGCCTATTATAATAGTTTATTTCGCCATTATTTTAGGTTATCGCTATTAGTATTGTCATATATTAATAGATCGTAGACATATATCTATAGTCTTGTGCCACAAATAGCACTAAAACAAATACCAAAACAGCTGATTTTGGGGGGTTTTCGTCAATTAAATTAGCTGTCACCCGACTGTGGCTGGTATAAATACTAATTAAAAAATTTTTTATCAATTGAATATTCAAAAAAATTTTTGCAAAAAGTTATTTTTTATTTTTTTTTTTTTTATTTTCACTTTTGATAAAAACCGCAAATAACATTCTCAAAATTGAGAAAAGCGGACATTATTAAATCAAGTTTAAATAGTATTGAAAATTCTAAAGTCGGATTCAATTAGCTTGGAACAAACTTTTTAAATTACCTTAGAAATCCATTCAAAAGTGTCCCAAGCTGCATGCAAGAAATTCAGAGATACTCAGAAAATGAAAAAGTGTCAAGCTCAAATAAAACGAAAATTAAAAAAGAAAACTTTAGAAGAAATCTTTTTATTGAGACCTAAAAGATAAAATTGAAAGTGGATATGGATAGTTCTATAACTTTTTCTATGAAAACTCGTCTGGATAGTAAAACCTAGCATTAATCTTATTTACTAGGCTTTAAATAGTCAATGACCATTTTTTGGAAACTGGTCACTTGGAGCTATAAAATGCTTTAATACTGGTCATTTCCAACCTAAAATAACCATCAATTTAAAGCCTAGCTTATTTATAATAATTAAAGAAATTTCTATCTGGAGCATAAATATCTATTCTCGAGATGTTTTAAAGTGGTGATTCTTTTTTATTGATGATTATAAAGCATCGTGAATAAGCAAACCAAGCAAAGATTATTCATTTTTAATATTTTTTTCCTAAAACTCAAGCAAATTCGCCAGATTTACTAAATAAAAGCGATTTACAAAATGATTATCGTACAAATTCCAGCACATAGTTGGCAGATGAAAAAAACTATCGATAATTCATTTGTTTATAAGAAAAATAAAACGTACTGGAATTAATAAAAGAATTATTTTGTAAAACAATCTTATTTAGTGAGTTTTTTTGAATTTGTTTGAGCTTTAAGAAAAGACATTCTAAAATAATTATCTTTGCATGGTTTACTTTTCCACGTTGCGCTGGGATATACCTAAGAATTGTTTTGTAAACTACTCTTATTTAGTTATTTTGTTGAGTTTATTTGTGTCTTTGGAAGAAATGCTATAAAAAAATAAATTAACCTTTTTGGTCAAAAAATTTTCATCTTTATTGGTCAATTATAAAATTCATATCATCAATGATATGAACTATACAAAAAATTGATAACATCATATAAGATCTCCTAATAATCAATTAAACTGTTTCCAATCTGAAATGAATTGAATAAAAACACGTTATTTACAAAATAATTCTATTCATAAATGTTTTTACAAATGCTGTAAAGTATTCATTTTGTTCCTGTCAGATCAAAAAAACGAGTTTTTAAAAAATTTTAATTTTATTGATAGAATTAACAAATTTATGAGATTTTTTTCATCAGTTCTCCATACACATATGCTACAAAATATTTATAATGTGTAAATAACTAAATTTAATGTTAATAGGATAATCAGATATATTAACATTATTAATGTATATGATAATTGATAGTAGAACGAATAAAAAATATTTATGAAAGTTCTCGTATCTTTTTTTGATGCACCACTTTTTTGATTACATTCTTTTTTGGAAAAAATGCATATTATTAGGTTATATTAAGAATTTTGATATCGCGCGTTGCATAAATATTGCTAATAATAACAAGAATATTTTATTTGGTATGCATATTTTGCAAATTCCTGAGATGCTAATTTGAAAATAAACTTTATAATTAGCTTGGAAACAACATTCGAGATTTATTGGATCTTTGGACTAATAAAATTGCTGGTTCATCCTTTTTTGAATTTTTTAAAATTTTAGTTTTCTTTTCAAAAAGTTTTGCAAGAGAGATTGTGCCACAGCTTTTTGAGAGAACTAATTGAAAGAAAAAATAGGAGTAAAATGGAGAATAATATTTTGAGAATATTTATGTAAATAAAAAAATTGATGCATCTTTTTATATTTTTACATAATTTTTACCGAGACTTACATCAAAAGGAAGGATCGGTAAAAATTATGTAACATAAAAAGATGCATTTTTTTAATATGAATTGTCTCATTAAATATTATTCTACATTTTCTTCTTATTTTTTTCTATTAGTTCTCTCAAAAAGCTGAGGCACAATCTCTCTTTCAATAGTTTACCTAAATATTCAAATATTATTCAAATGATATTACTTCTTGCTTCTTTGGTTTCATGCCAAAATTTTGCATTTCTATATGCAGGATCAGCTGATTTCTATAACTATCGTCACCAAGCTGATATTTTCACAATCTACACACAATTATTGGAACGTGGATTTAGTAAAGAACAAATATTGCTTTGTGCCTTTGATGATATTGCAAGTAGTCCATCTAATCCATTTCAAGGACAAATATTTCATTCGCTTGACCATAAAATAAATGTATATCCTGGTCAAGAATCAATCAATCATAGAGGAGCAGAAGTTAATGCCAAACTCTACACTGATACAGTAGCCAACTTTCCAACAACAAGTGAAGATAATATTTTCATGTACTACGATAATCATGGAGGTCCAAATCTTCTCGGGTCTCCCACAGGTGATTTAATTTCAGCACATAATTTACTTTTTGCCTTTCAAGATGCAGAACCTAAAAAACTCTATAAAAAAGTTTTTTTTGTTATTGAAGCCTGCTATTCCGGATCAGTTGCCATGGTTCTTTCAAATTTGACTAATGTTGGTATAATTACAGCCGCAAATAACTTAGAATCTTCCTATGCAGCCGTTTACGACTCAGAAGTTGGAACCTATCTTACGAATGAATTTACTAACTACTTTTGCTCTTTAATTGATGAGAAGCCAGATATATCAATCGGCGAATTTTTCTCTATAATTGAAAAAGAAATGGAGCAATCACATGCTTGTATCTTTGGTGACGAATCGATTCGGTCTATGCCGATTTCTGATTTCCTCGGAAAGCCAAAAAATATTCGAAAATTCGCATTAACCCACAACAAAGATAAATCAACTTTCCTCTTGGCCAAACCAAAGGATGCGACCCATAAGACTCTAGACCATTTCGCAAAGCACCCAAAGGCTTGCATAAGAGCGAAGGCCCGATTAGAGTCGTTGCGAATTAAAGCCCTTTCTGAAAAACTTGACGCCGTTTTAGAATTACTCGTTAACTACGTAGATCCAGCCAACTTTGACGTGATTATGAACGATACCGAATCAGATGCAACTCCAGATTATTACAGCATTGTAAAGGTTTTCTCTGAAAAGTTTGGAGAGATTAACCCTGACGATTATGGACGCTTCAATGTTCTTAAAGCTCTTGCTGCTAGGCATAGTAAGGCTAAGATTTTGCAGGGCATTTTTGCAGTAGTTTTCTAAAAGTTTTTTTTTAACGTATTTGCAAATATGCATTCTTAGTTTTTTCTTTTGATTAAATACTTTTTTTTTTATTATTGATATTATTATTTTTAAAGATAAAAATTCAATGAGTTTAAGCAAATATGCATTCTTAGATTAATCTGTAAAAATCAAAGATTATGGATTGATTACAGATTAATGAGGAGATTCTTTATTCAATCATTGGGGGAGGAAATGCACATTTTAGTTACTAGTTTACTAAATAAAAAATATCTTAATTGTTCGAATATTAGTTATTAATACTAATAATTAGTATTAATACTATTTGTTGAGCCAAACGAAACATGATATTTGTTGGGTGAATAATTTATACCTATGATTAAATTATTTTAGAAATAATGCTCTAACTTCTTCTTTTGAACACTATGGCAAAAGAAAGACACACCTGGCCGACTGACTTCTTGTCTTTACCTCCTTCGTTGCTTTCCTCGAACGATATTTATAAATGCAAATTTATCGCGATTTTTTTTTTTAAACATCGCGATAAATTTATCTAAATAGAATGATTGAATTTAAAGAATACAATATAATAATACTTAATAGTAGTTCCTATTAAGTATAATTTATATATTAAAAATAATATAGTTTTTTTTATTTTTATTATTTTTATAATATTTTTTTCATGTGTCAACATAAATGTTGGGAAATTTCTAGTTAGACTTGTTATTCTCCGATTCTCGAGATCGATAATTGATTGACTTTTTGATATCGATACATAAATATATACAGATTCTCGAGATCAATTTCAGAGATCGAGAATTTTTTTTCTCAGCTTTTGATATCAGAATTTTCAATTAAACTTTTTGATAAAAATATGATCGTATTTTAATCTCAAATATTTCATAAAAAAGAATGTATTTTTTTGATTTTAATCTTAAAATAAACATCAATACATTCTATTATTTATTTTTAGATATAATTAAATCACAAATACCAATTATAAAAAAAGATAAATCAGTTTGAGATCTCGAGATCTCGGTAATTGATATCAAGTTTACAATTATTTTCATATCACATTTCATATCTGATATCTTGATAATCGATAATCTCGATATCAGTTTTTTAAACTGATAATCGAGTATCAGATGCAAAAAAGTGACGTTTTTGATATCGATTCTCAAAATAGCAAGTCTATTTCTAGTATAATAATGGAAATTGACTTTTTGGCTAGTATTCCAAAATGAGTTCATATACATAAAACTTAACCTTTATAATAATTGGTTCGATACTTATGAAATTATAGAAAAGTTTAATTCGAATTTGAAGCTGACCCTTAGCGATCTTTTGCCAACCATGAATCATCATCTAAAAAGCTATTTAAAATATTAGAATTTGAAAACTATGAATTAGAATTGTTTACATCATTTCTTTCAAACCAAGAATTTCCTCCAAAAAAAGAATGATCATTATTTTGATTTTGATTTTTTTGAGGAATGTCAAAACTAAAGAGATTGTTTTCAATATCAGTATCTGACTCTATTTGATCATCTTTTTTATTAGTTGCTATACTTTGAATTCTTCTTTTTAAAGTAGAATTCCATCTATTTTTAATTTGGTTATCACTTCTTCCAGGAAGAAAACTCGATATTTTAGACTATTTATTGCCTAGTTTTTCGTGCATCTCAATAATAATACTATCTTCTTTCTCTGTCCATTTTGTTTTAATAATATTTGGATTCAAACAATTGATCCATCTTTCTCTACATTGTTTCCCAATTCGACCTTTAAGTTTAGCAGCTATTTTTGTCCATCCTCTTTCACCATCTTCTTTTACCCATTTGATTATTAATTCATCTTCTTCTTTACTCCAATTTGCTTTAATTAATGATGGATTTATTACTTTATTCCAACGATTCATAATCTGTTGTGGTGATTTATTATGAAAATATGTCGCTATTTGATACCATTGTTTCTTTTTGTTTTGATTATTTTCTTTGATGGGCTGGCCATTCTGAATAGATGAGGTAGATATAAAAACATCAACGTCTTCGTCGAATAAACAATCTCCATTCAACTTAATCTCTTTAGTATCACCTGTATATAACGCAACCTTTTATCTATCTTTCAACAACTCTTTCAATATCGAACATTTTTTCTTATCTTCGATCTTAATCAACACTTTATCGTAGTTCATTCGCTTTGTATCGATTAATTTAACTATCTCTGCTCGTTGTTCATCAACATTCGATATCAACTTATTAACGTATATATTTCGATTGTATCTCTTATCGATACATGGATTAATGATTATGTAATCTCTAAAACACGCGAAGTGTTTAATATCAGCAGCAGTAGCACTTATTAATGCAACTCGATCGAACTCTTTAGTAATCTCAATTAATCAAATGTGTTGTAGTAACAAGTGTGCTTCATCAATCACTTCATATAGTATTCTTCGATTAAATCACCTAAACATTTAGAAGCAGTGTTGTATGTAGTAATAATCACTTTAACTTCATTGTGTATAGCTTTGCAAAACTCTTTAAACGCATTATCATTAACAAATAACCGAATGGACTTGTCATTCATTTTTTCATAGAACTCTTCAGCGATATTCACTGTTGGAACCATGACCATAAACTTCTCGGTTTTATGTGATGATATCCATTTACGAATCGCTGTCGATTTACCAGAACCGATTGGCGCTTCACAGATGAAAATCTTGGTTCTAATCTGTTTAGTGATCTTGCGTAAATCATACTTATTATGGTCCCTACTTAGATAATCATCATAATCCTTATAATCGATTACATCACCATTCTCATCACAAAGTTCTAGTTCATCATCGATAATTACTGGTGGGTCACCACTAGTGAAGTGTTTAATCGATGTTTCATCATCTAATGGTTTGCCGTTCTTATCGAAGTAACCATCACATTCTATAGTGTAAAATTGTTCAGGGATCTCATCAAACATCTGACATCGTATATAGGTTGAATTGAATCTTGGACTTCTTCAGGTGCTGGTATTGGTTCAACTTGTTGTTTCAATGGATCAACATCCTCACGGAAATCTTTTAAGGACATTATTTCTATACCTTCATGTATGTGATAATACAACATCATGTTTAGGTGCTTTGGTTTCAGTTGGATAAAATTTTCATTTAGTTCGCATATCAAACTCATTTCTTATACATTTAGTCATTCATTATCTGCCACTATTAGTTCTACTTTATTGGACACAATCTCGATATGTCGTATATGAGCATTGCTATGGAAATGTTTGGAAACGGTTTCATATTAATATAGCCGATTTCGCCATTATTTTAGGTTATCGCTATTAGTATTGTCATATATTAATAGATCGTAGACATATATCTATAGTCTTGTACCACAAATAGCACTAAAACAAATACCAAAACACTGATTTTTGGTTTTTTTTTTGTCAATTAAATTAGCTGTCACCCGACTGTGGCGGGGTATATAAGATAATTTAGTTGAGGATGACAAAAATGTCAATTTTTGGTAGCATGAATGAATTAGCGATAGGGGAGTGAGCGAAGCGAATGTGGGCGTAAGATACGTAGAATCCGAAGCCCCCTAGCATATCTACTAATGGTTATCTAATAACTTACAATTTGAGGACCAATTCAATTTAATAAATATGAATAATCAATCCTGATCTGAGATGAAACAAATCATATCTAAACCATCTGAATGAAATATGATATAACTGAGTTTCTGATGAATAACTGTCTGCCAACCAATCGAGTTCAATCAAATGATGTGAAAGATAGACACGAACAAGAGTTCAACATCAGTCTCAAGTTAAGTGATCTGATAGAGAAGATAGAATCAACGAAGTTATTCAGGATCATTTTTGGATCAATATCATCTCTATCAATATTAACGAATATAACATCATCATCAACAAAAAAATCTCGATCGACTTAAAACAACTTGAAATCAATTCAAATGTTATGATGTTAGATTTTATAACCTATCGATGTTCATCAATCAATAACAACATTATCATCACGAATGTTACTTACAAATACAACAAAATCATCATCATCCAATACCAGTATCAACATTACGTGGAATGAATATTGTTCATCAAGATCTCGATCATCAACAATATGAATCTTATCGAATATATCAATATCTCGTTGGATGCATATCAAATAATATCAAATAACATCTTATTGAATACAACATATCAATATTATGTCATTGATCAATAAACAACAGTATTATCATCTAATAACAACAACAACATCTCGATCATCAACAACGATTCGATCCATCATCATCCAATAACTTTTCGTCGAAGACATCGTCAAGAACACACCTTATTAATCGATCAAATATGAACCTTATCGAAATATCTCATCAAAAAATAACGATTTTTTCTCGATCAACAGTAACATCTCAATAATATACATCAATAAACATCATCATCAACAGCAATAGTTGTATCTAAGAGATTGTACCTTAACTCTCTGGTACAAAAGTAAGGATGAAGTAAGCGATTAACGTATCAAGTGATCATATCCCGTACATATCGAAGAGTTCAGAGGTAAATTTAGAAAGATAGCTTAATAATAAGTAAAGTGTATGAGAGCAATTTTTGTCTTTTTTCAAAAGTCTGTTTGCCAAAATAGTTTTATCTGAACATAGATTAATAATCATTTTACCAAATCTTTTGACTTGATAACATTGCCAATGTTTCTGTTGCTATATCAATTTTAGAAAAATATATATCAAATTTCAACCTGTAGTATATCGATTGTGTTTAAACAAAAAAAAAATGTAGTTTCATTATATTTCCTTATAGAAATAATGAATATGAACCATGCAAAAAGTACAACTGAGACTTAGGTTCAAATTTAAAAAAGGAAAAATAAATGATCAAGATAAAAACTTTCACAAATATGGAAAATTTTTTTAAACAAGGAACGCCACTTTTTGAACTGCGTTCAAAAAGTGTCTAGTACACAGTTTTTTTCTTTTAGAAAAAAGACAATATCTATATAAAAAGCATTCAAATAAACAATAATTTAGTCAAAATTTTATTCAAAAATTAACATAGCATAAAAAACTTTATTAATGCTTTCAGTAAAAAAACTAACAAAAGTTTGTAATTAGCAAAAACGCGAATCAGTTATTAACATCAATGTTTGTCTGTTGTTAGCATAGATGTTTATCTGTTGTCAGCATCGATGTTTGTAGGTTGTTAGCATAGATGTTTGTCTGTTGTAAGCATCAATGTTTGTCTGTTGTTAGCATAGATGTTTTTCTGTTGTCAGCATCGATGTTTATCTGTTGTCAGCATCGATGTTTGTAGGTTGTTAGCATAGATGTTTGTCTGTTGTAAGCATCAATGTTTGTCTGTTGTTAGCATAGATGTTTATCTGTTGTTAGCATCGATGTTTTTCTGTTGTCAGCATCGATGTTTGTATGTTGTTAGCATCAATGTTTGTCTGTTGTTAGCATCAATGTTTATCTGTTGTTAGCATCGATGTTTGTCTGTTGTTAGCATCGATGTTTTTCTGTTGTCAGCATCGATGTTTGTAGGTTGTTAGCATAGATGTTTGTCTGTTGTAAGCATCAATGTTTGTCTGTTGTTAGCATAGATGTTTATCTGTTGTTAGCATCGATGTTTTTCTGTTGTCAGCATCGATGTTTTTCTGTTGTCAGCATCAATGTTTGTCTGTTGTTAGCATCGATGTTTATCTGTTGCTAGCATCAATATTTATCTGTTGCTAGCATCAATGTTTGTCTGTTGTTAGCATCAATGTTTATCTGTTGTTAGCATCGATGTTTGTCTGTTGTCAGCATCGATGTTTGTAGGTTGTTAGCATCGATGTTTTTCTGTTGTCAGCATCGATGTTTTTCTGTTGTCAGCATCAATGTTTGTCTGTTGTTAGCATCAATGTTTATCTGTTGTAAGCATCAATGTTTGTCTGTTGTTAGCATAGATGTTTATCTGTTGTTAGCATCGATGTTTTTCTGTTGTCAGCATCGATGTTTGTATGTTGTTAGCATCAATGTTTGTCTGTTGTTAGCATCAATGTTTATCTGTTGTTAGCATCGATGTTTGTCTGTTGTCAGCATCGATGTTTGTCTGTTGTTAGCATCGATGTTTATCTGTTGCTAGCATCAATATTTATCTGTTGCTAGCATCAATGTTTGTCTGTTGTTAGCATCAATGTTTATCTGTTGTTAGCATCGATGTTTGTCTGTTGTCAGCATCGATGTTTGTCTATTGTTAGCATCGATGTTTATCTGTTGCTAGCATCAATATTTATCTGTTGCTAGCATCAATGTTTGTCTGTTGTTAGCATCAATGTTTATCTGTTGTTAGCATCGATGTTTGTCTGTTGTCAGCATCGATGTTTGTAGGTTGTTAGCATCGATGTTTTTCTGTTGTCGGCATCGATGTTTTTCTGTTGTCAGCATCAATGTTTGTCTGTTGTTAGCATCAATGTTTATCTGTTGTAAGCATCAATGTTTGTCTGTTGTTAGCATAGATGTTTATCTGTTGTTAGCATCGATGTTTTTCTGTTGTCAGCATCGATGTTTGTATGTTGTTAGCATCAATGTTTATCTGTTGTTAGCATCAATGTTTATCTGTTGTTAGCATCGATGTTTGTCTGTTGTCAGCATCGATGTTTGTAGGTTGTTAGCATCGATGTTTTTCTGTTGTCAGCATCGATGTTTTTCTGTTGTCAGCATCAATGTTTGTCTGTTGTTAGCATCAATGTTTATCTGTTGTAAGCATCAATGTTTGTCTGTTGTTAGCATAGATGTTTATCTGTTGTTAGCATCGATGTTTTTCTGTTGTCAGCATCGATGTTTGTATGTTGTTAGCATCAATGTTTGTCTGTTGTTAGCATCAATGTTTATCTGTTGTTAGCATCAATGTTTGTCTGTTGTTAGCATCGATGTTTTTCTGTTGTCGGCATCGATGTTTGTATGTTGTTAGCATCAATGTTTGTCTGTTGTTAGCATCAATGTTTATCTGTTGTTAGCATAGATGTTTGTCTGTTGTTAGCATCGATGTTTGTCTGTTGTTAGCATCGATGTTTATCTGTTGCTAGCATCAATATTTATCTGTTGCTAGCATCAATGTTTGTCAATATTTAAGATAATATTATCTGGCGGTAGGATTATCTGGTTGTGGGATTTATCTGGCTATGAGATTAAACTATTTTATTTCTTTTTGATAAATCAATTAATTAAAAAAAAAAAAAATAAAAAAAAGGGGAGTCAAAATAGGTTTTTTATCGATCAAAGAATTATGATATATAAATAGGCAAAATAGATTTAATATGATATAATAAGAAAAAGTTAAATAGAACTTGTTGAAAAATATAGTAGGGGAAAAAAGATAAATCAAAAAATATGAAATTTTATGAAAAAGTCAAACTTTTTGATAGAAAATAACTTTTTTCAATTCAAAATTTTTTATCCAATTTCAATTAAATTTTATAAAATAAATTTATCATCATAATCTTTATATTTTCTCTTTTTATATTCTTTAATTTTTTTTTATATATATATTGAAAGTATTATATAGAAATATCTTAAAAAGAGGTGCGGACAGGGTGAAGTGATTTAGATATGCACCAAAATTCGTATATATTAATTATTTATTATGAGCATTATAATGATATAATTTTTTTTTATTTTCGTCCACGGGGCCGACTTGTGGTGATATATGATTTTTTTTCTGAGGTAGAAAAATATAAACCACTGAAAAAAATATAAAAATATGTAAACTATAGAAATTATGTAATTAAGAGAAAAATCTATTATTTAGAAGAAAAAAAGTAATAAAAACATGATAAAAATCATTTTTATACTATTTTAAAAAATGTGTATCGTTTGTTATTATTTAATTATTAATGTAGGATATAGTTTCCATTCAAATTGGCCCAAAAAAAAATTGAGAAAATGAAAATGGGCCAAATTTAATAAAAAAAAGTATTTTAAAATTATTTTATTAATATATAATTGTTATATATTTTATATATATCATATAATTATTATAATATAATAAAATAATAAATTACATATTAAGATATGAATTTAAATGTAACGACTCTCAATTATTATTTACTATATTCTCAATTTTATTCTCGAAGATTTTTTTATTCAAAATTTATGAAAAAAAAATTAATGAAAAAAACTTTCTACATTTGATTTAAATTTTAATTAAACTTCAAAATATATAAAGAAAATCATTTATTTCATTTCTCTCAAAATATCATTCTATGAAAAGCGCTTTGAAATTATAATTGATCAATATTTAGAATATACAGTTATATAAAGTTTATTAATTGTTTATATTTATTTTAAATATTTATATAATATATATAATATTATTAAAAGTTATATAATCTATGATATACATATAAATATAAAAAGATATTTGCTTAATATTTTAATAAATATTTTTTATTGAAAAAAAATCGTTATTAATGTTTATGATTATAAAATTGATTTTTGCAGCTCGGAACCCTGAATCAAATTAAACTAAATTTAGCATATCTTTATTAAATTAAATGTACAATATATAAATGTAATTATAATCTAAATAAATTCTTTATTTATTTAGATATTTCAAAAAAATATGTAAAAATTCATTAAAATGAACTTTTTAACAAAATATGAAATATTTATAAAATAACAAAATGCATAATTAATCATTAATTTCCAATATATATAATAATTAATCATTATAATTTCAATCCATCCATCAGGTGGCTGGATTAGGTTATTTTCATAGGATACTTGTTTGTGTTATTATAACTTATATAATTGATATTTTAAAACATTTAAATAATAAATATATAAAATAAGTGCACTATAATATAATATCAAAATTTTATTTAGTTATTATTAATACATAAAAAGATATACATATTTTTATAAACGTTAAAAATTTAAGGTAGGTGTCCGCACCTCTTCTTAAAAATATATTTTTTTAGTTAGGATAAAACATCAAATAAATAATAAAAATTTTTTAAAAAAGATGTTAAAAAATTATTTTAAAAATGTGTTTATATAAACGTATTAGAAATATATTGAAATTAAATTATAAAATTAATAACATATATCATTAAGATGAAATATTTTTTTTAAAATAAAAGTTTTTTAAAAGAAAAAAAACAAAGAAATTTTATAATTCATGTTAGAGTTTAAATGAATCCTAAA
Organism: Tritrichomonas musculus; assembly: GCA_039105265.1. NCBI lineage: Eukaryota > Parabasalia > Tritrichomonadida > Tritrichomonadidae > Tritrichomonas > Tritrichomonas musculus. Next base: position 2,498,906 of record JAPFFF010000017.1, on the reverse strand, counting down.
ATCATAATGGTTTGGTATATAATGCTGAACATTAAACTAAGAAAGCATATATGAACTCTGGTATATCATCAACACCAGAAATTATCAAATAGAAATCATTTTTTTAAAACAATTGAAATATCATAATAATCAGATTTTTTCAAATGATACATCTATTTTTTTAAATTTAAATTCTTTCCATTTTCCCAGATTAAAAAATATTGATATCAAAGAGCTTTTATATGCTTTTAAATCAACGTTATTATTAATATACCTTGAAAATTTATTAAATTATCTTTTAATTTGGTGTGTAAACCAGTAATATATTCATAAACAACCAAAAAAATTATTTTTAGATAAATCTTTTAAGGGTGCTGTATACTTGATGTTTTTAAAGCCAATAATAAATAAATGAAGTTGATAATAATAAATAAATTGAATTGATTTTTTAATTTAATATTTTATGTAAAATATTTAAAGTATACCAAAAAAATAAAAAGATATTTTTATTTTAAGATTTTTGAAAGGAATTCTATATATATTTGCAAAAAAATTCTATTAATTTCTTTGAATTTTTTGAGAGAGACTTTTGATCTGAAAAATATGAAATATCAATATTTTTAAATTTTTAAATACAAGATGGGTTTTAGTTAATGAAAAATTATATTTTCGCTTTTAGTAGCGTTCATAAATCAATACCCTGACTTCCTTAAATCAACTTTGCTATGTTTCTATTAATAATTACAAACCAATAAATTGATTTTAACCATTCCTTTTAGTTATCGTGTTTATATAGCGAATTTCGTCATTTTTAGATAAAAACAAAATAGGGTCTTAGATTTAATGATTCAAGAAATTTAATTTTTATTGATCTTATCAGAATTTGAAAAGTGCCATCAAAAAAGCACCTTTTATACGAATTTTTATATTACTTTATAAGTAATATTATGATATACGTTAGATTTTTCGTCATTTTTGGTTTCATTTCTCCTTCTTTCATTGAACGTGTTCCTGTTCAATGAGTTTTGATGACTGATTTCTTCATCATTGATTATCTCTTTCATTATAATTGGAGATAATTTATTTGGGCACAGATCTCTAATTAGTGTGGAATCAAAATTATGATCATAAATGATTTAAATGTCGTGCTTGCTTTTTCATGAAAAATTCAAATAAATTCGTTTTTATTATGAATTTTTCAGAAGATAACGTATTTCATTAACAAATTTATAATAAAATGCATTCAAAATAAGTATACTCTACTATTCAATTTTTTGATTTTTATCTTTGGACAACTACAATTTTTTTTAATATAATAAATATACCAACAACTAAAGAAAAATGCAATATATAGCATATATTTTTGTTTAATGCATAATTAAATGTGCTATTTTTAAAAATCAAAATCAAAATATTATCACTTATATATATCAACGATTTTTAAAAAAGCTTAACATTAAAATAAAGCCAAATGACTGATGATACCACACTTATTTTATCAAACTATATTTCCTTATATTGAATAAGTACATACTTTTTCAAGTTTTCTCTTTACAACGAGCTATTTGCAGATGTATGTCACTAATCATTTTAAGTAAAAATTAGTTTTAACGGGCATCTAATGATAATATAAACAACACTGCTAAAACTAATGATGAGTTATTTGAAAAATTGCAATCGTATATAAAAAATTGATATTTTGGAAGTGAAAAAAAAAAATCAAAAATCAAAAAAAAATCAAAAATCTATCAAATTCTTTTCATAAACATAAAAAAAAGAAGTAATCAGATTATAAAATACTTTTATATATATAAAACTTATATATTGTTAAAAAACTCAGATATGATCAAAATAATCCTTTTATTATAAACTTCATTAAATTATTAAAATAATATAATATCAAGCTTCAAAATGAATCATATAATGTTATAATTAATAATAAAATGATAAATTCGCTTTTTATTTCTATTTTATAACCATCTATTATTGTTCACTCAAAAAATTCATAGAGATTAATAGAATTTTTTTGTGAAAATCTATAGAATTTCTCTCAAAAAAAACAAATCAACGATATCCTATTATTTTTAAATTATTTTATAAATATTATTTTTAAAATACATAAATAAAAAATCATTTAAAATAATATTCCATTATAACCGATGAATTTTTTGTGCAATTACCGAAAAATTCAGGTATTCAACACCCTTAAAAAGTTAGTCTGAAACCTTTCAAATTTTATCCTAATCTCTGAAAAAAATTCTATTAAAGAAAAAATAATATTCTCAAAAATAAAATAAAACAATTCAATTAAATGGTCTGGTTCGGCTCAAATTTTTTTTTTAAATGCTTGTCTTTGAAATTTATTTTTTTGTGATTATCTTTTAATTCCTACTATTATTTTGTTTGAAGCCAAAAAACGTAAATGTTATTTTACTTATATTTTCCAAAAATACTAATAGCAAATAGAAATATTCTTTAAGTAAATAGAAAAAACATGTTTTGCAAAAAAATCAATATAATACTTAATAAAATAAGGCAATAATTAGAATATATGTTTTTATATTATTACAAAATGTATATAAATAAATATTATTCATATATATATATAATATAATTTAAGATAATTATATTTATTTAAAACAAAAAAACGTTAATATTTGAGAAAGAGATTCCCCTTTAATAAAAATAAAAAATTAAATTCTATGAGCTTTATGAAAAAAATAACTGAAAAATTTTTTTTATTAAAATATCTTAATCAAAAAGAAATAAAATAGTTTACAATTATAATTACAAATGCAAATAATAATATACTTAAATTAATTATTATCCAAAATATTTTAAAACAATATGATGGCTGGATAAGTTCAGGTCTTATTTTTTTGGGGTTTTGTTTTATTATTTAAGAATAAGAGAATGATGAAAAAAAAAATGGTTGCTGTGGGGTTCGAACCCACGCCCTCGCGGACCAGTGCCTTAAACTGGCGCCTTAGACCACTCGGCCAAACAACCTTACAAATATTATGAATAACTAAAAGATTTTTATTTCCTTTTCATTATCTGAAAATCATTTTACATCTAGTATGCTAATATATATACATATTTATTTTTATGCTTAAAAATTAAAAAAAAGAAAGCTTAGGTCATAAGCGACTTTCATAATTTATTAAAAAAAATATCAAGAATCTATGTCGCATTGAAAATTAAGTGGCTGATTAACTGCTACAAAAGAAGGCCAATGAGCCATTTGACACTCAGAGCAACAGTAACAATTCTCTATATGATATTCAGGAGATTTGGAAACTAGTGGATATAGAAGCGGCCTCTTGCATCCAGCACATCTATACATGTGTAGACACGAAAGTGAATCACATTCACCTTTCATAAAATTATGAACAATAGGATATGGCGCAACCTTTTGAAAATCTACTTTTTCAAGATTTATTTGTTCATAGAAAACAGGAGCAGTTACTACCTTCAACTCACCTTGCTCATTGAAGTAAAAACGATTTCCGTAATCATCGCATAAAAAACTAGAAGCAGATCCAATAGGTTTAGCCCAGCGCATGACTTGATTTTTTTGATGTTCATAGTACCCAGTAGTTGTAGACACAGTAAAAACAACTTCTGAGCTAACTACTGATGTTGCCCATTTTGCTGATAATACTTTGTCAATATTTGGTACGAGTAAATTGTATTGCTCAATATGCTTTTTTTCTAGATCCCATACACATATAATTGCTGAGTTCTTATCGCTCTTAGTTTTGTTTTCGGTATTATTATTGTTTTCATCATTATTGACTGGAGACGAATCTTGAATAATAAAACCAAGTTTATCGGTTTTAGTATCGTAGGAAAGGAATTGAATAAAACACGGAATTAATAAGTTAATGACTTGAGCAGTCCATAATTTTTCAGGTTCTCCTGGAGGGGAAAAATGCCAAGCAATAATTGAAGGACAAATGTCGTCTGACCACGATAATACTTGCCATTTATGACATCCAGCTGGGCATAAATGAACTGTTCGTTTGAGATGAGATCCTGCAAAAACAATTTCTGGTATAACACGCGGTTTGTATTTTGGAGGGGAATTAGGGATTGAAAGGATACCAATAGATGTATTTGATAATCTTGGAATAAAAATAAAAGATTTGTAATAGCTTGAATAAGTAAAATCAGAAATAGCAAGAAGGGAATCTGTATAAATGAGAGTCATGCAATCAGATGTAATTTTATAAACTCCAATTGATGGAACGTTTTTGTCGATAATTCCATAAACGATTAAAAAGTTGCTTCCGTCGTTCGTAAATTCGATTCTAATCATTTCTATTTTCCTACAAAGCTGAAGTGATCCGATACAACGTGGTCGAATACATGTTGAATGCCCAATATGTGGAACGTTGAAAAAACGGCGAAGAAGAGCAGCTTCTGGCGTATCTGCTTTAATTGTGGGCTCAAACCATTGTCGAATCTCTGCGAAAGGATTAACGAGGTAATTATCTCTGTTATCATCTATGGGAATTAAAAAAACTTGTCCAGAATGAAAAACGGCAATAATCGCATCAGAATGTGGCGGAGAATCTATATGTTTTAAAAAGTCTCCAAAAATAGGTTTTCCATAATTATGCTTATTCATTTTATCTTAATTTTATTAAAATTCTTTTATATTGGTTGTAAACAATGAATGGCCAAAATAATTCACAAATGAAATTGAACGTTGTATTAAAAAAATAAAAAGAAAATTTGGTTATAAATAATATTTATAGTACATATTAATCCTTAATAAGTTGCTCTTCCATATTGGGTTGCTCAACTTTATCCTCTTCTCCCATTAGAGGCGATTCACGTCGTTGCTTTCTCTTTCTAATTATGAGGATAACTACTAATACTACTAATATGACAAAAACAAAACAGCCAACAACAATGCCAATAATAATCGGTGTCGTGATTTTGGGTCCTTTATTATCATTGTCAGGCTCAGGAAATTCTGTTGGCGGGACTCCCCACTCTTCTGTTGGAGAGGGCCATTTTAGACGTGGTATACGAGTAGGCCACGACTTTGTCGCAGTTGGATTATGCGCAGCCACTGCAAATGCTGCAAAGATGAAACTGAGCATTTACACAGCTTTTGAATTTCTACTTATTTATGGTTATATATAAATTGTTATTCAAAAAGTTAAATATATTATATGAAACAAAAAAAAAGCTTTTTTAGATTTTCACGATTATATTCTATATATCATCTAGTTAATAGTAAAAACATGAGCATAGAAGAAACCATTATCGATCAAATTCACTTTTTTAAGGGTGCACTTTAAACGGTCGCCATGAAAAATACAAATATCTTCACATCTATAATGAGTTAATTGTCATAAATAGAATATTTATTTGTTATCCTTTTTATATTAATTATTAAAAGAGTTTAATGCCAATATATGAAATATCCCAAAAATAAAATATTCAAATTTCATGTAAAATCAAAAATTTGAAAATTCTCTCTTTAAAAATATTTGTAATCCGTTATACATTAACATATTAAAATTTGAGAGAATATGGTTTAAATCATAAGCTTCTCTATTAAAAATAAAGATTCTAAAAATATTAAAAAATTCGTTAGATAGTTATCTTTTTTTAGAAGGTAATGTTAACCAAAATTATTAACGTACGAAAAATTTTAAAATCGCTTCAAACTTTTCTATGATGAATAAAAAAAAATAAGATCCAATTTTTCATATTTATCATCACTTCAGCGGCAAATATCACATTCGTTCTCGTGAAACCACACACACACAAAAAAAATATCAAATATTGATGCTGAAAACTTTTTTTTGATAAAACTTTGTAAATCAGCATATTTTTATATTATAATTAATTTGTTATAATCATGAGAAAATACATTAAGTAGATATTGCTGAGAAGGAAAATTTGAAAAAAAAGCGTATTTGCTTTATAAGTTTTTTTATAGTTTACTTAATCAAATGTAATATTGGCAAATCGATTTAAGATTAATTAAAGTTTTCATTTAGCATAAAAGAACTATTTTTTGTGCTGATGATTGTCGAAATATGATATCAATCAGCATGTCTTCTAGTAAATAAATGAGATTCTTTCCCGATCTACTGTTTTCAAATCATTAATAGAGCCCCACAAAGAAGTCTCAGGCTGCCAGAAATTTCAATATTTTCATATATAAGACATTTATTATATTAATAAGCATAGGTTAACAAAGTTATGTTATTCATAATAGTCTGAATTTTATTTTCATATATAAATGTTTATATGTTTATATGCCAGTAAATGTCTATATTTTCATATATAAGTCTCCGGTTGCCGGTATATAAGACTAACATATAAACATTTATTTTTTATGAATAAGCATAGGTTAACAAAGAACCTCATGTTTATCATGAAATTCAGACTATTATGAATAACATAACTTTTTCAGAGAAATATTCATTTTTTCAGGATAACCTATATAAAATATATATATACTATAATTTATATAAAATAATTATTTATTATGGATATATATATATATATTATACAAGAATATTCAATATTTGAAATAACGTTTAATTTAAATTTTTATATGATTTATAATTTTGGAGCTCTTGATAGTGACGACGAAAATCCAGATGATGCACCACCTGTACAATCAACAAATCAACCACCAGAAGATGCAAAACGTGCTGAAATCAAAAGACTTAAAGGAATTCGTGATCAAAAAAGAAAAGAACTTCTTCGTTTATCCAAAGGTGCAAATGACCAAGACACTGAACACCAATCGCAGGTTAAAGAGCTTCAAAAGCAGATATTGAAACTTTCTAAAGAAGCAGATGAACAGAGAAAACATGCAAATCAACTTGAAACAAAACTTAAACAAATGCCAATTCGTTCTGCTCAACAAGAATCAGCTCAAACAAGACCACCAACTCAAACAGATGCTCAAAATGAATACATCAGAAATCTTAGAATTCAGACTGATTCGCTTAAAACAGAAATTCAAAAAGCAAAAAGAGTTATTTTGCTCGAAGGTGGATGCAAAAATCGTGCATTACAAATAAAGAAATTGAAAGCTCAAATTGAAGATTTACCTAAAATTACATCAACAAATTCAAACTCATCACTTGAATATCAACCTCCAAAAACAGCATCAAGTTCAACAAGTCAAGCTGCTCAGGGGATAGATGGACAAACTTTAAGAAATCAGATTGCTGATTTAAGTATTGAAAGAGATAAACTTAAACTGAAACTCAGAGGTTTGAAATCCAGAGTTTTGGTTCTCGAAAAAGGTGACTTAAAGGCTAATGTCAAGAAGAATCTTTCAAAATCGGAACAAAACGATATACTGATTGAAAAATTACGTCCAAAGAAAATTAAAATGCCCACACAGAAAAAATTCAGAGGCCATATAGCGCAACAGTCACGCTTGCAAGTTGTTATTTTGGGACTTCACGCAGAGCTACACGAAAGAAACAAAGATCTCAATTTCAATAAAGTTGAGCCTGGTGAACCAGGTATTTGCAAAGAAATAGAGCGTCTTCAGAAGAGGCTCCATCTTCTTGAATCATCGTTATCATGCACAATTTAATATCTATTTATATTATACCAATTTGTAAAATAAACAATACAAGATAAAATACGCCTTTTTTTCTAGATATGATATTAATTTACATAATCCCGCTAAAATGGTTTTAATTAAACCTGACCAAAAATGCTTTTAATACAACCCAACTATTTTCGAGCTTTTTTGCTTCAATAACCAACCATTTTTTATTGAATCAATTATAATATATTATAGTACTGTTCATATTAGGTAGAATGTTCATTAAAAAGGAAAATCTGACAAAAAGACGTTAAGGAAAAAATCTAAACTGGTTTTCAAATTCTCGTACTATTCAAATTTGAATGACTTTTTCAAATATTGAATTGATTATTTTTTTAATTCAATGAAATTGAATAGTACGAAAATTTGCGTAACAGTTTATTTTACCCTCCTCTCCGGCCGATTTTTTGAATCATTCAAATTCACCTTTCACTTTTTGGTAAGAAGTAAAATGACCTCAATATTTTGAATGCATATCTGTCCTTTCATTTTTATATATTTTTCACCGAAGTCTACATACCGCCTAGTTGGCGTCGAGCGCAGCCAAGTGGCAGCGAGGCGGAGCCGAGACCCCGAGGGCGGCGGTAAGACTCGGTAAAAATTGTAACCCGGAAGGATAGATGGCTATCAAATGTTGATGTCATGAGCTCTTTTCAATTCAAATTTTTTTGAGTGATTTTTTTTATATCTCCATAAATAAACAATTTTTAACAATTATTTTATATTAATTTAATTCAGTTATATAAAATATTAATATAAATATATATATATATTTATTTTCAAAAACAAAGAAAATATAGAAAAATAAACAAAAAATGATTTTTTTTTTAACTTATGGAATGTGGCCAATAAATGAATCGTATTAATATTTATGCTTAATCCTACAAAATTCATAAACTTTTTTTCCAAAAAAATGGATTGGAAAAAAATATAATATTATTTTTCATTTTTCTTTTTAGCAATTCTAGAATAATATGGATTTTTTGAAACTGCTTTGGAAGTAAGATTTAATTAAAGTAGACAAATATTCATATTTTCATCTGATTTTCTTATATTTTCGTTTTAAAAAATCAAAAAATTCTGAGGAGGGGATTTGCTTTTTTTCAACAACTAATGAATAATTTGATTTTTTAAGTAAAAGCAAATTATCAACAAACTGACATGAATTAAAATAACCAATGAAATGAACCTTTATAAATTCATACAAAAAGATATCAAAAATAAAAGTCAATTAAAACAATTAATTTTATGATTTGCGTGTTTATAACAGATTAATTTAACAATATTCGGTATTTTTATCCTATTATAAATTGTTGGCTATGAGATAATTTGAACAAATAATTTTTTTTTTTATATAATCATTTTTATTTTGATAATATTTTCTTAAATATCAATTATTTTTTTAGAAAAAGCAATGTAAATATAAGGTTATCATTCATTTTATATATTTCTATTATCAGCATTTCATAATTCTCAGTATATATGAATATTGTTGGAATTTTTAAAAAAGTCATCAAAAATGAATTGTTCAATTTTATAGCAGAAAATATAAAAACAGTATAGCAAAAAATATAATATGCATGATTTAGAAATAAGATACTAGCATAATATCACTTTTTTAAATCCTTGAAATAATAAAAATCAAAAATAATTTTTTGCTTATAAAAGCATTTATTTCATATATTGTATTAAATCAACAATTGAAATGATATGATGGTTATTGTATTCTGCTTTCAGAAAAAAGAAAAATTAGGCCTCAAAATAGACAACAATGTACGTTTAAAATGACCGTTAACTGCCTTAAAGGATGTCATTTAATTTTTTATCGATTTTTGAATCCTTCATATTTTTCATTTCATTTTCTTTATTAGGATACCTTTAACTGGAATTATATTGCTTTTTATACATTTATTACAATTTTGAACTTGATATTTTCAATTTCACTTTTTGATTGTTATCCCTTCCATTTCTGTAGTTTATGGTGCTACTTTTGAGAAAAAGTAAATAAAATTGAAAATTACTAAAAAAAATTCAGAAAAAATATTTTAACTAAAATACCAAAAAAAAAAATTTTGGGTTGAACTAGTTGTGCAACTAGATTCGTTCAAAATCTGCAATTTATGTTTAAAAGAAGCCGATATATGCTTAATAAACTTCGGTGTTAATCACGCGACATCATCAGAAGCAACATAAATTGATTTTTTTTGGTATTTTAGTAAACAATATTTTTCTATTTTTTTTTGTCCTTTTCATTTTTTTATTTTTTCTCAAAAAGTAGAGGCCATAAACTACAAGAAAATGGAAGGAATAACCATCAAAAAGTGAATAATTGAAAAGAATTGAATATTGTAAAAGGTCCACCAAATTGTTCAAAAAAAAGTCTACCGATATTTTGCTATATAAAAAAAACAATATGTAAATTCCTCAATTTTTAAACTAATATTCAAAAAAATTGTATAGAAATAGGAAACTTTTTCTTAAGAAATATCTCATTTATTTTTTTTCTATCTCTATTAAAAATGGCTACGGAGGCATTGGATAACATGATATCAACACTTGATTCTATATTACAAAAGGTTGATGGAAATAATGGACAACAAAATTCAAATAATAATGTTCAAGGAGAAAACAATAACCAAACCCAAAGTGATACCATTAAAAAAAATAATGATTCTATTCAAATCAATGGATCTGAAATGGACAAAGATGAATTTCTACAGAATAGGAATAATCCCACTTCAGCTAAAAAAGTGGTTGTAAAGAAACGAATCGTACTTAAAAAGAAAAATCAAAGTACTAGCCAAATTGAAAATTCTAATATAAAAAAGAAAAAATCAAATACCAAAGGTCTCATCGATAGCGAAATTGCTAAAAGGCCAGTAATTCCTTCTTTAATCGACGATGAAATTGCTCGAAGACCAATAATTCCATCACTTACCGCCGATGATAATGTTCAAAGGCCAGTAATTCCATCACTTAACGCTGATGATAATATTCAAAGGCCAATAATTCCATCACTTACTGCAAATGATAATATTCAAAAGTCAATTATCCCACCACCAATTGGTATGACAAGTAATTTAGGTCCAGCAATTCCACCACCAATTTGTGGTACAAATAATTTAGGTCCAGCAATTCCACCACCGATTTGTGGTACAAATAATTTAGGCCCAACAATTCCACCACCAATTAACAATGTAAATAAACTAGGCCCTACAATACCACCTCCAATAAGTTCTAATATTCCATCTCCAGCTATTCCCCCGCCAATTAACACAACCAGTAATGAAGGAGATGACCATCAAGAAAAAGAAATTGAACAAAAAGAAGAAGCAAATGAACAAAAGGAAGAAGCAAATGAACAAAAGGAAGAAGCAAATGAACAAAAGGAAGAAGCAAATGAACAAAAGGAAGAAACAAATGAACAAAAGGAAGAAGCAATTGAACATAAGGAAGAAAAAATTTGATAAGAACAAAGTCTTCATCAAGGAGCTGAATGATTATTCTAACTTAAAATATTGTTGATAGTTGATTTTTTTTCATCAATTTTATGAAATACTTATTTTATTTATTATTGATGTATTATTGTAAAATTAGATAAGAATTGATGTATTATACTTAATATTTCATATTTTTTGAACATAATAACAAATTCTTTTATAATTTGACAGTAAGTTTTATAAGATAAACTTATTTTATTTTAAGAATTGAAATCTGAGATTCTTAAGAAAAAGTTAACACAAACATCACTCACAATTCAATAATGTTTGAGTTTTTATAATGGTTACAATGATTAATTGATGTTTTATAATCTTAATTCTGATATATTAATTACTTTTTTTTCTTAATGAAAACAATATTACTGCAAATCTATATGTTTCATTATTTGAGATTTCATGACAAATTGCACAATTTTTTTTTTTTTTTTTTAAAACTTTTAGAATAATATCCATTGAGATTAAATTAACCAAAAATGTAAATAAATTTTTGGGCAAATACTTGAAGTTTTTGATGAAATCATACTTCTATCAAAAAGCGATAAAAACGTTAAATATAAAACAAAAATTGAAAGTATTCCTTTTCAATTATTTCAAATAATTTTTTTTTTATATGGTCAAATTTAATTTTTTGAATTACTTGATTTTGTTTTTTTTTTTTTTTAATGGATTCAATAGAATAAACTTAATTTTTGAAAATTTTCTACCATCATAAATAAAAAATGGAAGTTTTAATCAATGAGAACACAAATATAAATCTTTTTAATCCGGCAGAAATGATGACAATGAGTATTGATGATTTGAGGCTTGATGTTGACCAGGAAGAAATGAATTTAGCATTTTTTCAAGATTGGGATAATGAAGATCAAATTAGAAATAAAAGAATCCAAAAGCTATTTCCATCAAAATACCAGAAAAAATCATTTAAATATGCAATTAGACAAGGAATAAGTCGAAAGCAAAGACATCAAGTTTATCAATTATTATGTGAAGTCAATCAAAAATTCGACGATTTTAAACGACAATGGAATATTATCCTTACAGAAAATTCAACACCAATTAGTGATGATCTTATTTTTTTGTTTGGGTTTCCTGATTATGAATTAAATGCTCCAAGAGAATATCTTCAAAATTTTTTGACAATTTTTAAAAATCAAATCAAAGAAAACATTTTCTCTCCAATGATACCATGCATTGCATCTATTCTTTCTATTTCATTAAAGCCAGAAGCTGCATATTTTGTTCTTAAATCAATGTATGATCAAGGAAACAAATATTTCACCAAAACAAAACGTGAATTCGCAATATTGCTGAAAACAGTTGAACATTCTCTTTCTTTTAATTCTCATCTTTTTCGACATGCTAAATCTTTAAAAGTTAATTTTTCAGAAATTTCATTATTTCTGATGCCACTTTTATTTTCCAAAAGAGTTGATAAACGTATTTCTCTTACAATCTTTGATTCATTTATATATGAAGGTAAATCAACTTTAATTCGATACATTGTTGGAATCATCATTTCTTTACAATCAAAACTTCTTCAAACGAATTCAGATAAAGAATTTATGAGTGTTATTCTAGATTATGTTTTTTCTCTAAACAATCCTTCCAAAATGAATCAATTAATTGAAGTTACCTTTTCAGAAAGACATACAAAACGCAAAAAAATCACTGGTTATCTATTGGAACAAGAAGAGAAACTGAAAAAAATCACTGATTCTGAAATCAACCAAATGATCGAATCACCATTACCTACAATTGAAAAATATAACACATTTCATCACTTAACTCCATTATTTGGTCCACATGTTCGCTCGCTTCCACATTTTTATGAGAATCAAGTCACAATTAATAATACGATATCTCCAATATCAAAGGTACATGACGGGGTTTTAATGAACAACCTTGAATTCAACAACTTAAAAGCATTGCTTCCATTTTATCTAAGAAAATATAATGCTTATTCCATATATCGAATGTCCGTTGATGGATCATCAATTAACAGTTTCTTGAAAAAATGCAGAAACGAAAAATTATGCATCCTTACCATTAAAACAAAAAGTAAAACCATTGGAGCTGTTACAACCACACCTTTGTCATTGTCTTATCATGGAACTTTTAAAGGATCAGATACATATGTTTTTGATCTGACTAATAACATTGTATACAGAAAATCAATGAAAAATGATTATTGCATTTCTGTACAAAATGATTCAATTACCATTGGACTTGGCGATTCTGGAAGTGCTATTTATATTGATCAATATTTTACTCGTTGCTTTAGTAGTCCATGCGAAACTTTCAATTCTCCTCCGTTGCTTTCTCCATACTCAAAAGAAAACATACTTGACATCGAAGTTTTTAGACTTGGTGTATAAAATCTGAAAGAGGAAATTAATAGTAAGATGAAGAAATCATGTTATTTATCTCGTTAAAGAATAAATTTTGTAAAAAAAAGAATACTTAGTTTCTGAACGATATTAGTCTGATGATTTAAGAAATTGGAAAGTCAAACGTAATCAGACTAAGTCATTTATTTGATCTTATAATTTAATAAAATATGCTATATAAAAGTAAAAATCTGTTTAAAAAATTAATTTAGATTGGTAGCAAATTCGAATTTTTTTTTTGTCGTTGATGGCGGAATGAGTTGTTCTTTTCTTTAAAGTGAATATTCAGAATTGTTGGTTAGTTTTCAAATTTTGAATACTTCCTTTAATTTCTTTTCAATTTTTTGAGACAAATGCTAAAAGTAGTCATTTATTGTGCAATGAAGGATATCAAAATTTCTTATTTTCAAAAAAATATTCTTATAGACGCACATTATATGAATTTAGGATTCTTTATTCTTAATTTTCTTTTTTGAAGAAAAATATTTGATATTAATCATTATAACTTCCTCACATTATTACTTTAGTGATCTAATGATTTTCTTCTGGTATTGAAAGAAAATGAACAAATAGTACCTAATTAATTTTTCATTAAATTTTTGACAATGATATTGAATCATTTATGCAAAATAAGTCCCAAAATCTTCTTTATTTTCATATATTATTCATATACAAATTCCAATATATTGAAATTTGTATATAAATTAAAATATATTTATAAAGAATAATTATATTGTTCACTATCGATCAGCATTTATCATTATCACCAATTTATTTCTGAGATTATTTGAATATACTCCAAATAAATTATTTATTTTAATGAAAAAAGCCAATATGATACATATTTTTAAAAAATAAAATTGAATAGTTTATTTTAATGTATTTCTGGTAATAAATTTTTAAAAAGTTCTCAATTGCGAAAGACCAGAACTTGATAATAACTTTACTGATTTAATGAAGGAGCTTTTGAAAAGTTGTTGGAGTCAAGATATCAATGAGCGTCCTTCATTCAAATTAATATTTGATAAATTAACGACAAACTTTTCATATTTTTGTGAAGATGTTTGACATATCTAACAGAAGCTAACAAAGGAAAAAAGACAATAAATGACAAAGAGAAAACAAATAAATTTATCATTTCTTTAAAGAAATGATTAATGAATCAAAAAAAGTAGTTTCAACTGATAAAAAAACAGTTTGATTCAAATGTTTCTTTTGAATAAATTCGTAGAAAAATTTCAAATGACTAAAAAAAATTTTTGTCAAGAGTTTTTCTTATTAACTGATAACTCTGACATTTCACCATCTAATTCTACAAGATGAAGTTGAAGCAACTTAAAAATTTCCTGTCCAGCGGCGACGGTTTGTATTGCTCAATTTTCTGAACAAGATGAAGTTGAAGCAACTTTTGCATTGCATGCAATGTGAAAGTTAATGATCATGAAAATAACAGGTCAGTTCTTAAATCAATTTTCTGCAGAATTCAAAGTTAAACGATTCTGACCTATTTTTTCATAATTACCCGTTATTTGGCTGGCAAATGAAAGTTGAATTTTCATATCAAAAGTCTGTTTCAACTTATAAACTGTTTTGCTTTTTGCATACAACTCAATTTTCAATTCCTCATTGAAAACCTATAATTATTTATTTCAAAATTGAGTTGATTATTTTCATTTTTCAATACTATTCAGAAAAATTGAGTTGTATGCAAAAATGACTCGCAGTTTATATTCCTTCTAAATGCTGATTTTGATCATTTAGCAACATTGATGGAGGACAAACATGAAATATCCAAAGAATCGATTGGATTTTTAATTTCTGCTTATGAACTTTGGCTCTTTCCGGTCTTTCCAGGTTCTCAACTAGGGTTGACTGTCCAGTGAAATGACTGTCCCAACCTTCACTTTTTCTAAAAAATACGTTATTTTTGTCACTTTTTTGGACAGAAAATCGTTATTTACGTCTATATTTGGTCGGAAAATACTCAAAATTTGAAAGAGCAGCCCACTAACAAAAATGATGGATAGTTTTTTCTTTAGTTAATTAATCAAAATGTTTTAAAGATAGCAATTGATTTTTAAAATAAAATGGAGAAGAAAAAACGTTGACCAAAATTTTGAAAGCAATTGAATGAGTATTATCAAATATTGAAAAACAATAAAAATTTTTTTCCGATAAAAATCAAAAATTTTCTAATTCAAATCAAAACAAATATCAATTCAAAAATTTGAGGGGCTGCCCACAATTGAATTGTCCAAATATGGAAAGCTGGTGTAAAAAAATACGCTACTTTTTGTACAGTCTCCTTTGAAAAAGTTGTGGACAGTCAACCCTAGGTTCTCAATTCATTGCAATCGAAATACTAAAGAGGATATCAAATCCGTTTTACAGAGCATCATATTATTAGGAATCTTTTTTTTTTTGAAAAAAATTACAATAAATGAAAAAACAACGGTTGATGACATTCTGAAAATATCAATTGACAGAGTACATGCAAAAATCAATGTCAACAATACTGACAAAAAATATGACAAAATTGAAAATAATCGTAATTATTTTTTAAATAAATAATTATAAATTTTTCAATAATAAATTGAAAATTGAATCGTATACATAAATGAAAAACAGTTTGGCATATTCTTTTCATCAAGAAGATACAATTAATTCTATAAAAAACAGAAATGTTTAAAAAATGCTGAAGTGGAAGATTCATCTAGAGTAAAGACTAAAAAGGGTAAACGTTCTTAAAAAGGGTAAACGATGAAATGTGAAATAAAAAATAATTAATGAAATGTGATTAAAAAATAAACTAGACTTGTTAATTGAAAAAAAAAAAAATGAAAAAACTAAAAATTTTATCATTTTGTTATTTATTGTAAATAAATAAATAAAAATACAAGATTTTATTAAATATTTAATTTTTTATTATAAATGAAGTCTTTTTTTATTAAATGTTGTTTTTAAAACATTAACCCAATATCTGACTTTCTTGGCACTTGCTCTATCCACTCTTGGCATTAATCCCAGATTTGTATCATAACTTGACACAATACCTGCACCTCTAAATGCTGATATAATATTAGAAATTGTCGCAGTTTGAGTAAATGAATCAATAATTCTAATTAGTTGTGATGATTGCTGACTTAAACCTTCAGGAACAGACATTTTATTCATTTTGTACTTTTGAACTGCAAAAACCCCAATGTCAAGAGGTTGAGTTTGATCACTTGAGTGTGGTGCCAATGGAAGAGGAATGATGCCTTCCTCAGTGCATGCGTTTAAAAACTCATCGTTTTCATGCGGTCCAAAGCCGTCAAGTATGAGCAAGCATTCACCTTTGTATTGGAATTGTTCTCTTTTTTTCCTAATTTCTGGGAAAAAACATTGAAAAGCCCAAGTCAAGAATTGCTCTGTAGCAAAAAATCCAGAATCAGAACTGCATATGCATAACTTATCGGGAGTGTATCCTTGATCATACAATTCGAGCTCTATGGTTTTTCTAGGGACAACTATTGCTGGTTTTAGAGTGCTTCCATCGGCACATATTCCGGCTAAAAACGATGCTCTTTTCCCTTCCCTTTCAATAGGAATTTTTGTATCTTCTGGTTGAGCATCTGCAGGAACAAGAACAGTCATTTTCATCGAGTCCGCCCACTCTGCAAAGCCAGCCTCATCAATATTGAACACAAATGCGCTTGGGATTTTATTTGTATTCAATATTGATTCGAGGTTATTGTAGAATTGTTCTATTAATTCAATAGGACAGTCAACTCTGTTCTTTTCCATTGGATCAGCTTCAATTGATTTGATTTGTGGTACTCTTGACAATATGCCATATAATGTTTTAATATTTACTTCCTTTTGGAATCTATCTTTGAGGAAGTAAAGTATAGAATCATAGGTTACAGGCACTTTTGCAAAGTAATTTTCATGAATTAAATTAATAATTTCATTTATTTCGTTATCGGTTAATGCTGATTGACGTCCAGAATCGACAACTTCTTCTCCTTTCTTATAATGTGAATATATAGTTCCTTTCTCCATTCCGAATACTTTAGCAATTTCATTGTAGCTTGCCAATGGCTCGGAATCAGATGGGCGTAATAGATCCACCATAAATATGATTTGCGATCTTAGTGACTGTTTACTTAAAAGTTCTTCGATATTGGGCAGTAATGCTGAAAGAGCATTTAGTTTTAAGCTAGAAAATTAAAATTTTGTAATTGGAGGTGATCTAGTGACCGGAATCCTTTTTGGTGAACTATAAAGGACAAAAGGATTTTCTTCATCATCATTTGAGTCTTCCTCTTCAATTAGAGTAACTTCGGTATCATCGCCATTGGAGATATCATTTGGCCTCTGGAAGTGATTTAGCCATTGAGGTGTATCTTCTGATTTATCAGGATATTGTGACCAATATTCCTGATATGAAGTACTGCTTTCTGGTCCTTGGTACATGTATATTTAAAAAATGAAGTTAATATATATTCAATATTTTTCAATTGATTTTTTATTATTTTTGTCTCAATTTATGAATCATAAGTATAGAATTTTTATTTAATTCAAATGTTTGGGTTATTTTTATAATTTGTGAGTAACCATTATAAACATACAAAATTTATTATTTGAAAAAAGAAAAAAAAGCATAAATATATATATATATAAAACGATATCTAAATAACTCTTTTTTTATTGATATATTTATATTGATATATATCTATTTAGAAAAGAATTATTTATATAATGACTCATGATTAAAAAATAATTCGAAAATAATATATTTTTTTTTTCAATAAATATACAAATTAACTTTTATCTTTATCCTAATATTTTTTAAAAAAAATATAAAATAATTAATGCTAATATTAAATTATACATGATATAAACATAATTTATACGACAATAACTAACTATAATGAAAAATAATAAAAAAATTGTTATTTTAATAATAAAAAAATTTGAATGCTTCAGAAATAAAAATTCTGATAAAAATTTTTATAGTTTTTAATTTTTTGAAAATAAAATGAAAAGAATAAGGAAAATAGCAAATAAATAAATATAATAATAATATATATAATAATAATATATATATTATTAAAAATATTTATTATTAATAATAAATATAATTTTTCTGCTATTTATTGATGTATTTATATATTAAAATAAAAACAATGAAAATTTTTTTTTAAAAAAATTATTTTTTTTTTCTCCGAATTTTCTTAAGTACTAATATATAAAAAGTAATATAATAAAAATAATACCAAAATCAAATAACAAATATTATATTTTAAAATAAAAACCATGATTTCATCAAAACCATGTTTTATTTTTGTTTCACATGTCATTCGTTTACCCTTTTTAAGAACGTTTACCCTTTTTAATCCTGACTCTAATGATCATTGCTTTAATAACAAATGGAATGGAAGCTAATGATGATGATTTATTTATCGACTATCTTGAGGATGATGATTTATGCTTCATTATAATTGATAAATGTCATATTGGAGAAACAACAGCGATCTTCACAATTTTCACACACAAATTCACTTTTTTCTAGCTCTAAAGTTTTAAAATTTTATGATTAAGGAGAACCTGATTCAATTGAATTAATTAATCCATCAAATAAGAAAGTTATTGATGATGATGACAAGGTAGAAAATCATACAAATTTTGGAAGTCAGAATCAAAGTTGAAAATCCTAAATTGAATGAACACTTTTTGAAATTAATTACACAAAAAAGAAGCCATCACAAAGATTCAGCTTTCATGTGCCCATTTAAATATAATGGCGAAGATTCATCTTCTCTCTTCGAACTGGAGCATGATAATGAATTTACTTGCTCAAATGCTTGAGTGTCTTTTATTGAACATCTGAATGAAGTTGATGATGGTATCTTTTGTTCACATTTTATTCATCATATGATTACAATCTCTTAAGATGAAATAATAAAATGCGTATTTGAATCATGTGGACGAATTGGCCATCAAATGAAATTGAAAATTTCGATAATATCCTACTTTAATAAAGTTGTAAATCATAAATTGATGAAGACATCATATCAAATCATATGAAATCATATCAAAATATATCAAAATATATGAAATCATATCAAATCATTTATATGAAAATTGTCAATACCAAATACTTTCAGATACTCAATCATTTGATCAAATAATATGTGAATTAAAAGCGAATTCTGCTTTTTTTGCTGATTTCATAGATAAAAATGAATATCTCATTTATACTGATTTTAAGGTACAAATCCAGTACGTTTAGTAACCGCAATTTTTTTTGACATTCTCAAAGAATATGATGACATGTTAAATAAAAAACGATTATTTTCATCCATTTCATATAACATGTCATAATGTTTATTTAAATTGTAAAATAAGTGTCAAAAACAAACCTAGTCAATTTAAACTTTTTCAGAGACATGCAACTATTCAAATAATAAACGTTCTCCTATTCAAAAAATAACGTACTGGATTTGTACCTTAATATTTTTTTTTTTTTTTTTTTTTTTTTACAAAAGTTCAAAAAAGGACGATATATCAGGACAATCAGCATCGGGGACGATTAGTATTCCCCAAATATAAACGACAAGAACAGAGTTTATATAAAAAAAAAAGTTTGAATCTTCACTTTAAAGCAACCAAAATTGAAGATATCTACAATTTTTTTAACTTTTTTGATTTCAAAGATTTTCATTGATGAGATATTCATCTTCAGATTCAGATTCTTTAGCAGGACCAGATTTAACATATTCGTTTTTACTACTTTCCATGATGGGAGGCAGAATCCAATTATTTGATTGCATCGATTGTAGGCAAAATTCCATTTCATTCCTCTTTCTGAAATAGTGTCTCATTGGGATGAGTTTCCATTCATTTTGCAAGTATTCAATTCGGAAGAAAAAACCACATGTACAAATATCAGCATCAACGAAAAGAGGATTTTGGAACAACAATGTTTCATTATTATTAAATAAATGAGAAATCAAAAAGAAACCGTAAGGAAATGCTGTTTCAAGATCTGAGCGACAAAAGATACAATATATTAGAATCTTATCTTTTCCAATCTGGTCCAAATTCAATGTAAGAATTGAATTCCAGTCCATTGTAATTGGCAAGTATGATTTATCTTGTTTTGGCGGTTCATTGTTTGGAGTTTCCGTTGTATAAATTTTCGAAATTTCAGGGCATATTTGGCCGGTAGTTTTATCATAACCAATGAAGTACTGGTGCCAAAAGTTGATATACATAAAGCCTCCTGAGCTAATTGTTGTTGAACCACCTACATAAAATCTGAAAGTTGGCTCTTGTTGTAGGTTGTAATCACGAAGAGTTTTTGAAAGGGAAACCTTTTCAATATTTGGTAGAATATTTGTTCTCAAAAAGTTCATATTTGAGAGTCTTGGAATTGAACGAACTTTTTCAATTATCTCTGAAAAAAACCCAATTTCAGAACCCACTTTATCCGAATAATCAATAATTGATAAATCTTTTGATTTATCAAAAATTGGCATTTCTGTTTCTGAGCCAATTTGATAAAATTCAAATAGATTTGCTTTCGTTGAATTTGTTTCGTAAAACATGTAATATGGAACGAGAATCTTTGTATTTGGTTGAACATTTATATCAATGACTTTGATTGTTCCTATGTTTGGACGTCTCTTCTTTGGTTTAATAAAAAGTTTGTTGTCAATGTATTTTGAATCGGCCTTGTTTTCAAAAACAAAGTTCAATGAAACTTGCCCTGAAAAATTACAAACATTCAATACAAAAAAAGTATATATATCGCTGATTTGAGGAAGTGAAAGTGAGTGTATTTGAGTAGGACCGGTTGGACCATTGAAACATTGCGTTAATGAACTCTTTCCAACAGATTCCCATGATACATTTTTGTCTAAAAAATAACAAAGACCCGCTTTTTGTCCTTTTTCAATGGAAGGCATCTTCAAAGCCTGGAAAAGTTCAATTTCGACTTGTGGCTCTGCACTTTGAATGGAAGGTGAATAGTTTGACCAAGCATGAATGTATGTGTTGAAATTTGACGTCCTTTTGAATCGTATTGGACGATAAATGAAAGGAAAATATAAAAATGATAATGATAGTTCTGCATTTTTAGCTTGACAATTTGTGATCTGGAATTCATATCGAATGCTGGTTCCTGAACTATTTATTATTTGGTTTCCCGGTGAATTTGAAATGAACTGACTAAAATGAATTTTAACGTCACCAATATAAAAATGATGTTGATTAGCTCGAAACCCAGAAAGAGTAAAATGTAAGTTGATCAACCTAAATAATTCAATCTTAAACTCAGAATTCCATTTTGGATTCGTAGATTTATCTTTACTCGTAAATTTTCCATAATAAAATCGATATGAAGAATATGAATAGCACGAAATTATCGTTTTCCTGGCATGATCATTAATAATGGGAAGATTTTGGGCTTCTAGGATTCGAATACTTATCATGTGGTCAAATAAATTCAAATTTTAGTTAAAATTTTGTGATTTTTATTTCACTCAAAAAATTGAAATATGAAAACAATTTCAAAGCATTCTATCAAATAAAATGTATGAATAATTGGTCATAAATAAAAACATAAATATCTACCAAAAAAATTGTTTTTCATATATTTCAAAATTATATCTGTTTTTAATAAAATTTTTTATCTAAATTTATTTAATATCAAGTGTTTATATTAGGGTTTACTGAAAAGATTATTTTATTTAAATAAAAAAAAAAAAGGAAAAATGTAAAAAATTAGAATATTAAAATAAGAAAATATGTTTATTAAATATATAAATATAGTTATAGTAAGAACATTTAATTATTATTATAATTATTTAAAATATTTAAGATTCTAATTGACGTAGAAGAGACAATCTCATCATCTATATAATTAGATCCTTTAGTAATGACTTTTTCTATTAAAGGCTGCTTTAACTCAATAAAAATTGTGGATCCGAGAGAACAAATAATAACAAATATGATTTTAATTGATGTAACAAGTAAGCCATAATAACATATATCCATTCGTTCCAATTTTTTGATTAGCATTAAAACTTTCTTTTGATTTCTTTTGATAAAATTTTTATCGTTTTGAAAAACGTTAAATATAGCAAAATAAGTACATAAAATTTCATAATATAAGGAAAGTACATCATCATCAATAGTTGGATTGATAGCATTCAAATCTGCTAAAAATTTTTCAATATTTTTCAATAATTCATCTCTAAATACCGAAAAAGATTCAGTATTTTCTTTTTCATTAGCCATAATTTCGATAATGGAAGAGAAAAGATGAAAAACTGACACATAAGGACGAATAAATACAATTTTGTCAGAAAAGTCGCTAAGGAGAATACTTGATACCTCATTAAAATTTGATTTAAGTATACCATTGAAAGTTTCAAATAGAGATGTCAAGGCATCAGATGAATATATCATTGTCAAAGGACCATGCTTTTTGTGATATTTAATTAGAATTTGGAGAATTTGCTCTCCAAATTGATTGCCTTTAGCATCAGTTGAAATCACCTTTGTTAAAGGAATGAAATCAATTAGGGCCAAAATGACTTCATCATACATATCTGAATTGATAAGTAATAAAATTTTATACATCACTTTGTCAACAATTTCATCGGTCAATTTTGATTGCAGCTTTTTTATAATAAATGGAAGCGAGCAAATATAAATTTTTTGTTTAGTTGAAAATGAAATATCTAACATATTGAATGGATTACCAGGAAAATTACCAACTTTTTCATTAGAACCATCATTAGTTTCATTACCTGCTTTTTTACTCGATACATTCTCGGCATTTCCATTGGAATCAACATATTCTTCATTTAAGAAATCTTCTAAAATTTTGAGGATTTTTTCACTGCAATCATATGAATTATTATTAATCGGAGCCTTGTCAACTAATTCAATAAATGAGTCTGTAGCTGCATTTTGAACATCAGGGTCATCAGACGCTTGAGAAATGAAGCTATAAAAACTGTCAAAATTATCATAGATAAATTTTGAGTTGGGTTGTGATAAATGCTTTAGAATCAATGCTAAAATATTGTAGCATTCTGTTAATATTAAAGAATGCGATTTCTGATTAGCTTGAATAATTTCTAATAATTTTTTGACTTTCTCCTCATTATTTATGATTATGAATGGACTCTTTTTGAGAATTCTCTTAAGAATTTTTATTGATACATATTTTAATTTTTCATTAATATTCAAAGCAAATTTGAAAATCGATTCGAGTTCTTGTTCTATAAAATCAAATTCTTCGATTTCAGAAATTGATACAATAGTTCGAAATGATATCAAAGCAGAATAACGGTCTTTTGGTTTAGAATTATTTCGATTTTCACTATAATATTGTTTTAATATCTCAAACATGGCATCAGGCTCGGCTTTTGTGATCATAACAAGACAGTTTTCAGCCATCTCAGATATTTTTTCAGCAAAATTCATATCATCAGGCTCAATATTGATCGGATCAGACATTGATATGAAAGAAAACAAATAATGCTCAACAAAATATGGTATACTGTTTTCTTTTCTTTTGTAATTTATAATACCTAATGTATATCTTTTCGAACGTTTAAAGCCAATTTCTTTTTCTGTTTTTGCTACTTTTTCCCAAAATTCTAAAGCGCACAAAGAATCATCGTTTTCTCCATCTAAATGCGATATAGAAATGGAAAAGATTTTTGTCATGATATTATTCATAATATTTTCATAATATTTGCTAATTGAAATAATAAGGCAATCATAAATCATTGATATCGGTTCGCCACTATATTGATCAGTAAGTTTTAATAAATGATTTAATTGAAGTGATAAATTGTCAAGACTACAATAAAAAGCATTAAATTTTGACAAAGCATCTTTTATACCTTTTAATATTGTCTTTTTTATTACTTTAGAAAGTATTTCAGAATCATAGTCATAGTCCAAAAAGAAATTGAAAATATTACAAATATTATTAACTCTTTCATCGTAATAAGGATCAATTTGAATAGGAATATTATTTTCAAGCAAAAACTGAAGAATTGTTATATGATATGCAATCAAATACTCAGGAATTGGTTGATTCGAAGTTTGATCATTTGCAATTTGCTGATTTTCAACAATTTGATTTGGCTCTTGAGTTGTATGCTCTAAAGTCTGTTGTTCTCTGTTTGTATATTCAAAATTTGACTGGTCTGGAGCTTGCAAATCGGGCGTTTGCTTCTGTTGTGAATTTGATTGTCCAAGATCTGATTGTTCAAAATTCGATTGGTCTGAAATCTGCTCTTTTGGTATTTGTTGCTGCTCGAAATTCGATTGGTCTGAAATCTGCTCTTCTGATATCTGCTGCTGATCTGAATTAATTTGTTCAAAATTCGATTGACCTGCAACTTGCTCTTCGGAAGTTGATTGTTTTGGCATCATACTCATTAGTTGCTGTAAATAAGTAATACTATTAAAAAATGAAATTTTCTGTTGCGAATTTAAATTCATAATTAATTCATGTCTAAGCCACATTGTATATTCAATTATATCTAATTTAGCTAATGAAATTGCTAAATTACACAAAATAATTTCATTTTGTATTTGCGTTTCTGAAATTAAAAAATCTAATCTTTTTTGAATAAGGGATAATTGTCCTTGTTTTTCAGTATTTTTCCAATTTTGTATTATATCAGGATCTATTTTGCCATCTTTCGCTTTGATGATTCCAATCATCAAGTACGATAAATTATTCCTAATTTTTTCATCAGTATAATTATCATACATATCAAGAATTTGATTATATAAAACAAGCGGATCATAATTGTCTGGTATTACTAAATTAAACGTTGAATTTGGAGTTTCAATTGCTTTAATTAAAAATTGGTTATTATTATCATCTTCTTGATTTATTTCCCCATTAATGTTGACAGGAGCATTGTTATCATTTATGGTATCAGCAGCTTGACCATCAGTAGTATTTTGATTTTGAATTTTATTTTCAATAGTATTAATACTGTTGTCTTTTCCTGCTTCATTAGGATCTCTATTATCTATAGTATTTTGACTATTAGTTTCTTTTTCAATAGAATTTATTAATGGGCTTCTTGGTTGAAGTTGGATCTTCAATTCAAAATCTTCAAATTTGTTGATTAAAATTTTATCAATTTTCTCGCTCACACTTTTTTCATCCATATTTTTAATGGATGATTGATGTTATAAATGATTTTTGATTTCAATGGGAATATTCAATTAATTTTGATAAGATAAATGGCCACTTTTATAAAATTTTTTACTAAAACCTACTTATTATTTACATATTTTGAAAAGCGCAAAAATGGTCATTTACCAAATATTAATAAATTAAAATCACATCAGTTAGGATAAATGAAAAATTAATAATAAATTAAAAATGCATAAGTTACCAATAACATATTTAATTAAATTAAAAAAGAACAATCCAAATTATTATTCATGTAAATTAAAATTAACATGGTGGAACCGCTTTTTCATCGTTTTCACGAATCAGACGAGTTGCAATAATATCACGTGTCAATTTGTCCTTCATTGCATTTTCCATTTTTTTAAATGATATGATTTTACTATTGTTTTCGGGCAAAATTAAATTGTGTTGCTGTTGCTGTTGTTGACTTTCAAATTCATTTTTCTGTTGTTTTTGAATATGTTGTTTATCATCAAAATTAAGATTATCAATTGATCGTGATGGTCGAGGAAAGGGTTCCGGACGACGATGAAAATCAGGACTATATGGTGCATTCATACAAGAAAGCCTTCTCTGTATTGACATTGCAACTGAGGCAAATGAATAACCCTCTGGGCAAACAGTAGCTTCAA
This sequence comes from Tritrichomonas musculus, assembly GCA_039105265.1. Lineage (NCBI taxonomy): Eukaryota > Parabasalia > Tritrichomonadida > Tritrichomonadidae > Tritrichomonas > Tritrichomonas musculus. The sequence continues at coordinate 2,472,576 of JAPFFF010000017.1, read as the reverse complement.
TTTGTTCAATTCCATTTAAATTTGGCAAAGTTTTATATTTTTGTATTTGAGCTTGCCCATTTTTTTTACCAATTTTTTTATCATTTTGAGCATATCCACTTGCTTTAGGACCGAGAGATATATTAGCTGCTTCAATTAGAGAATCTATATTAGGAACATCAGATGAATCAGGAATATTAGCAATTTCTGTAGCTAAATCGTCTGCTTGAGAAATCAAAGGACATTTCATTACATCGTCGACACTGAATCGCTTTGAAGGATCAACTGTCAGCATGCCCTTAATTAATAAAATAATATCTTTGTCAGTATTAGGTGGAAAATGCAAATTACTAGATTTTATATACTGAACAATTTCAAAAAGGTTATCTCCCTCAAATGGAAGTTTGTTAAAGAGAAGCTGATAAAGCGTAACACCCAGTGACCAGACATCTTCTTTTTTAGGATCAAGTTCTGAAAATTCAGAAACGCCATTATGATAATTTTGTTTATTTGTATTTTTACCTTCATTTTCTTCCTCATCATCTTCTTCGTTATCTTCAGAAGATGAATCGTCAAGACATTCTGGAGCTTGAAATGCAGGTGAGCCGACAACCATTGCTGCACTTTGAAAACTGTGTCCTATACCAAAATCAGCTAAAATAGCCCTTCCGTTTTCATCAATTAAAATATTGGCTGGTTTTATATCTTGATGAACAAACCCGGATTGATGTAAATATTTTAATGCACTGAGAATTTGTTTCATAATTGAAAAAACGGATTTATGTGATAAATGAATATCCTTATCTAATAGAGAGCCTAAGCTTCCTTTCTTAGCATATTCAAGAACGAGATACGCGTAATGAGTAGCCTCAACATGAAGAACTTGATATAATTTTAAGATATTTTTATGGTTGAAAGATTCCATTAATCTAATTTCTCGTTCAAGTTGAGCTATTCCTGATGAAGATCTGCATAATTCCTTGAGCTTAATTCGTTTTATAGCATACTTTTTTTTTGTCGTAATATCAATTCCTAAATAAACTTTGGAAAAAGATCCAGAACCTATACATTTGGCTATAATGTAATTATTAATTTTTTTAATTTTTTTTGGTTGATCATCAAAATCTTCTTCATCGTCTATCATCGTAACAAGCGCAATTGTTGGTTGAGAAGGAGATGATGAAGCCATTTTGTAAAAATTTTATAATTAAAAATTGAATTAATAGGAGAAAAAATTCAGCTTTATATTGAAACATTGATCGTATTTTTTTACTCCTTTAATAAAATTAATTAAAAACACCATGTATCTTATTTTGAATAAATAAAGAACATATGAAATGATTCATTGAAAATTTTTATTACTTGTCCAAAAAAAACAAAACGGTCTCTAATAGAAATGTTGTATGGTCAAACAAATTGAGAATATATTATCAATTTTTTGATAATTCTGAAGAAAAATTCAATGAGCTTTCTCAAAAGCGACTATAATTTTAAAAATATAAATTTTATTTTAATTATAATCAAATAAATAAATATAATAGTAATTATTTTTATATTTAGATCTCAAAAAAAATCTTATTTTCAAAATAATATATTACTTATAACTTTTTGTGAAAGAAATTATGATTTTATATCATATATAAACCTTCTTATTAATAATATTATATGCATATATTATTCATTAATCTTTGTTATTATAAATTATATATTATATAAAAGTCAATATTAAATTGTTTAAGGAAATATTTACTGCAATACTAATACTTTTAAAATAAAAAAAAATATATTTAATTTTTTTTTGATGTTAAAAACTTTATTCGAGAAAATATTATCATATGATTTTTAAGATTAAATTTATATTATAGATATATAAATAGAATAATGTAATATAAATAAATCATAGAAAGATAAAGTAAGTGGATAAACCAGTAAACATCAGAAAAAACAGGTCGACATCATCATAGAACTCATTCAATTATTGAGAGAAATTACTCAAATTGTTAAATCAATGAATCTCAATTTTGAAAGATTATTGAAATTCATGTAAAAGTTTAAATTTTCTTCATATCTACCAAATATATAGGAAATATGTATCAATTGAAGATAAATGATGCATTTATCATTATTATCATTTGCTTATTAATTATATTATGGTTAATGTTCACAAAGAACATCTTTAAATCATTATCCTAAATAATAAAAGAAAAATATTTAATTTCTATAACTAAAACCAATATTTTCACTAATTCCAGTAATCAATTTTAGTTATTACCATATGAATTGGCACAAAACCCATTTCTAACTATATTTAAATATATTGATCTTGAACGATTATATAACTCATTTTCATTTTTAAAACGATTGTATTCAATGATATTCTTGAGATTTTCGAGATTTGTATTAATTATATATGATGATTTTTCGAAATAATGCATTATATTTTTCGTAAAATCAATAATTTCTGTATATGCATTAGGATATATATCCATAATTATGAAACGGAATGATAATTCATATCAGGGAAACATTCTTCTTGAAGGAATTATGTTGTTGTACTCTGATCGCACTCTAAAATAAAATAAAAAAATTTTTTTAACAAATTTTCAATTTTCTGAAAAAGTGAGGAGATAATAAAAATTGTGAATAATTGAATGTAGACCTGTTTTTAGCGATTTCTGAGGAGATAAACAAAATTTCTAAAAAATTACACAAAAAGTTCGATGATGTCGACTAGTTTTTCATGATGTCGACCAGTTTTTCAACTAACTTTAGATATAATCCTATAATAATCAAAAAAATAATTTATGAAAAAGTTTATAAAAAATTTTTTCTATTTGAGAATTTTTTCAAATATATTTGAAAGATCAATTCAATATATATAATTTTTGAATTTATTTTCTATAAGATTTTTGAATTATACTTAACTGTAAGTTTTTTAGTGATAATGATAAATAAGCATTAATTCATGCTTTTTCATAAGTATAAATGATCAAAATAAAAAATAAGTTTACGTTTATACTTTTTTTATGAAAAAAATGTGTGAAAAAAAAACGATTTTTTCGAAAGTTTTTTTCGACTTTTTCAATGCTTATGCAATAACTTTATATTTTACATTTTATATGGTTAATAATTTACATTTGGGTATAATTCTAGGATAGATTTTAAAAAGAATTATGAAATCTGCCATTAAGGGACCACTATCATATTTTTTTGTAAACATTTCAATATTGAGAAAACTCATAGAAAAGAAAATTCAATAGTTGTTGTCTCGGAAAAAGTTTAAAACTTTAAAATTTCACCATTCCGATCATTTTTGTAAAATTTTTACTCCTTTCAACTTTTAAATTTTTATTGTAAGAGAAAATGTGCTTATAAACCCACAAAAAGTTTAACTTTTTCTTTATATAAAAGTCCACATAAACAAAATTTGAAACAAAAAAAAAATATTTTCAATAGTTAAAAAAATAATTATATTTTAATCTTTTTATGGTACATAATTTTTACCGATACTTACCGCCATCCGCGGGGTCTCGACTCGGCTTCGCCTCGCTCGACGCCCGCTAGGCGGTATGTAGTCTCGGTAAAAATTATGTAAAAATATAAAAAGATTAAAAATTAATATTTTTATACATATGAAAATATTTTTTTTTGTTTCAATTTTGTTTATACGACTTTATAAATAAAGAAAAAGTTAAACTTTTTGTGGGTTTATAAGCACATTTTCTCTTATTATACAACTTTTAAATTTTTATTGAAAAAAGGGAATGGGCTTAAAAGAAGAATAGAAATAAATGATATGTAATTTATATAATTTATATATACCAAAATATAGCAAAAATACTCAAGAAATAATTTTTTAAGTCAATTAATTTTGTGATAACTCATAGAATTTTTAACTCAGAATTTGATAGTGGTCCCTTAAGGTACAAATCCAGTACGTTTAGTAACCGCAATTTTTTTTGACATTCTCAAAGAATAAAATGACATGTTAAATAAAAAACGATTATTTTCATCCATTTCATATAACATGTCATAATGTTTATTTAAATTGTAAAATAAGTGTCAAAAACAAACCTAGTCAATTTAAACTTTTTCAGAGACATGCAACTATTCAAATAATAAACGTTCTCCTGTTCAAAAAATAACGTACTGGATTTGTACCTTAAACAATTCAATTTATCTAAATAGAATGATTGAATACTTAAATCAATTTTCTTTTTTTAAGTACCGTTATCTCCTCTCAAACTTTCTTGTTTTATCTCAAACTTTGTTAATATACTTTTAAGAGGATTTATATTGATTTTTTTAATCATAAAATAAATTTTGAGTAATCTTAAGATGGAGGTAATGCTCTTTCTGAAGAAGAAACTATTTTAGGTGTTATTTTGATATAAAAATAAATAATAATTTAAGAAAAAGTGTTTTAATCTTGAAATCATAATAAATGACAAAATGAAATCATTATTTTAATGGTTTAATAATTTAATATCCTAGGTAATTTTTAGGATAATAAATAAACAGAGTTCGAATTGACAACCAAATAATGTTTTAAAAAGTTAGAAGCTGATTAAAAATAATTTTATTTATACTTTGGGCATATCTTGGAATTAGCTTGAAAAACATGCTGACAATTTTGAATAATGCTTTTATGTTTATGAACAAATCAATTTTAAAAAAAAAAAAATATTTATATATGATAATCAAATAAATCCAATTTGGATCATAAAAAACAAATTGAAATTACCTGTTAACTTTAATTGTAGGTGCTTCAATTCAAATGTTAAAATTAGATTATAAAACAAAATTTTCAAAAAATAAAATATAATATAAAAGTAGAAGGTATAAAAATGATGCGAATTTAATAATAGGATGAACAGCAATCAATGAGTTTATTAATTAATTTATCTAAGACGTCTTGCTTCACGCTCTGTTTCAAGAAGAGAAAGAATATCGTTTTCGCGAACTGGTCCTTTGACATTACGGATCAAAGTACGGCCAGGATCATCGATAAATTGAACTTTGACTTGGGTAACACCACCACGGCTACCTGTACGACCAATGATTTGTTTGACAACAGCTAACTTTACCTGTTCCTCTTCCATATTCCAAAAAGGGTTGGCCTGTCAAAACTGCCAAAATTTTGGTGAATTTATATTTTAATAGACTTTCAATTTAATAAATTGCTTAAAACAGAAAACTTTTTAGCATAGATTGATTATATTATTTTATATTTATAAACTATATTTAATTATTATAAAAAAATCCAAATCCAAATTAATTTTCTATTTAACTTTTTAATTAACAAGATATTCATCCAAAAAATTAATGAAAAGAAAAACTTGTTTTATAACGTGGTAGGACCAAATTTATTTTGAATTTTATGTGTAAATATCTCCTTAAATATTTTGTTATTGCAGTTCTAAAATATATTATTATATTGTATATTTGATATTTATTAAAATAAATCAATAATAAATGAGATCTCCTATGTAAATGAAAGAAAAGCATCCAAATTAAAAATGACATTAAAATGAATGGAACATCAGAACGACTTTATTAATCAAAAAATAAATGGTTTTTATTAAACATATACATGCTTGCTCACTTTTCCTATTGACCAAAATTACATAATTTGAAAAAAAAATTTAATGATCATCAATATTCTGAAAAAAAATTGTTATACTTTTTTCTTAAATAGAGTTTAATTTTGGGATATTTGTAAGTTTACTATAATATTATTTATTGTATACCTTAAAATTCAATTTTAATGAGGCGATAAAAAAAGTGGTTTTAGCCAAATTCATAACTTTCAAATGAATAGAAGTATGCGAATTCACAAATGTAGCACTTGAACTATTAATATATCAAAATTAATCATTTGCTGAATATTTCCAATTGAGTATTTTTTTAATTCATTTACTTTTTTATTCAAAAATTTATACTTCAACAGGTCCGATATCATAAAAATTGAATGACAGCAAATTGTCTTCTGAGATAATTTTTGAAATTATTGGTAAAATTGTATTATATATTTAAATGTTAATGCAATTTAATTGATAAATTTTTGTGATAATAAATATTAAATGAGATATTTTACATACAAAAAAGAGATTATATTTGGTCCTACCACGTCCTTAAGGTACAAATCCAATACGTTAAATAACCGTCTTTTTTTTTTGACATTTATAAATGGTCGCTTATTTTAGATATTTTCAAGTTTTCAATATAAATAAAACAAAAAAAGTGGTCCTTTTGAATCTTTTATGATTAAAATCTTTTTAAAAATTATAGTAAATAAAAATATTGAGCGTGATGTATTAATTCTTAATAATAATACTCAAATTTGTTAATCAACTGAATATATCTTGAATTTAGCTTTTTTATTGAAATTAATATTCCCAATATGTTAGCAGGTTACGAAATTCAAGGTATTTTTTGATTTTTAATAAAAATAATATTATCCAAAAAGGGCATAAACTTGATTAGATAGAAAAAAATTATATATTCGTAGATAAAATAAAGATATACATGTAGAGATGTCCAATACAATAGCAAATCAACAGACATATATATGTTCAAAGGTTAACTTATAAAGCTTTTTATATCTTATTATTTAGAAAGTGTTTCTTTTATTAAATGTTCATTTGTTGAATATTCATAATAATATAAAAGTATTTATGATTATAAATGGAGATATATTAGTTTTAAAATGTTGATTTTAACTTTTTAAAACAGAGTAGTATTTCATTGCTAATATTTGGTTAAATTGTTATATTTATAATATTATATTTATATTTAAATATTTTGATAAATTTTGTAATGTAGGAAAAAAGATATTTTATTATCAAATAATAACTTTTTGATAAATTATCTAAACCTTGTTCAAAAAACATTACCTCCCTCTCAATTTAAAATAATCATATCTTTATATTTTAAATATGAATTAATTTTTTATAATTTAATAAATATTGTGATAATTATCTAAAATATTATTAATGAAGAATGGTGCAATTAAATTGTTTGATAAAAAAGATAAAATGATTTAAAATATGCAATGGAGGTAAAGTTTTTTGAACTCAGTTTATTTTATATGATGAAGATTTGATAAGATTCGATGAAAAATGAGAGGTGAATGAAGAAAATTTTGAGGGAAATTTGTTTGAAATAACAGTATTATTATCTATATTTATCTCTTTATAAAAATAAACTTTATAAATATAAATCATTTATTCATGCTAATATATTAGTAATAAATTAAATTATTAACATCATTAAATGGATAAACTGTCATTTTTCATCAAAAAATTAAAAAGATTTATTATATTTTATAAAATGAAATAATCCGTTATTTTCTAATTTTATTTTTAATATATCTTGAAATTTACAATTAATTTTTTTAAAATATTCTTTAATATAAGCTTTAACTAAAACATATAAATATATTAATATGTTATCAAGAAATTAAATGACGAAAAGTCCGTCCTTGTAATTATTGAAATGTGATAAAGAATGTATTATTTCAATATTATTTCAATTTTATTTCAAAAAAATGGTTAGCAATATTTTACAAAAATATTTTTATATTGCATATATTATACTTATATTTATGTATAAAACATGAATTATTCATATAATAAATACATGAATATATATAATATAATTAATTTGTTAATAATAAAGAAATATACGAGAGAACAAAACAATTTAAATATTTTATTTTTGAATAATTATTTTTTATATTTCAATTGAAATTAACTGAAAATTATATCTTTGAAATAAAATTATTAGAAGTTTTAAATTTAAATATCTTGAAATATTTTTATATTAAACCATATTATTATATTTTAAAACTTTTAATAATACGATAAAACACTTTTAAACATACAAATATCTATTAAATTTAATAGAAACTCTGTAATTGGATTATTCGTTTTTTTTCACCTTATAAAATAAAGTTCAGAATCACAAATCTGACACTATTCAAATTCAAACTTTTTCCGAGGGGTCGCTTTTCACAAAAAATAAACGTTCACAGGTCAAATAAATAACGTATTGGATTTGTACCTTAAAATATTTTGAAATATCTGAGGAACTATATTATAAAACCATTTTAATAATCTTTAAAATAATATAATAATAAATTATGCAAATAATTTTTTTTATCAACTGAATTGAACTAAAAACGATCAAACTCTATTTAAAGGATTTTATACTAACAAATGTCTGTTGCTATTATCACAACGCGTGGCGCTTTTGTGATTGATCTTTATTTGAAATATGCGCCAATGTGTGGTTTTAATTTCTTAAAACTGTGTAAATTAGGATATTATACAAATGCAATTTTTTCAGAAGTTGTGAAAAGTTTTATTGTAAAAGTTAGTCACATTGATGACCCTGTTGTGAATGCTACTGGTGGTGAATCCATATACGGTTTATTGACAAATGATAAGAATTTAAAATTTCCAGATGAAATCAGTCCAATTTTAACACATGCTAAAAGTGGAATTGTTAGTATGTCCAATACCGCAAAGAATTCCAATGGATCAAATTTTTTTATTACTCTTGGATATGATTGCTCAAGATTTGATGATAAACATTCAATTTTCGGAGAAATCTCAGAAAACTTTGAGATTATTGAAAGTATTTCTAAAGAACCTGTTGATAAAGAAAGTAGGCCCCTTCGAAATATTAGAATTTTAGAAACCAAAATAATTCATGATCCCTTTGATGATCCTCCAGGATTCTCTAATCTTTTAAAAACATTTCATCCTAAAGAGCGAATACGTGAAATAGACAGATTAGAAGATGATGAAATCATTCACGAAATTTCCCCTGAAAAGCATAAAGAAGAAATGGAAAAGATAAAAGCCAAACAAAATGCTCAAATACTTGAAATGATAGGCGATATTCCTGATATAGATGCACATCCTCCTGATACAACTCTCTTCATCTGCAAACTGAATCCAATAACCTCTGAAGAAGGATTAAAAATATTATTTTCAAGGTTTGGTAATGTTGACCGAGTTGATTTAATCCGTGATAAGAAAACAGGAGATTCCCTTTGCTATGGCTTTATCGATTTCTCAAAAGCTGTTGAAGCCGAAAACGCTTATTTGAAAATGCAAAAGGCGATAATAGACGGAAGAATAGTTAAAGTTGATTTTTGCCAATCTCTTCGTGGACCAAAAAAGTAGGAAGGTTATTGCTTGTATTATATATATTAATTTCTATTTGTTTGTTATTTTGGTTATTTTACACTGTTATGTTTAAGGATAAAAATAATTAAAGAAACAAATAATAATAATTAAAACTATTTATTAAAATATTATGCGCCATTAATAATTATTAATTACACATAATTTTCCCAAAAGTTTTGGCTCCCATGTGAAAAGTCAGTTGTATCATACAATTCTTCGTCTGATTGTGGGATTGGGAGTCTTGGTGATGGAACATTTCTTTTTTGTAAAGCATTTTGGTCAAACTGAACAGTTTGAAAATGCCTTTGTTGATGTTCTATCGGTGCCCATGCTGGTTGTATTGGTTGCAATTCGACTTGCTGTTTTGGATTAATCTTTTCTACAGTTTGATTTGGCGTATTGTTAGCCAATTTTATTGGTGGTTGAATCGGCTGGACAAATGTTACATTAGGCTTAAGCGTTTGCGGCTGTTGTGGTTGCTGGAAAGATGATGGTATCATTCCTGGAATAAATTGAGGAGGCTGCAAACAAATTGCTGGATTCAACTGTTGAGCTGCATAAATCATAGGATGATTCTTTGATCGATTTTTTAAATGTAAATTACTAAAGCTGGCGAATTTTTGCATCCATCTCGTTTTAATTTGAATGTCAGTTCTATCTTCGAAGAAAGTTGCAATTTTGGTCCATTTTGGACCGAGCTCTTCCATTTTTTCGAGTAATAATTTATCTTCTTCTTCTGTCCATGGTGCCTTCCCACGATTGCTAGATAAGTAATGCTTCCATCTTTCTCGGCATTGGCGAGCATTCCTTCCTGGCATGCATTCAGCGATTGTATCCCATGAATTTATTCCATACTTGTCCACAAGTTCACGTAATTGTTCATCTTCCTCTGGCAAAAATTTTTCCCGCCTCCTTTTTGGCTCGATATATTCCATCATCGTAGCTGGATTTTGAATCATTTGGTAAGGTGCTGCTGCTATCATCATTTTGTTTTTATTTTAAATATCGATTATAATTTCTAAATAAAATGAACTTGAATTTGAGTTTGAGAAGAAGATTTTAAAAATCTTCGCCTATTAAAAAGTAAAATAATTTGAATAAAATTCAGAATATTGAATTTTTAAAAATATTTATTAATTCAATATTTGAATATTTATACAACCATATTGCTTAAAACAAAAATATTTTATTATTATTAAACCTTTTAATACATTTAAAATTATTCTTAAAAATTAATAATAAAAATTGAATAAAATTATTTATAATAAATTAAAATAAGTATTTATTAATGAAAATAAATTATTTAACTATAATTTATTTATAAATAATACTAACTATTAATTTTATATTTTAAAGCAATTATATTAATTTAAATCATGGAATTTTAGTTCCTATAAATAAATAAATAATTGCCAACTCTTTTTGAATTCTACTCAAAATTAACGGTTTATATTTATTTAAACCATTTTGTTAACAATTTTGACTACTTTATTTTTAATTATAAAATTGAGACGATAAAAATAGCTTATTTGCCTAGTTATAGCTTCTCTATTAAGATTTATTTTTAATTTATGGATATTTTTAATTTTAAAAGATAAATGGAAAAAAATATTTTTAGTAAAATATAAGTGCTTTATCTTTTTGACTTTTGTGCGTTTAGGATTTCTGAGAGAATAATCATGACGATTAGTATTTGAATTTAAATCTTATCAAAAAGTTTCAATGTATGATAGTTATTTTTGCAAAATTATCATATAAATTTTGCAAGTAATTTTATTATATGATCGCAACAAAAATTGCTTTTTTGGTATAATATATTTAGTAGTTATTTAAAATTAATATAGCAAAGTTTACTTGAGATTTTCCAAAAAAATTAAAAAAAAAAAAAAATAGAAAAATCGAATTTATCAAATATGTTAAGAATTGCTTGAGATATCTGCTATTTTGCTCATTATCCCTAAAAAAATGCCTTTTTCTTTCTTTTATAAAATAATCTTTTCAATAATTTGCAAAATTTTTCACAATAAATTCAGAAGCTTTATTAATTCCGTTATCTGAAAGGTATTTCAATATTTGTATGATTCTACTTTGTTTTGCGTGCATCCTTGCCCTTTGAATTCCATCACTCCAACGAAATAGTTGGCGATTGGGTGACTCATCCTGGCAACCTTGCTGGCATAATTGAATGCCTGCTCATGAAAGGAATTTGCCATTTTCTCTGTATCGTCCTCACTTAAATACCTAGTCGAGAGGAATTTGCCATTTTCCTTTTTTCACAAGAGTGCAAAAGCGCTGGTAAACGTTCTCTGTATCGTCCTCACTTAAATACCTACCGGCAAAAAGTTCAGCATTCTGAATTCTCGTCCGATCTTCATCGTCAGTTCCATCTGAATCAATTCTTTTTTCTTCGTTTCTATCCTTACTTGTTCCATTTTAACCAGCTTCATTCGTGTCAATTTCATCTGTCTCATTTACATCAACTTTATTTGCTTCTGTCTCATTTACATCAACTTTATTTGCTTCTGTTTCATTTACATCTGTCTCATTTACATCAACTTTATTTGTTAAAGTTTCATTTACATCTGTCTCATTTACATCAACTTTATTTGCTTCTATTTCATTTGCATCTGCTTCTTTCGTTTCTGTTTCATTTGTTTCAATCATTAGTTTTTCGTCAATTTTATAAACTTCTTCATCATTTTCAATTTCAGATTCTTCATTTATATCATCTACAAGTTTGATTTCTTCCACTTTTTGGCGTAAGTTTGGTTTTGCATGTTAGTCTATGAAATTGATGTATTTCATGCAATCGTTGATGTCCTTTTTATCAGTGATGAATCGCTGTCCATTTTTAATCCGTAGACAATTTCATCGAAAGATGGCCTTTCACTCGGTTTTTGAGACCAGTATCTTTCAATCAAATTCATGTAACTTGCATTCACTGCTTCTTTTATCTCAGGCCGCCTCTGTTTCACAGCAACATCTTCGAAAATTTGGCTGTTATTTGTGAATCTCTTCAAAAGGTGCTTTCAATGTCATTAACTCGAAAACAATGAATGCGAATTCATAAACGTCATTTGAACAACATGTACATGATGTTCTGCATTACTTCTGGAGCTGTGCAAATTGGAGTACATTTACTTCCTGAGATCGATTGCAATGTAATATTATCTGTGTCAAAACAAATATTTGACGGTTTTAAAAAAACAATGAATGATACAGTTTGAATGAAGATATGACATTCTAGCAGCAATTCCATATATATTGATTAACTTTTTTAGTGTCGTTCCAAACTTGAATATTATGATTCATTCTTTCAATTTGAATGATGTTTTCAAGTGACTTGTTCGGTGAAAATTAGGTGACAATGACAGGCTTCTTTTCTTTCTTGAAGTAAACTGGACTGCATCCTATAAATGCCAATAATGACGGATGATTTAATTGGAAAATCTTTTTCAATTCAATTTTTAATTGTGGCGCATCATCCTTTGAAATGTGGCCCGTTTTGACCATTGACATTTGACCAATTAGAATTTTTCATGTCTCTTTTTCTATGAATTTATACAACTTTGAAAAGTCACCTTTATAAATTATTTCTTTTCTTTCAAATCTAGACAAACCCAAGAAGAAGTCATCATCAGAATAAATGCCACTTTCTTTCTTTAAAGAGATTTTTTGTTGTTCTTTTAGTTGTTTGACTAAGAAGAATATATTTTTGGTCGAAAATTATTTATCACAAACATTTTTAATTATATCATAATCAACTTTGTTGCTAATTGATATAAAATCGCTGAAAAAGAATAAACATCTCCTGTTGTACTAGGAGTTCCAAAAAGAATATATTTCGGGTGCAATACGATAATCTTCTTCATAACAAATGCTATCAATATTCAATTGCAGAATATCAGAAATATTTTCAAATTCTCCAAATTCTGAAATAAATAATGGATGCTTTTAAGCCGAAATGAATAATGTAAACTGAATGCAAATATGAAATGCATGATGTAATTCCATAAATAATAATGAGTCGTTTTGTTCATTTGTATTTTTCATATCTAAATCAAAAATTCTTTCCATAATCTTTGAAATAAAGAGGACTATATCCAATGAATGTTAAAATTGATGGATGTCTTAAATCTAATAAATAATTGACTTCTTTATAGAATATCTCTTTCTCAAAACAATAAAATTTATTCAAAGGTTCTTTAATTCGTTTGGCTATGTAATTTGATCATGTCTTTTTATCAGCAATTTCATATATCCTATATGAGTTTTCTTCAACATGAGTGAATTTCTTCTTTTCGAATTTTTTAATGCCTATGAAATCATAAGTTAATAAAATATCATTGTGTTTAGTGTCATAAATGCTTCAAAAAATAATTTTGGCTTCAATATCCTTAAATTCAGACAATCTATCTTTATATTTAGATTCCATCAGAATATTAAGAGACTTGAGCTTAATTAAGATGTTTTATATATTCTTCTTTATTAATGTTTTCTGTAAAAAAATTTTGATTGGTTTTTAATTCTGTAACATTTTCTGAAAATGTAGGACGACCTTCTGCGTTAGAACTCGAGCAACTTTCTATGTGATTCTGATATGATGGACAAATAGGTTCTGAAAATAAACACAAATGTGTTCTTTGATTTCTTTAGGACTCGTCATTTCTTCAAATGCTCTCTTTCCTGCTATTAATTCATATATTATCAATGAGAATGAATAAAATAACAGTTATGATTTCATTTTTATAAAACTGACTAATTTTTTTAGCATAAACTTGAGCGAGAAGAGCTGTTCATCACTATGTCATAGTCAGAATCATTATTATGATTAAAATCTTGACTGTTCTTTTATTTTTCTAATCGAAATCGGTAATTTTTTTTTTTCTCATATAAAGTTTCCTTTTCACATATATTGTACACGTCATTGTTAACTATTTTGCCAGGTAATAATTCAAATTTGGTCAAGTCAAAGTTAAAGTTTTTAAATTCTTTCATGCTTTCAATTTCATATAATTCATGAATATTTGATAAAGCTTCGTCAAGTTTTCTGTCACTTTTGGTTTGATAGAAAGATTTTTCTGCTTCATCAATGAATTTAGCATAGCTAAAAAATTCTTCCTTGTCAACATTCTCTTCAATAAAATTAGGATTTGTTTTAAGCTCGGTTGCAATTTCATCAAATGTTGGTCTTTTTTTTTTTTTCTGGTTCATGTGACCAGCATCTTTCAATAGGACCAACATAGCAAAAAGGAACATCATCATTGAACTTTGGTCTTTAAATTTTTTTTTATAGAAATACTGGAATAAAGTCACATATATGTTTAAAATCGTTAAAATATTTAGTACTGGTCATAATTTCATACATAAGAATTGAAAAAGCATGGACTTCGCTTGATAAACTGTATCTTAAATGTGATAAAATTTCTGGTGCTAAATATTCATCTGTTCTTTTGATTTTTGACTCCTTTATTTGGTCAAAACCAGATAGTTTTAGATATAATATTATGAGATCGATATCTATGTAGATAGGACATGGCTGTGGCTATCCCATGGATATTAATCAATTTTTTTGTTTCATTCAAATTTGAAAATATATTGTTTTCTTTTTCGTTTTCTCTTTTATGAAGAATAATAGAAAAAAGATCACGATCATAATATGAAAAGAGCTTATATAATACAATATTTGAAGTATATTCCATTATAATGATTGATTTTGGCTTGCTTTTAAAATTAGATAAACTGAATCCTTTAAATTTCAATATTGACGGAGTAATTAATTTTAGAAAAAATGTTCACTTCTCTTGATAAATTTACAATCTTCTGTCTGATAAATTCTTTTAAATCTTTTGATGAGGCTTTAGCAAGATATTTAACGCCATTTTTTAATTCCGCAATTTCATAATACTTCCAATCATCTTTTTTACAATTTTTTTCTTGCATTTCAAAATCGTTTATACTCAATAAATTATCTTCACAGAGCATTTTTAAAATTATCCCTGAAAAATTAATAGATTTGTTTTGTTTTCTAATTGTGAAGTTTATGAAAAATAATGCTTTCAATTTTTAAAAAAGGATTTTTATTCTTTTTTTCTCTTATATCATGATAATAACACTAATTATTAAGAAATTGCCATTTGAAAAAAGATAAGAGTAAAAAACGTTATTTGATTGTTAACGTATTTTTGAAAAATTATAATCCTCCTATATGACAACTCGATTTCATCACGATAAAAACGCCAGTCAGATTGTTTTTGATATTACCGGAGGGGAGAAAACTCTCCAAACAATGAATCTTCAGACCATACCAAACAAAAAGCCGCTCGTCAAATCTCCAAAAGACAATTTTATAAACCGTAACGACGATATTGAAGGTGCTAGGTATGTTCCACCAAAGATTGTTCCGCATGACTTTACTTTAAATACTACAGACATTCCAGGTACTTCAACAAGACCAATGGTTGATGTTACTAAAAAACCTGTTGATTTAATGAATCACGATGATATTGAAGGTTCAAAGCCTCGTATATTCAGGCAACTTCCTCACTCTAATCGAATGGTAAATCCTGTTGATCCTAAATATGACTGGCCTAATAAACAAAATATTGATTGGTCAAAATGGTCATCTGCCGTTGACGAAAATCCCCCTTTTATTCGTGATCATATGAAAAATGATGATGTTGAGGGAGCATCACCAATGACTTATAAATCTAGCAAACCGCCAAAAGATATTATGAAAGTTGATGATATTTCTGGATCTAGACCAGCAAAAAGAATGCGTGAAATGCGTAATGGCATCGATACAATGAATGTCAGAGATATTAACAATGATGGAATATTTAAAACAACAAGAGTTACAGATCCTTTAAATCCAGTTTACACATTCAATGGTATGACAATTAAAGATGACTTTGGAAAAGCCAAACCACCTCCAAAAGGACGACAAGGGCCAGACACTCAATATGATATTTCTGATATTGAAGGAACTCACTCTGATTGCTCAACAAAAAGATATATGAAATTCAGAGCTCCTCCTCCTCCAACAGAAGATGACGACTACAAATCAGCTAACATATTGATGGTACCATCTATGAAAAAGCAAACAAGAGAAATTGAATTACGTGAACAGCAAAGAACTTTAAGAGGTGAAAAAATTAGATATTATGAAAATAGAAATTTACATGCTGAATATGGAACTGGTGATCCAATTCAAGGAATGCTCAGAAAGCAGCGTGAGAACCGTAACAATTCGAGAAGAACGCCAACTTTCTAAAAAAAAAAAAAAAATGTTATTTTTATCTCCTATTTCTAAAGATAAATAATATAAAGATTAGCGTGCTTTAATATTGTAAAATTTTTTTTTAATTCAAAAAAGTTTGATTTTTTTCAAATCACATTTCACTTCCTAGTGAAGTACAATCGACCAAAAACATATTAAATTTTGAGGCAAAATTTTAATATTTTTTTGTCATCATTTCGATTCATGAATTTCAATGAGCTTAAACGGAAAGTTACGGATAGAAATAATAAAATGAAGCTTATTCATACTGCTTGGTTATGCTTAAAATATGTTGAAGATCATCCAGCAGAGAAATGTGAGATTGGAATATTCTGGCTAAATGAAAAGGAATTTATGTTAAACTCTTCAATATTTGGCAGTTTTACTAATATAAAGCCAAATACAATGAATAGAAATTTTCGAACTCATGGTTTTTCATGTAAAAAAACTACATCATCTATTCGCGAATATGTTTCAGAAATATATCCTAATACATTTCTTCCTGATCCAAAAAATTGGATTATACGTTGGTGTGAGAATTTTAGTAAATCTACAACAGAAGCTGAAGCAAAATGTTGGCAAAGCCATGATAATATTGTGAAACATCGAAAAAATAAATCGGTAAATGATAACAAATCTATAAATAATGATGAACTTATAAGCAAGTTGATTACTGTAAAAGAGGGTAATGGTGAATTAATAACAATGCCAAGTCACGAGCCGAATCCTGAGAATATGATCCCTACATCGATTTCGTTTGATGTTTTTGATGACTTTGATGAGTTAAGAAATGGAATTGAGTGCCCATTCTCTTATGATGGATTAAGACAAAACAATTGTCCTAGTATACTTGATTCTGTTGATCCTTTTGAACCGAAAGAAGATTCTTTCCAAAAGTTTGAACGTGAATTTTATGATAGTATAGATGAAGGAAATAATAATAATTTTTTCTAATTTCTATTAAAATACGATAGAATTGTATTGAAATCGATAAAGCTCTCAATCTTCCAAAAAAAGATAAAATATTAAGGACGTGGTAGGACCAAATATAATCTCATTTTTATATGTAAAATATCTCATTTAATATTTATTATCACAAAACTTTATCAATTAAATTGCATTAACATTTAAATATATAATACTATTTTACCAATAATTTCAAAAATTATCCCAGGAGACAATTTGCTGTCATTCAATTTACATGATATCGGACCTTTTGAAGTATAAATTTTTGAATAAAAAAGTAAATGAATTAAAAAAATACTCAATAGGAAATATTCAGCACATGATTAATTTTGATATATTAATAGTTCAAGTGCTACATTTCTGAATTCGCATACTTCTATTCATTTGAAAGTTATGAATTTGGCTAAAACCACTTTTGTTATCTCCTCATTAAAATTGAATTTTAATGTATGCAATAAATAATATTATAGTAAACTTACAAATATCCCAAAATTAAACTCTATTTAAGAAAAAAGTATAACAAAATTTTTTCAGAATATTGATGATCTTTAAAATTTTTTTTCAAATTGCGTAATTTTGGTCAATAGGAAAAGTGAACAAGCATGTATATATTTAATAAAAACCATTTATTTTTTGATTAATAAAGTCGTTCTGATGTTCTATTCATTTTAATGCCATTTTTAATTTGGATGTTTTTCTTTCATATACATAGGCGATCTCATTTATTATTGATTTATTTTAATAAATATCAAATATATAATATAATAATATATTTTAGAACTACAATAACAAATTATTTAAGGAGATATTTACGCATAAAATTCAAATTATATTTGGTCCTACCACGTCCTTAAAAATTATTTTACTTCTCACAAAAAAAATCATCTTTTCAATGATTCAATTTTTTTTAAATGTTCTTTTGTGTTTGTACAGACGATGGGAAGAACATTATTGTTCAAATAAATTCGGAAAAGGAAAAAGAATTAACTGCACAAAATATTTTAAATCAGTATTGTCCTGGTAAGAATTCACTTTGGCTTCGAACAGAGAATTATGCTTACGCTTTCAATTCTAACGATCATCCTTTAATAGATTATCCAAATCTGATTTCTAACGATCGTCCAAACCTTTGGAGTATTCCATCAGTTACATTATTTACATTTTCAGATATTGACCCAAACTCAAAGTTACTCTTTTTACTTCCTAAACATACCACAGACCAGAAGATACCCCGTATTACTGCAATAATTTCTCAATCTGATTTTCAATCAAATTTATCTCGCCTTTACACAATTATTGAAGAATCTTTTCCTGCATCTGTTAAAGTTAATTCAATTTCTGCAAATGATCAAGAAATTAATAAAGATTCTCCAATTAAAGATCTTTTCGATAAATCAAAGTCAGGAAATGAGGTATCTGTTTCATTAGACATTTCAGACGCGTGTCTATCAAAGCTGAACTTTAGAGTAAATGTCATTAATGAGATAATATACTCTGAAAACAACTACATTAATGATTTATTTGTTATTGTTCAAGTATGGAGAAGTGTTTTTCAAAATCATGCATATTTAGGTGAATTAGACTTTAGAACACTATTTAATGATTTTCCAATGATTCTTAATTATCATAAAGAATTTTATTCATTACTTAAGCAAAAGGGGAATGGATATGCTACAGAATTCGCAAGACTCTTCTTAGAATATATTCCATTTTTCAAAGTTTCTGTCAACTACATTACTAATTACCCAAGCATCAATCAACTTCTGAAAGAGAAAAAAAACGATCCTGAATTTCAAAGCGTTAGTGATCAAATTTCTCAAACTTTGAAAGGGCGTGATTTGGCAAGTTATTTAATAACTCCAGTCCAGAGATTACCTAGATATTCTCTATTTATGCGCGAGATGAGCAAAGGAACTCCAATTAACCATCCTGATTATATCTTTTTGAAGGCAGCTCAGTCTGCTATGATTGATCTCAATAAGGAAATTGACGAAAAAACCGCTTTTATCGAAACACAAAAAGTCTTATCTGATTTACAGATGAGAAATTATAATGATTTTAGTTATGTGAGCCCTAATCGGAGAGTTTTGAAACAATTTGACACCATCATTAAAAGTAGAAACTTAACAGGGCGTTTTATTGTTTGCAATGATTATGTTTTCTTGATTGACTCTTTTGATTTATATTGCAGATATAAATTTCCATCAGATGCTGTTCCTATGGTAATCTTAGATGATGGATTATCTGTGAGAATTGTATCGCCAGATGCCGATGATACATACGAAAACGGAAACGATATTACTTTTTCAAGCAAAGAAGATTTGAATGATTTTTTGAGCTTGGTCAAAATTGCAAATGGGAATAATGAATAAATAAAGTAGAAAAGCGGATGTTTCTGTGTTTTTCAATATTATTGAATAAATATGTTAATTTTTCGAAAAATTTGAATTAAATTTTTGGCGGTCAGATTTGTAAAATATTCAAAATAGAAAATTTTTAATTTTCTTAAAGCCGTTTAGAATAGAGGAGAGATGGCATCAAAGCAGAGTCTCCGTGAAAAGACTCAAAAGCTCAAAGCAGTGAGTGATGATATGACAGAAGAAATCGCTAAACATAAAGAAGAACTATCTTCACTTCAACAAACAATTTCTAGGTGTGATATTGAATTATCTTTGATACGAGATGCATTCGGTCTTCGTTTTGGTACAATTAGTGATGCTCAAAGAAATCAAGCGCTTGAAGCGATGGCCAATTTTACAGAAGTGGAAAATTTACAAACAGTACTTCAACGAGAACAATCGCAAGTTAAATGGCTTCAAGGAGAAGTTAATCGTCTTCAAGGACTTGTTCCTGCTAAAATGCTTGAAGATGTCGATCTCCAAAATTTAGAAAATAAAAAGCAGCAACTCGAAGAAAAATTTGAAGCGTTAAAAAAGAGGAATGCCAAAAAAGAAAAAAGTATTAAAAGCGCTGAAAACAAAATCAAAGCAACACTTTCTGAAATAGACAAACTCAGAGAAGATCTGGAAATAAAAGAAGAGGAGAGTAAAGAGGCTAATCAAATATTTGAGCAAGCTGAACAATTAGCTTCTGAAAACGCAGAACTTACAGAAATTTTCATTAATGAAAATCAGCAAATGAAAGAAGTTCAAGATAGTTTGAGTAAAGCAAATAACGAGATTCAACAAATTCAAAAATATATCGATGAAAATGGAAATATTATTAAAGAAACAGCACAATATCAAGACGATCTTGATGATTTACGCCAAAAGATGGAAAAGGCTAATCAGCCTCTTATTGATCTTAAAAATAAATACGAAAGCTTTATAACTGGAATAAATCCACTTCAAGAAAACATGAGTAATCAACTGGATGAAATTACTAAATTGATTGAAAAAATTCAAGGATTAAATTGTTAAATAAATATCATCGATAATATTTATAAAATATGTAAGAATTGATATTTTGTAAAGAATTGAAAATAATTAACTTCTTGATAAAGCTTTTGGCTTTATTAGATTTTTAATTGTTGCATATGTTTTCATATTATTTTCATAAGCACATAAAAGTTTTAATTGACTGCTTAGAAATCGCTTGTTTGAAATCAAAAATCTTCTTTCCAAAGGTGGATACAGCAAATAAAAGGAATGAAAAAAAAAAAAAAAAAACGAATTGATTGAAAGATTCAAAAAAATAAAAACGAAAATTATATATAATTACAAACTTTAACAATATAATATATCTTTCAAAAAAAGATAAGCAATAATTAAAACATAACGCACAAAAAAAAAATACTGATTAATCTTAATGAGATAATCGAGCAATAAGTCGAATGCATGAACTCCTTTCAGCCATCGATGTTTTCATCAAAGCCAATTTTTCTTTGAAAACGTTTATATAATCTGATAAAAACTGGTGGCCGAAATCTAAAGTTGTTAAAATTTCAAATATTTTATAAGCATCAGCTGCAATGTTTTCATCATCGAGAAGTGGAAGAAAAGTTTTAATTGTTAAAGATATGACATCTCTATAATCAACTAAATCTCTTGTTTCATGCGCAGCAATAATAATTTGAATAATTTTAGCAAT
Organism: Tritrichomonas musculus; assembly: GCA_039105265.1. Taxonomy (NCBI): domain Eukaryota; phylum Parabasalia; order Tritrichomonadida; family Tritrichomonadidae; genus Tritrichomonas; species Tritrichomonas musculus. Next base: position 2,451,066 of record JAPFFF010000017.1, on the reverse strand, counting down.
CTGATGCTTTACTCTTGGGTCTTCATCTTTTGCGAAATGAAGAATGTCAATTATAGAACGAGCAGCGATAGAAGCAGCTTTAGGACAGACAATTACATTACCAATAAAACTCATAGCAAGTAATTTAAACTTCAGAATTTCAATTATTTTTTGAGGATTTGTATTATCATCGCTTTCTGAATCGGATTCATAATAATCATTATCTTCTTCTTCTTCTTCTTCTTCTTCTTCATTATCATTATCATTTGCTTGATTTTTGATTTTATAGCATTTTCTAAGTTTATCAATAACAATTGAAAGTGATTTGGTAAGAGCCACGGAAGATGGAATTTGTAATGATTGTGATGTAAGAACAGTAAGAGCTAGAAAACGATAGTCATGATACTTTAAAAATTTGATAATTAATTCAACAATTGAGTTTTCATGAAGGAAAGTGGCACCTTCGAAAGTCATCGAAAAAGCCCCAGCAAGCTTTAAAGCGCAAATGCATACTCTTGCTTCGCCTTCGTTGACCAAATGGTCGTGTGAAACGTTATTGAGATCAAGTGAAGTTTTGAAGTAATTAAGGAGCGAATCTGTAAAGAATAATTCGAAATTATCTGTGATAGATGAAACGATTGATGTTAAGCAGGCGGATGCCATCATTGAAATTAATTTATTTGAATTAGAAAGGCATGAAATAAGTTGTTTTCCGATGATAGAAAAATTAGCTGGCTTTTTATGAAGTGAAATTAACGAAAATGTCAGTCTTAAGGCAAAAGAGAGAACTGTTTCATCTTTACTTTCAAGATAAGATGAATACGTCGAGATAGCTTCGTTGCTATCTATAAAAAGATGAATAAATTCTGGTGTTTTTACGAGATGAGTTAAAACGATGAGAGGTTCAATCGCTTGAGAAGAAGCTGAATCAAATTGGAAGTTAGCAAATTTCGATAAATAGTTTTGAATGAAATTTTCAGATGGTTTTGAATTACTCAAAATTTTGTTGATAAGATGTAAAGCTTGTGATGAAATTTTGTCGTTTGAAACAAGGCAGAGGGGAACAATGGCATTCGCTGCATCATATTTAATCATAAAACTCAATGAAGCTTGAATTGAGCATAATGATTCGCATAATTCTAGAGATGGAGCTAAAAGGTCGTCAGGCATTTCAGGCTTCAAATTTTCCAAAAGATTGGGAATAATTGGAATTAATGAATATTTTTTATCATAAGCATTTTGATTGATGACTTTGTTAAGGAAAATAGTAATCTTCTTTCGAGTTTCGAAATAATGTGAAATCAAAAAAGGAGATAAACTTTTGAAGCATTCTAATGAAAAGCTGAAGTCTAGGCTTGCTTCGATTCCATACAAATAATCGATAACATCGACAAAGTTTGAAACATGAGTTGATCCAAATTTTTTAAATAAACGCATTAAAATAGATAAATATGGTTTCCCTTGAAAAACATAAACATCGCAGATTTTTTCACTAATAGCTGTATTAAAGAATGAAGTTAAACTATTCATAAAATCAGGGTATTCACAAACTTCAACGGATCGAGTCAATGATTTTGGAAAAGTTTTCATTGTCAAGATTTGAGAGATTTCGGAGTGGCTTAAATCTCTTGATAAAAGATTAACTAATGCAATTGGATTACTTGATATTAGACTGATCATTTGATCAAAAGAAAAGTTATTAAATTTGTTAATTGCTTCTTCAATTTTTAGTTGAACTTTTATATTATCATCATCAAAAATATTAATTTCATCTTTTTTTGCCTTTTCTCGTGGGCTTGGGATAGTTCTTTTCCTTGCAGCAAGATTTGGTTCGTTTTTACTTTCTTCTTCATCTTTGATTTCTGAAGTTGATTCATCATATGAGAAATAATCACTTAATTGATTAGTTAATTGATCATATAATATGCCTTTAAATAATCTGGAATATGATATAATAGGACCACTACTTGTCCCTAAAAAGTAAATTTTGCCACTTTCAAACGAGTAAACAATATCTTTGAAATCTGGTCTTTTTCTTGGATTTTTATGCCAGCAAGCTTGGATAAGTTTAGCCAACTTAGGTGGACAATTTTGAGGAATTAACGGTCTGCTATCGGATTCGCACACTTCATGAGCTATTGCAAAAGGTGAAAGACCACGAAATGGAACCTCTCTTGTTAAAATTTCCCAAAGAATTATACCAAATGAGTAAACATCAACTTTTTGATCGTATTCACTTCCTATCATCATTTCTGGAGCTGTCCATGATGTAATATGTTGAATTGCCATATTGCCTTTCTTCATATGGCTAATTAATTTGAAATCTGAAATAAATGGATGGTCATCTTCATCAAGAAGAATTGATGAAGAGTTTAGATCACGATGTATAAATCCTTGGGAATGGATATATTGCATTCCACGTGCAATACCTAAAGCAATAATAGTTTGCTTGCTCGGATCAAGCTGTCTGTGTTGATCATGCAAGCGAGAAGAGAGTGAGCCACCAGACATGTATTCTGTAATGTAAAGTAATGGTAAAGGATGCGAAGAAAAACCCACAAGCGATAAAACAGATGGATGCTTAACAGCTGTAAAAAATGAAAGATATTCTTTAAAATGAAAAAATTCTGCTTCACTTGGATACATCCCATTAAGCACCTTTATGGCTACAATCCTGCCATTTTTTTTGTTAATCCCCGTATATACTTTTGAATAGGACCCATAATGCTTTGTTCCTAATTTTATATAGTCATCTCTATTAATTTGGTATTCTTTGAAATTTTTGAGAGTATCATTTATTTCTTTTTCGGTATATATTTTTTTGGTTTTAGTCGATGAGGTTGAAATTTCGCTGTTTGAAAGACGCTTATTAATAATTTCGATTAATTCTACTCTTTTACTTTCATATGTTTTTGTTTCTAGAGTTAAATTTGTTAACCTTTGACTAAGAACTCCGTAATCTTCAAATTTGCACTGCTCGTATTCATCATTATCAAACTTGAAATTAATTTTATTTTTTAATTCGTTTGAAAGAAGAGCATAAAAATGTTCGTCAAACTCTTTTTTGAGATCTGAGAGCGATTTTTCAACATCGTCAAGAGGTTGGTTAAGGACAAAATGAACAAAATTCTGCTCTGTAATATAATTATTTATTAAAGCCCTGATATCGCATAAAATATACATTAGTTGTCTAAAGTGTATTTCTTCTGATGGAGATGCAATACGTTGATCGGTACTAGAAATAGAAAATTGCTTAAAAAGTTCATGGATATACTTTGATAAATACATGATTTTTGCACGATGTGCAAATAATGATCTGCACTCGCCGCATATTTGGAGAATTTCAAGCTTTAAGTTCTGAATATATTGATTAAGTCTAATCCCAAGAGATGGCGTTTCAATCATATAAAATCAATAATTAAATATCATGGCAAAAAAGGTAAAACAAATTGACCTTAGATTTCGAAAAAATTTTAAAAAGAATTGAATAAAAGAATTGCTCTTGTCTAATATAATATTTTTATTTCTTTTTTTAAACTTAAAGATATAAAAAAAAAATATGCAATAAACTTTTTGAAAGTAAAGTGAGAGAAATAAAGGGGGTCAATTCAAAAAATAATTAATTTCAAGGGAAAACGATAATAAAAATTTATTTTGAGAAAAAACTATTTAAAAAAAATTTTTTTTCTTAAAATTATATTTTCTGAAAAAATATTCAATTTTTTCTTAACTTGATCGTCGATCCCTATTTTATTGAATGAGACCCCTATTTTTTTGGGGCACTTAAAAAAAAAAAATGCTGGGAAATCGTTTTCGTTCCCAGACAAACCTAGTCAAATTTGTTCCCACTGGTCAATTAAATTGAACCTAAAAAAAAAAAAAAAAATATAGATAAGATTTTTTGGTCCAAATTTTTCCCAGTGTCTCTACTGCCCCGACCGCGGGGTCTCGGCTGGGAGTAGAGACACTGAGAAAATTATGGAAAAATATAAAATCTTTCCTCTTTTTTTTTAAAAAAAAAAAAATCAATAATTGAACTAGGGAACAAATTTGACTGGGAACAAAAACGATTAATCAAAAATGCTTATATCAAAATGTATTAATTATATTACTTTACTAATACAAAATTAATTAGTGATTTATCTTGCAAGCAAAACGCTTCAGTTGTAGGTGGAATTTCATAATTTTCTTGTAATGGGCAATCGTCAAAAGTTGGCAATTGCATTTTAGTCATAGAAGGAGGAATTATTATGTTTGTCAAATGAATTTCAAACATTAAATGCACCAGAAGCAATAGTAACAACAGAAGGAGGAATCACGACTTCAATTAAAGATGAACAATTAGATAAGCCAAAATAATCCTAATTAAAGAAGCGCAACCTGCGAAAGTATAATCACCAACTCTCAAGACAGAATTATGGATATTCAGATTTACCAATGACGTGGATCCTCAAAAAGCATTATCTTCGATATATTTCACAGAATCAGGAATTGTTATATCTTTCAATGATATGCATCCATAAAACAAATATGATGAAACATGTTCAGTTTTGTGATGAATTTTTGCCTTAGTAAGTGATTTGCATTTTCTGAAGTTACTGAATCTGAATAACTTTTTGATTGATACACAATTTTCAAAGGCGGTTTCAGTTAATTCTTCCAATGAATCCGGATTCATTCAATGAGAGCAGCACAATTGGCAAATGCATAATCATTAATTAATTTCAATGAAGATGGATTTTCAACTGTCACTTTTTTTTAAATTCTGAACATCATTCAAAAAGCATTTTTGCAAATCTCAGTCACAAATGAAGGACTGAATAACTCTTCTATTTCAGAGCATTGATTGAATTTATATGGTTCAATTTTTGCCACGCATGATGGAAAAAGTCTTCTCTTCAATTGATGCCAAAAGCAATGCGTAATTGATGGAATCTCTTCATGGCTGGAGCATTCATTATAGGTGCCTGATTCTCTATATGTAACGGATGATGGCATTGATATGTATTTGATAGAACTGCAATTTTCAAAAGCACATCTTTCTATTGTTTTTAATGGTGATGGAAGTGATGCATTTGAAAGCGAAGAACAGTCTGGAAAACAATGTTCTTTGATTACTTTATGAAATGCTTTTTTTTTTTTTGCTGATCGTTGCTATTGGTTAATGAATTGATACTTGCCTAAAATTTACACAATTCGAAAACGCATTCATATCAATTGCAGATGATGGTATTATGACTCTGGCTAAACTTTGCGCTATTATATAATGTATTGCATTCAATTGTTTCAACAGAGGATGGAATTGATATGTATTGAAGAGTGGTGCAATTTTCAAAAGCTGATTCATTTATCGTTGTGATGCAAGGTGAAATTCAGTTCAACTTTATTTCTTTGTAAATATTGAAAAATTTGAATTAATCGATAGAATACTCAATTAAACTTACATTTCCTTCATTCAAATTTAAATTCGTCTCAAAAATCATCGTATCAGAGAATTTTGACGAAAACTGTATCCATATCTGATACGTATCAGATGAAGAAGTATCAATATCTGCAGAAGAAGAGCTCTTCTTCTTCTTTTGAATTTTGTCATGATGGTTGATTCGTCATATATTATTTCAAAAAAAAATCTGCGGTTTTATAAACCATTCAAATCATGATATTTTATTTCAGAAAAAGCTGCAATCACTAAAACACTATGATAAAATAATATTTTTTTTACATAATAATGATGATTGCTTCTTCAAAAACTTCCTAAAAGATGAATTCTTCCTGCAATCGATTCGATCATAGAAATCACTAATTTAGCATCTTCATTATTTTCGCAAGTAAAAAGAATTGTTTCTTTTTTGGAAGCCAAAGAAACATTTTTTCCATTAACGTCAATTTTTTTCAAATCTTCTATTTTAATCACAGCCAAAATGTCTCTTAAGTTTTCAGCCAAATGAACAACGTAGTGATTGAATATGCACAAAAAAGAATTTTCATTATTTTGATTCATCATCATCAATTTGAAAATAGAACTGAGACAATGAATATTGACAAGTTATTTTTCGATTTTCGTCATTTAACACGCTTGAGATTCTATTCATTGGAAATGCTCTAGGAATTCTTTCTGGCGAAACAATTAAAGCTTTCTTTTTATATCGTTTTAAGTCATTCTCATCTTGATTTTCAATGATATCAATGAATTTTTCAGATGAAACTTTAATTAACGATGAATCTTTAAGAACTTTAAAATAATCAGAAAATGAAAATGAAATTTGATTCATATAAACTTCAGCCAATGATTTCAGAAAGTTATTTAATGGTGCACGAATGTTGTTGCATTTATATTCATTAAAACATTTATTCAAACTTATTGGTAATAATAAATATTTGCCAAAAAGTAAAAAAGTTGAAAACTTTTCTGGTCTTGGAAGTCTATTTGTTCTTAATGAATTGATTTTCAAACAATCTATTGAAATAGGTGAAATATTAATTTTTTTAACTGAATAAAATGAATGTCGAGAAAATTTTTCTATTGAATAATTCTCTCTTTTTATTTCATTTTGTTGGCTTTCTTTTGTTATTTTCGAATCCATAATTACTTCATTTATCGCATAAATTAGATCACTGGCAAAAACAGGATCAATGAATGCATGAAGTGGAGAAATATCAATCATGATGCTTTCATAAGAATGCATTTTTAATGGAAGTTTTGATTTGACTTCAAATAATAAAAATCTTGGCGATTTTTCACATAAAACAACAGGTGATTTTGATACAACATACATGCCATTAAGTCGAAATGATTCGACAGTCAACAAGATTGAATTTCCTTTTTCAACTCTGTAATTGATATTTTTAATTATAAGCAGACAAAGTTCTCTCATAAATTTATCAATGAAAGAGATTTCAATTTTAGCAAAATGAACATTGATTGAATGTTTTTCAACTTCTTCAACAAAATGTGATTGATTTTCATTTGTATTTTCATTGTTTTCTGTAACGAGAATCATTTTGTCTCCTCTTTTCGTTGTTCTAACTTCATAGAAATAATTTGTATTTTTAATTCTATGTGGTTGAATATCAATCGAAAAAAGAACACTAAATGATATTCGATCATCAACAATTGTCAATACAACAATGTTTTCATTTATGTGGTTATGTTCAATAAAAGGTTGTGATTTAGATGAATCTGTTTTTTGTTCAACACAAATTGCGCTATTTATCATGTTTGTAATAACAATTGGAGATGGAAATGTTGGATATGACAAATGACCACAAAATCCTTCATTTTCTTTGATAACATCAAGTTGAATCAAATAATCAGATTGATTGCTTTGTTTACTAATCAATCTGAATATTGTTGTAGTTTGATTCATTAAGTTAACTTCTTTACACTTCCTGTAACCTTCTACATAAAATGTAAATGTTCCTTGCAAGTTCGATGGACCAATTAATGATTTTTTCTTTGATTTACAACGAACCAAAAATTCGGTTGATTTTTTATCAACATTTGAAGGTAAGAGAAAAGCATCGATATCCAAATGATTAAACAATGTAAAATGCACATTTAGCACGAATTGGGAAACATTTTCAAATTGTGATTCAATTTTTACACATGAAAGATGAAAGAAAACATTTTGATTACAATGTAAAATGAAAATTTCTAAGCAATCAATTTTAGTATCATTTTCATTTGTTATGTTTTTAAGCATAACTCTTAAAGGAGCTTTCCTCTGTTGGAATGGTTTTGAATTGAAGAATTCATCAGGAGCATAAAAACACAAACCATTGAAAAATTGATAATATTTATCTTTCGAATTCATCAATGATAAAACAGCGCCAGTTTTATTATAAATGACACATGGTGCGAAAATAACATTATGATAAGTATGATTCCAAAAAACTAACTACGTTCTACAAATATTTATAGCAATGGTTTATGGATATATATTTTCTTTTTAAAAAAATCATTAGATTGAATATTGGCATCACTAATATTGATGATTGAACCTATTTTTCATTTATTAGAAAAGCCTCTCAAAAATTTACCGTAGATAACATTTTCAAAAAGTTTAAAAATATTTTTCTTTTATTTTCTTACCGAATATTATGAAAAATTGGCAAATAAAGTGTACTTTATTATATTCATTGTGTTCTTTTTTGATTTTTTGCCTAGGCAAACACTTTTTGAATAAAGCACGTTTGATCCTTGCCAAAGTGTTCAAACGTGCTTTTATTTAAAAAGTTTATATAATATATCATTATTGATTGAATTATAGATAGTTATGTCAACAATTTAGGGTAGACAATATTAACTGGATAAGAAAACTAATAATATGATTAAAAAACATAGCGATTAAAAAAAAACTTAATTAAGAATTTATTTTCCAATACAAATTTATCTCAAAATAATATACTTTAAATATTAGGTACGATATAGTTATTACAGATATTTTAATTTATTTGTAAATAAACTAATCATTCAATCTTCTCAGTCAAATTTCAAAGGATTTGAGTTGAGTACGTTTTTTGAATAGTAATACGTTTTTTATTTATTTTCAAATTTTGATCCTCTTCACAAATTTTTTATTTTATAATTTTATAAACTAAGTTATAATTTCTTATGTCATCCCAAGATTCAGGACGAACTGTTATTGTCCATAAAACTCGTGATGACAAAGGAAAACGCCTTTTTGTTGATAATAAGATCAGTACAACCAAATATAACTTTTTAACTTTTATACCGTTGAATCTTTTTTTCCAATTTACACGTATAGCAAACTTTTATTTTCTTATAATTGTTTTACTTCTTCAATTTTCATGGGCTCCTATATCAGCGTCAGTTGCAGTTGTACCACTTGTAATAGTTATCGGCTTTACCATGGTAAGAGATGGTGTAGAAGATCTGCTTCGTTGGAAAAGTGATAAGAAAATCAATAATTCTACAGCGCATTATCTAAGAAATGGCCAATTTGAAGATATTGCATGGAAAGATATCTCAGTAGGCGATGTTATACAAATCAAGAAAGATGAACAAGTACCTGCTGATATTGTACTTTTATCATCTTCCAATGATGATGGAATTACATATATTGATACGTGCAATCTTGACGGAGAGACAAATCTAAAAATCCGACAAGCACTTGTACCCACTCAATACTTAACAACAGCTCCAAAATGCTCAGAGTTCAATGCCACCATTGTTTGTGATCAACCGAATAATTTATTATATACATTTAACGGCTATATTAAAATTGGTGCCGAACAACATTCTCTAGAAAACAGACAAATACTTTTACGAGGTTGTGTTCTTCGAAATACCCACTGGGCCAATGGTGTTGTTGTTTATACGGGCAAAGAATCCAAAATTATGATGAATTCCAGTAAATCACGCACTAAACGTTCTCTTTTAGAGCGAGGATTAAATTGGAAACTAGGCTCAGTATTTATATTCATGCTTGCTTTTTCATTTATTGGTGCAGGTGTTGGTTTTGTCTTTGAAAAGAAACAGATCAACAGTGGAAATCATTGGTACTTCAGAAGGAACCAAAATAACAAGCGAAATCTAGCAGGGATGTTCTTTATCTTACTAGTTTCGCACATTGTTATTATCAATGCCATCATACCAATATCATTATATGTAACATTAGAAGTTGTCAGAATTTTTCAGGCCCTTTTTGTCAAATGGGATGTAGAAATGTACGATGAAGACACCCAGACATTTGCAAATGCGCGAACTTCAAACATATCAGATGACTTGGGCCAAATAGAATACATTTTTTCTGACAAAACCGGCACTTTAACGTGCAACAAGATGGAGTTCATGAAATGCAGCATCGCTGGCAAAATCTACGGAAGCGGCACAACAGAAGTTGCCTATGCAGCAGCCAAAAGAAAAGGCATAAAGATTGATCCACCTGATTTCAAAGGCAAAGCGTTTAAAGACGAAGATTTCATGGAAATAATAAATGGCAAAAAAAGTGACATACCTATTGAAATCCGCCACTTTTTGTGGACACTCTCAATTTGTCATGCCGTGATTCCAGAGGAAGATGAAACACAACCGTACGGAATTCAATTCCAGGCTTCATCGCCAGATGAAGGAGCCCTTGTTTTGGCTGCTGCTGATTTTGGCTACATTTTCACTTCGAGAAGCTCAGCTGGAATCACACTGAAAGTTGATGGTGAAATTGTGAATGTTGAAGTTTTGGCTAATTTAGAGTTCTCTTCAGAAAGGAAAAGAAGTTCAGTCATCATCAAGCATCCTGAGACAAATGAAATAATTCTTTATTGTAAAGGTGCTGATGATTTGATTTTTCAGCGTCTCTCAAAGGACTCACCATATCAAGAAGAGACACGTAAGAATCTTGAAGAATTTGCAGCAAACGGTCTCCGAACGTTATGTTGTGCCTATCGTGTTCTTGATCCCGACTTTTTCAATGGCTGGATTGAAAGATATCGAGATGCAAATTGCTCAATAACAGATCGTGAATCAGCTGTGAATGAAGTTGCAAACGAGGTTGAATCTGAACTTACATTAATTGGGGCAACTGCCATTGAAGACAAACTACAACAAGGAGTACCTGACACAATTGAGTGTCTTCTTAAAGCTAAGATAAATTTGTGGGTAATCACTGGCGATAAAAGAGAAACTGCAATCAACATTGGATTCGCTTGTTCTCTTCTTTCGCCTAAGATGAAACTTGTTGAGCTTGACATTGATGATGAAGAGAAACTGATGAAAATTGTGAATGAAAACTTGAATAATGAAGATGATAAACAACCTTTGGCATTAGTTGCAAGTGGTTCTTCATTGTATCATCTTCTGAATGATGAAAATTCAGACACGTTTTATCGTCTCTCTCAAAAATGTCAATCAGTGATTTGTTGTCGTGTTTCTCCCCTTCAAAAAGCGACAATTGTCAAAATAATGAGAGAAAAAACAGGATCACTGGCTTTGGCCATCGGCGATGGTGCCAACGACGTCGGAATGATTCTTCAGGCAGACGTTGGTGTTGGAATTAGTGGCCTTGAAGGGACACAGGCAGTTTTGAGTTCTGATTATTCGATTTCGCAATTTCGTTTTTTAAAGCGATTGCTGTTAGTTCATGGTTATTTGAATTTCTATCGTAATGTCGATCTTGTAAACTATTCATTTTACAAGAATATGGCATTTTCATTCAATCAAATCATTTACGGATTTCTGACAAGTAACGGAGGAGCAACGATGTATGAGTCTGTTTTGTACACTGTTTTTAATGTCATTTTTACGTCGATTCCGCCAATTGTTTATGCGGCCGCTGACAGAGATGTGACACTTGAGGCGATGATGAATTCCCCGGAGATCTTCCATTGTGATGGTAAGAAAAAGTGGATGATCAGTTATTGGCGGTTTTGGGTCAATTTGTTATTAGGTATGTATCACGGCGTATGCGCTTTTATTGTGCCTTATTTCGCTCTTCCTCCCTTCATTTACTCGAATGGAAGAACTTTCGGCCTTCGTGAGTTCGGCACAATTGTCTACGCGTCCGTTGTTGCAATCGTTAATGCGCGGATAATGCTAATGTCTCACAATTGGACTTGGCTTCATCATCTTTTCTTTTGGCTGAGCATTTTGATCTTCCCAGTTGTTGCGCTTGTAATCGATGCAATTCAATTGTCCGACGATTTCAGAGGAGTGATGATTCCTCTTCTTCGTTCGGGTCTTTTTTACATGCCAATCATCGGGAGCATCATTTTGGCACTCATTCCAATTCTCCTTTACTACACGATTGAAAACTCGCTCGACAACATTAGAAACATGGTCAATTACATGGAGAAGAATAGAAAAGTGTCAAACGCCTTCTTGGAACAGGCAAGCAGCGATTACGAGGACGAGAGATTGGCAAGCGATTCAGGAGGAAGAAGTTTGAACGAGTTGGACGACGACGTCGTTTTGACTGATAAAAATGACGTCGAAATCGATAACAATTACGATGAAGGATCCGATACACAGAAAAAAGGTTGCAAAGATGATCATAATAGAACTGGCTACGCTTTCGACGTGCCAAGTCCGCTGGCCGCTGGCGAGAATAAGAATGAAGATGCAAATAATGCTGATAATGAGAATGAGTCAAAAATAATGATACAACAGGAAGTATCAAAGAAAGGATTGGATGATTTATGATTCGTTTTATAATATTCTGTCTAATAAAAATAGAGTTTTATATTTCTGAATGTTTTTTTTGTATTGTAAAAATTTGATTAAAAAATTTTAAAATTTAATTTTAATCTAGTGGAATACCAAACCTATAAAACTCTTTTTGAAAATCTTTTATTTATTTGAATTGAATTAAACGTGTAAAAAAATAAATCATTCATTATTTGAAATGAATTCTCAGAAACCGTAAGTTTACACGCGAAAATTAAAAAAAAAAAGTTTACTTCATTGAATTTCGTACTTTGAAATTCAAAGTGACTTTTTTTTGAAGAGAAAATCATAGCGACTTTTTTCTTCATTAACTTGCTATTTTCTGATTTATATTTAAATTGACTTAATTTTTAATAAAAAAGAAAAAACCTATTGTTTTTCTATCATCACAATTTTTTTGAATTAATTCACAAAAAAAAAAAAAAAAAAAAAAATCTCTTGAATGGTTCACTTTTTGAGGGAGAAAAACTCAAAAAGTGAAAACAATTCAGAGATTTACAAATTCCGCTCCTCACTTTTTGAGAGCCGAGCTCTCAAAAAGTGCTACGTGGAATTTGTAAAATTCATGAAGTTGAATCTATTTTCCGAAGATGATGACAAAAAAGTTACTGAAAACAATATTACATATTTATTAAATAATGAAGACAAAACAGCTAGTAATATTGGCTCTGATGTCAAAGGTGAAATTAGAATTCCATGTTCAATCAATCATAAAGATGAAGAATACGTAATCACACGAATATGCAAAAATTCATTTTTATATTCACAAGCGGAAGCCATTTTATTACCATTAGATTCGGAAGTTCGAATTATTGAAAAAATTCATTTAAACAATCAAATATAAAAGAAATAGTGATTCCACTGAGCATTGAAACTCTTGAAGATGGATGGTGCCATTACGCATTATCATTAACGAAATTCAATGTAATTCCAGGAAACAAATATTATAAAAATTACAAAGATACTTTTATTCTAGGAAAAACTGATCCAACAAGTAACGATTCAGATGTCATTGTATTTGCACGCTGTGACATTGAAACAGCTGAAATTCCTCCGTTTGTCAAAATAATTGGCCCTTTTTCATTTGCTGGCTGTCATTTACAAGGAATCGAATTTTTGGGTGATTCACAACTTGAAAGAATCGAGAAAAGTGCGTTTTATTCAAGTCGTTTAGAAGAGGCAACATTACCATCTTCTCTTAAATCTATTGGTCGAAAATCATTCGCTTTTTGTAAAAAGCTTCATTCAATTGATTTTGATGAAAACTCAGAACTTCAAATTATCGATGAAAAAGCATTCTTCATGTCGAACATTCAATATCTCGAAATTCCAAGGATGGATGGTGCAATGGCATTGAAGATTTATATGAATGCAAAATTTTGCCAAATGGCAAGAATTATTTGAATTACGGCGATGATTTTATCATTGGAAAAAGTGATCCAAAAAGTGACATTTTTGACACAATCATATTTGCACACCGTGACATTGAAAGCGTTAAAATTCCTTCCTTCATAAAAGTCATCGGCGATTTGGCCTTCTCTGACTGCGCCAATTTGGAAAACGTCGAATCTGCAAGCAAATCAAAGCTTGAAATCATCAAATCGAATGGATTTTCGGCCACGTCAGACAAATATGTCGTAGTGCCTTTTCATATAGCGATCTAGAAACTATTGAATTCACTGAGGACACTGAACTCAAAGTGAATGAAAGGAATACGTTCAAACTCGCAGGCATCACTGAAATAGCAATCCCGCCAACAGTTGAAGTGATCGAAAAAGGATGGTGCATGTCATTATCTAATATGTCCAAATTCACAATCATGCCAAACAAGAACTTCTTAAATTATAATGGCGATTACATCTTGAGTAAAAGTGACACCGAAAGTGACATCTTTAACGTTCTAATTTTCGCAAGACGTGACATTGTAACTGCCAAAATTCCTTCGTCTGTCAAAGTCATTGCATGCGGCTCTTTTTACGACTGTGCAAGACTCTACAATGTTGAGTTCAATGAAGATTCACAGCTTGAAATAATTGAAAAAGAATCATTCATTTTTTGCCCATTTGAAAAATTGAGTTTTCCATATCACATCACACAAATTTGTGAGATGGCATTTGTAAGTTGCAGAAACTTGAAAAAGGTTCATTTTCATGAAAGTCGCTGGGAAAATGGCTTTCCAGAATTTTATTTTACCAAGCATTGTGATTCCACCTCATCTCACAGATGTAGGCGAAATGGCTCTTGGCCCTTATTCTTATCTAATAGAAATTCCTGAAAACTCGGAATTAAAGTCTCTGAAACCTTTTGTCAATGACAAGGCTAATAAAGAACAGCTTTTTCTGATTCCTGTCAAAAAAAAGATCGATATATCTTATAAAGGAATAATTTTTAATATATAAATAAAAATGATTTTAACAATAAAATTATACACATCACTTTTTTTTTTTTTTTTTTTTTTTTTTTAGTTGTTTTCAAAAGAAACGATTGAATACTTCCTTTCAATTTTGAAATAAATAGATACTGATGAAATAACTTTTGATACATACATGATTGCATTATGACAGTGGTAAATAGAATTTTATTTCAAATCCTCTAAAAATAAAACTCATTACAAAATAAACCATTGAAAATTTGAAAGAATCATTCAATTTTGAGAGCGAATTTTTTTAAATAAAACACAAAGTTTAAATAAATCTGTCATTTTTTTTTTTTTTTTCTTATTTTCTATGATTATAAACAACATAAATCACACAGTCTTTAGTCAGACCAACAATTTGGTCGGCTGGCTTGCTCCAGTAGACTCCCGAGGACCTGTGGTTGTCGATCGTCATTTTCTCTACATTTGCCTTCATGAACTGCTCGACATCTTGTATTTTCACTTTGCTTAAGACGAGCTTTTTGAACTCAGAGACGGTCATTTGGTTTCTCAAGTTTATGTAGAAAGGCTCGTTGACGAAGTCGAGACCAAGCTGGCTGTCAACAACAGCTTGGTGGACGCGGACTGGCACCTCGTTGTCAAGCGGATGGATGAGCTTGCAGACTCTGATTGGATACAAGTCAGTTTGCAAGTTCTCGTTTGGCAGCAAAGACTGGAAGATCCTTGATTCATGGACGTCCAAGAAACGCAAATTTTCAATGTCATTCACGTCCACTTTTTCAGAGGGAAAGTTAACAAACGTTGCCACTTTTTGAAGGAGCCTTATTGGAGTGACCATTTTTCTCTTCATTATTATTTTTGTAAAAGTGACATTATAACCGTCTGGCGCGATTTGCATTGTGTACACAAATAATTTGCCATTCTCCTTCTTATTCTTCTTCTTCGGATCGAAGAGATAGTAAAGCTTGTTTCCTTGGAGAGTGTTGCTGTTTAGCTTGTTCTCAAATTGAAGCTCGTCGAGTCGAATGAAGGTCACTTTATTCCGACTGTTGCCTTGGCTAAATAGAAGAACAAGGCCTTCGCCTTCTTCATGACCATTCGCTTTCCTCACAACATTGCACATGTCCTTGTAGCTGAAGTGAACGGGAAAATCAACAGTGAACTTCGGCGCACTTTTTTCTTCGTAATCATAGACTTCAATGCGCATCATGTGGAAGCGAACTGACAAGTAAAAATCTAGAAGATTAGTGCGAAGATTGGGAAGAAGTTCAATCGCATTGAAATGCGGAATTGATGGGGGTGATTGAGTGGCAGTTGAAGGTGAAATATGATGGTCAATTTCATTTTCATCAGGAGAGACAATTTCAACCCCTTGGAAGGCTTCTAAGTGAGTAAGATCAGGTAAAATGTTATCAACTTTTTCTGAACTTATTTGGCCTTTTAGTTCTTTCAATTTTTCTCTGGTTGCTTCGGGGTTGATTTGGACAATAAGAACACTACCTTGAAACATTTGACTGCTGTTAAATGTTTTGTCAGGAGATATATACTTAACGGTCGTTGGTGAGATCTCTTTGAAAAAATAGAATTTAGTCCATTCGGGGAAACCTAGCTTCTTATTGATTTGCGGTACTTCTAAACCATTGTTCTTGTCAACTATAATGGTGCCAATGTAACGAATTGGTAATTTCATGCGTGTATCAAAATATTTGAGAAATACTATTTGGAGATTTTTATTTGGAATTTGGCCCTTAATCCTAGCATAGGGCCCAAAGCTTTCTGTAACACTTTTATTTTGAACAAGAAGCAAATCTACTAGATTTTCTAATTTATTTTCTTTTGATGGCATGATAATATTAAAATTATTATTTTCGGTTTTCTTATCTATAGACCAAAGCCTGATTTCTTTTGGATTTTTATTAAATAGCTTAGCAACTCTAGTATATAGCTCAATAGTTAGTTCTGTATTATGAATTCTTAATATTGTGTCTTTCAAAATCATTGATTTATCATCAACATCAATCGAAGATTTCGCATTTAAGTCTTTTTCTAGAATTATGCGAAAATTGATATAATTATTTTCCATAATTTGTCTTTCTTTTTCTTCTTTAAGATGTTCCATATATGCTTTTACTTCAGGGGCAATTTCTTCATTTGCTGGAATATGAAATAGACGTTTCTGGTCAGATTTTCTGACATAATATAACATGTAAGCCATAAGTGGATTAGTAGAAGCATTGGATCCAAAATTACCATCTATTGCAGTTTTGCTTGACACCTCATTAACAACAGAGTCGCTATATTTGAACCATTTCGAATTTTCAAAATCTGATGTATCAGAAAAATCGCGAATGAAAACGCAAAAATGACCACAATCACTTTCACCCTTGTGCGATAAAACAGCATATAAAATATATTCATCTTTTTCATTGCCTGTGAATTGAACCAAGTCAAAGTCAGATTTGAAAGAAAGAGGAATCTCCTTTTTTAACGTACGGCAAGTTATTGTGTCATAACCAGTCCTTTGTAAGCAAATTTGAAGAATAGGCGGCAAATTTTCAAGTTCAGTACTTGATTCAGCTTTTTGCATTCCATATTTTTCTGTATTAATTTCTAATTCTGATTTACATGTGTATTTATTTATACAATCAAGCAAATTTTTGGTATCTTTTTCAATTGGCAAGTTAATAAATTTAAATATCTGATCACTTGATGTTTCATAATCGACATTTTTACACTTAAATATAGTTTTTATTTTTCCATCAAAAAGTTCATTAATCGAATTTTCTTGACTAGTTCCTTTAAGATCGTTTTGCAAGTCATCCAAATATTTAATCGCAAATTCATGAGCGTCTTGCTGCATTCCTGAACTACCAGAACAAAAAGGAATAACATCAACAAGTTCTTGAGCTGAACAAACTTCGGTTGAATTTTTCATCATATAAAATAAATATTGAGTATTACGAAGAACTTGTTGTTGATTATTTTTTGAAGTATCGACTGAAAACAAAATATGCCTAAACTCTGGAATATGAAATAAAACCTGTAAAAATGAATTTAGATAACAAGTTGAATTCATATTTTTTAGGCCTATTTTCCCCGGAATCTTGAGAGAAGCTTTATGTGCTTGCTGATCTTTTTTATTAGCTGTAGCTAGTTTATTTAGATAAAAGCTAATTTCGATGGAAATATTAATGTTATTACCATTATCTAATAAACCATTCTCAGTGGTTATATCATACCTTTTAAGTTTATTAATTTTAATATTATTGGAATTATATCTGATATCAAAATTCCATGGGTTTTGGTCATAAATAAATATATTTTCACCTTTTGCGTTTTCAATCTTGAAAAAAACATAAAAACTTTTAAAACCACTTTGCTCAAGTAAAGAAGCACCAATCACTCCAACATTATTTTCATCAAAATTTAACGAAAAAGAAATATTGAAATTATTATCAATATCAGAATAAAATGGTGATTGATAAATATCTCTCGAAGGCGAATAATTGATCTTCCAATTTTGCGTATAAAATATTTTTTGTCCATTGAATTCTTTAACGCTATGGGGCTCGCTAAGAGGATGCGATTTTAAAAGAATCGAGGTTAAAGCCATTACTTTCTAAAAATTTTTAAAAAATTTTTTGCTTAACAATTACAACAGGGAATCAACCAATATCATTCGATAATTTTTTTGTAATCTGCATATATTTTTTATATGGATTTTAACTATTATAATTAAAAATAATTGGCTTATTAACCTATTAAAAATAAAGATATTAATAAATAATGTTTTAAGTAGTTTACAATTTTTGTCAAATAATTTGAAATGAATATTCTTTTTACAAAAAGAATTTTTTCATAATAAATAGATCATAATATATAGATATATTCTATATTAAAATTATATTTGAATAATTATAATAATTATTATATTCATAATTAAAAAAGAAAAAAAAAGAGGTATTCCAATGAAGTGTTTTTAACGTCTTTTTAAAGGTATGGAAACTTCTATCCACTCGACAGATCATTTTTATTTCAAAATATAATTTTTAAATGATAGTATTAATGATAAATATAATATAAAAAAGGCATTTTTTTTGAGAGGAATTTAAGATAAAGATAGATTATTTTTTTCCAAAAAATTGAATCCAAATCTGGCTATTTTAATTCAAAAAAAAATATTATTATTTTTATTTTATTATTACTTTTTCAAATATAATTATATAAATATATTATATTTTGTACCGAAATAACGCGTAATTCGTTGGATTGATATTTCATATCACAAGTGATATGAACCAATTTGACCTAACAGGTAAATTTTTTGACCTAAAAGGTGAATTTATTTTTTCCAAAAGTTATATGAGTTTCTTTGAGAAATTGTTTCATATTTTTCCTCACATTGATATTTCAAATTCAATTCCCGGTTCTTTTCAACCACCTTTTCCATTCAAAAATGATGAACAAAAGAGAGTCATTAAGAAATTAAAAAATCATTTAGTTTTGTTAGAAAAATATTTGCTGGACAACACACAACAAAGTTCCCCAATTTTACCAAATAAAAGCGATTCGCAAAGCAAATCTCCAGAAGATTTTAACAAATCATGGATAACTAAACCAAATATTGATAATTGTTTCATAATATCTTTCCCTAAATCTCAAACAAGCTCTCCCGATTTTACAAACTAACAGTGATTTACATAACAATTCTCTTTTAAATTCGAACGCTTCGTTATCAAACAAACAAACTCAAGATAATTCTTTCACAATATCTTTCCCTAAATCTCAAACAAGCTCTCCAATTATACAAACTAACAGTGATTTACATAACAATTCTCTTTTGAATTCCAACACATCGTTATCAAACAAACAAACTCACGATAATTCTTTCACAATATCTTTCCCTAAATCTCAAACAAGCTCTCCAATTATACAAACTAACAGTGATTTACATAACAATTCTCTTTTAAATTCGAACGCTTCGTTATCAAACAAACAAACTCAAGATAATTCTTTCACAATATCTTTCCCTAAATCTCAAACAAGCTCTCCAATTATACAAACTAACAGTGATTTACATAACAATTCTCTTTTGAATTCCAACACATCGTTATCAAACAAACAAACTCACGATAATTCTTTCACAATATCTTTCCCTAAATCTCAAACAAGCTCTCCAATTATACAAACTAACAGTGATTTACATAACAATTCTCTTTTAAATTCGAACGCTTCGTTATCAAACAAACAAACTCAAGATAATTCTTTCACAATATCTTTCCCTAAATCTCAAACAAGCTCTCCGATTTTATATAAAAAATATAGTGAAGAATCATTCATAAATTCAAATAAATTAATAAACAAATCTAATTGTAATAACAATATTTATTCTAATATTGATAAAAAATTTAAACATTATTTTTATGTATCAATGCAAAAATCTAAAGATTACAAAGAAATGATTCTTAATCAGAAATACCAGAATATGAGTAATGGCAAAACCACACAACAAAATGAAAATCATGGAGTTCATCATGATCACAAATATACAGATAAAACAGAAAACTCAACTGTTAAAACAAGGAGACAAACGCTGTCAGATAGCATGTTTGATAATATTGAAAAAAACAAAGACAGAGAAAGGCATGGCTTTCGTTATGAGCAAGAGTTTATAGACTGGTGTTACACCATTAAATATGGTCCAAAACCATATGAAACTTTACGTTGTTTTCTACCATTTCCTGATGTAAAAACTTTAAAGAAAAGGGAAGAATCACGCATGAATATAATCAAGAATGGAATTGACATAAACGGAAATACTATTGAAATGCTTAAATCATTGCTTTACGATGAAAATTCACCTATCATAGGTGAAATAATAAAATGTATTCTTAGCATAGATGCTATTGAAATAGCCTTGTTCAAGAAAACTTTGTCTGTTATAAAGAATTTAATTTTATTTTATTTAATACCACTTAATAGCAAAATTAAACCATTTTGTATAAAGGTTCTCAAACATCAAAATGGAAAAGTGAATCCTGATACATTGAATATAATAAAGTTAAAAGTCAATGAATTGTTTTCCAATGATTCACCAGTTGCATTACAATACTTATCAACCGATGGGGATAGTGGTTATAATCCTGTGTATAATGATGCTTTCAAAAAGTTGTATTTATATATAAAAACTAATGGAATTGATGAACTTTTTGAATTCATTCAGAATTTAAAAAATCAATATGCTGTTATCGGATTTTGCTTAATCATAGGAGACATGATACATTTCATGAAAAACCGTAGAACACAGATTAATTTTTCCGAGATTAAAATGAAAAATGTAACTGTTTCTGTTGACGATTTATATGATATATTAGGAAATAACGCTATAAATGACAAATCTACTCTTTCTAAATTGCAAGATACCTTTCCACTTGAAATATTTAATTTTCAAGTTTTGGCATCAGTATTTTTAAATGGAAACTTTGATTTAATATTCTTCCTATTTCCTCTTTGTTGCTGGAACGAAGCATATAACAATCAAATAATAGGGAAAAATACTCGATTGTTTTTACTTGAATGCTGCATATATGGATTTAAAAAATTTTATGAATTACAAAAGAAAGACAAGAACAGAAAAATGATTATGCCAAGAATAGCTATAAAAAGAGCATTGGTAACAGTTTCAATAGTTTACGCAGAATTCAAAGCATCAACTGGTGTATTTAACTTTGCACAATATGGGACAATGCTCCAGGAACATTTTCATGCATTGATTCGAGGAATGGCACAAGGAGTTGACACTTTAGATAATACATTGAATTGTATTGAGAAAAGTAGCATTATTTTCAATATACAAAGCAGACAAGAAACAAATACAATAAAAAGAACACGTTATTCTGTTGGGGGAACACATTATGATCCAAATATCCATACAAATGAATTTGGAGGCAATTTAAATTCATTTTATGTTATAGAAAGATTAGAGAAAATGTCAGTTTTTGGAAATTATCTTGATATAAAAGACGATTTTTATATCAATTTATATTCATTTATTGATTCTGTTGGGAAAGGATCTCTCAGATTTACGAGAGAAGACAAAAATTTTCGTCAGGGAAGAAATATTCTAGCAAGAGAAATCACAAATGCTAAAGAGTTAAAAGATATGATGGCCAGAGAAGATTTAACAGATCTACAAAATAAAATGAATTTGATTTAAATTAGTTTTAATACATTTTGATGAATGTGCTTTTTTAAAATAATGCACTTTAGAGGTGCGAGAACTACCTTTGGTTAACCAATTTATTTCAAATTTAGATATTTATTTATACAGGTAAAATAATGTATAATTAATGTATAATTTTTTAATTTGGTTCGCTACGAGTAATATTATATTGATTTTAAAATTGAATATGAGAAAAAAAAAAATCAAATTTTTATTTCTAAAAAAAAAAAAAAAAAGAGCACCAAATACTTTGTTTTTTAAGGTAATTTTTATATTTGTTTACATAAAAAAATTTAAGGTACAAATCCAGTACGTTTAGTAACCGCAATTTTTTTTGACATTCTCAAAGAATAAAATGACATGTTAAATAAAAAACGATTATTTTCATACATTTCATATAACATGTCATAATGTTTATTTAAATTGTAAAATAAGTGTCAAAAACAAACCTAGTCAATTTAAACTTTTTCAGAGACATGCAACTATTCAAATAATAAACGTTCTCCTACTCAAAAAATAACGTACTGGATTTGTACCTTAAATATTCACATTTTTAACTTTTGTAATCGTTGAACAATTAAAGGATTTCAATATTAGAAAATTATACAAACAAAGAATATAGCATAAAATGATCAATTATTACTAATATCAATGATATTATTTGATAATTCATAAATTAAACTATTTACTTGGTTAAGAATTACGATTATGATAAAAAGATTTTCAAAAATATGTTTTATTGTTGTCATTTGACAAATAACTGATATTTAATTGGTTTAATAATTATTTCTCTAATGAATAATGCATGGTTTATAAAGATATAATCTGAAATTCTTGATAATTAATTATTTTAGTCTTGTTTATTATAATGGTCTGTTATTATTAGATTATTATTTAATTTAATGAAAGTATTTAAGCGTATAAAGTGTGAAAATAGATTTATAAAATTATTGAAGATAAGATCTGTCCCCTGTTTGCTATTTCAAGATAAAATAAATATTTTTTAAAATAAATTTCGTCCAAAAATTATATATTACATTTTATTTATTTTTAATTTACTGATATTTAAGAAATATTAATAAAATATTATATAACGGAATTTGTACAGAATTTTGAGGGGATTTAAGCCTAACGAACATTGCATTGAATTTTGAGGGGATTTAAGCCTAACGAACATTTCAACTCAATTCTTTTTTAACTTTTTGTGAATAAAAAAATAAAACTACGCCCATCGAGCGGATTTATAAATAATCATAATATAATATCATACAATATAATATAATTCTAATATAAAATAGTTATCCCGATAAAATTAATATTATAGCTAGATATTTATGTTTTCTATAATTTTTTTGCTAAAATAAATTTATCTTATTTATATTATAATATTATATATATATTAATTAGAAATTATATCAATAATTCTATTTAGAATATGATAAAATGAATAAATAATCAATATTATTTCAACTTCAATCATATTCTTCAAAATATGTAAAATTTGAATTTCAACGTATGAACTTTCAAATAGTGCGATACTGATATATAATATACAAAATCAATTATATACTTTATTTTATTAAAAAAATCATAAGGCTAACGAATTATTTTTTGAAAAATCAATCTTTTTTTAAAACAAAAAATACGTTATTTTAGTTCTCGCACTTCTTGCATTATTCATTAGAGAAATAATTATTAAACCAATTAAATATCAGTTATTTGTCAAATGACAACAATAAAACATATTTTTGAAAATCTTTTTATCATAATCGTAATTCTTAACCAAGTAAATAGTTTAATTTATGAATTATCAAATAATATCATTGATATTAGTAATAATTGATCATTTTATGCTATATTCTTTGTTTGTATAATTTTCTAATATTGAAATCCTTTAATTGTTCAACGATTACAAAAGTTAAAAATGTGAATATTTAAGGTACAAATCCAGTACGTTATTTTTTGAGTAGGAGAACGTTTATTATTTGAATAGTTGCATGTCTCTGAAAAAGTTTAAATTGACTAGGTTTGTTTTTGACACTTATTTTACAATTTAAATAAACATTATGACATGTTATATGAAATGTATGAAAATAATCGTTTTTTATTTAACATGTCATTTTATTCTTTGAGAATGTCAAAAAAAATTGCGGTTACTAAACGTACTGGATTTGTACCTTAAATTTTTTTATGTAAACAAATATAAAAATTACCTTAAAAAACAAAGTATTTGGTGCTCTTTTTTTTTTTTTTTTAGAAATAAAAATTTGATTTTTTTTTTTCTCATATTCAATTTTAAAATCAATATAATATTACTCGTAGCGAACCAAATTAAAAAATTATACATTAATTATACATTATTTTACCTGTATAAATAAATATCTAAATTTGAAATAAATTGGTTAACCAAAGGTAGTTCTCGCACCTCTATAATGCATGGTTTATAAAGATATAATCTGAAATTCTTGATAATTAATTATTTTAGTCTTGTTTATTATAATGGTCTGTTATTATTAGATTATTATTTAATTTAATGAAAGTATTTAAGCGTATAAAGTGTGAAAATAGATTTATAAAATTATTGAAGATAAGATCTGTCCCCTGTTTGCTATTTCAAGATAAAATAAATATTTTTTAAAATAAATTTCGTCCAAAAATTATATATTACATTTTATTTATTTTTAATTTACTGATATTTAAGAAATATTAATAAAATATTATATAACGGAATTTGTACAGAATTTTGAGGGGATTTAAGCCTAACGAACATTGCATTGAATTTTGAGGGGATTTAAGCCTAACGAACATTTCAACTCAATTCTTTTTTAACTTTTTGTGAATAAAAAAATAAAACTACGCCCATCGAGCGGATTTATAAATAATCATAATATAATATCATACAATATAATATAATTCTAATATAAAATAGTTATCCCGATAAAATTAATATTATAGCTAGATATTTATGTTTTCTATAATTTTTTTGCTAAAATAAATTTATCTTATTTATATTATAATATTATATATATATTAATTAGAAATTATATCAATAATTCTATTTAGAATATGATAAAATGAATAAATAATCAATATTATTTCAACTTCAATCATATTCTTCAAAATATGTAAAATTTGAATTTCAACGTATGAACTTTCAAATAGTGCGATACTGATATATAATATACAAAATCAATTATATACTTTATTTTATTAAAAAAATCATAAGGCTAACGAATTATTTTTTGAAAAATCAATCTTTTTTTAAAACAAAAAATACGTTATTTTAGTTCTCGCACTTCTTGCATTATTCATTAGAGAAATAATTATTAAACCAATTAAATATCAGTTATTTGTCAAATGACAACAATAAAACATATTTTTGAAAATCTTTTTATCATAATCGTAATTCTTAACCAAGTAAATAGTTTAATTTATGAATTATCAAATAATATCATTGATATTAGTAATAATTGATCATTTTATGCTATATTCTTTGTTTGTATAATTTTCTAATATTGAAATCCTTTAATTGTTCAACGATTACAAAAGTTAAAAATGTGAATATTTAAGGTACAAATCCAGTACGTTATTTTTTGAGTAGGAGAACGTTTATTATTTGAATAGTTGCATGTCTCTGAAAAAGTTTAAATTGACTAGGTTTGTTTTTGACACTTATTTTACAATTTAAATAAACATTATGACATGTTATATGAAATGTATGAAAATAATCGTTTTTTATTTAACATGTCATTTTATTCTTTGAGAATGTCAAAAAAAATTGCGGTTACTAAACGTACTGGATTTGTACCTTAAATTTTTTTATGTAAACAAATATAAAAATTACCTTAAAAAACAAAGTATTTGGTGCTCTTTTTTTTTTTTTTTTAGAAATAAAAATTTGATTTTTTTTTTTCTCATATTCAATTTTAAAATCAATATAATATTACTCGTAGCGAACCAAATTAAAAAATTATACATTAATTATACATTATTTTACCTGTATAAATAAATATCTAAATTTGAAATAAATTGGTTAACCAAAGGTAGTTCTCGCACCTCTATAATGCATGGTTTATAAAGATATAATCTGAAATTCTTGATAATTAATTATTTTAGTCTTGTTTATTATAATGGTCTGTTATTATTAGATTATTATTTAATTTAATGAAAGTATTTAAGCGTATAAAGTGTGAAAATAGATTTATAAAATTATTGAAGATAAGATCTGTCCCCTGTTTGCTATTTCAAGATAAAATAAA
The DNA here is from genome assembly GCA_039105265.1 of Tritrichomonas musculus. Taxonomy (NCBI): domain Eukaryota; phylum Parabasalia; order Tritrichomonadida; family Tritrichomonadidae; genus Tritrichomonas; species Tritrichomonas musculus. The sequence continues at coordinate 2,425,048 of JAPFFF010000017.1, read as the reverse complement.
TATTTTTTAAAATAAATTTCGTCCAAAAATTATATATTACATTTTATTTATTTTTAATTTACTGATATTTAAGAAATATTAATAAAATATTATATAACGGAATTTGTACAGAATTTTGAGGGGATTTAAGCCTAACGAACATTGCATTGAATTTTGAGGGGATTTAAGCCTAACGAACATTTCAACTCAATTCTTTTTTAACTTTTTGTGAATAAAAAAATAAAACTACGCCCATCGAGCGGATTTATAAATAATCATAATATAATATCATACAATATAATATAATTCTAATATAAAATAGTTATCCCGATAAAATTAATATTATAGCTAGATATTTATGTTTTCTATAATTTTTTTGCTAAAATAAATTTATCTTATTTATATTATAATATTATATATATATTAATTAGAAATTATATCAATAATTCTATTTAGAATATGATAAAATGAATAAATAATCAATATTATTTCAACTTCAATCATATTCTTCAAAATATGTAAAATTTGAATTTCAACGTATGAACTTTCAAATAGTGCGATACTGATATATAATATACAAAATCAATTATATACTTTATTTTATTAAAAAAATCATAAGGCTAACGAATTATTTTTTGAAAAATCAATCTTTTTTTAAAACAAAAAATACGTTATTTTAGTTCTCGCACTTCTTGCACTTTTAAATATTTTGCTTTGACTTTTTTCCTGATGCAAAATTCAGATTTATCGTGATTAGCCTTTTATAATTTAACTTTACCTTACATATATGATATATTTGACATTATTGATATGAATGGAAGTATTTAAAGCAAAATATATTTAATTTTGATCCATTTTTCTGCATAAACAAATTCATTAAAAGTAGTTGATGTTTTTCCATCAATACTATTTTGCCTTTCAATTCCACACGAATTGATTCCAAATTATATTTTAAGATTTCAAAAAATTACTCATGAAACAATGCGTTTGTCATAATAAAACACTTTAGTTGACAATTTGAAATTAAAATCAGAGTAGTTAAAAAGTAATTCATTAATTGCAATTACAATATTCCTACTTTATAGCTTAAAAACTAAAAAGGAAAAATACCATATCAAATAAAAGAAAAAAAAAAAAAAAAAAAATATTAAATTTAACGAAAAAAGAAAATTTACTGAAGTTTGTAATGAATATCTCTTAAGAATTTAGTTCTCTTTTGTTTGTCTTCAGCAGTTTCAACTCCTTTTGGAGCAAATCCGTCAATAACTCCCATTACACCACGTCCTTGTTCAGATTTAGCGACGACAACTTGAAGTGGGTTAGCTGTAGCTGCAAAAATGTTAACTATCTCAGTAACAGATTGAACGGATTTCAATACATTGACTGGGAATGCGTCTTTCATGAAAATAATAAAACTGTGACCACATGCGATTTTTTCAGCATTCTTTGTTGCGAGAGTAACAAGTTCATTATCGTTACCTTCTGTACGGATTAAGCATGGTCCACTTGCTTCACAAAATGCAATTCCAAATTTGATTCCTGGGCAAGATTGGACGAGGCATTCATAAAGATCTTCAACAGTTTTGATAAAATGTGATTGTCCAAAGATAAGGTTAAGTTCGTTTGGATTTTCGACTTGGACGAGTTCGAGTTGAACTGACATGTTTTGGCTGCATCAAAGGTCAATTCATTTCAATAATTTATATAAATCATATATAATTTCTATTATATCTTTTTAAATATTCAATAAAAATGATTAATCATTGATGAAACCGTATTAATATACGAATATGTGCATAATATATATTTTTAAATCATAATTGTTAAAAATACCCCAAGTTTGACATAAAAAGCAGAAAATTAGTAAGTAACAATGCAGAACAAAATATGATGGCTAATGAAATGAACCATAAAATCACAAATATCGAAACGTTAAATATTTTTTTTTATAAAAATAGCTTATTACTTTTTTAAGAAACAATGAGATTTTAACAAATACAATGAAATTGTTGAAAATTATTATATAAAATTATTATATTCAATAATTATCTTAAACTAAGTGAATTCGTTTGATCACATCTTGTATGAACAAATATGAAATTAGATTACTCATAAATACATACATACATATATATATATTGTCTTAAATAATTATTGCTACTCATCTTAATTTTTGCTCCCTTGCTGACTGAGTTGATGAAATTTTGACAATTTATTCCGATTTTAATTTCATTGCTGGTAAGTACATAATTGATTAAAAAAACAACATAATTTGTACCGAGACTTAAATCAAAATTATACCTTTCGATTAAATTTATATATATATATATATATTTAATTAGATATTATTAAAATAATTATATATATTAGCTGTTTCAAAGAAATATAAATGTTGGATTGGATTTATTCTAGCATACTTATACTTAAATACAATATACTCGTAAAACAATAAAATCAAAATTTACAAAAACTTTCAATTCAATTTTTGAATTCTATAATTTTACACGTTAAATTTTTAAATTAATTATCTCAAAAGTCAAACTTTTTCAAATCCTTCGTTATTTCAAAATCAATGAAAAACAAAGCCGCTTTGGCGGCAACTACCTATCATGAACCGCAAAATACTTTTGATAACATTTTCTCAAACATTCAAAGCAAACTATCAGAATTTGAAGAAGTAAAGAAAACTGTTCCGATTGAAAATGATTCTTTTTTTATACAAGATATAAAATACACAAAAGATAGTATTAATAATGCGCTTCAGACCAGCGAAATATTATCAAAACAAAGAGAAAGAGAAACCCAGCTACTTGATCAGTGGCTTCGAATTGTTAAAATCCAACAAGAAATGTTTAAACCAGATGATATGATTGCTGATGAAATAAACATACCCTCAATTTTTAAAAATTTTAATAGCAATGAAAACGGGCTTGAAAATTTATCTAACGATTTATGCAACATTCTTCGTGAAATCCTTACTAATAAAGAGACTCCTGAAGCAACAAGACTTTCACAAATATACTTAAATGCCAAAAATGATTACCAAAATAGATCAGATCTCTTAGAGCAAATGACAAATGATGTTTTTCGAGCTCAAAGTAAACTCAATTCACTTACAAACGAAAACTGCTCACTTTCAAACAAAATACTTGAACTCCAAGAATATACAAACACTTTTTCAGATACAAACTCATATGATGCAATTCAAAAAGCAAAAAAAATAAAATTAGCCAAAGAGCTTGCGCATAAAAAGGAAGCCATAATGAATAAACAAATTGAAGAAATGGAGCATGAAATGGATATTCTTCATGATTCACAAGAATCATACAATATGGTCAAAAAACAAATATGCAGGAATGAAAAAGAATATCGAAAGAAAATTGGTGATTATGAAAAAGAAATGATGCTTTTAAAGCAAGAGATATCAAATTTATCACAAAACTCTTCTTCTTTATTTTCTTCTCTAAACAATGATTTACAAAATGCTCGAGAATCGCAATTACTAAATGAGAAAAACCTAACAGAAAATCAATTTAACCAAATAAAAATGGTCCAAGAAAGGCTATTTACAAAATTTCTAAAAGATGAATCTGAATCAGCGCATAATATGGAAACCATTCTTAAAAACAACCAGCAAGACCCATTTTCACCAATGACAATAGATCAACAAAACTCAATTTCAAGACGAAAAGCAATTTTTCCTACATTAATCAATGAGCTTAGAGAAATCTCCCAAACTTCACAAAAAGTTAAAACCACTGATTTTGAGAACCAAATTAAAATCATCAGAACCAATCAACAAACGAAATCGACCGCTCTTAAGTCATATTTAAATCGAATGAAGACAGATCTTGTATACAGAGAAAGTGAAATAGCGACCGTTAAGTCACAATGTCTTTTAGTTGAAGATTTAACGTACGACATCATGGAAATTGCAATCAAGCTCATCGGCGAGTATGAAACAGAAGAAAGAATCACAGAAAGGACTCAATTACGAATCGAAGTTCAGAAATTTGACAAGTTTATTTCAAAGGGAGATCACATAACGAGAAAGCTAGAGAATTTCATGGGCAACCGAATAGAAACCGCCAAAGAGCAGTTAATCATAGATGGCTCGTTCAACAGCCGCCCCAATTCGTCACTTTCATCGGTCGAAAAGCGAGCAAGAAGCAACAAAGAAATCAATATAAAAAACGGTTTTACTCTTTATAATTTCGAAACAAGAACCGATATGAAAAGGAGGCAAAAAGTGCGTATTCCGGAGCTTGTTACAAGACGAGGACCAGTGACTGATGCTGATTTAGAACCAGACGAATTTGAGGAGTACAAATACAACAAATTTGTCATTTCTGACGGAAAAATCGGTTACTTAAAAAGTGGCAAATTTGTCGAAGTTGACACTTCTCAGTATGACGGGAAGACTGGCTACTTCAAAGATGGCGCCTTTATTCCATTCGATCCATCAGGAGGGATACCAGAAGGACTTCCTGACGGCACTTTTGTCATTTTAAACGGTCAACCAGGCTACATTAAGGATGGAAAGTTCATCCCGTGCAACCCTTCAAAAGGCGTCATTCCAGATGGAACACAGGCTTTTGTGAACGGCGTTGAAGGGCGCTTCATCGATGGCAAGTTTGTGCCAAATGAAGATCAGAACGGAGTCTTCATCGATGGAAAGTTTGTGCCATTGGATCAAATAGACGATCCCTCAAAAATAAAGGACGGTACTTTGGCGGTTGTTAACGGCCAAAAAGGCATTTTCAAAGATGGCAAGTTCGTGCCGTTTGATGAAGACAAGCTCAGCAACTTGGTGCCACCAGGTGCTGAGCTTGTAAACGTCGACGGAAGGCTCGGCTATTACGACAAGGATGGAAACTTTGTCGAAGTTAATCCAGACGAAGTCATTCAAAAAAATAACGATACAAATTCAATTCCAAAAAACGGAATCTTCATCAACGGAAAGTTTGTCGAATTCGATCCAGAGAAAGGAATCCCCGAGGACATCCCAGATGGCACTTTTGGAATAATAAACGGTCAACCGGGTGTTTTTCAAGACGGAAAGTTCGTACCTTGCAAAAACGGTTACATTGATTCAAATGGAAACTTTGTTGAATTCAATGAAAATGACGGGATTCCATCGGATCTGCCAGAAGGAACAGTTGTTGTATTCAAAGGGAAAACGGGCCGAATCATCGATGGCAAGTTTGTTCCTGATGAAGAAGAAGGCAACGAAAAGGATGGCAGTAAAGTAAACGGCTATTTTGACAAAGATGGGAACTTTCATCCCTTCGACAGCAATGCCGATGTAAGCGAACTTATTTCATCGCTTCCAGAAGGCACAACAATCGTGCTGAATGGCGTCACAGGCGTCATCAAGGACGGCAAGTTTGTTCCCACAGACCCGAGTGAGTGCGACATGCCACAGAACGGCTACTTTACGAAGGATGGCAAGTTTGTAGCAGTAGATCCGAACAACATCCCTGATGACATTCCAGATGGAACCGTTATGATAATAAACGGTCAACTTGGTGTATTCAAAGATGGCAAATTTGTACCGAACAAAAGTGAAGAAGATGAAGAAGACAACAAGACTGGCTACTTTGATGCCAATGGAAATTTTGTTCCATTCAATCCGGAAGATGGAATCCCGAATGTTCCAGATGGAACAATAGGAATAGTAAACGGTCACCGTGGCATTTTTAAGAATGGCAAATTTATTCCTATTGAAGGCAACATTTTTCCAGATGAAAACGAAGCCGATAGCAACGCACCAAACGGTTACTACGATGAAGAAGGAAACTTTATCGCATTTGAAGGTGATGATATTCCTTTTGACAAGATTCCTGACGGAACGGTTGGCTTTTTCAATGGCAAAAAAGGCATATTTAAAAACGGCCAATTTATCCCTTTCACAGACGATCAACTTCAACAGAAAGGGTCGGGCTACTATGACTCCGAAGGGAACTTCATTCCAATTGACCCTGACCAGGCGGACTTCAGCGGGATACCAGATGGCACTTTTGGTGTAATAAACGGTCAACAAGGTGTATTTCGGAATGGTCAATTTATTCCATTCAAACCGATCAATCCAAATGCATCGAAAAAAGTGACAGGAATTGGCCGACCAGGCTACATCGACGACGATGGAAATTTCATACCAATGGACCCAAATGACCCTAATTTTCCTGCCAACAAGAAAGTTGTCTTCATGATGAACGACGGAACGGTTATCACGCAGGAAATGATGAGGAGGCTTTACCCGGGACTCGCTGACAAGGACATTTACAACAGGCTTCGTTACGGGAGGTTCAGGAAGCACTCAATAACGCCCTATCGGAAGGGGTGCCCCGATGACGATAGCTGTAATTATGAGTGGTTCTCAAAATGCCCAAGAGAGGACCCCGATTGGGTCCCTGACCCTTTGTATCGAATCCAGCCCCTCAAGTTTAAGTTCCCTGATCGATCCGAGTTGAAAAAGAAGAAAGTAAAGCCAAAACCTGAATTGACACCTGAACAGTTAAGAGCATTAATTGCTAATTCGCCATATGTGCAATTCGACCCTGAAACAGCGGCGAAGTTCATGAATGGACAAAATGGAAACAATAACTTCTTCGGAATTTGCAATTTTAAGAAAAATGAGAGAAATGACGACGACGATGAACAGAAATCTCCAAGAAGAGGTAGAGCTTTGGCAACTAGTTATGCTAATGGAAGAAGAAATCAAAAGGTAAGTCGATCAGGCCCACCTCAAAAAGATTCTCTCTTCATCATAAAGAGCTCAGAGCAAAAAAAAGGGAAAAATATTCTTCCTTTAAATTCTAACCGTTATAATTCGAGTTCAAAATTTGACCTTAACGATGATATGAATTATTTAAGATCTGGTGATTTCACAAACTCACGAACATCTGTAAAGTCAGCTTATCAAAAAATGAGATCTAATTTAAATATGAGAACAAACTTACCAAACGAAATAGAAGCTCCACCCCTTGATGATTTTCAGAGAAAAATATTATCTTCCGATGAACCAAATAGTCAAGTAATAAAAAGGCAGATTAATGGTAAACCTACTACAACAAAAATAAATAAATATAAATCATACGCAGCAGATAATGATAATGATCATTATCAATCTGATTCGTTGCTGAAGCCAAGCCTCTCTTCTATAAATAATAATGAATATTTTGGTGATAAAATAGATTCACCTAGAAGATTGATCGATGCAAATGGGCCAAAATTAATTCGGCCTTTAGATAGAAAAAATCCTTATAGTAAGCCAAGATCTCCACCAAGGTCACCAAGACGTCCTATACCATCATTCGACCAAAAAATTAATGGATGAAATAGATTATTATTAATAATAAATTGTTTTTATTAGTATGAGCAATTTTAATTACTTTTTTTTTTTTTTGTTTTTTTAGAATCAAAATTGAGATGTTAAAAATTTTGTTATTATTTTAACCATAAATTGACCACGATTATATAATTTCTAAGAATATAAAATTTATTAATTCAATATTTTGAATATTTATAACGGGAAAAAAAATATGAAGAACTTTATGTCCAGTTTAAACAGGGTTTCAGATATTTTTAGTAATGAATCCGTTTTGATAAGAAATAATGAAGTTAATCTCAATCGGCGTTTTGCTGGCCTTCAAGATACTGTTCGAAGAACAATTATTACAAAACCTAAACCAAAAACTACATCATCTACAATTACTGCGATCACACCTTTTAATCAGCATCCTTCACATATAGTAAATTCAAATTTATATCGCTCTAAATCAGTAAATACAAAAACAAAGCCTTCTTCTTTAAATCAAAAAGCAATTTTGCCAAAGCCCAAAATACCAAATAAAAACATAACGCCTCCTTTAAAGCCAAATGCCGCCGAAAGAATTTATAAGTCACCAGCTACGCAAAAAATGTATGAAGATATACTATATGGTTATGCTGATTATCTCTCGCATCCTACGCCAGCTGGTGTTATTCAATATGAATCACAAATTGATCCAGTTTTGCATGTTGGATCTTTTGATTATAGCGAAGTTAACAGATTTGGTCAAATATCGCCTCTTTATTCGCCACCATAATTGCTGCTTTGATGTTTTTGATGAGATTAGTTCTTAATTGTTTATATATATATATATACAAAATTATCCAATTTTTTTGTTTATTATTTATTTTAGAACAAATCAGATCTTTATTAATTTATAGATGTTGATATTAATTATAATAAAATATTGTTTTTATGCTTTTTATAAGCTTGTAAATTTGGTGAAATAAACGTTTTTTGGGTTTTAAAAATCACCAAATGTAACCATATTATTGTCAAATAAAATTTATTAATAAAATTTAGTCTTATCAAAAGTCATAAACCATTGAATTATTTGAAAGAGGAATTAAATGAGTTTTATCAAAAGTCATATTAATAATCGATAAGATTTTCTCAGTAAAAAAATGTTATTTTTTGAATATTACTAAATAATTGTATGATTTGTATAATATATCATATAAAATAATAATAAAAAGCTCATTTATATTGACGATGAAAAGCCAAATAACCGATTTCACCAAAAGCCCAGGTCTTGGGCTTTTGGCGACAGCATTCAATTTTGAATAGTTTACATATATTTTGGAGATCACCAAAACGGTTTTTTTGGCGATGGTGATTTGTAAAGCTTTCAAAATATCATATATAAAATAAAAAAAAAATAAGATATAAATATATAATAAAATCAATAAAAGCATTTTTTCAATTGAAAATAAATTTTTTTTCATTTATATTTTAAATATATACCGATATAAAATGTATTTAAAATATTAATAGTATTTATATTTTTATGAATATATATAGCCGAGTAATTAAATAAATTCATTGAATTTATTGAATGTTGATTCGTAAATTGAATTATTATTTAATCAAATATCATTTAATCATTTTATTTAATAATTCACTAGAAATAACTTTTTAAAAGATTTATTAAAATCGCCAAAAGACCAGAAAGAATCACCAAGACCAGGTCTTTTTTTTACATTTGGGTATATTTTACAAGCTTACTTTTTATTAACCAATTTTTTGATATCGAGTTTAATTATTTTAATAATTTATACAATTCAATTTATTTGAAGTCAATAATAAAATTTCAATAAAGTAATAATAATAATAAATCACATAGAGCTTATTTGTACTGTTAATTGTATTTATAATATTAATAATAAAAATTACACGGAGTTCAAATTTAGTTGCCTTTCAACAAGGTTATAAAATGCGCCTCTCTTTTGAATTAACTCGTCTCTTGAACCTGATTCCAGTAATTCACCAGAGTCAAATACATAAATTGTTTTTGCACCTTTTATAGTACCTAATCTGTGAGCAATAATAATGGATGTTCTTCCTTGCATTACCAAATCTAAAGCTTTCTGAACTTTACTTTCATTTTCTGCATCAAGGGCAGATGTTGCTTCATCTGTAATCATTACAATAGGATCTCTAATAACAGCTCGAGCAATAGCTATTCTTTGCTTCTGTCCTCCACTGAGTTTGGCTCCTTTTTCACCAACTAATGTATCTTTTTTATTTGGTAGTTCAGAAACAAAATGTAATGCTTGCGCAATATCTAGGCAACGATCAATTTCACGATCAACTTGCGGATTATTTTCTATTGCTTCGTAAGAAGTGTCAGCCATTCCAAATTTTGTCCTATAGAAATTGTCATCAAGTCCGTAGAGAACATTTTCACGGATAGATACAGAAAACAGGCATGGATCTTGTTGGACAACGCTCATTACGCGATGAATCCAGCGTGGATCAAGTTCCCTAATATCTACTCCATCGAATAGAATCTGGCCAGATGATGCATCATAAAATCGTAATATCAATTGTAATATTGTTGACTTGCCACTTCCACTATGTCCAACAAAAGCAGTTATTTCTCCTGGTTCAACTACAAATGAAACATTCTTTAGGACCCATGCATTTCGTGTTGGATATTTAAACCAAACATCTTTAAACTCAATTCGACCTGAGAAATTCTGAATTTCTTTTCCTTCGTTTGTAAATGGAACAGACGGTGCTAAATCAATAATTTCAAATATTTTATCTGCAGATTCCAAATATCTTTGCTCATTAGCAAAGCTACTAACTAAAGAATTAATTTCACGCGCAAGACGGAATGCTTCAGTTGAGAGAGAGAATAAAAAGCCAGGTGTAAGAGATCCTTTCAGGCAAAGCCAGCTACCAAAGTTCAAGAATACACATAATGCACCACGATTCATTATAGTGGATATTTGCCCTGATGTCGAGAAAAAGATTTTTGAATGAGCGTTTCTTTCGCAGTATTCTGTACATTCTTCTGTATAATGATCTAATTCACGATGTTGACAATTAAAAGAAAAAACTGTTCTAATATTTGAAATTACTTCAGCAGCAATTGTAGTAGATTTGCTATTTGCTTTGAATCCTGCTTTCATTTGTTCTCTTCCATATGTTGAAAATGCTTTTGTTATTCTTGATTGACAAAAGGTAATAATAACTGCGAAAAGTGTTAGGCGCCATTCAATTGAGAAGCAAAACATAAGACCTGATATAATGTTGCCAACTGATGAAATTTGTCGAGCTTTTCCAAAAGAAAATATACCTTCAGCTTTTCGTACTTCATCTTCAAGAACTGTAAGTAAATCGCCAAAACTGCGTTCATCAAAAAATTCAATATCTTTCATCATCATTGATTTGAAAACAACACGCTTCATTTTGATTCGAATTAAATCATTAATTTGATTCCAAGAGTATCTTGAAAGTAAAGACAAAACACCATTTCCAATCGCAGCAATAAATTGATAAAATGCATATTTTTTGATTAATTGGAGACCATTCTCTTTATTTATGGCATCAATAATTAATGCCAAAGATATGGTTGTTCCAATTGAAACAAAGCCTGTTAAAAATGATGGAAGAAAAGCAAGAAAATAAAGAGGTTTTCTATAGAAAAACCAATAAATCTTTGGTAAAAAAGGGATATATTTTCTATGATCTGGAAGTTTTGGTGCTTCTATTGGAGCTTCTATATTATCATCAGCCAATAAAACTTCTTCTTGTTGGTTTTCTCCTTGTCTGCGCCCTCCACGTTGCCTTCTTTTCCCTCCTCTTTTTCCTTTCCTTTCGTTTTCCATATATTTTTTTAATTCAGAAACGATTTTATTATTTTGAATGGATCATCTCATCATATTTTCAGGGCTGTGCGATTTCTTATCAAAATTTGAAGAGATTTTTTCTATAGAAATATCGATAGTATCTAACAAAATTTCAATTAGTATTTAAAATTAAATGCATATTCAAATTCTACTTAAAATATTTATCAAGTGGAACCAATCGAAACATTTTTGACTAATCAGTTTTTTACGAAATTATTCATACCATTATGTTTATTACCAATTCTTACCCAAAATAATATTTCCGACAAAAATTGATAAGTAAAATAAGGATGAATATTTATAAGAATAGAATTAAATCCGCCAACCAAAATCATTTAACATATTATTACCCAAATACTTTTGTTTTATATATGGAGGTTAAAAAAGAAAATTGAAACAGAAAGATATTGGTATAATAAATAATCATTTAATTTTTATGACATTATTTTCTTCCACGAATAGGAGCTTTTCCTTTCATATTTCTGGCTGGCTCTTTCTTTTTACCTTTACCAGTTGGATCTTTTCCAGAGGCATTCAAATCAGCGCCATCGTGAGGAGGAAAAACTTTTTCTGTATACAATTCGTTATTCTGCCACTTCTTGTACCAATCACTGAAAACTTCAAGCAAATTTGATCTAATTCCAGCGGTTTTTTCTTTCATAGCATCAATTTCTGCCTGTATTTTCTGCAATGCTGCATATTTTTCTTTATTTTTCCTTTTTGCAGCCATCACAGATTTGATGAGATCTGCTTCCTCTTCATCGATCTGCTCTTTAAATTTGAGACCGCGAGAATTGATCTCATCTTCAAGTTTCTTAATCTCAGCCCTGACGGTGTTCAGATCCCGAATAAGGCCTTTCTTTGTTTCTTTTAGATCTTTAGTTTCTTTTTTTGCCTGTACGAGCTCTTGAGCAGCAGCTTTTCCATCTCTGAGTTTGTAAATCTCAAACATTTGTTCTTCTGTTGGCGGCGGTGGATTATCAGCTCTGCCTGCTGCTGATTGACCAATTCGATTGGCTTTCATATTCGTTCTGATATTACACGGTCGATCTTGTGATGCAGCAACACCAATACTGAATCCTGAGCCATCAATTGTTCCAACATCTTTTGGTGCTTTTGCATTCTTTACTCTTTCTGTGAGATTGAAGTTCTGTGAAACTTCACGCATTACCTGATTTGGTATATCCGTATATCGACGTTTAATCTCTGCAAAAATAGCTTTGATGTGGGCAACAGAAGGAAGAGGAATAGTATCAATTTCATCGGAGAGGAATAGAGCAACTAAATCTGCAACTTGTTGCTCATCTTCCTGTTTAAGACCATCAATCTTGACAGCGCCACCAAGTTCAGCCTGGAGTTCGTTTTCAGCTTCAAGTGTTTGCATTTCTGCTTCGAGTTTTTCAATTCGAAGCTCAGGTGGTTCCATTGTATTGACTTTGGCATCGTTTCGCACTTTTCCAAGATCGAAAGCAAATTGGAATGTTGAGATTGTTTCACGGTTGTTCTGTTTTTCAGGCCAAATTGTAGCAATAGCAGCTGTACGGCAGTTGCCGCCGATTGCATCTCGAAGAAGATATGTCAATTTAGATCTGCGAAATGGAAGATGCTTTGGTTTGGTTTTCTCATTTTTATTCTCTTTTCCGATGATGGAAACAACAAGTTGCTGTAAATAAGCAATTGATTGATTGACATATGCTGCGTCACCGGCTTCTTCGGTTGCTGCAAGATCAAGCATTAAAAGTTTGGAATGCGTCATTTTAGTTCCTTTACGACCAATTAAATCAAGACCAAATACAGCATGACTTCTATATACTTTTCGACCATTCTTGTGTTCTGAAAGGTGAAGTTTTGAATCACCATTGATGAGATGCTGAAGAGCTGTTGTGGCATCCTCGACAACATGAGATGAAAGGTTTTGAACAAATGGATTCCCTTCTTCGTCTTCTGCGATTTGCATTTCTTTTTCATCATTACTTAATAAATCATAAATGATGTCATTATATATTTGGAAATATTGCAATGAAAGAGTAAATTGTATTGTTTTATATTTTTCAAGTTCTTGAAATATGTATGCTAAAGTACGGGGGATGATACCACGATATTTAAAATGTCGAATTCCACCAAACATTGTAAATGTTTTTCCTGAGTTACGCTGGCCAAAACTAAACAAGCATCCATTGTACCCTTGAATAAAAGAATCAACAATTTCTCGAGCTGATTCTTCAAATACTATTTCTTGGCTGACATTATGGAGGATACTATGGAATTTAAAAGTATAGTTACATTCAGGTGTATTTAAGAAATTTAATGGATCTGATTTGTCAATATTAACAGTGATTGTTTGTCGATCGTCAAGTATCTTAATGTTGTCACCAGCAAAATCTGTTGTGGGGCGCGTTCTAATGTATATTTTAATTGGAAGCGCTGCCATATTTATATAAAATTATGTATCTATATGTTAATAAAAAATCTAACGAATTTCTTCTTTTGTAAAAATTTGAAAAATCATTCAATTTTGCATTCAAATTATTTTTATTAGATAATGTTGTTTTCTGAAATAAACAATATATAAAATAATAAAATATCGAATAATATTTCATTTTGCGAAAGGTAATGTAAACTTTTTCAATATAAAGAATAAGTACGTTAAATAATTGTTTAATATGATTCATAATTTGAGAAGACTGAGTTTAGAATCCCTCCCACAAAGTTTCTATCTTATTTCAAACAGCTCGAAAAGAATACCGGAATCAATATTCAACTTCACTTATGAGCAGTGAAATGCATTAAATAAAAATATAATATTAGCAAATTCATGATCTGAGCAACTAGATGCGGAAACCACAAAGGATTATAAATATTTAAAGCGAGCATTTCAACTCCAATTCAGATATTTCGTCAATAGCGATTAATACTTTTTGAAAATGAGCGGAATATAAATGTTTTTCTATGATCATGCTTTAAAATTACTTGAAGAAAAAAGCTTAAAAATTTGATAACAATTTAGAAAAATACCCAAATTGTTTTCTTTGGACAGAAAATGGATAAATCATTTGGACAAAAAGATTCAAAAAATAATTAAAAATACTGTAAGCATCACTTTAGAAGAGAATAGATATAGATACATAGGTAATGAAATTGTATAATTCAAAAAAAAAAAATATGATGAAGCTTCAAAGAAATAAATAAAACATAGTACAATATTACAACGGAAAGAATGAGGAAATTAATAAAAGAAATTCATGTTGTAACATTTATAATAATCAATGTTCAATAAATATTGTAAATTGCTTTTTTTTTTTTTTATGCATTTAAATCTTTTTAAAAGAAAATATGGCGTATTTGGCTTTTTTTGATCATTTTGGATGACTTTAATATGGTCATTCAAAAAGATAGCTTTGATTTGATAGATGCTTTAAATGAATAAGCGCCTAGAGGAGCCTTTGACTTTCAAGCATTTGCGAAATTTTTACAATTATTTGAAATTTAACAAGATAATATGTTGTTTCTTACCTCATCATATTTGGCGGTAATATTACCTCACCATTTTGCTATCATTTTTATACATGTCCATAATGAATTTAATGATGAAATAAGTATGAAATTAACAAATAGACTTATTGTTTATTCAATAAAATGTAAAAGTTATTGTAGCATTGTCTAAATGTTCGTTACAAAAACATTATTAAAATTTAGAGAGCACCACAAATATTTGAATTAATTGACTTAGAAAAATTAAAGCTATTCTCACAAATAAATATTTTTCTCAATTTTAACATAAATGAATGTGGATATTAACAATTCTTTTGAGATGATTCAGAATAATACGATAAATTTTTGTAAAAAATAACAAAGGAACTTTTTCTTTTGATTTAAAATGAATTTTAATCATGAGTTATTATTTGTAAATTAATAATTTTGTTATTTATCAAAGCATTTTTTAATTTCGAATAAAGAGTATTTCAATGTTTTCAAAAATTGATGTGTGGTTGGTTATGTGACCACTTTCATAAATGCTGTCATCTCTCTATAGGCGATCAATTTCTCATGCCAAGCTCCTTCAATTTGGAGCAACAGCACGTCAGCAACTTCTTGAAGGTGTAAATAAACTTGCTGATGCAGTTATCGTTACACTTGGACCTAAAGGAAAAAATGCAATGATTGAAGCACCATATGGCCCACCAAAAGTAACAAAAGATGGTGTTACAGTTGCTAAATCAATTGAATTTGCTGATAAATGGCATAATATGGGAGCCCAACTTGTTATTAGCGTTGCCCAAAAAACAAATGATATTGCAGGTGATGGAACAACAACAGCAACTCTCCTCACACGCGAACTTTATCGCGAAGGCTTAAAAGCACTTTCAGCTGGCCTTGATCCAAATGAAGTTCGTAAAGGAATTACTATTGCCGTCGATGCCATTGTTAAAGAACTTGCTAAAAGCACAAAGAAAGTTACAACTCATGAAGAGATTGCACAAGTGGCTTCCATTTCAGCAAATGGAAACCATGATATTGGCAAATTAATCGCAGATGCATTCAAAGCAGTTGGAAAAGAAGGAATTATTACAGTTCAAAACGGAAAAACTTTCGAAAACGTTCTTGAAGTTGTTGAAGGTATGAAAATTGAACGCGGTTATGTTGCACCATTCTTTATGACAGATACAAAAACAATGAAATGCGAATATGAAAATCCATATATTTTAATCACTGACATGAAGATTAGCACATTCCAACAAATCCAACCACTTCTTGAAGGAGTAGTTCAACAAAATAGACCTCTCCTTATTATCGCTGATGATGTTGATGGTGATGCTCTTGCTACACTTGTTGTTAACAAACTCCGTGGTGGACTTAAGGTTGTCGCTATTAGAGCACCAGGTTTTGGTGATAACAAGAAAGCTACATTACAAGATATCGCAATTGTCACAGGTGGTCAAGTTATTTCAGAAGATTTGGGACTCAAAATTGAATCAATCAAGCTTAACCAACTTGGAAATTGCTCAAAGATTACAGTTTCTAAAGACGATTGCATCGTTATGGGCGGTGCTGGAAAGAAAGAAGAAATGAATAGCCGTCTTGAAGAAATCCGCAAACAGCTCGAAAATACTGAATCCAAATACGAAAAAGATAAGCTTCAAGAAAGACTTGCAAAGCTTACTGGTGGTGTTGCAGTTATCAGCGTCGGTGGTGCATCTGAAGTTGAAGTTGGTGAAACCAAAGATCTTATTGATGATGCATTAAATGCAACACGTGCAGCAATTGAAGAAGGTATTGTCCCAGGTGGTGGCGTTGCTCTTCTTAACTGCACCAATCACATCAAAGACCTCAAGGGAAAGAATTTTGAACAGCAAACAGGAATTGACATTGTTAGGGAAGCTTGCACACAACCATGCAAGAAAATTGCCGAAAACGCTGGACAAAGCGGTCAAGTTGTTGCAAACGCAATTCTTTCCAAGAACGAACCATCATATGGATATGATGCACGCACAAATCAATATGTTGATATGTTCAAGAATGGAATTATTGATCCAACAAAAGTTGTCAGGCTCGCACTCGTCAATGCTGCATCAGTAGCCTCAGCTATGACTTCTGCTGAAGTAATGATTTCAGACAAGCCTGAAGAGAAAACAGCAGCTCCACCAGCCCCACCAATGGGAGGTGGCATGTACTAAAATGGACATGATGCTTCAAGATTTGCAAATTGATTTTTATTTTAAGTTTTCAAATAAAGAATGTTTCAACTATAAAATGCATTTTGTTTTTATTTTTCTCTCCTTAATTATGAATTGAAAAAAAAATCAATGTTAGCTTTTAGTTTGAAATCAGAAATACTATTCATTTACAAACTGCGCATTTCAAATCGGCCCTTCTAAAAGGATATTAATATACAGCCTGTATATTAATGTAAAAAAACTTTATTAATATAAAAGCATTACCTTTGAAAAATATAAAAGTATTAATATTTAATTAGCTTGTTTTTAAGGATTAATTCTTTTATTTTGAGAAAAATATTGTATAAATCAAGAAAAACAAAATTATGTTAATGGCTAACTAGTCTTTGAATTAATTGAAATTACTATTTAAAAAGTTTTCATCGTTTTTATGAAAAAATATAATAAAATAAAATCATTACTAAAATGATAAATATTAAAGCATCACATAGATTAATTATCATTTAATTTGTGTAATAAAGTATGTATAAGATAGGGTTTTTCATTGAATGAAACTAATTTCATAAAGTATTGAACTTCATTGAAAATAATAAATAAAAATAAAACAAATTCAAAAGGAATAATAAAATAATTTGAATGATCATCATTTTCGTTTCAATGGACAAATGAACAATAAAAAATTTTATTGTGATTTTTCAATTTTCATCAAATTATCTCTTAATATTAGATCCTTTTTAAAAAAATGATGATTCAATCAAAACTTATTTTGCCATTATTTCAATATTTTAGGCAACCGTTTTTGATTACATAAAGAAAAGAATTCTCCCTTGAATAATGAACAATTGAGAAAATAATAATGATTTTCCGATTTATCTATTTTCATAAAAGTATTTTCTGTAGTAAATTAGTTATTTTTATTTTGTTAGATCTAGAAATCGGGTTTTCTTTTTCGGATTAAACTTTTTGAGAAGTGGACGCTAAAAAAAAAAAATTAATATTCTTTTGAAACTGCTTGATCTTAATTATAAAATTAAATTTAAAGTATTCCATCCAGAATTACATAAAATAATAAAACTGTTATCATAATATTTGATGAAAAAAACTTTTTTACATTGATAATATTAGGTTTGAATAAGTTTAATTAAATGAATTACATACGATGAATTTTAGTTTATTTCGTTTATAAATTTATTTGCGATCATTTTTTTTTAGTTTTAGTTTAAATATTTCGCAATATTATTTTTATTTTTTTTTTTTAGAACAATACTCATTTATTAGAGTAAAAATAATTTAATAATAATTAAAACATCTATATATAAAATAATAATAATAATAATTATCTAGATAATTGAATGTATATTTGAAAAATAATTTAAAGTTTTTTTTTATCAATTTTCAGTTGTAAAACATTTTTATTATAGAAATATTAAAATATTTTTATCTTTGTAAATATCATTTATTATGTTAAATATATAGGGTAATATTGATGGTATTAATAATATTAAATATATATTATATAATAATATATAGTTAATAGTGAATATATTCAGAAATTAATCAAATAATAATTTTTATAAACTTTTATATTTTTCGTTTTTTTGTAAATTTTCTATTAAAGAAAAATAATCAATCAATTCAGTAATATATTAATTCAAAAATATGTCCTTTCAACCCCACCTTCGTATCAGATGGCCAGATGGAGGGATCCTACCTATCATAACCCCTCCAGATGCAACTGGTGACGATATTTATAAAATGTTACGTTTTGCTTGCGGTCCAAAACAAGAATTACGATTATATTTTAATGAAATGCCTATAGAGAAAAACGCACCACTTAAAAGTTATGGTATTAAAAATAATGATACTATTCAAGCTCATGTTTATACTATTACAAAAGATAATTCGCAATTAATTAAATCAATATATGCAATTACTCGAGAAGCTGCCAAAGTAAACGACGTACGAATGAACCAAATTGAATATCCAGAAGCGCCTTATAAACTCCCGATATCAGATCATTCAGATTCTTCGTCTTCTTCAGAAAAGAATAATTATTTAATACCTTTGCCACCAACAGAATTACATGAACAGAATTCTCAGGATACAGTTATTCCGCCGAAACCTTCAGAAATTTCTGGAAATCCCCTTCCGATGTTTTGGAAACAAGCAGAAGATAAATCCTTTTTACTCAAAAGAGGGGAAAAAAAGCAAGATTCGACATTCTTGCCAAAATATAATACATTAGAAGAGGCGGGTGATTTTTTTGCAAGCCTCGGATGGAACAAATGGATGTGGTAAAAAAAAAAAATTCTTGCGTATTATCAATATAATTTGTTCCACTACCGGCCTTTATTAGTTGCGTAAGAATCTCAAAATCATATTATATATTTTTCCCCCTCAGACCTTCAAATTTCTTCGGGATTTATGTATTCTGTTTGCATTAACTAAAAAAGAAAAAAAAAATAATAATAATTAGCAAAATGATATATTTTTTTTTACCTTGTTATATTTCTTTATACTATCAAAAAAGTAAATTTTGTGGTTTACTCACAAATACGAATTCAAAAAAAAAAGTTGATAAGGATAGAAAAAGTGTGAATTGATTTATCGTTTTTGATATTAGATTTTGAGCTTTTTCTAAAAATAATTTTTTATCAATTATGTTATTATTGAAATCAATTGAACTTTTGATCGGGTTTTAGTTTTCCTAATATCTTCGTATTTATATTAAATAATAAGTTTTGGTTTTATATTTTTAAATTTCAAAAATCATGCAATTTTAAAATAATCCTTATAAATACTCATTTGCGCAAAATACTATTACAAAATAAATAAAAAGATTAAAGTTTTTTCAAAGTAATAAAGAATATTCTATCAAATTTTGTTATTTTATGAATATATTTTATATTCATAGAAATAATGAAATATAATGTAGATAATTGATTATTGTTTTTTGTAATTATTGATTATAATTGAAAATATTAATTATATTTTGTATATATTATAAATAAATAATAAGTATTTTGTAAAAAATATAAAAAAATAATTCAATTCAAAGATATTAGTATAAAAGGCTTAAAAAAAATCTTTTCAAAAAATGAATCATATATATTCAAATTTTTTTATAGTTTCATCTATTATTTCATTTGATGGTTTTAGAAGGAATTGCTTCATCGATTCTTTCTCATTTCCTTTCTAAATATATTGATAAACTTAATTCAAATGACCTCCGTATGTCTCTTTTTTCAGGAACTGTATCACTTGATAATTTATCAATAAAACAATCTGCCCTTATGGAGCATCAGCTACCTTTTAAAGTCGAGAAGGGGATTGTTAATAGTATTAAAGCTTCTATCCCATATACAAGACTAAAATCATCACCCTGTAAAATAGAAATCGATGGAATTTTAGTATTAGGAACGGTCTCTGGAAAAGTTTTAATTCAAGCTGACTCAAATAACGTTACATCAACTCCATCTGATGAATATGGAGAACTCGATGCAGCACTTCAAGATCAAAACGTTTCAAAAAGTGATTTTACTACTGGAATTATTGGATCAGTTATAGATAACTTACAAGTTAGCATTACTAATGTTCATATCCGGCTTGAATATAATGTTGGAAATCGCACTATGGCTATTGGTGTTGTCATTCCTTCAATAAAAGTTTTTACTATCGATGACAATGGAATCAAGGTTGATGTTAATACTTCAAAAACAGAAATTCGTAAAAAATTGATTTTACAAAATTTATCAATCTATATTGACACAAGCACCAATATGCTTGACGGAGGAGTAAGAAATGATAGTGACTCTTTCAAAAGAGTTATGGTTGATTCCATAAGAGATCAAAATCATCAATTTATCTTACATGAATTTTCATTCGAAGTTCTCTACCAGCATCCAAAAGCTACTAGTGGTCCAATTACATATGGAAATATTTTGTCAATTAATACATCAGCTATTGATCTTGCGATTGACGCATTGCAATATAGATGTTTTGCTGAATTACAAATTGAGCAAGCTAGATTTCAAAGGAGGCGATTCTATGCGATATGTGGAAGGCCCGATGAATTTCCCGGAAGCAGCAAAGAAAATGCCAGCAATAATCTCTGGTGGCAATTTCTTAATCGATGCTCAATCAAGAAAAATCGGCCAATTGACTTTAATCCTCAAAGAGCACTCATATTTCTTAAAAATCGTAAAAAAAATTTATCAACTTTATCCCAAATACTAACAAGGCCGAATCCAAAAAAAGATGAAGCATTTCTCAAAAAATTAGAATCTCAATATGGAGGAGATATTGTTATTTTATTAAGAATGTATGCAAAAATGGTTACCGAAAATGAACTCCGAGCGAAGAAAGCGCAAGAGGAATCTAATCAGAAAGGTATTTATGGACTTGAAACAAGTGAATTGCAAGAAATTGTAGCACATAAAGATTCAATTAAAAATAACGCAGATACAATGTGTGTCAACTTTCAAATTTCAGAGTTCAACGTCTCTATTTCTTATAATACTCAAACCCCGCTCGCATTTATACAACTAAAGCCATTGGAAGGTAAATTTGTGAAAAATAAAGATGACATTTTGCTCGAATCTCTCATTGGAGAAGTTGCTCTCATAAACAAAAGATCAAAAGATCAAATAAATATTGTCAAACTTAGAAAAAGTGAATTAACCAAAGGTCAATGTATTTTATTTAACATGACAGGAAATCTAGCAAAGCAATTAATGAATATTGATGTGATCGCTGCATCTCCAGTATTTTTTGTTGATATATCATTACTTTCTGATTTAAAGGTCTTCTTTTCTTCAGCTTCTGATCTCTCATTAGAAACATCAGCACCTACTGCCAAAAAGAAGGACATGTCCAATCCACAAATAATAGGCCTTCTTGAAACCCACAAAACTATTTTTCTTAAAGCTCATTTAGATTCCCCTGTCATAAAACTTCCATTCAAAAAACCAATAGAAATTATGCTTGGTAACATTGATATTCAATCAATTAATCCAGATCGAAAGAGATTATTAGAAGATACCAATTCATGGTACGATGAATATTCACTTGACATAACAGGATTCAGTATTTTATTTGACAACCAAAAGTTGTGTAAGCCTATTAATTTTTCATTTCTCTTATTGCAATCATTCATCAGAAAAAGTGAGATTGTAATGACGAAAATAGCAGCCCGAATTAGTAGTATTGATTTCAACATTGATCGTGGCCAATACTTGAGCCTTCTGGAAGTTCCGAAATATCTGGAAAGCTTGACTTCTTCTCCTCCGCCAGCTCAACAAATCGAATATGAACAAAGTCATAGAGATTCGGGTGTCAATGTATCAGCTGTATCGAATGTATCAATTGAGCAAGCTTCCTCACTATCAATTCAATTTGATCTTATTTTTGAACAATTCGATATTGAATTAATGAATTTAAATCAAACTGTTGGAAGCGATATAAAAGTAGCTGGTATCAAAGCAGGTGTAAAAGCTGTTCAAAATACAATTGAAGGAAGTTTCATGCTTCAATATTTATCAATTATTGGTTGCCAAAAAGAAATTTGTAACTTTGGAAGCAAAGAAGAAGCTGCAATCAACTTAGATGTATCTGTAAATGGAATTAATATGGCAGCCAATCTCCATTCTGCTCGACCAGTGGTCACTGTTGATATTAATTGGATCAAAGAAATTCTAGATTTTTTCAAAAAGCCACCTCCAACACCCGAGGAATTAAGAGAATTAGAAGAAGAATTCAGAAGATCTCTTCAAAACCAAGTCAAGAAAAAGAATCTATTACGCAAAAACGAGCAATCTGCATCTATATCAGTTGCTCGTACCGGATTATTCGGTGAAAGAAAGGATTTCAACGACTTTCAATTATTAAGAAAGCTCGCTTCTCATCCAATCATCAAACTCGAAGTTAGTATCACTGCTCCCCAAATCATTCTTCCTTACCAAGATACTCCATTCACTGCAAATCTTGGTTTATTACATCTTTATTCTTTGGAACCAATTAAACGCGAACCTTCCAACATTTTATCATTTTATGATCGTTTTGCACTCGAAGTTTCTGAGCTTGAAATTAAGTTTGGTGATGCTTATCTTCTTGATCCTTTCTCAGCTAAACTTGAACTTCACAAAGCCTTCATAGTTCGTCAAGATGTTCAATCATTGAAAGCGTTTATTGACATTCATCAGCTTAAATTGCAGTTAAAGCATAGCCAGTTCCAGAAACTTCTCGGTGTCAGCGAAATGTTCACTCAACTTGCTCCACCTCCCTCTCCAGAAGAGGAGCAAATACCAAAATTACCGCAGAAGCCAAGACTAAGCGAAACATCTATAGCTTATGAAGCTTCAATTGCCTATGAAAACATAATTATGGACTCTGAGAATGCGTTTTCAATATTAGCTGATTTGAAATTTGAGACATTGCAAGTTGCTCTTCTTAATGATGATGATTCGGTTCATAGTTCCTTTATTATGAGCAAACTTAATGGTCATTTTGACTGTTTCCGTCACAATGTTGATGCACGCTTTAAGATCGAAACATTGAAAGGAATTGCTCATGATGAAATTTTGCTTAGTTTAGGTGAGGAGAATGTCGCAAGTCTTGATTGTAATTTTGTTTTAAAGGATGAAAATGTTAATGTTGATGTTTCAATATCGAAACCGACTGTTAAAATCGATTTTAGATGGATTTTCCAGCTCAAAGAATTCTTTAAGATTCCAAAGAAGCCTAAAGTTAAAGGAAAGAATCCTAAAAAAGCGATTAAATCAAACGATGATTACACTCAACCAAATGTTCCACTGAAACCGATTAAAAATTCAACGCCAAGCAAAATTAACATTAATAATGATGTTGAGGAACGTGATATTGTTCTTCAAAGTATTCCTAAAAAGCAGATTAAAAAGATACAAGGAAAGTTCCTCATTACATTCCCATCATTCTCAATAATTCTCGTCAAAAAGACGCAGGAAACAATTGTTATGAGTGCCGCTCTTAGTGAGATTAATGCAACGATAAATGAGGATCAATCTGGTTTCTTTGCACTTAGTGATATTCAACTTGATATTGATAAGCGTTACTTAATGACGCCTTTTTCAATCAAAGTTGATTTGGTTCTTGAACCAATTTTCAAGATTTCTTTAGATCTTCCAGAAATTGTACTTAATCTGCAGAAGACTGATTACAGACTACTTCTTGACATTGCTGAATATATTCCAGCTGTTTTAAGTACCGAAAAGAAGAAATCTAAAGTTGTCGAAGTTGTCAATGGAGTTGATGATGATGATTGGGATGATGATAACAATAACGATAGTAGGAATGAAATGCAAGTTGATATTGAGGAAGAAACAAAGAAACCACTCTTCTTTGATATAAAAATTGGAAAACTTGGTCTTGATATTGACGATGGTGATAAAAATCTCTTCAATTTCCATATAAATAATATTGGTGTTAGAAGTGACACTGATAACAATATATTTGTAAGTCTTTCTTCAATCATTTGCCAAGAGCATGTCTCATCTGAATGTAACGACCTCCTTCGAGCTGAGCAAGCAACTGTCGTTCAAATAAGTGAATCAGGAAATATTGATGTATCGATTGCAACAGATTCAACCATCTTTTTGAAGATGGAAGCAATAAATGCTTTATTGTCTATTTTTGCTCCAGGCTGCCAAATTCTTGATTATCAAAAGAAAAAGAAGAAGAAAACAAAGGCAGCCAATACGATTAAAAGTCAAACAATTCCTGATGTTAAAGATATTCAAAAAGTTAAATCAAAAACAAAAGTTATTAATGTTAATTGTAAAGCTTTTAAAGTTCTCATAAATGAAGAAAGTGAAAATTCACAGGTATTAACCCTTACATTAGACGACTTGAGATACCAAATGATTGGTAAGAGACAAATTATTAAAATCAATGATATTTCATTGGTTGTTCCATCTAATTCAGATTTATATCCGTCTGAAATGATGAGAGGAGGTGAAGGTGACCTTATTGTCATTCAAATAATGAGAAAGTTAGTATTGATTGAAATACATCAACTTTTCTTATTTGCCAATTTCGAAGCCATCAAAAGGATTCTCAACATCTATGCTGATAATCCAATTCAAACTCCTCAAAATCCTGATGAAGATGAAAATGAGACTAAAAAGAAAGAAGAAGAGGAAGAGGAAGAAGAAGAAGAAGACAATAACGAT